>JAPTHL010000057.1:0-694626 GCA_028455855.1 Meloe dianella | reverse complement strand
CGCTAGCTTCATTAATAACTGAAAATTAAAAGACGTTCAAATGCTCTGTACATTATATCTTATGCAATGTATACATAGGAAACGTCAAGATAACTTAAAATATAGAGGTAGGACGTAATTTGACACGAGAAAGAACGATTCCTAACGTTTTGGAGGTATCGAACACAGATATATGATGGAATTAAATTTTGTAATCGTTCTATGTATCTAATCAGATTTCAAGTGGAGCTTTGTCTTTTTTACGATTTGAGACGTAGTTACTCTGTATTAGACCTAGGATGAGACTTTCCTTCGTTCAGGAATTCAATCGCTAGCTTCATTAATAACTGAAAATTAAAAGACGTTCAAATGCTCTGTACATTATATCTTATGCAATGTATACATAGGAAACGTCAAGATAACTTAAAATATAGAGGTAGGACGTAATTTGACACGAGAAAGAACGATTCCTAACGTTTTGGAGGTATCAAACACAGATATATGATGGAATTAAATTTTGTGTATCGTTCTATGTATCTAATCAGATTTCAAGTGGAGCTTTGTCTTTTTTACGATTTGAGACGTATTTAGCTCTGTATTAGACCTAGGATGAGACATTGCTTCGTTCAGGAATTCAATCGCTAGCTTCATTAATAACTGAAAATTAAAAGACGTTCAAATGCTCTGTACATTATATCCTATGCAATGTATACATAGAACACGTCAAGATAACTCAAAATATAGAGGTAGGACGTAATTTGACACGAGATAGAACGATTCCTAACGTTTTGGAGGTATCGAACACAGATATATGATGGAATTAAATTTTGTTATCGTTCTATGTATCCAATCAGATTTCAAGTGGAGCTCTGTCTATTTTACGATTTGAGACGTAGTTACTCTGTATTAGACCTAGGATGAGACTTTCCTTCGTTCAGGAATTCAATCGCTAGCTTCATTAATAACTGAAAATTAAAAGACGTTCAAATGCTCTGTACATTATATCTTATGCAATGTATACATGGGAAACGTCAAGATAACTTAAAATATAGAGGTAGGACGTAATTTGACACGAGAAAGAACGATTCCTAACGTTTTGGAGGTATCGAACACAGATATATGATGGAATTAAATTTTGTTATCGTTCTATGTATCCAATCAGATTTCAAGTGGAGCTTTGTCTTTATTACGATTTGAGACGTATTTAGCCTGTATTAGACCTAGGATGAGACTTTTCTTCGTTCAGGAATTCAATCGATAACTTCATTAATAACTGAAAATTAAAAGACGTTCAAATGCGCTGTACATTATATCCTATGCAATGTATACATAGAACACGTCAAGATAACTCAAAATATAGAGGAAGGACGTAATTTGACACGAGATAGAACGATTCCTAACGTTTCGGAGGTATCAAACACAGATATATGATGGAATGCAATTTTGTAATCGTTCTATGTATCTAATCAGATTTCAAGTGCAGCTCTGTGTATTTTACAATTTGAGACGTAGTTACTCTGTATTAGACCTAGGATGAGACTTTCCTTCGTTCAGGAATTCAATCGCTAGCTTCATTAATAACTGAAAATTAAAAGACGTTCAAACGCTCTGTACATTATATCTTATGCAATGTATACATGGGAAACGTCAAGATAACTTAAAATATAGAGGTAGGACGTAATTTGACACGAGAAAGAACGATTCCTAACGTTTTGGAGGTATCGAACACAGATATATGATGGAATTAAATTTTGTAATCGTTCTATGTATCTAATCAGATTTCAAGTGCAGCTCTGTGTATTTTACGATTTGAGACGTAGTTACTCTGTATTAGACCTAGGATGAGACTTTCCTTCGTTCAGGAATTCAATCGCTAGCTTCATTAATAACTGAAAATTAAAAGACGTTCAAATGCTCTGTACATTATATCTTATGCAATGTATACATGGGAAACGTCAAGATAACTTAAAATATAGAGGTAGGACGTAATTTGACACGAGAAAGAACGATTCCTAACGTTTTGGAGGTATCGAACACAGATATATGATGGAATTAAATTTTGTTATCGTTCTATGTATCCAATCAGATTTCAAGTGGAGCTTTGTCTTTATTACGATTTGAGACGTATTTAGCCTGTAATAGACCTAGGATGAGACATTGCTTCGTTAAGGAATTCAATCGCTAGCTTCATTAATAACTGAAAATTAAAAGATGTTCAAATGCTCTGTACATTATATCTTATGCAATGTATACATAGAAAACGTCAAGATAACTTGAAATATGGAGGCAGGACGTCATTCGACACGGGAAAGAACGATTCCAAACGTTTCAGATGTATCAAACACAGATATATGATGGAATAAAGTTTTGTGTTCGATCTGTGTATCTAATCAGATTATAAGTGCAGCTTTGTCTTTTTTACGATTTGAGACGTATTTACTCTGTATTAGACCTAGGATGAGACTTTCCTTCGTTCAGGAATTCAATCGATAGCTTCATTAATAACTGAAAATTAAAAGACGTTCAAATGCGCTGTACATTATATCCTATGCAATGTATACATAGAACACGTCAAGATAACTCAAAATATAGAGGTAGGACGTAATTTGACACGAGATAGAACGATTCCTAACGTTTTGGAGGTATCGAACACAGATATATGATGGAATTAAATTTTGTTATCGTTCTATGTATCCAATCAGATTTCAAGTAGAGCTTTGGCTTTTTTACGATTTGAGACGTATTTAGCCTGTATTAGACCTAGGATGAGACATTGCTTCGTTAAGGAATTCAATCGCTAGCTTCATTAATAACTGAAAATTAAAAGACGTTCAAATGCTCTGTACATTATATCTTATGCAATGTATACATAGAAAACGTCAAGATAACTTGAAATATGGAGGTAGGACGTCATTCGACACGGGAAAGAACGATTCCAAACGTTTCAGATGTATCAAACACAGATATATGGTGGAATAAAGTTTTGTGTTCGATCTGTGTATCTAATCAGATTTCAAGTGCAACTTTGTCTTTTTCACGATTCGAGACGTATTTACTCTGTATTAGACCTAGGATGAGACTTTCCTTCGTTCAGGAATTCAATCGATAACTTCATTAATAACTGAAAATTAAAAGACGTTCAAATGCGCTGTACATTATATCCTATGCAATGTATACATAGAACACGTCAAGATAACTCAAAATATAGAGGTAGGACGTAATTTGACACGAGATAGAACGATTCCTAACGTTTCGGAGGTATCAAACACAGATATATGATGGAATGCAATTTTGTAATCGTTCTATGTATCTAATCAGATTTCAAGTGCAGCTCTGTATATTTTACGATTTGAGACGTAGTTACTCTGTATTAGACCTAGGATGAGACTTTCCTTCGTTCAGGAATTCAATCGCTAGCTTCATTAATAACTGAAAATTAAAAGACGTTCAAATGCTCTGTACATTATATCTTATGCAATGTATACATGGGAAACGTCAAGATAACTTAAAATATAGAGGTAGGACGTAATTTGACACGAGAAAGAACGATTCCTAACGTTTTGGAGGTATCGAACACAGATATATGATGGAATTAAATTTTGTTATCGTTCTATGTATCCAATCAGATTTCAAGTGAAGCTTTGTCTTTTTTACGATTTGAGACGTATTTAGCTCTGTATTAGACCTAGGATGAGACATTCCTTCGTTCAGGAATTCAATCGCTAGCTTCATTAATAACTGAAAATTAAAAGACGTTCAAATGCTCTGTACATTATATCTTATGCAATGTATACATAGGAAACGTAAAGATTACTCAAAATATAGAGGTAGGACGTAATTTGACACGGGAAAGAACGATTCCTAACGTTTCGGAGGTATCAAACACAGATATATGATGGAATAAAGTTTTGTGTATCGATCTGTGTATCTAATCAGATTATCAAGTGCAGCTTTGTCTTTTTTACGATTTGAGACGTATTTACTCTGTATTAGACCTAGGATGAGACTTTCCTTCGTTCAGGAATTCAATCGATAGCTTCATTAATAACTGAAAATTAAAAGACGTTCAAATGCGCTGTACATTATATCTTATGCAATGTATACATAGAACACGTCAAGATAACTTAAAATATAGAGGTAGGACGTAATTTGACACGAGATAGAACGATTCCTAACGTTTCGGAGGTATCAAACACAGATATATGATGGAATTAAATTTTGTTATCGTTCTATGTATCTAATCAGATTTCAAGTGCAGCTTTGTCTTTTTTACGATTTGAGACGTAGTTACTCTGTATTAGACCTAGGATGAGACTTTCCTTCGTTCAGGAATTCAATCGCTAGCTTCATTAATAACTGAAAATTAAAAGACGTTCAAATGCTCTGTACATTATATCTTATGCAATGTATACATAGGAACACGTCAAGATAACTCAAAATATAGAGGTAGGACGTAATTTGACACGAGAAGAACGATTCCTAACGTTTCGGAGGTATCAAACACAGATATATGATGGAATTAAATTTTGTAATCGTTCTATGTATCTAATCAGATTTCAAGTGGAGCTTTGTCTTTTTTACGATTTGAGACGTAGTTACTCTGTATTAGACCTAGGATGAGACTTTCCTTCGTTCAGGAATTCAATCGCTAGCTTCATTAATAACTGAAAATTAAAAGACGTTCAAATGCTCTGTACATTATATCTTATGCAATGTATACATAGGAAACGTCAAGATAACTCAAAATATAGAGGTAGGACGTAATTTGACACGAGAAAGAACGATTCCTAACGTTTCGGAGGTATCAAACACAGATATATGATGGAATTAAATTTTGTTATCGTTCTATGTATCTAATCAGATTTCAAGTGGAGCTTTGTCTTTTTTACGATTTGAGACGTATTTACTCTGTATTAGACCTAGGATGAGACTTTCCTTCGTTCAGGAATTCAATCGCTAGCTTCATTAATAACTGAAAATTAAAAGACGTTCAAATGCTCTGTACATTATATCCTATGCAATGTATACATAGAACACGTCAAGATAACTCAAAATATAGAGGTAGGACGTAATTTGACACGAGATAGAACGATTCCTAACGTTTTGGAGGTATCGAACACAGATATATGATGGAATTAAATTTTGTTATCGTTCTATGTATCCAATCAGATTTCAAGTGGAGCTTTGTCTTTTTTACGATTTGAGACGTAGTTAGCTCTGTATTAGACCTAGGATGAGACTTTCCTTCGTTCAGGAATTCAATCGCTAGCTTCATTAATAACTGAAAATTAAAAGACGTTCAAATGCTCTGTACATTATATCTTATGCAATGTATACATGGGAAACGTCAAGATAACTTAAAATATAGAGGTAGGACGTAATTTGACACGAGAAAGAACGATTCCTAACGTTTTGGAGGTATCGAACACAGATATATGATGGAATTAAATTTTGTTATCGTTCTATGTATCCAATCAGATTTCAAGTGGAGCTTTGTCTTTTTTACGATTTGAGACGTATTTAGCTCTGTATTAGACCTAGGATGAGACTTTCCTTCGTTCAGGAATTCAATCGCTAGCTTCATTAATAACTGAAAATTAAAAGACGTTCAAATGCTCTGTACATTATATCTTATGCAATGTATACATAGAAAACGTCAAGATAACTCAAAATATAGAGGTAGGACGTAATTTGACACGAGATAGAACGATTCCTAACGTTTCGGAGGTATCAAACACAGATATATGATGGAATAAAATTTTGTGATCGTTCTATGTATCTAATCAGATTTCAAGTGCAGCTCTGTATATTTTACGATTTGAGACGTAGTTACTCTGTATTAGACCTAGGATGAGACTTTCCTTCGTTCAGGAATTCAATCGCTAGCTTCATTAATAACTGAAAATTAAAAGACGTTCAAATGCTCTGTACATTATATCTTATGCAATGTATACATAGAACACGTCAAGATAACTTAAAATATAGAGGTAGGACGTAATTTGACACGAGAAAGAACGATTCCTAACGTTTTGGAGGTATCGAACACAGATATATGATGGAATTAAATTTTGTTATCGTTCTATGTATCCAATCAGATTTCAAGTGGAGCTTTGTCTTTTTTACGATTTGAGACGTAGTTAGCTCTGTATTAGACCTAGGATGAGACATTCCTTCGTTCAGGAATTCAATCGCTAGCTTCATTAATAACTGAAAATTAAAAGACGTTCAAATGCTCTGTACATTATATCTTATGCAATGTATACATAGAAAACGTCAAGATAACTTAAAATATAGAGGTAGGACGTAATTTGACACGAGAAAGAACGATTCCTAACGTTTTGGATGTATCAAACACAGATATATGATGGAATTAAAGTTTTGTGTATCGTTCTATGTATCTAATCAGATTTCAAGTGCAGCTTTGTCTTTTTTACGATTTGAGACGTATTTACTCTGTATTAGACCTAGGATGAGACTTTCCTTCGTTCAGGAATTCAATCGCTAGCTTCATTAATAACTGAAAATTAAAAGACGTTCAAATGCTCTGTACATTATATCTTATGCAATGTATACATAGAACACGTCAAGATAACTTAAAATATAGAGGTAGGACGTAATTTGACACGAGATAGAACGATTCCTAACGTTTCGGAGGTATCAAACACAGATATATGATGGAATGAAATTTTGTTATCGTTCTATGTATCTAATCAGATTTCAAGTGCAGCTTTGTCTATTTTACGATTTGAGACGTATTTACTCTGTATTAGACCTAGGATGAGACTTTCCTTCGTTCAGGAATTCAATCGCTAGCTTCATTAATAACTGAAAATTAAAAGACGTTCAAATGCTCTGTACATTATATCTTATGCAATGTATACATAGAAAACGTCAAGATAACTCAAAATATAGAGGTAGGACGTAATTTGACACGAGAAAGAACGATTCCTAACGTTTTGGAGGTATCGAACACAGATATATGATGGAATTAAATTTTGTTATCGTTCTATGTATCTAATCAGATTTCAAGTGCAGCTTTGTCTTTTTTACGATTTGAGACGTATTTACTCTGTATTAGACCTAGGATGAGACTTTCCTTCGTTCAGGAATTCAATCGCTAGCTTCATTAATAACTGAAAATTAAAAGACGTTCAAATGCTCTGTACATTATATCTTATGCAATGTATACATAGAAAACGTCAAGATAACTTAAAATATAGAGGTAGGACGTAATTTGACACGAGAAAGAACGATTCCTAACGTTTTGGAGGTATCAAACACAGATATATGATGGAATTAAATTTTGTTATCGTTCTATGTATCTAATCAGATTTCAAGTGGAGCTTTGTCTTTTTTACGATTTGAGACGTAGTTACTCTGTATTAGACCTAGGATGAGACTTTCCTTCGTTCAGGAATTCAATCGCTAGCTTCATTAATAACTGAAAATTAAAAGACGTTCAAATGCTCTGTACATTATATCTTATGCAATGTATACATAGGAACACGTCAAGATAACTTAAAATATAGAGGTAGGACGTAATTTGACACGAGAAAGAACGATTCCTAACGTTTCGGAGGTATCAAACACAGATATATGATGGAATTAAATTTTGTATATCGTTCTATGTATCTAATCAGATTTCAAGTGCAGCTTTGTCTTTTTTACGATTTGAGACGTATTTACTCTGTATTAGACCTAGGATGAGACTTTCCTTCGTTCAGGAATTCAATCGCTAGCTTCATTAATAACTGAAAATTAAAAGACGTTCAAATGCTCTGTACATTATATCTTATGCAATGTATACATAGAAAACGTCAAGATAACTCAAAATATAGAGGTAGGACGTAATTTGACACGAGATAGAACGATTCCTAACGTTTTGGAGGTATCGAACACAGATATATGATGGAATTAAATTTTGTTATCGTTCTATGTATCTAATCAGATTTCAAGTGCAGCTCTGTCTATTTTACGATTTGAGACGTAGTTACTCTGTATTAGACCTAGGATGAGACTTTCCTTCGTTCAGGAATTCAATCGCTAGCTTCATTAATAACTGAAAATTAAAAGACGTTCAAATGCTCTGTACATTATATCTTATGCAATGTATACATAGGAAACGTCAAGATAACTCAAAATATAGAGGTAGGACGTAATTTGACACGAGAAAGAACGATTCCTAACGTTTCGGAGGTATCAAACACAGATATATGATGGAATTAAATTTTGTAATCGTTCTATGTATCTAATCAGATTTCAAGTGCAGCTTTGTCTTTTTTACGATTTGAGACGTATTTACTCTGTATTAGACCTGTGATTTGACACGAGATAGAAGGATTCCTAACGTTTTGGAGGTATCGAACACAGATATATGATGGAATTAAATTTTGTTATCGTTCTATGTATCCAATCAGATTTCAAGTAGAGCTTTGTCCTTTTTACGATTTGAGACGTAGTTACTCTGTACTAGACCTAGGATGAGACTTTCATTCGTTTCAGAATCAATCGATAGCTTCATTATTAACTGAAAATTAAGAGACATTCAAATGCTCTGTATATTAACCTTATGCAATGTATACATAGGAAACGTAAAGATAACTCAAAATATAGAGGTAGGACGTCATTGGACACGCGACAAGAACGATTCCTAACGTTTCGGAGGTATCAAAGACAGATATAAGATGGAATTAAATTTTGTTATCGTTCTATGTATCAATTAGATTTCAAGTGGAGCCTTGTCTTTTTTACGATTTGAGACGTAGTTACTCTGTATTAGACCTAGGATGAGACTTTCCTTCGTTTAGGAATTCAATCGATAGCTTCATTATTAACTGAAAATTAAGAGACGTTCAAAATGCTCTGTACATTATATCTTATGCAATGTATACATAGAGAACGTCAAGATAATTCAAAATATAGAGGTAGGACGGCATTCGACACGCGAAAGAACGATTCCTAACGTTTCGGAGGTATCAAACGACAGATATATGATGGAATAAAATTTTGTAATCGTTCTATGTATCTAATCAGATTTCAAGTGGAGCTCTGTCTTTTTTACGATTTGAGACGTATTTACTCTGTATTAGACATAGGATGAGACATTCCTTCATTCAGGAATTCAATCGATAGCTTCATTAATAACTGAGAATTAAAAGACGTACAAATGCGCTGTACATTATATCTTATGCAATGTATACATAGAAAACGTCAAGATAACTTGAAATAAAGAGGTAGGACGTAATTCGACACGGGAAAGAACGATTCCAAACGTTTTGGAGGTATCAAACACAGATATATGATGGAATTAAATTTTGTTATCGTTCTATGTATCCAATCAGATTTCAAGTAGAGCTTTGTCTTTTTTACGATTTGAGACGTAGTTACTCTGTATTAGACCTAGGATGAGACTTTCCTTCGTTAAGGAATTCAATCGCTAGCTTCATTAATAACTGAAAATTAAAAGACGTTCAAATGCTCTGTACATTATATCTTATGCAATGTATACATAGGAAACGTCAAGATAACTTAAAATATAGAGGTAGGACGTAATTCGACACGAGAAAGAACGATTCCTAACGTTTCGGAGGTATCAAACACAGATATATGATGGAATAAATTTTGTGTATCGTTCTATGTATCTAATCAGATTTCAAGTGCAGCTTTGTCTTTTTTACGATTTGAGACGTAGTTACTCTGTATTAGACCTAGGATGAGACTTTCCTTCGTTCAGGAATTCAATCGATAGCTTCATTAATAACTGAAAATTAAAAGACGTTCAAATGCGCTGTACATTATATCTTATGCAATGTATACATAGGAAACGTCAAGATAACTTAAAATATAGAGGTAGGACGTAATTTGACACGAGATAGAACGATTCCTAACGTTTTGGAGGTATCAAACACAGATATATGATGGAATTAAATTTTGTTATCGTTCTATGTATCCAATCAGATTTCAAGTGGAGCTTTGTCTTTTTTACGATTTGAGACGTAGTTACTCTGTATTAGACCTAGGATGAGACATTCCTTCGTTCAGGAATTCAATCGATAGCTTCATTAATAACTGAAAATTAAAAGACGTTCAAATGCTCTGTACATTATATCTTATGCAATGTATACATAGAAAACGTCAAGATAACTTAAAATATAGAGGTAGGACGTAATTTGACACGAGAAAGAACGATTCCTAACGTTTCGGAGGTATCAAACACAGATATATGATGGAATAAAATTTTGTGTATCGATCTATGTATCTAATCAGATTTCAAGTGGAGCTTTGTCTTTTTTACGATTTGAGACGTATTTACTCTGTATTAGACCTAGGATGAGACTTTCCTTCGTTCAGGAATTCAATCGATAGCTTCATTAATAACTGAAAATTAAAAGACGTTCAAATGCTCTGTACATTATATCTTATGCAATGTATACATAGGAAACGTAAAGATTACTCAAAATATAGAGGTAGGACGTGATTTGACACGAGATAGAACGATTCCTAACGTTTCGGAGGTATCGAACACAGATATATGATGGAATTAAATTTTGTTATCGTTCTATGTATCCAATCAGATTTCAAGTGGAGCTTTGTCTTTTTTACGATTTGAGACGTAGTTACTCTGTATTAGACCTAGGATGAGACTTTCCTTCGTTCAGGAATTCAATCGATAGCTTCATTAATAACTGAAAATTAAAAGACGTTCAAATGCTCTGTACATTATATCTTATGCAATGTATACATAGAAAACGTCAAGATAACTCAAAATATAGAGGTAGGACGTCATTTGACACGAGAAAGAACGATTCCTAACGTTTCAGAGGTATCAAACACAGATATATGATGGAATAAAGTTTTGTGTATCGTTCTATGTATCTAATCAGATTTCAAGTGCAGCTTTGTCTTTTTTACGATTTGAGACGTATTTACTCTGTATTAGACCTAGGATGAGACATTCCTTCGTTCAGGAATTCAATCGCATAGCTTCATTAATAACTGAAAATTAAAAGACGTTCAAATGCTCTGTACATTATATCTTATGCAATGTATACATAGGAAACGTAAAGATAACTTAAAATATAGAGGTAGGACGTAATTTGACACGAGAAAGAACGATTCCTAACGTTTCGGAGGTATCAAACACAGATATATGATGGAATTAAATTTTGTAATCGTTCTATGTATCTAATCAGATTTCAAGTGGAGCTTTGTCTTTTTTACGATTTGAGACGTATTTACTCTGTATTAGACCTAGGATGAGACTTTCCTTCGTTCAGGAATTCAATCGATAGCTTCATTAATAACTGAAAATTAAAAGACGTTCAAATGCTCTGTACATTATATCTTATGCAATGTATACATAGAAAACGTCAAGATAACTTGAAATATAGAGGTAGGACGTCATTCGACACGGGAAAGAACGATTCCAAACGTTTCAGAGGTATCAAACACAGATATATGATGGAATAAAGTTTTGTGTTCGATCTGTGTATCTAATCAGATTTCAAGTGCAGCTTTGTCTTTTTTACGATTTGAGACGTATTTACTCTGTATTAGACCTAGGATGAGACATTCCTTCGTTCAGGAATTCAATCGATAGCTTCATTAATAACTGAAAATTAAAAGACGTTCAAATGCTCTGTACATTATATCTTATGCAATGTATACATAGAAAACGTCAAGATAACTTAAAATATAGAGGTAGGACGTAATTTGACACGAGATAGAACGATTCCTAACGTTTCGGAGGTATCAAACACAGATATATGATGGAATTAAAGTTTTGTGTATCGTTCTATGTATCCAATCAGATTTCAAGTGGAGCTTTGTCTTTTTTACGATTTGAGACGTAGTTACTCTGTATTAGACCTAGGATGAGACATTCCTTCGTTCAGGAATTCAATCGCTAGCTTCATTAATAACTGAAAATTAAAAGACGTTCAAATGCTCTGTACATTATATCTTATGCAATGTATACATAGAAAACGTCAAGATAACTTAAAATATAGAGGTAGGACGTAATTTGACACGAGATAGAACGATTCCTAACGTTTCGGAGGTATCAAACACAGATATATGATGGAATTAAAGTTTTGTGTATCGTTCTATGTATCTAATCAGATTTCAAGTGGAGCTTTGTCTTTTTTACGATTTGAGACGTATTTACTCTGTATTAGACCTAGGATGAGACTTTCCTTCGTTCAGGAATTCAATCGATAGCTTCATTAATAACTGAAAATTAAAAGACGTTCAAATGCGCTGTACATTATATCTTATGCAATGTATACATAGAAAACGTCAAGATAACTTAAAATATAGAGGTAGGACGTAATTTGACACGAGATAGAACGATTCCTAACGTTTCGGAGGTATCAAACACAGATATATGATGGAATTAAATTTTGTTATCGTTCTATGTATCTAATCAGATTTCAAGTGGAGCTTTGTCTTTTTTACGATTTGAGACGTAGTTACTCTGTATTAGACCTAGGATGAGACTTTCCTTCGTTCAGGAATTCAATCGCTAGCTTCATTAATAACTGAAAATTAAAAGACGTTCAAATGCTCTGTACATTATATCTTATGCAATGTATACATAGAAAACGTCAAGATTACTCAAAATATAGAGGTAGGACGTAATTTGACACGAGAAAGAACGATTCCTAACGTTTCGGAGGTATCAAACACAGATATATGATGGAATTAAATTTTGTAATCGTTCTATGTATCTAATCAGATTTCAAGTGGAGCTTTGTCTTTTTTACGATTTGAGACGTATTTAGTCTGTATTAGACCTAGGATGAGACTTTCCTTCGTTTAGGAATTCAATCGATAGCTTCATTAATAACTGAAAATTAAAAGACGTTCAAATGCTCTGTACATTATATCTTATGCAATGTATACATAGAAAACGTCAAGATAACTTAAAATATAGAGGTAGGACGTAATTTGACACGAGAAAGAACGATTCCAAACGTTTCAGAGGTATCAAACACAGATATATGATGGAATAAAGTTTTGTGTTCGATCTGTGTATCTAATCAGATTTCAAGTGCAGCTTTGTCTTTTTTACGATTTGAGACGTATTTACTCTGTATTAGACCTAGGATGAGACATTCCTTCATTCAGGAATTCAATCGATAGCTTCATTAATAACTGAAAATTAAAAGACGTTCAAATGCGCTGTACATTATATCTTATGCAATGTATACATAGAAAACGTCAAGATAACTTAAAATATAGAGGTAGAACGTAATTTGACACGAGATAGAACGATTCCTAACGTTTCGGAGGTATCAAAGACAGATATAAGATGGAATTAAATTTTGTTATCGTTCTATGTATCCAATCAGATTTCAAGTGGAGCTTTGTCTTTTTTACGATTTGAGACGTAGTTACTCTGTATTAGACCTAGGATGAGACTTTCATTCGTTTAGGAATTCAATCGATAGCTTCATTATTAACTGAAAATTAAGAGACGTTCAAATGCTCTGTACATTATATCTTATGCAATGTATACATAGAAAACGTCAAGATAACTCAAAATATAGAGGTAGGACGTCATTCGACACGGGAAAGAACGATTCCAAACGTTTCAGAGGTATCAAACGCAGATATATGATGGAATAAAGTTTTGTGTTCGATCTGTGTATCTAATCAGATTTCAAGTGCAGCTTTGTCTTTTTTACGATTTGAGACGTATTTACTCTGTATTAGACATAGGATGAGACATTCCTTCATTCAGGAATTCAATCGATAGCTTCATTAATAACTAAAAATTAAAAGATGTTCAAATGCGCTGTACATTATATCTTATGCAATGTATACATAGAAAACGTCAGGATAACTTAAAATATAGAGGTAGAACGTAATTTGACACGAGATAGAACGATTCCTAACGTTTCGGAGGTATCGAACACAGATATAAGATGGAATTAAATTTTGTTATCGTTCTATGTATCCAATCAGATTTCAAGTGTAGCTTTGTCTTTTTTACGATTTGAGACGTAGTTACTATGTATTAGACCTAGGATGAGACTTTCCTTCGTTAAGGAATTCAATCGCTAGCTTCATTAATAACTGAAAATTAAAAGACGTTCAAATGCTCTGTACATTATATCTTATGCAATGTATACATAGGAAACGTCAAGATAACTTAAAATATAGAGGTAGGACGTCATTCGACACGGATAAGAACGATTCCAAACGTTTCAGATGTATCAAACACAGATATATGATGGATTAAAGTATTGTGTTCGATCTGTGTATCTAATCAGATTATAAGTGCAGCTTTGTCTTTTTTACGATTTGAGACGTATTTACTCTGTATTAGACCTAGGATGAGACTTTCCTTCGTTCAGGAATTCAATCGATAGCTTCATTAATAACTGAAAATTAAAAGACGTTCAAATGCGCTGTACATTATATCTTATGCAATGTATACATAGAGCACGTCAAGATAACTTAAAATATAGAGGTAGGACGTAATTTGACACGAGATAGAACGATTCCTAGCGTTTCGGATGTATCAAACACAGATATATGATGGAATTAAATTTTGTAATCGTTCTATGTATCCAATCAGATTTCAAGTGGAGCTCTGTCGTTTTTACGATTTGAGACGTAGTTACTCTGTATTAGACCTAGGATGAGGCTTTCCTTCGTTCAGGAATTCAATCGCTAGCTTCATTAATAACTGAAAATTAAAAGACATTCAAAAGCGCTGTACATTATATCTTATGCAATGTATACATCGAAAACGTCAAGATAACTTAAAATATAGAGGTAGGACGTAATTTGACACGATAAAGAACGATTCCTAACGTTTCGGAGGTATCGAACACAGATATATGATGGAATTAAATTTTGTTATCGTTCTATGTATCCAATCAGATTTCAAGTGGAGCTTTGTCTTTTTTACGATTTGAGACGTAGTTACTCTGTATTAGACCTAGGATGAGACTTTCCTTCGTTCAGGAATTCAATCGATAGCTTCATTAATAACTGAAAATTAAAAGACGTTCAAATGCGCTGTACATTATATCTTATGCAATGTATACATAGGAAACGTCAAGATAACTCAAAATATAGAGGTAGGACGTGATTTGACACGAGATAGAACGATTCCTAACGTTTCGGAGGTATCAAACACAGATATATGATGGAATTAAATTTTGTTATCGTTCTATGTATCCAATCAGATTTCAAGTAGAGCTTTGTCTTTTTTACGATTTGAGACGTAGTTACTCTGTATTAGACCTAGGATGAGACTTTCCTTCGTTCAGGAATTCAATCGATAGCTTCATTATTAACTGAAAATTAAAAGACGTTCAAATGCTCTGTACATTATATCTTATGCAATGTATACATAGGAAACGTAAAGATAACTCAAAATATAGAGGTAGGACGTCATTTGACACGCGAAAGAACGATTCCTAACGTTTCGGAGGTATCAAACACAGATATAAGATGGAATTAAATTTTGTTATCGTTCTATGTATCCAATCAGATTTCAAGTGGAGCTTTGTCTTTTTTACGATTTGAGACGTAGTTACTCTGTATTAGACCTAGGATGAGACTTTCCTTCGTTTAGGAATTCAATCGATAGCTTCATTAATAACTGAAAATTAAGAGACGTTCAAATGCTCTGTACATTATATCTTATGCAATGTATACATAGAAAACGTCAAGATAACTCAAAATATAGAGGTAGGACGTCATTCGACACGCGAAAGAACGATTCCTAACGTTTCGGAGGTATCAAACACAGATATATGATGGAATAAAATTTTGTTATCGTTCTATGTATCTAATCAGATTTCAAGTGGAGCTTTGTCTTTTTTACGATTTGAGACGTATTTACTCTGTATTAGACCTAGGATGAGACATTCCTTCATTCAGGAATTCAATCGATAGCTTCATTAATAACTGAAAATTAAAAGACGTTCAAATGCGCTGTACATTATATCTTATGCAATGTATACATAGAAAACGTCAAGATAACTTAAAATATAGAGGTAGGACGTCATTCGACACGAGAAAGAACGATTCCAAACGTTTTGGAGGTATCGAACACAGATATATGATGGAATTAAATTTTGTTATCGTTCTATGTATCCAATCAGATTTCAAGTGGAGCTTTGTCTTTTTTACGATTTGAGACGTAGTTACTCTGTATTAGACCTAGGATGAGACTTTCCTTCGTTCAGGAATTCAATCGCTAGCTTCATTAATAACTGAAAATTAAAAGACGTTCAAATGCTCTGTACATTATATCTTATGCAATGTATACATAGGAAACGTAAAGATAACTCAAAATATAGAGGTAGGACGTAATTTGACACGCGAAAGAACGATTCCTAACGTTTCGGAGGTATCAAACACAGATATATGATGGAATTAAATTTTGTTATCGTTCTATGTATCCAATCAGATTTCAAGTAGAGCTTTGTCTTTTTTACGATTTGAGACGTAGTTACTCTGTATTAGACCTAGGATGAGACTTTCCTTCGTTCAGGAATTCAATCGCTAGCTTCATTAATAACTGAAAATTAAAAGACGTTCAAATGCTCTGTACATTATATCTTATGCAATGTATACATAGGAAACGTCAAGATTACTCAAAATATAGAGGTAGGACGTAATTTGACACGCGTAAAGGAACGATTCCTGACAACAAGATAAGCAATATTGTGTTGGTAATATTAACTTCTAACACGAACAATACAGGCACAAACATGTCAAAATTTAAATTTTAACAAATTAACGAAAATGTAACATACGTTACCATTAATTAATGTTATAAACAACTTTCAGTTGTTTTTATGGTGTCTATTTTTTTTGGCAAAATGTTCAATTATCATCAATGTCACTCACCAGGAGAAAAAAAATTAAATAAATTACCCTCTAAACTAAAACACTGGCAGTTATCTTGTTGGATTTGTTTTTAACTCAACTTTCTGTTACAGAAAATACGTGTAAAATGAATAACATGCTTTTACTACTTATTGTTGTTATTTCAACATGTTCGGTGCATGGTGGTGTATTTTTCACAAATACTGTATTTCCTTCAGCATCGTTTCATAATAGTATCACACCCGGTGTTGTACCAGCACCTGTTCGAGATCAAAGTTTAGCCCATCCTGCTGTTGTGGAAAATGCAATTGCTGAATCGCAACTACCACCAAATGTATTGAATCCATTTTATAAAAATCCAATAATTGCTGCCGGCTTGGCTAAAGAATCATGGTTTACCAACAAGGAATTTCCGGTATATCATCGTGAAGCAGAGAAAATACCGAGAGATCAAATATTTAAATTGGTCCATCAATTACATTTGACAAGTTAAATATGATTTTCGTTTATTTGGGAGAAATATTATCCAAATATATGACATATTGTAAATATAAAAGAATTTTTGTATTGTTATTGATTCTGTTAATATATTACCGTTATTTATTTTTTTTTGATAATAATAACGAGTTACTAAGTAAACTCGTGAAAATTAATTTCAAGAGTTTTATTTACATTCACACAAATATTAAACATATAACATTGGCAACGCTAGCATGAGAGTATTCTGAGCATCTTAAAGTCATATAAAATTTCTCTCTTTTAGATCTGCATATTTTACGTAATATTCAACACAACAATAAAATGTTCGCAATCTTTGACTGAAGTCCATTATTCATTTTCGAACTATTTAACGGCATTTCACGTTTAGTATTAATTAACTTTTTAAATGACATCTTCGTTCCTTCACTGTTTTGTCTGTTGCTCTTCATATTTGAAAAGATTCTTCTGTCATCAATATTATTACATTCCGATATGGTGTGTCATTTGAAGACTTCAACATTTTAGAAATAAAAGACATTTGTGTGAGTATTTCGTTCAGGAACATTAAAATGCCTTAGAAACCAAAGGATGAAAGTCAATTATTTTTCTCTGTCAAATGATTTATGTTGCTACACACATTAGTCTCTTGTTTATTTATCTTTTTAATTATTACCTGGCAATAATGTTTCTCGCGATTGTTCTCGTGCCATTTTCTTATGTAGCTTACACGGGAAATGTAATCAAAAAAATGCAATGACATATGCGGCTTTTCCCACATTAATTCCGATGGTAAGTATCCCTTTATTGGCAAACACACTGAATCACCTTGTTTTCAATGCTAAGAACAGAACTAAAGTGTTTGTCGAGATAAGATAACGAGTGGGAAATGCGCTACACGACAGTGACAACTATTACACATAGGGTCTCACGAAAATTCTAACTCATTATAACAAAGAAAATTCACATTATCATAGAAAATTTTCACTTACCACTACACACAATTAATGAAATGTAGAAAATTCCTTAAAATCAATAAATAACGCATTATATAATAACTTACAAGTTACAATTAGACTTAGGTTTGAAAATAAAAAAACACACAATAGCATTAACGATAGTAATTAAATAGGTTCAGTTATAAAGAGAATAATATCACGTCAGGCCTAAGAATAATTGGTGTTTCTTAACGAAAATCTGTCATGTATGTTAATGTATTTATACAGATTCAATGGAAAAGTTGAAAATACTCTCGTACCTTTGTCGTGTCCATTATGATTATTCTTAATTTCAAGGATACTTAATATGAAGCATTCTTTTAACTCAAACCATAAATACCCTCTCTACATCTCTCTGTAACTTAAAAAGTTGTGAACGTATGCAGTTTTTGTGTTCCATCTAACGTAAATCCGAATTCCATTAATGATTGTTGTACAATAATTCATGCTTTCTACGCTCATTTAAAGCCAATCACACATCAAAACTATCGTATGTTGAATAATTATTACTGGCACAGTATAAAAACGACACGATTCGACTATTATTATGAATATAATCAATAGCGTTACATAAAATTTATGGAACAATGCATAGGAAAATTGGAAATTGTCGTACATTATTATAAATTTCTACAAAGTGAATTTTTATACATATACACATCTATCACGATAATTTGAAATGTAAATATCTCCTGTTATGTACACATATACACACGATGATAACGGAGCGACACAAAAAAAACATCATCTATTATCGGTATCGGAGAATTTTATACAAATTTCTCGAAAATAAATGACATTCGTAAAGAATAACAAGAAATTTCAGCGTTTACAATCGAACGCTTCTACTATTTTAAATGATATTTTATTATTGACCTTTTTGTTGGGAATGAATCGCATAAATGTCGACATTCTACAAAGACATTTCTTTCATGAAACTTTAGCTAGTAGTTTCAAACGTACACAATTCAAGCGTAAATTGTACAAAACCAGTATTTAGATGGTGGTTATTTACTTTTATCATAAAAATTTGATACTTTTTACGAATTTTTCTGTTTATCTAGAAGTATATTTTATACACTTTCTGTAGTAGATTTACAATAAATAGTTTTCACATTAAGTCACTACTATTACTTGTAGTAACGTTGAATTTTACGAATGCAAATCCCTTGTTAATATTATATGGATACTTGACCAAACGTTTCCGTGTTTATAATGGAAGCTATTTGAAAGAGCAACAAGAACTATTCTGGCGCACCCACCAAATTTCCTCAGCTAAATCTCTTGTAATATTCAACGTATCGTATTCAATTATTTTTCAATTACTTAGTGTGATCATGTGTTGGAAGATCTTTCTAAATTTGCTCGTCATGATGTTTATCGACAAAATTTCAATTGCAACATAGAGAACGGATTTACGATCGACATTGTCTTGTCGTTATGACTCCATGTATTCTCCAATAACAAATAATTACTTTACCACAAATAGTATCATCATTTTCGATCATTAAACGACAATGTTCTTTATAGTATCTCAATGTATTATGATGAAATACAGGAACTATCTACTATAAAATTCAATATTATTCAAATCACGAATATACATATTCTTTTCTAGTGTCGATACTTAAGATTTAACAATAAATCGAGATTATGACTGAACCATAACACTTGTCTACAAAATTATAGCTTTCTATTGTTCTTCTCTTTGTGTAGACAGATATGTCACTTAAATCGAATTAAAAGTATAAATTTACGAAACGATTAATTGAAATGTAATAACAAGTTTCAAATTTCAATTTAATGAAATTGGAGTTTTGTTGAATTCAAGATGAAAATAAAGGCGGAAAAAGACTAGGGAAATTATGTGAACAATTGAATTTCAATTTAAATAGAACGCTAATGCTTTCTGGTGATTATCTGATTAGGAAATTCTGTTGGATAATTTATTGTATCTGTAAATAGAATTTTTTTTTTTGGGAAAAAGTAATTTATTGAATCAATTAGTGTTGTAAGAAGAATAGAAGCTATACCAAAAATTGCCATTACAGTTAATTATTAACTATTGAGTTTCTACAGTTCTTCGCCTACATAACAGATAACGACTTCTTGAAACAGTTCAACATGTAACTCATTTATTCGTGTAGATATTGTGAGTATTATTTTTATTTCTTCCAGTCAAATTCAGTGTAAAATGGAAATAATCCGACATACTCTTCGAAAAAAAACAACAGAGATCTCTACTGATTATCCCTTTGACAATATCCGGACAGATATGGGAGTAGATTATCCGACTTACGAGTATATTCTCAAAACTAGATTTACTTGTAAAGGCAAACTTAATTGGCACTATTACGCTAACACTGATACAGATTGTCAGGTGAGATTATTGTCTTGGAAATAAATTCCCTTGTCCCCACATTGACCAAGCTGGTGCCTGAATGTATCTTCTAATTAGAAAGATTCTATTATATTAGGCTTTTCAATGGAATTGTGACTATACAATGCCTTGTAATATATTTAGACTGAATTTGTTGATGAGATTTCTGGTGGTCATTGTATACCCTAGATATTTCAAAGGTCCCTATTCCCATCATTTATCCTATTTATAACTCCAGGTGGATCTAGCTGCGGTATGTCTCTAATCTATTAAGCAAAATTGAGAGGTTAATTTAGTTTGTGGTCTTTAAGAAAATTATCTACACTTTAGACATCACTTAGGTGACCCATAAACATGCTTGTATTATACTCGGATACAATTTGTCTCAGCAACAATAATTTAAATAATTTCCTCTCAGTTATTCCATATTTGTGGAACGCAACATTCGAAAACAGCATTTCTATGGTTCTTTAATCAACGTCCTTAAATTTGTAATTGGTGGTATAACATTAATTGTTACAAAGTAGAATATTTTTTTCAATTGAACAGTAAATAATCATCCAACAATTTTATTCAATAAAATTGCTCAATATCAAACAAGATTTAATTTTAATTTACCTTGATCAGGAGAAAATTCAGCTCTGAAGATAAACGAAAAGGTAACAATCCAACAGATGACGATGTAGGACGACGTAATCCTTTGAGAAAAAATTGTAAATCAATAAACAAAATGTCTATCTGAATTCTTGTACTTTTCATTTTAAAACGGATAAGGTCTCCCTATTATTGACACCTACAGTTTGATTATTTTTATGGAAATTTATTAATTTCCAGGATATGGAGAATGCATCTATTTTAAAATAATGAGTATGACTGTACAAATAGACAATTGAATGTTATCAGATCTAAGTTCTGAAAGAAAGTTGTGGAGTCGTAAAGATCATTTTCAATCTCTCACTGTTTCTTTTTTAGTATTCACATATACAAACATATTTAATAAAAACCCAAAGATATCGTTTTCCAACTACATGAATTATTGTAGTTTGCTTTTTGGTATTTTATGTGCAGATGTTCTTCACACACTTAAACTTCACTGAGCGTTTTACATTCTATGGACAAGAGTCTCGTTTACTTCGTCAAACCATCAAATTTCCCTTTATTAAAGTGAGTGGTACAAGGAAGCGTGACCTAAAATGCAGCTTAAATGTGCGAGGAACAACTCTATTTGAGTTTACCGACAAATCACTAAACTTCTAGGACTCCAACTCTCATTTATCATCATCTAAGTTGAAATAAAAAACCAAGATACACAGATAAACAACATACCAATCTTTCTCCTTCTATATCTGTAATGTCTTTCTGATTGACGATCTCATTTTTCTACAAATAACCAGTCTTTTTCTTAATATAAAAGGGTACCTAATATTTTAGGAATAAAACAAATGTCTTGCCCCGTTTCTATTTTGCACAATAAGGTTAATATTCTAAGGTATAAAAAGTTCAGCACTTTGTTACTGTCATGTTTACGCGTTTACAGACAAGTTAGCCAAAATGAAATGGACAAACTGTATATAAAGAACATTTTGCGCAGTAATCACAATTGGATGTTTTAGACAAAATGTTTTGACTTTGTGATTATCCGTTGATCTCAATCACATCTATCGTATATTTACCGCGTATAATCGAAAATTAAAAAAAGAAGATAAGTTTTCAATAATCGCAGCTTACAAGTGGTAATTCATTTCTTGGAATTTACAACTTTAATTTAAACGAGTAGTGTTATCCACATAAATTTTTTGTATTCTACAAAACCCACTCTGTATACTTATGACAGAGAAACTTGAAATATATTACACGAATTCCAGCGGATTCTCACACTATATGTACACAGCAAAACGGTATTCCCGGTGATTTATTATATTTATTATGAAAGAGTTTATGATATACAGATTCCCTTTGAATTACCCTTCTCCATAAACTACATGGAATCCTTATAATACGAACAAAACTAACATTAGTTAGAATAGAAATCATCGTGTATAAAATTTAAACACAACACAACTTGAAATTATTATCCGATATAATTTCATTGAGAGAAACGAGAAGAAGCCAATCTCATTTCTTAAATACATAAAACTGTATTCCCGCGAAAATACCAAGATAAAAAAAGCTATAACTGTTTTTATTAAACCAAATGTTAAGTTCGGTTTAATTAAATCGTCACATCTCTTGCTTGTGTTTAGATATTTACCAATAGTATTTTGGTGATAATGATCGTAATAATAACAGCAATGGGAAAAGTTCTTCCTTGAATATTTACATATAAAAAAAAATGGTCGAGAAGATTTAAGAAAAGTTGATGATAAATGATTCATCATAATTTTATCGGAATAGATTCATGTTTTCATGATTAATGACTGTAATTTTAGAATGATAGATGCATCTACATATCTCGCATGTGAAAGTTATATCTTGAATTGGATATTGGAAAAAATGCTTCTAGAAATTTGTTTTTCTCGTTATATTATCCGTGATAGTTATGAGGATGGCAAATAAAAATGTAACATCCCTCATGAGGATCGTTATGTCTTTGTTTTATCAAAATGGTTTTCTATAGTAACAATTAGATTGTTTCAAAATCAAGTCATAATCGAAAGGCGATTGATGTTTGTTTCCTCAACTATTACCATTTATCAAACGTCTCCATTCACATCGACGACTATGTATCACAATAAAAACGAATCGGAAAGGATTTATTACGTTTTAAAATAGACTTCCAGCAACAGAATATTGCTTTCACTATTCTAACTTTATTGCCACCATCTCTTAGTTTATTTTCACGCCATTCTCTAGTTGTGTTTTATATTTCGTTTATCGTTTAATAAACAAATAAATTAAATTAATAAAATTTTCATAGTTTGTTCTGACAGTTATATTTCATAAATATTGTTAATATGGGATATAATATGGATATTTAACTATGATTGATGAGATTTTAAATTTCCAATCCAACTATAAAAATAGTCACGCAAAATAACATGTCATTATTATTACCTGATCAATCATAATAATGATAAATATGTGATATAAAAACAATATTATGATGTTCTATCAATCTAAATAAGATAAGTAATCCTCAAAGTACACGGTTAATATAGATTGGACGCTTCACACAGCTCAGAAGTATCACCTGCACTGGCTTTAAAATGTTATGTAGAGCATTTGAGTGCCGAAAAGACCCTTGTAGCTAAAATATTGAGCAAGTTAATATCAAATTTCAACAACTGAATGTTTAAAAACTTCGATTAACTGTAGTTCATTCTCTTGAGTAAATTTAATCAAATCTTTAGTGATCGATTTTGTTACAATATCAACGTTTACATTGGCACATAAAATATTTACAAAATAATTTATAATCAAAGATATGGATCATTGTGGTTAATTATAATATATATTTGAGGAGGAGATAAACAGATTCAAATGGATAATTACAGGTTCCTTGATTTATGCAGTTTTTACACGGCCTTTAATCACCTAATTTAGACCTTAGCTTTAATACGCGATGACAGTTTACACAGTCGAATTCCATTGTGAATGGTAATGACGATCAGTGACATGATAACCTTTTGATATTATTGCCTCATAAAAAGTATGATTTTGCATATACATTCGCGCATTTGCATGGTGACGAGGCAGAAAATCGCACCAAAACAAATGTTTAGAACATATCCTCCTCATAAATCAAGTACAAGGAAATCTTTTAATTGCTCGCATCATTGATTTAATCTTTAGTAATTCTCTTATATTTGAAATACAACCGGTTTGGATTTATACGATATCAATATTTTCTACAGTCCATCCAATGCGTAAATTGAAACTTGAATATAGCTTCTTTGTTAATTAGTTTTATTATCAGACATTAAACGTTTTTTAACTCATATTAGTTACCAAAACAGTCCAAAAATCACTTCAATTATATTTTATACGTGATAATAGAAACATGTCAGTACAGATTGGGATCATTATTAAAATAATCCCTTCCATCGAACACCGTTAAAAGTTTCATTTTAATCATGTAGCAGGATTATTGCAGCAATTTAAGTTCACATTTTCCTTTATAAAACTGCTACGGCTTACTTGTTTTCATGAAATTCAACACGTTAACCCCCCACTGTCGAAAATGTTTATATATTCTCTGTTCAGGAACATTTTTAACCAAAAAAAAAGAATGATAATGTTTTACAAAAATTCATAAAAATCGTCTATCAAACAATATTATAATAAACCCGTGTATTCAACATTTTTATGAGCTTTTAGTCGTTGTATATTACCCATTTTCTCTTCTCATATCTTTGTAATCCTCAGCTAAATATGTTAAGTGCATTTAGGTCAAATAAGTTTCTTATGTTATTTCAAACTAAATTTTTTAACAGATGATATTTTAATATTAAAGTCATCTAAATGGCATCTCTTTTTATATTTCATTAACCAGCCAACAAATGAAAAACTACTGAAAATAGCGACATAAATATGACGTAGTTCAGAATAAACTGTTCCAAGATTAAACTGAACCCTTTGCAAACAACTGAAAACCCATTAATTTCTCTTCGATACTAGTTTTAAGTATAATACGCTGAAATATAACCAAAACATGTCAAAAATGAAGCAATTTAATTAAATACCATTTAAAATCTTAGGTAAATAAACAACCTTGCCAGATTATCTTGATATTGGAATACTTTTGTTGTCGGCATTTCATGAACGTTAGAATAAAAGCTTGTCATATTTTTGTGAAAATGCATATTTTCCTCTAAATCACTTCACGTAATAGTCGTAACTTCACATCTCTGCACACATATGTCCTTGTAGAAATAACAGAAAACGCCATCATCATGGCTTCGTGGAAAAATTATACCAAAAATGTCTCCCTAGACATTACTTTTTCAGCGATGAGAATTTTGTAAGAACCAATTCCAGACAAATATAAGCGACTTGTAAGGTTGGATTTTACGATTTCTAGTTGAGAACGAGAACTTAAAAAAACTTCCGAAAGTTATTATGGGAAACCTATATTTTCTGTAAGTTATATATGCGACAAAATAATTCGGATTTGCTTTCCGTTTACATCCACCTATCGAAAATTTAATGTGATATTTCTTTTTTATAAAATAGTGGAATCCTCGTTCCCTACGAAGGACCCCTTAAATGATCCCTTAAAATGAATTTTCAAATAAGGTCACGATAGGGAGGCTGTTATTTTTTAAATTTAAATACTGATTTGTTTATAGGAATATACGCTTTATAATAAACGGTAATATGATTATGAACGCTTGACTTATATCCGTAATGCCTTTAGTAATTTGAGACATCGCCCTTTAAACATCTCAGGTAGAAATAGCTTTCCAAGTAGTATATGGATGAGAGGGTCTTGTGAAACACAACTTTATCATTTTATTATCTGGGAAGGTACTCCAAGAATTCCAACAATGCTGGAAACGTTACAAGCTGATGGGTTAATAGAAGGAAACGGCATGTAACCTTGAAACGTGATAAAGTCCTTCAGAATTGTCGAGCTTTTCTGTATTTCAAGTGAGTTGGATTTTTCAAAATTGAAACAAAATCCCATTGTAATCCCCTATTTGAAAAGGACGAATTGAAATCGTACTTCGATTACTTGAATGTCACGTTCATCTTTAAATCTAATAGATTTTCAAATAATTTTTACTAAAGAACCTACCTCAATGTTACAATCAATATATTTAGAGAACAAATAATAATATGAATAGCACACAAGAGACTTCACTATACTGGAATAAAGATCACTCCATCAAAATACGTAACGTCTTTTTATTAGGTTTGCAACAGAGTTGTCATGCGGCAACGAACACCGGCAAACTGATATTGGCGTCGCGACGCTTTTGATTGTGGTTGGAACGCGTCTATGTCTCTGTAGTCCGCGCACGCTTACCCTCCAACAACAATCCCCTACCTAACAACATAGTAACACAATTGAACATATACACCACTACAAAAATTTTAATCAACCTACTGCAAAAAAAAGAAGCTACTTTTCGTTCTATGTTACATAATTAAAAACGAAATAATTTAAATGTGAAAAAAAGTGTCACATCAAGTTGGTTGGTTAAGTGATAGATTAGCCCTGTAAATTATACATTTGCATTGTAAATTTGGAAACTTGCTAATTTATAAAGAAATTTGAAGTCAAACCTTTTCGTTTTGAATATTTATAAGTTTTAATAATAAATTTCGAAAAGACGGATTTTCCGGCAAATAAATTGAATTTAAAATTTAATTCATCAATAGTTTCATCGAAACAATCGCTTATAAACTTTTTGATTTAACTATAACGAATCAATTACAAATAGCTATTGATAAACTAATTCAATTTTTTAAAATTTAGAACAGAACAGTTTTCTTTAGATGGTGGATATTGTTTCACCTTTGAAATTACTATGCGATTCTGCTCTTTATAAATACTCGAATCGTTAAATTACGTTTGTTGAATTAACTTTTCTCGATAATGTTCTGAATATAAAACAAAAATGTATACGGTAAATTTTAAATAAGTGGAAAAACCAGAGACAATAGAAAGTGGTTTTCAACAAAAACGACCATTAGAATGCGAACACACTTCCTCTAGGATCTCTTTTTTTTGATAAAAATCTCTTATCCGTTCCCAATTCAGTATTCCCGATAGAAATGTCGAACACGCAACAATTTCATTCCTTTGAGAGTTCACGCCAAAAATTGATTTACTCGATGAAAGTGCCTTGAAGAACCACAATAAATCGAAATGGATAGGACAAGAAACCTTTACAGCAAACAAAAAAAGCGTCTAATAAGTTACGAGAATTACAAAAAAATCTCCAATCAATAGACAATCAAAACTAGATGTAATCTCAATAATTATAGTACAACACCGTTATCTGCATAGTCTTCTTTTTGGTGTTTGCACTGTGGAATAATAGCAATAACTGAACGCCAATGAGCAAAAATTCCCTTTGGTATCATAAATTTATGTTTATATTACGCATTTGTGAAGTGAAAAATGTTTTTCGGTCCCCTGGGTCGCCGTCGAACACATTTTATACCCATTTAGGATATGTCAATTTTATTTGCTGGCCAATTTACAAACACCGGTCAACTACAATACAACAATATTTATGACTGTAGAATACGTAGAAAATTCCTACCGATATTTCATCAAGACATAAATATTTTTATAATTTTATTGTAGTTGAACGTTGTCAGTCAAATGGAGTCAATATTTAATAATTTCAAAACGTTGTTAGTTCCATTCTCAAATTAATTCGCAATCCATTAGATCGCTCAATATGAAACTGAACCAAGAAAATTTGTACATTCATTCGGTTTTGAAGTGCTGCTTGATTTAAGATTTTCCAATGTAAACTGTTTCTATTTTAATAAATTCAAAATTAAATTCCTTAACAGCATAACCAAAACTAAGACAAAACAAATCAAATACTAAAGACAAAACACATTCGCCAGTTTCATATGTAAGGAAATTTTAATAATCGTGAAAAAAACCAACTTCATTCAGATTTTAATGGATTTCCCCAGTACAGTTGAAAATAGCAATTTCTCTTATGGCAAAGTTCTTATCGTTGAAAGGTGGTTAAAAAAAAACGTTCGTGTTCAAGATGCACAAGTTCTAAGTCCATTCGAACTTTTAAATCTACGAGAACCATACTACTTTATTGTTTTCAACGGGGATTAAATTAAAATCGAATATCTTAATGTTGACAACATAACAAATGTTGTATTTTTGTATATGTTTCATGGCATATTCGAAACGCATTTGTATGTAAAAATATTTATCTGAAAACTGACAGAATTTAACAGGAAACTTTAACCAAAAAAAAATGGATATACATTTGATATGTCAATAAAAAAAGAAATATTGCCAACCAAAAACTATTCGAGCGAAACAACTTTAAAGTTTGATTTACAGTAAAATGTCAATTAAAATTTCAAATTCAAAAAGTATTTCATTGAAACAAAAGTATAAAAAAAAAACAGTGTAACCATTTTAACAGCTTAAAGGCGAGTCGGTCAAATTAGTTAAGGTTTACTATACGCGCCTTGTTCATAAACTATATTAATTAACTAGAAAGCTTTTTAAGAGTCGACATCTTGAACTGAAAAGCTGTTAACAATATTCTTGTTAAATCTAATGATCGAATGTTCAAATGAATGTCCTTTGAAACTAACTATAGACAGATAATTTCGTTTATTATTCATGAAAAATATTTTGTTTTCAGTTCATTTATTATCAACAGTATTATTCTATTAAGATGTGAAGTTTAACTAAAGAGAATGTCGTTCTTTTATTGTTTAAAAATTAATAAAGTTTAACAAGCAAGACGACTCTTTGAGTTCTAAGTTAGTTTCTCCAGGATTTGTTCACCCATCCCCCAACAGTCAGTGAAACTGTTGGTTTACTTTTTTTCCTAAAAAGTTTCTGTCGTTGTACATTCAAAATAGATAACACTCGCTATAACGTACGATTCTGATACAATGCGTGAAATGATTAATAAAATATTATTCAATTTTTGAAAACAATTTTAAGCGATATTCGTTGGAAATCCTCATATTGATTTGAATCTCCATTTCTATTAAGTTTACCATTGTTATTGTTATATTTTTCAACTATGTTGAAAGAGATGGTGATGGAGATCGGGATTTGTTGAGCATACGATTGTTTGCTTTATACTTTACATTCTTAACATCTGACGCATAGGAAATATCGCCCAATTACCTGCTAAGATAGGTCGTCAAGGAACTTGTAATCTGCCTGGCTAGTTTAAGGTGATATTGTTCGAAAGAATAGACAGATAAAAAAGAATATCGTAAAAATAATAAAAACAACAACTTCTCTCTAAAAACCTCTATTTTGTTCCTCCAAGGTGTTTTGTTGTTGTTGTTGTTGTTGAGCTCAATAGAATCGATTTTGCAGTTTTGAAATCCTCTTATCAATTTTTACCGTTCAGTTAATTCAACTACAACCCTTTCTATCTCAATATCAAATAAATCAACGAATTTTTCTCAATTTCCAATTCAATCATACTTATAATCAATGCGATGAAAAATAAAGAAAAAGGCGCCAAATTTATGCCGAGATTTATTCGTACAAAATATAATATGCGAGCCGAAAAAGATTAACTCCCTTAGGAATTTTATCCAGAGAATTCCTTCTACCTAAAACAATATTCGTTGATCACGTTCAATGTAGGGGAACAAAATAGTGGCGAGGGGACTATATTAGTTTTTCACTCGTTTTTCACGTTTAACTTTAGATTCATGAAAATTATTGGTAAACTGATCACGTTGGAATTGAGTGGTATGGCCGAACATAACACATTACTATCCTGTAAAGAGCCTTTGGGTAACATCAATAAGAAAGAAAAATTGAAAAATTTTATTTTTAGATTCTTACGTTATTGGTATTTTAACGAAAATAGCCAGGTATATAACAGTTTCAAAGAATTCTGATAGCAGCCGTTTTGCAAGGACAGGATGTTATTGTTCAAGTACACAAGTATAAAAAGGGTGTCGTATTTTTCAATTTGTTCATTTCGGTTAGATTTTCGTACGAGTAATTTGAAACGTAATTCAAGTGAGTTTTTAGAATAATTCATTTAGAAATTTTAGACGATTTGTGATAGATTTTCAGTTATGGCTCTACTAGTATATTTTATTGTAATTTGTATGGTAGTCGTTGATATTACATATGCTGTACCAACAACATCTTCATCAACACAGTCACCACCTCAACCAGCATATCAACCGCAAGACGCTGCCGCTTCCAATTATGTACCACATGTAACATACCCTTATGCAGATGGTTACGGTCCAATTTCACCATATGAAGGCTATATTTATCCACCACCTAGTTACCCGATACAATCTTCCAATTATATGTCAACACTGATACCAGCTGCTCAGGTAATTTCTCTTCTCTGACGATAACGAAACGAATCATTCGTGCAAAAACCTAATTAATTCAAATCAAAATGTACTAATCATCCCCTTGTATTATTCAACACAAATTCCTATAATTTTTTTCATTTTTATCCTTGTCCTTTGGCCACGTTGATCTCTTTCAATTCATCCACGCATAATTCGAGCATTTCTCAATTCCCAAGATAACAATTCAGATGATTAAAAATGTTGTTCTGTAGGGAGCACTCCAATTGGCTTTGAGATTATTCGCCAAAGTTGGCCTGTTTTTATTTGGCGGTATTGCATTACTTCTTGTTGGTGGTTTATTTACAACGGCTGTTTGTTCGATAACACCGATTTGTACACTCACTTTTAATGGTTTTGGTAGTTTTGATAAAGATACTGTACGATCATTGATATCACCTGAGAAAATCTCAACAGCCGCTGCTATTGTTCAAGATGCTATTGGAAAATACCAACGTCTACAACGAAGTAATTAATATCGATTTTTTTTCATAATTACCAAAATTGTAAATAAATCAATAAAATTTATAATTCTGTAATCGTTAACGTCTCCTCATTTGAAGTCTGATAGAACACACCCACACTACGCACCATAATGTCGGTCAATCTTTTCAAATAGGGGTTGTTGTGTCGATTTTCGTGAACAAAAAAAAATGGGGCACATTTCCGACAACAGTAAACCAACTATTAAAATGTTAATTTTCCTTGTTCGTAATTAACGATCTCTGACCCTTTTTCCATTTTTTTTCTCGCTACTCTCATTATCTATCTTTCTCTATATTTTTGTATCCTATTCACTGTTAATGGTAGAAGTATTTGTTGGGCGTAAATATCGTCATTTAAAAATGTTTGCATTTACACATAAAAAAGAACAGATTTTTTTTTAAATAAAATCACATAATTTATAGTTTTAAAATTTCAAATTTTAGCTCGACAATCCCTTTAAAAAACTTAATTTCTTTTATTCTTTTTTGCATTTGCATTGTCCACTGATATTGACAAAGTGAACATTATCCCGATCATCGTAAATTTGACTCAAATTTAATCATGTCGATAACTTGGGAAACTTGCGAAGCTGATAATAGCACTATCGCTTTTACAGAATGTTCTTGTTTTCTGTTGATAATGACGTTGATGAGAAACAAATCTATAACAATAGAGATCTCGGTAAAAGGAGGTTCTTTAATCGATAAAGGAATAATCCGACCTGACCTGATTTAATCCTCTATGTAAGGTATGCACTTAAAAGGTCTCTTTAAAGTGGGTTTGTCATTCAGGTTGCAGCATTCAGTTAATCCTTTTCTGATATGACTCAGCGGTTTCTTATTCAACACCGGAGATTCTTTGGATCTCTTCCTTGTGTACCATGAACACAAATATTTATTCAGTACTAATAGCACTCTCGATGCGGATCTTGATGTTTATGTTTTCAATATTTTCAGTTGGACTTGAGAGAATAGTTCTGATAAATCGTAAGAAAGTATAAGCAAGGATAGGACAACAAAAGCAAGACTTGTTTTCTATTTACTCAACAAAAGTGTCCAACAATACGTCCCAAATACGCAGATCAATACTGTGGTAATCTATAATTTATTGAAATTCCACTACTTTATAACCGAAACTGACTTTTGTTTCACTTATCAAACGAAACTGATGAATAGTCGTTTAAAATTGATTATATTGAGAAAAACTACATTCACAGAAATAGAGATCAAGATCGAGATAATGAAACATTGTAGATTTCCTCACTAATGAAGAAAATCTGGAACTAATCATAAATTGCGATCATAAATAGAAATTACGACCAAGATAACTATTTATAAAGCAAACGTTTCAGTAATTCATATTTAATTAAAAAAAGAAAATCTGAAGAGATTCCTGCAGTTTGCCAACTGTCATTATAATTCCGTTTTAGAAGAGGATTTTATTAAAATATTTACGACATTTCGGTATATTTCCACAATACGTTTTCCCGTATAAATACATCTAGGTATGTATGTGTGGATGTAGGTGTGTATGTTTACAAAATGTTGGATGCAATTCAAAGGCAGAAATTGCAAGGCAAGCAAATATTTACCATAGAGAGCTTATTACACGTACATACGTTACGAAAAAAACCGAATGTTTTCTTATAGAGAAACGACAAAATTATTAACAAATATATGGATTCAATTATTATTTAAAAATGAATTTTCCGGTGAGCACTCAACAAATACTGATCGAATCTGAAATAGGGCACAGCGACATTTCCATGAAATTTCGGAATAAGTTAATTTCAAAGATGGGATATCTTCAATTATTCAAACTTGTAATTATTAATATTTAATAAAGATAAATAGAAGGAAAAACGTCAATAAAATAGCGCGTGTTTGCGTTGAATTAAAAACTCATGAATGACGTGGAATTTTCGGTTATAATAAATCTGAAATTACTGTACTATCATTTCAATATTATTTTAAATTGTAATCCAATTAGAGACTCACTCTGTTACATTGATTAAATATTCGTTATAATTAATAAACTATTCATAATTAATGCGCAATGAATTTATTGTAAGCAAATAATCAGCAATTTTCGAAAAAAATAATTCCATATTGCTATTCGTATTTAATAAACAAAGTCAATACAGGTAACGGCTTATGTTTTGATAAATGTAACCATGGAGACGTTGTCATAAATTTTTAAATATTCATAACTAAAAAATAGACGAGTAGAATGATGAAGAATTCTAGAAACTATCAAGCTGGGGAATTGTATGGAACCTGAGGGAGTGATTCCTCTTAATAATAAGTAAGTAATAACTTAAAAATTTGATTTGATTAGCTTTTTCAATAATTTAAATTTCAGAACGTTCGATCCGAAAATGACCAATCACACAATTGATGTTTATTGTAATATATCAAGCCCACCAAGTAGAGCTGTAATGTTATTATTGAAAGCTCTTAATATCAAACATAATTTGATTACAATAAACACATTCGATCAAGATCATTTAAAATCTGAATTTACCAAGGTAACAATTAGAAATTTAATTAGTTTATAATTATTCTTTTTTTTTAAATAATTACCAGATAAATCCACTACACACAATACCGACAATAAATGATAATGGCTTTATTGTGTACGATAGTCACGCTATTATGGCATATTTAGTAACTCAATATGCGAAAGATGACAGTTTATATCCAAGAACTCCGAAAAAAGCTGCACTTGTAAATCAGCGACTATTCTTCAGTGTTGGCACATTATGGCCGATATTTTCGGACTATGCAGTAATTTACTTAAGGAGAAACTGTTCTTTTTTTTCTAATTTAGATTATTTATAGAAGCCTGTACTGTTTATGGGTCAAGCACCATTGGAATCGCAAGCTCAAAAAGTTGAAGAAACTTTAAATTTTCTTGATATGTTTGTTATAGATCAACGGTGGATGGGTGGTTCCGATTTAACAATTGCTGATTTTGCCATTATTGCTACTGTTTCTACAATTGAGGTATTTTGATATATTTTGACTACAAAGTAATAATGATAATACCATCAACAGGCTGTCGGATTTAATATTGCGCAATATTCGAACTTAAATTCTTGGTATGTTAGAGCTAAAGAAACAATGAACAATTATGGATATGAAGAGATTAATCAAAAGGGAGTTGACATTATTGCTAATTTATTTAAAAAACAGATAAAAAGTGTACAATAAATTTCTCATAATTGTTAATTAAACAATTATTTTTGCACATAAAAGCACTGTTACGCCCAAGAGATTTATTTATTTTATTTAACATTAGCCAACAAAAAAAAATTGTAGTCACTGGCAGATTTTTGGTAAATTTACTTACGAAAATAATTCAAGATATCAGCAAAAACACAAAGTATTGCGGTTGAAAAAGTAAACACTAGTTTATGCTATGTTTCATTTGGGAACAATTCTATAAAAGATTTACAATATTTCTGCGTAATAATGGAACAAATACAATTGGAAAACGCAAATAATCACGTATGCATGTTCCCAATTATCTGCCAAAATTGGTTGAATTATTGATTCCAAAGTTAATTTATTCGAATTATTTCACCATTTAATTGTATAATAATTCCAAATGATTGTGAGTGAATTTAAAACTATCCTTGGATAGTAACGACTTATTAATTATGTAATTACTGATCCTTTTTATCAATAATTCAATTGCAATAACTTATCAAGAATTAATAACCATAATCGTTCTAATCCAGTGGCGTAACAATCGGGGATGCAGTGTGTGTGAAAGACCACAGCTTTCATAAATGTAAAGAATAAGTCTTAGCGCCTGTTTCCACTTGCGAGAAACTCGTAAAAAGTTTTTCTCAGATGGAAACTTACAAAAAATGTACGTGCGCAAAAATGTTTGACATAAGAAATACATCTAGCAGCATGATTTACTTTCTCGTAAACAGTGAAACTAATGTATAGTTTGTTCTGCTTGTTTTATTCTAGTCGTTTTCTAGGGATTTGTAAATAAACTTTTTCCGGCGCTACATGTATAAATTTAAAACTGGCTTATTTCACGAAATTCCAGTTCGCACGACAGCAAACTATTAAGTGCGTTTGAACATGAATTCATTTATTTTTTGTTACGTCACAGTGGTCCAGCTCTAATCATCTCTAATTGCCGACCCTTTCTTTTCATAATTAATTTCCGGTTTGTTTATAATATAAAGGTTCTAAATTGTACAGAAATTGCAGCATTGATTTCTTTTAAATAACAACTGAATAATAAATTTTGATCGAAAAATGAATCATTCTCTTGATATTTATGGTAATATTGCAAGTCCACCATGCAGAGCTGTATTATTATTGTTGGCAACTCTTAATATCAAACCTAATTTGATTGCAATAAATTTATTGAATCAAGATCATTTAACACCCGAATTTATCAAGGTAACAATTTGAATAGAATTTAATTATATAATCCTTTTTTTCTAAATAATTTACAGATGAATCCATTGCACACAATTCCAACAATAAATGATGGCGGTTTTATTTTATACGATAGCCACGCTATCATGGCATATTTAGTAAATCAATACGCCAAAGATGACAGCTTATATCCAAAAGATCCGAAAACGGGAGCAATTGTAAATGAACGACTTTTCTTCAATGTTGGCACATTATGGCCAAGATATGCAGATTATTTGGTACACTATTAAGAAGACAAATGTAAATTTCTTATAAACGTACAACATTTTTAGAAACCTGTTCTATTAGAGGGTCAACAATTAAATGGATCAAAAGCAGATAATATTGAAGAAGCCTTAAGCTATCTTGATATATTTGTAACAGATCAACCATGGATGGGTGGTTCGAATTTAACGATTGCTGATTTTGCTATTGTTCCTGTTGTTTCTACACTTGAGGTATTTTTATATTATTATTATTATTATTATATAAATAATGTTTACAATACAATAATCAATAGGCGGTCGGATTTGTTATTTCAAAATTTCCAAATTTAAATTCTTGGTATGGTAGAGTTAAACAAACAATGTACAATTATGAAGAGATCAATCAGAAAGGTGCTGACATTTATGGTGATATGATTAAAAATCTCTTAAAACAATTTAAGTAAATTACTCATTAATCGTTTAAGAATCGGCTATGATAAGATTGTTTTCAGCACATAAAGGCACTATTGTGTAAGCAGATTAAAACTTATCTATGAAAATGGTACGAAGCATTAGTGGAAGCACAGAAAATCATTTTGTAGAAGCAAACAATACTAAATATTAGGTACATAATCTAGTGTATGCTTTATTTGGAAAAACACTTATAGAAACATGTAAATTATTAATAAATACTAAACATAAGAAACAAACAAATCTTTCAATTATTAATCAGATAAGGATTTCAAATAGTTGAAATTAATGTCAAGCGTATCCTTGAACAGTAATTATTTATGTAATTACTCTTATTGATTTCCATTATTAATAATATTGATACATCGTGAGATTTCGATATAGATAAATGCATTATCTAAGGAATATGAAATATTGAACTTCAGTAACTGTTGCCGATTAGAGTAATTATAACATCAGCATTAATTGAGTAGCATACAGAGGAGCAGTAAAATTGTGTGGAATCTCTAGTGGAATTAGTTTCTAGGGTCCTTGATAAAACAATGTTAATGGCTCTATTTTCCTGTTGCGACTCAATAAAACACACATGCATGAAAATGGGAAGCAACTAGACGTGTTAGGTGGAACATAAAGATGTATAATGAAGAAGTTAGGTGACACAAAGAACAATCCTTTAGTCATAGCTTTAGATTATTAGCATAAGCTGTCCTTACAAATAGTACAAATCGCATATTTTTATATATTATAATTTTAAAATTTACAAATTGCACATAAATGTCTTATCTGAACCGTGACGCTTTTATTCAGTACTTTGATCAGGAACTAAAGGTCAGATGACATTATAATGATGACAAATTGCAAAACAAAACTAATTCAAATCCAGTGGCGTACAAGTAGATTCGAAACGAGCTTGTTGATCAAAGAGGGCTATGAGAAATTAAAAATTCTAGCTTTTAAGCAAACTCACATTTAAAATTATTTGCAGTCTACAACAGCTGATGCTTTGGAAATAAATTTCAGTTGGAGTGTTCGTATTTTTGAAGCTAGTGGCGAGCAAATTTCGAATAAAACGCCAATACCCATTTTAAGTTCACTACACACTCGGGTATCAACCTATATCAGCATATAAAGAGTATGTGCCACTGTAGTAGCGCAGTTTCAATTACACTTTTCTGTTGTATGCACAAATGAGTAAGAATTCGTAACTTATATAATTATCAGTGATTGAGTTTGTGATGATGTGAAGAGTTGATTGATGTTAAAAATGGCAACAATACAACATTAAATTTCTGACCCATAAACTTGATTTGCACAAGTGTCCACTTAGTTTTCACTACACCACTGCTCTTACTAATTATCCGATTGGTGAGCCTTCATTTTCATCACTAATTCCAGGGTTATTTGTAATTTTGATAGATGGATCAAAAAAATTCTATAAAACAAAATATCTAAACAATATTTTCCATAAGGTTTTTTATACGAAAATGGACCGCAATATTGATGTTTATGGTAATATTGCAAGTCCACCATGTAGAGGTGTACTATTATTACTAACAGCCCTTAATATAAATTACAACATAATTACGATAAACGTAATGAATAAAGACCATTTAAAACCAGAATTTATCCAGGTAACAATTTGGTAAAATTAAATAACGTCAAAGCCATTAAAAAAAATATTTTTGCTAATTTACAGATGAATCCATTACACACTATTCCAACAATAAATGATGACGGTTTTATTTTATACGATAATCATGCTATTATGCAATATTTAGTAGAAGCATACGCTGAAGATGACAGTTTCTACCCAAAAGATCCGAAAGAAGGAGCAGCTGTAAATCAACGACTTTTCTTCAATTCTGGTACATTATGGCCGAGATATGGAGAATATATGGTATATTACCAATTAATATTTATTAATATTTTCACAAAGATTCAGTAATTTTAGAAGCACGTAATGCTGTCAGGCCAACCACCAGAAGAGTCAAAGGCGCAAAAAATTGAAGAAGCTCTAAGTTTTCTTGATGTATTTGCGGACAATCAACCATTTCTAGCTGGAGCAAATTTAACAATCGCTGATTTTGCTATCGTTCCAATTGTTTCTACACTTGAGGTAATTTAGAATATTTAAAAAATAAAACATTAACAATAATAATGTAATTAATACAAACAATCGACAGGCTGTCGGATTTAATATTACACAATTTCAAAATTTAAATTCGTGGTATGATAGAGTTAAAGAAACTATGGCCAGTTATAAATATGAAGATCTTAACCAAAAGGGGGCTGATATTATTGGATGTACATTTAAAAGTCGATTAGAAAATTCATTGTTAGCTTAATTGAATACTGTTGTTATAGGACCGTAGAGATGTTTTTGTTGTAGAATTATATAGTTTTAGTAAATGAAATAATTGCAAATTAGTCAGATATGAGAACAAAAGTCATTGCCAACCTTTACGCTTATTACTTCCTTACCAAATAAATTGTGATAACGTACAGATTTTCCGCAAACGCACAAACATAATCTAAAGTCTTATGGGAGTAATAAACAAAAATAAAACGTGATTTGTATAAAAAATAACCAACATGCTACATATTATTACGTAACGCAAAAAAAAACTTGTTTTCTATATAAAAGAGACTAAAAGAATGATAAAATTAAGAAATAATCGAGATTTCTAACCAACTAGAACATTTTTTTGAATTATTACATTACTATGAAAATTTTCAATTTTATTGATTGAAGATCACAAGTATTCGTAATTTCTAATACACACAGACAAATGATATCAACTCTAATATACAAACTTCTGAATATTCATATATTCTGATGACGATTTCACGTGCTTTAATACGTAAACGGCATGAACACGTAATCGGACCTTGTCCACAACAGAGCAATGTTGGAACTTCACAGAATACAAAGTGGAATATGAATGTGATCACAAAGAATTTTTACCAACAACAACAACAACAACAACAACAAAGGTCTAATAAGTGGTATTATCTAATTTAAATGCCCAGGCCATCATCGCCAAACCAGTAATCAACAACAGAGCACGAAAAACATATCAGAGAAGTGGAACAATCAAGTAGAGAAAAAGTAGACATATTTTCTTTGAAAATTCCTAGAAAATTTCAGTGAAAATGTTAATTCTGTAGGATCTTTACAAATAATAACTGGACAGCAACATTGTTCATAAAAAAAACAAACAACGACCTTTCTAAACGGCTACATAACTAATTAAAAAAAATCAATACGCACATTGAAACAGTTCGGAATGAAAGTTAAATAACAATAGTAAAAATATTAATGATGAAACGCCCTACAGCATGATTACAGTTCATCACTACAATAAGCACTGACAAGATGCCATGTGCTTAATGAACATAACAACAAAACAATTAAAGTCTGTATACTTTAAATAATCTAAAAAAGTCTTTTTTATAATAGACATATTGAATTTTTATCTGTTTACGATAGATCTACAACATATACAGATATCTCATAGATATTCTCGACAAATATGGACCTGTAGCGAATGTAATAAAACCATTATTAATAATTGTTAGCCTAAAAAATTTAATTAAATAGAGTATTATTTATCATCCCGTATATTGTGGTAAATATAGAAAGAAAAAAAGCTGTAATTTTTCTAATAACGTTATATTCCTTGATGTCTTTTTTCATATACATCTTGTTGTGTTTCATATTTAAGTTTTTTTGCAAGTGGTATTTCATCGATTTGCTACGCATTTCTCTTACAATGTTGAATTCGGTAACATTTCAATTAACTTCACGCTCCTCGTTTACCCATATGGATATGCCCTCAAAAACAAATTTACTGGCAAAAACATTTTTGAATAATTAAAGTTTTCGTTTTTCCTCACTTTTTCAACATGTGATCAGTTTAAAACCCCATCTCTTATTGGATGTTGTAGTTTAATTCAGTTAAACGCACAGATATCTACATAGTTTAAATGAAAATTAAACTATTATAAGGATAAGAAAAAATAATCTGCATTATCCTTAGATACTTTGTCATTTCTTAAAGAGAAGTTTTCAACTTTGAATTCATTAATTCTTGTTGTTTTTTCTTTGAAATGTTATCTGTACTTGCATCTACTCTTTACGTTCACCTAATGTCGCGCCTTTCTTGTTGTATGTAGTTGTTTCAATTCGGAATACTCTCTTTCAACTTTTTTTCGTATCTTCTTCTGCATCATCAGAGCTATCAGATATTTCGATCACACCTTTATAGTTTGTAAATCGTAAGTGATTTATTCTCATTAAAAGTATTGCTTCATCTATTCATGTAATTTGTCTTGCATGCATCTCTTTCAATGATTCTATTCTCTATTGAAATTTTTCCTTACTATCATTTATTTAATGACGTGAGCGTTATCGTCAATATTTAGAACCTCGATGAACCTGTCGAAAGATAGCGCAGCATCGGTTTAGACTGAATTGAGCATCTGTATCATAGACATGTATTTAAAAATCACGGTAAAACGAACACTCTACAACATTCATAGACAATTATTAAGTAACCCAGATGGAAGTACCATAGACATGTACTTAGAAAATATGGGAAAACGCACACCCTTCAACAACCATAGCCAATTAGCCCAGATGGACGTATCATAGACATGAATTGAAAAAAAAACATGATTTAAGGCGATATCGATCTTCAGTCGAGATCTAGGAAGGCAAGATGAACCGGATCTTACAATTAGTTGGATTTAAATATTTTATAAATTTATAAGATTCGGATAATACAGACAACGTTTCCAGTGATTAATTATTAATTTCGTAAGTATCTAATTATAATTAATAATTATCCATTTTAAGTCGAAGAAATGAGTTTGAATTTACCGCCTATGTTGGTAAGATTGGACAAATAGTTCAAAACTACGCATTGTGTAGTTCGATCGTTCCAATGACGTAGAAGTATATAGACTGCTTACCGCCTATAATTTCTGTGCTTTAAAAAAGAGGGCCTATATGGAGGTTTGTCTCACTCTTTTCATCTCATTACAATGCGCAGTCCATATGAATTAAGCTACGTAGCCCAGTAAAGGGAGACATGAGATATCATTGTTTCACTCTAATGTATACTATCATAGAGAATCAGTAGATGTCAGCTGAAGCTTTGAAAGTTTTTAGAGTTGCATACATCTTTCTTTTTGAAGGATTAACGATTTCCTTCCGGAGAGGGAGCTTTTACTTATTAGTCCAGTCTACCATTAAAGAGTGTTTTTTAAACTCTTATTTTTTATATTTCTTATTGTGTTTAACTTTATGTTTAAAAAGGAAAAAAAAGGATTGTGGTTTACTGCTCATTTCAACCAAACCCCGGGCGCTTATGCCCTTTTACTTATGGATGATGGTTTACTGCTCATTTCAACCAAACCCTGGGCGCTTATGCCCTTTTATGGATGATGGTTACTGCTCATTTCACCAATTCTAGACGTTTTTTCTACGATGAGGGACCAGCAAAGGGGGGGGGGGGCTAGGGACAGACATCCTAATCTTGCTAACTGGTCCATGTACTTTGTGGCATGGACAAATTAACAATTTAGGTTATAAGAAGAGGAAAATTCTGAAAATCCTTTTTCATACCGTTGCCGAGGTTTGAACCCCGGACTTCTAGGCGTAAATCCCTATCGTTAACCATCGAGCCATTCGGCTCGTGAATTTTCATACGAAAAGTGTACTATAAATGAAAACGATTTTCTACGATCCAACGGATACAGCCGACATTCCATCGTGTGTTGGGCACCCGAAAGTACTCGATTGCATTAATGTATAGATGTTGCTAAGCAACCACAATTTTAAATACCTAACATGTTAAAACGTCTGTCATTGGTTGAAATCTATAGATTTCCAAAAATATGCTTCGGAAATGCTCATTTTCCACAAGGTAGCTGATGGTAATGGAAAACGGGACTATTGATTTAAGAAAATCAAATATACTCTCACCAGAAACTGTAAATTGAATGAATTCAATAGAAATGCGGTCCAGCTGGTGATGTATGAAAGTACTTTGTGATCAGTTTCTAACTAGACATGCGTAGTCTAGTCATCAACCAAACAATCTAGAATTGTGGGTGGGAACATACCTAATAATTGCCACTATAATCTACGAGGTGTTCTTACAATGAATATATTTCAAAATAAATACTGTTGACGGTAACCAGTCCACTTCTGCGAATATGAAAAGATTGAAGAATTTTTGAAAAAAATCAGACTTATTTGTGTAAAGCTTTACAATCAAATTGAAGTAGTGTTAAACAAATATTTAGGTACCCTGGTTTGTTTTATGTGGATATAGATACGAACAACAATAATTATAATAACTACAAAATAACAGGGTAATCTTGATTATATGCAAATCATTCCAACAAAGTTGAATTAAATTAACCAAATCACCAATATATCATAAGTACATATTTGTATTTTAAAATGTTTATAGTCTTATTTTGATGATTCGCAATCAGTTTTTATGCAACTAACAATATTTCTCAGATTATTTCGTAAGCAAACCCGGAGTTATCGGTCTGCGACTTTAGTTGGTTTGAGCCGTAAATAATCAAGATGTCAGCGCACATGTGGTCACGTTTTTGTCGATCGGATGAGCAGTCTATATACTTCTACGTCATTGGATCGTTCAACTTGTAGTGTAAAGAGATCTAGTAGTTCATATGAATAAATGTTGTCTTGTTTTTTTGCTAAATCATTTTTTATATTCGATCAGAACTTTGATCGCAATTAAAAAGCACTCAAATCATTCTCCTATTAGAAACAAGAAATGAGTAAGGTACAAAAATCGTTTATCAGTTTTAATATTATTTAAGTTCAAGTAGATCGTTATTTGTTTCAGTTACAAGCAACTTTGTACATAACCTCAAATTTATGTAAAAGAATATTGATTAGGAATTATCGAATTTCAACAAGAACAATGTCGATGAATAATGAAGTTGATGTGATCACACAAAGCATTAGAGATAAAGGTGTTATAACACTGAACCGTCCAAAAGCTTTGAATGCTCTAAATCTATCTATGGTTAATAAACTCTATCCAATACTAGATCAATGGCAAAATGAGAAAACTCTAGTTATAGTTAAAGGTGCTGGTGATAGAGCGTTCTGTGCTGGTGGTGATGTACGTGCTGTTGTGACAGCCGGTTTAAAAGGTGATCGTCTTGGTCATGAATTCTTTAAACAGGAATATAAAACAAATGGTCTAATTGGTCGATATAAAATTCCATATATTGCATTTATTGATGGTATAGTGATGGGTGGTGGTGTTGGTTTATCTGTACATGGAAAATATCGTATTGCAACTGAACGTACAGTATTTGCAATGCCAGAAACACAAATTGGTCTATTTCCTGATGTTGGTGGTTCATATTTTCTACCACGTTTAAATGGCAAATTAGGTTTATATTTAGCATTAACTGGATATCGATTAACTGGTATTGATGTTAAGAAAGCTTGTATAGCTACCCATTATTGTGATAGTAAAAATTTGGAAAGTCTTGAAAAGGAACTGTTGGACGAATGTCCAATTGAGGAAGAAATTAATAGAGTTTTAGAAAAATATGATACTGATAGTAAAAAAGAATTTTGTTTAGCACCATACATGAAACAAATTGATAAATGTTTCAATGCAGCTACAGTAGAAGAGATTTTCTCAAATTTAGCAAAAGATGGATCTCAATGGGCAAAAGATACGATTGACACACTAAAAAAAATGTCACCTACAAGTCTTAAAGTTACATTTAAAGAGTTACAATTAGGTAAATCAATGAATTTACAAGAATGTCTACAAATGGAATATCGTCTTGCTGTTGGCTGTTTAGCTAATAAAGATTTTTATGAAGGTTTGTAATTGTTATAAAATTGATAATATCTGTAAAATTGAAATAATTATGAATTCTGTTATAGGAGTTAGGGCACTTTTAATCGATAAAGACCAGAAACCAGTATGGAATCCGGCAAAACTTGAAGATGTTACAGATGCCTTGGTGGATAGTCATTTCGATAAACTGCCGGCCAATGAAGAATTGAAGCATAAATTGTGATAATTAATGAATAGGGAAGACTTTCGGACTAATAAAGGTGTTAATTATTTTCATTAATCGCTGATATATATTTTTGAATCCTGTAACTCATTCCTGTCCTTTGTGCCTTTACCAACAGTTTGTTACAAGAACAAGCGCTAAGAAAGGTAAGCAATCATTTGCTATAATAAACGAAAATATTGTCGATAATGGCCATGTTTTTTTAACAGTTTCGCATAAAATCTAATCACTGTTGACCTTTACTTTTAAGTTTATTAATAATTTAGCTACAGTTGATAATGTTAAATGGAATATAGAGATAAATATAAGCTAAAATTGCTGCCGAAAATGTAAATTAGTTGTATAAATTGCCACATTTTGACCGTATATAACAGTTAATTCCTAAATTCTCGACTATATCTATTGTGACAACAATATCAGTTGAATACTTGCATAAACAATATCCAAATCCGGATTATATTCGGTTTCCGTTGTTAATTCTATTGTATCACATGCATTGATTTTAAATCATGGAGGAAAGACTGCAAAGGTAGTTCATCCAATCCAATGAACACAAATAAATGTAAAAGATTGTAATTAAATGTCTGGCTTCACATATATACACACAGAGTGTCATTGCTTTCGGTTTCTAGTCTGAATGAAAAAGTATCGTAATGTGAACAATTCTAGTCAGTTTTTTTTTTGATTTTCTTTAGTTTCTCGTACTACTATTACTATATGGCAAATCATGGCTGTTCGCCAACTATCTCTAACTCTTTCCATAAAACACAAAAAAAATTAGCAATTTTAAGAAGTTCTACTAGAATCATTCGATCGATCTGTCGTGAAGACTTGATTTATATAAAAACTTTTGCCGAGTTTTTTATTGATTGTTCTTTTGAAAGACAAGTTCAAGGTTCCAATGTTTCAGTGTCAATTTAAACAATTGCCGTTTTATTTAACAGAAATAAATTATTTATATTGATATATTTATATAAATATTAATTTAAAGTTTGCTAGTTAATAATTTCATGAATAGTATGTTGAGAGAATGTTTTTCTAAAAACAGGTCCGTTAGAATACAATTTAAAGATTTACGTAGACAGGTAGTCTGGTTTTGTTATTAAAATGAAAACATCTACCTGTAGTTAACAATGTTGTTCTACAAGGACCACATCTAATTTATCATCAATCAATACACAAAAGAAAAATACTAATTAAACTGTGATGGGTATTTGTTAGACGAGAAAATTTATGCAATTTATGAAGAAATCTTCTGAAACTGTTGAATTTGAGTAGCTTTATTGACTTTACGATTATGTAACTATTCTAAATCTCTCATGTGTTTAGATGGACCAAATTAAGGGATGAAACTACAGAATTGTTGTCGACTGAAACTAAAGAAACACAACACAACAAATTTTACCACACTTTGAAACAAATGGATCGTCTTTTGTAGAAGATAGAAATCGTTAAAAATTGATTGGTTTCGTGCGTATAGGAGTAGTTCGCGATTTGCGTTTGAAAACTGTAAAAGAGTTGTGTGTGTAAACATACTTTTCCGGAATCCGGTAGTTGTTAGACTCGACTGGTGTGTCATACGGGAACGTACTGTTTCTCTTAGCATTAAGTTTCACAGACGTGTCGAAAGACTATGAAATGAAAAAAATCGTGCTCTATTTGAATACCAATATTCACCCTTGAATATGAATTTAAATACATAATAACATTACAATAGCAATCGTTAACCCTTTTGGGCCGGTCCTTGATGGTCAAACAACAACAAATCCATTTTAGGGATAATACATAGAGACATACACACATTAACAAACACGCACATAAACATATATGTTCACATACATACACACACACACATACACACACACCGTCCTGTCACCGTCTAAGCAACCGTAATTTATTTGAATGGTTTAATCTGATGTGTGTGTGACAGGCTATATACATATATACCTGGCCGTTTATATATACCTACACATACATATTTACATAGAACACATTCAACAATCATCATGTACCGTGAGGGATAGCAGCGGCTAACCGCCCCCCAAATGGGAGGGTGTCTCACAGATAGTAATAATAGTAGAATGAAGGCCTTTCATCTATCCGTTTTATCGGTGGATGTGTATTTATATGAGTTGGAGTTTCGAGTTGTCCTCTGTTATTCTCTGTTTATACGAGTTTGTAGCCAGCGTATATGATAGCTGCTTCTAGTTTGAATCGGGACCGCTCAGTGGATAGAACGTGTTCTAAATAGATTTCCCAATAAAATATTATTATACGACATGCGGTAGTTTTACGCTAGTCATAAATGGTTAATTTAATTAATAATAAATAAATAAAATTAACGTGTTAATGTGATTTTTAGATTGAAAATTTATATCTTCACGTGTAAGTAATTTGATCATTGATTTAAGAAAACCGAAAAATTTCAATCAAATCTCGATAATTATATAAAATTAAAATTTTCTCTTTTGATAACCAATTACATTTGATTTCTTTATTCAGAGACTGTTTGGAAATTTATTGAATTCTTCTACCGGAAAATTGGATCACAATTTTGTTTGATATATTTAATAATAATTATATATAATTAGAAATTATTTTTGAATTGATAGAAACAATAGATTTGAAATGACACTTGTTGTTTATTAACAAACTCTCTCTTTTATCTATTTTCTTGTAATTAATTTATTATTTTCCAAGATTTCAATTATGAATTATGAATTTTTGTTTGTTTTTGAAAAAACAATTTTTGTAAATATTTTGGTGAGATTAATTTATTTGGGCCGCCATTATGCACCCCCTGACGAATATTTCGGAATAAATTGAACAAATTTAAAGCAATTAATAAAAATAACATTTCTAAAAAAAGTCACCCTTCTAAGAATTTCATCATCTTATTTATCATAAAGAGCCCTTAAGACTTCTAAGAACATAACTATTAATCGTGTTTAATATGTTCAAACGTAATCCTCATCTTGATCTTGATTGCTACTTTGTGTCTAGGAATTTTTAACAATGAAAATGTTAGCCTTCTGATTTAAAACGGGGTAAGTCTCACAAGAGAGACAGTCTCTTATACATGCAGACACCGTGGACAATTTGGCATTGGATGGAAAAAAAGATCATAAAACCACCTATTAAAAAAAAAACGATACACAAATAAAGGGCTAACATTCTTGTTTACTATGTTTTTTTGGGCTATTAAGTTTAGTGTTTTTTTTAAACCTCCGTATACATACATTTCCGGCAAGCGAACTAGAAACATTGGAAATAAGCTCACACAGTACATTTTAACGGGTTTGCCCAAGTGTAGGCCTGTATAAGGATGGAACATAGATTTGATCATATTCTGCAATAGTTTAACACCTCCATATATACAGGGTCGGCCCGTCCAAGTAGAAACATAGGAGAAAATAGAAGAAATGAAACAGAAATATGATGTGCATGTGTTAAAAAGAGATATAGGAAAGGTGGGTGGTTAAGTAGTAAATACTCAATGCAAAAATATCCACCCTAACCATCTTCAGCAGACCGCTTTTCTAATAACCACTCCTCTTTCTACTAAGAAAACGATCTGGCCTAAAATTTTGCGTCTTTTTGAAGTAGAAACATTACAACTCAATGAGTAAGAGAGAGACGGAACAACAACATTGTCCTGGTTTTGAGACATTTGGTGAATTTAAAATTAATCGTAATTGAAAATAAATGTAAACATCGATTAAACTTAAACTTTTGTTTTTTTTTTAATGCTCTTGCATAGTACCATAAAAAATGTGTATCTGTACTGTTTGTTAAGATCGACAGTTAATTGAAAACAAACAAATAACCAAAAATTTTTTATTGTTTAATAATTCGTTCAATTGATAACAATAGCAAAAATTTCTCTAAATTCGGTTTCCATCAGCAACGCATTTTTAATTTTAATTCTCCAAATTGCTAGTTTGTTGTTGTTGTTGTTCTGACTCTCTCTTACTCATTGAGTTGTAATGTTTCTACTTCAAAAAGACGCAAAACTCTAGGCCAGATCGTTTTCTTAGTAGAAAGAGGAGTGGTTATTACAAAAGGGGTCTAGTGCAGATGGTGAGGGTGGATATTTTTGCAATGAGTATTTACTACTTAACCACCCACCTTTCCTATATCTCTTTTTAACTCATGTACATCATATTTCTGTTTCATTTCTTCTATTTTCTCCTATGTTTCTACTTGGACGGGCCGACCCTGTATGAGAATCATATGATGTGTGCTCTCACCATCTATTTAGTTGCTCGGCCAATCCTGTATAACGATTTCATTCACAAAAGCGACAAATTTAGAATTAACGATCAAGATGCGGACTTATCTAAAGAGCACAATAATTCATTTCTATGAAATCAATCAATTGTATAATCGTTTTAATTTAATTTTGTGAACTTTGAAATTTTTGGAAATTCGCTGATTAAATTGTAAAATCACCCACAATATGATTAAAATTGTTGCAAAAATGATTAAATAATGCAATTGCAGGAAAATATCTATTGTTGTGATGAAAAAAAGTATGGGAAATGGAGCCAACCACGAGATAATAAAGTGATCTTTGTCCAAATGTATACACAGAACATCTTCTATTACTGATAATGTTATAAGACTAATAACGTTGTTTTAAACTCACCGTGTGATAGTGTTAATTTTTTTTACTTAAAATAAAATGTCCGTTTTAAATTTATTTAAACAAAATACAAATATGTGGACAGCTTGAAAATAAAAGTTAAACAAATTAAGAAAAAAACCATAATAATTTATTTGGAAAATTTATTTGTTTGCAAAAACAAGCGCTTGTTTGTGTGGATGTGTGTGTGTGTGTGAATGAAGTGTTCACAATTTAAATTATGTCGAGTGTTACAGTTTTGATTGTTTTCAATTTGTTATGGTGCGTCGCGACGCTAACAGAATCAACTGCACGGACAAAACAATTTACAATCGAACAACTTTTAACAACAGTTTTCCCAAAGAAAATTTCAGATGATTTAGATTTGGATCCTTGTAAAGCTGGTAAGTTTCTTTCAACTTTGTTCTTTGTTTTTATTATAAATTTGTTTAAGTTGATGTGAAGCAATCGAAAACTTTAACTAAAATGAACCAGATAAAGGCGGATTTCGTTATTGTCTAAATTGATAAAACATTTTGTTTATGATAAGGGTGATTTCTGGTAATTAGAGTTTGATAATGATAATGGATATTACTGTAACAATTATTAGTGATATACACACATGCAAGGCAATTAGTGTCTAATTAGTGTTGCCAATATTAAAACGAAATATCACCACTAATTGGCATTTTGATTGGCAATGCATAACACAAGGGATGGAATACAGGCAAAGGAGTTATTTTGATGAGAGCCGATGAAACTCTCATTTGAATACCGAAAATTAATCGTTGATTATTCTTTTATGTTATGAAAAATTTCGATTGTGTCATGAATGCCTAATTTATACAAAGCTAATGTAAACATAGTTTGTGTGCGACATTTTAGGGACCAAAAGAGATTAACCGTGTGGCAGTGTCATTAAACTTAGGGCATTAAATGCTGATACTGAACGACTCTAGAATGGGGTGCCCTTATAAATTGTTGCCACATTCAATTAACTCTTCATTTATAGCTCAGAAAGCCTTGTGGCAGTTCATATATACACCAGCCCCTATCTTAATTCAACCAAATACAAATCTGATGGTGTACTTGTCAATGATTTTTTCAAACTGGTACTATTAATAATTTGAAGGATGCAAAACTTTGAATTGTGTCGTAAAATTGAAACTTTAAACTGGAACTATAGCCGAAAGGCGCCATTTCATAGTCTCGATAATTGAAAATTTAATGAGCTTGTAATATTTTCCATATACATCAAGACGATTGTTAAATTCTGATTCAAAAATCAACGATTTTGTCACCATTGCCTTGTGATTCTATAATTAAAAACTATAATGCGCCGATTTGTTTTAACATTGACTTTGTTCAAAATTAGCAATTAATTTTTTTTTCTCAAAAATAAAACTTGACCGATAACTGTTAGATGTAAACATTTTATCTAAAAATGACGTTGTATTGTGTCGATTTGTATCTCTTTCATTATCATCATTCAAATGTATAAATAAATAAATTGCGAAATATTAAATGGACAATTCTTGGTATTCTCTTTGTTTCTTTGAGATAATTGTCATTCGCTTCTGAGTTCTATTCATATTTAGTTTTTGTATAGTGAAAACTGGATGGTTGATTGTATTAAAGCACTATAAACAACATAAATGTCACATTATGTATGTCTTCTATGTTGTATACGTCTTTAGATGTAACTTCCGTGGTAGGTAGTCTTTGTATGCCACCAAATGTGTGGATGTAAAGTAGATTATATACGTTGAAGTATGTTTCCGTAGATTGTACTAACGCCGTTTTCGGTCTATAGAACAAAATTCTATTTCTTATCAAGATTAGCCATAGATCCGGATATAAAGGAAGTCCACACCTTATTGACTATTCCTGCTAGCGTAATCGTGGGAGTAGTTACGAATGGGAAATCTCGTCGATCTCTAGTTTATAACTTTTGATAATTATAAAGTAATAAAAACAAAAGCTCGTTTGTGTATACGCAGTCTCAATATGGAGCGGTAAAGTGATTATAAAAAGCGCAAAATTTTTAAGGCCTCATCAAACTTTGTTTCAATAATTCATAAAGTATTTATTTGCTTGTCTTTCTTATTGAATTACTGTAAATAATTAGTCTCATGAAAAATTAAAGATTTTGACCAGCGGCTTAGCTACAAGTTTGAAAGACAAAGGCAAGATTTGTAGTAAGACCTCTACAAATCATTAAATTCGGTTGATTAACTATCAAATTCTTTAACAGTTTGACAAGAATGTTTGATCGTTTGATGCCGGTGAGATCGCTACATTTATGTGCCCGGAAGCAGACACCTTCGTTACTGATTTTGACTAACAAATGTCGCTTCGGGAACTATGACTTTTAAAATATGTCTTGTTATGTTGGTATCGTCAGTTTTACTGTTTTAAAGTCGATTCGGCTTAACATAATCACCATGAATAATCTGGCAAAGGTATCTTATCAATAAGACATTTTATACCTATATATAGTGTCACACGGAAAATCGTTTAAGTCGTTTCTTATTAACAGTTACTTTCCATTTATTTATTGATCATTTTTCAAATAAATTCAATTCGTTATCCTTGTGTTGCTACTTATTTTGCCAGTAATTGTATTCAACAGTTTTGTATTCCAAAGGAAATCTTTCTCTATTTAATAAATATGAATTGACGCATGAATATGGCCATAATGGTTGTTACATATTTCTAATAGATTGAACGTTCTATTGCGTATGGCTTTATCGATTTTAATTAAATGAATTTTGATAATAGTACAACAATACGTTCATCTATATTTATGATTACGTACAGTTAGTAAAATCGAACAGTTTATGTATTTATGGAGGGATGTAATTGAAAGCAATAATCCGGGGAAGTTTTGATTGATGCGTATGTTAATGGCAGGAAACCTCAAAATTGAACATGTGATGTGATGCGAATTACTAACAAGCAAAATTTAATGGAAAAATTCGTAGTACAATATCAATACATTATCTCTATTGAAAATCACACAGATTCCACAACAGAGTTTTCAACACTTTGTAACGATTTAACACAACAACGTGGTTGATTGTTACAATAAAACTAAAGTGTAAATAAACAGTAACGTACCAACGAAACAACGCTAATCGAATTACATTTTCATGAAACATCTGTTTTCTATTTGTCATCTAATTGTAGTATTATTAGATATGTAAATTATAGCACGCCACGTGACTCATTTTTATTATTAAAACTAAACCTGTCGATTATTTTATGATCTATAGAATACTGCAAATTAATGATTATCCTTACTATTGTTCTTACACGTTACACATTTAAGTACACAATCAGCACAATAAAATCATATACATTTAAACGTATGTATACATTATACATGTGTGTGTGTGTGTGTGTGTTAATGGAAACAGACAAATGCTAAACAATTAATCCTAGGCATTCAAAGTTAAAGGAGTGACAAGGGATAGATAACTGACATGTTGGATTTTAAGCTGACATATAACAAATTATATTATACAGAGTGTCTGCTGCTTATATTATTATTATTTCGACCATTTTCTATATGGAATAATTATAATAAATGAAATCTCCGTTGAAAATGTTAAGATTATATGTAAGTTTTGTATTTACCAGGTGAAGCAGCAATTAAATCTAATATAATACTGCCTTGAAAGTTTAGCTCAAAGTCACGCTTTCATTGTCATACCTACGAATCTATGAAGATATATGAATTATGTTACAGAAATTCTGCCTTATGACAGATAATTTATTCTATTCGTAAAATATTTGAAGTCGCATACTGGAAACCAACTTGAACGCAAACTCATGTACTCTCCACCTGTTTTCATTTGGTCGACTTGACTAATTTGTCACCCGTCCACATAGAAATAGATTTTTATTCAATTACTGAGAAGTTATGACGTTATGAAAGAATTTTTTTTTTGGCATTCAATTGATTCGCTCACATGTCCATACTCAGTTTGTGGGAGTTTAATATAAGCTTTCAATTATCAGTGACGTGCACCCTCATGAATCTGCTTGTCAGGGACAGTTGATCAATTATGTGGATTCTTCTTAATGATTGCTCACAGCATTCATTACGATCGTTACCTTTATATTAGAACACGTTTATATATGTGTGGTGTTTTGTGGACGCACCTTATTGTTTAATTTCATACAAAATATTTAGTGTCGTACTGAAAAATAAATATTTCGTTTTTATAGGTGGCATGTCAAAATAACTAATTCTAACAGAATCTTTTAATCCCGTTAAGTAATAAAAAATCCGAAATGAATGATTTTCAAAGGTTCTTTTTTTGTAGTAGTAGTAGTAGTTTGAAAACTATATTTTATGTCAAACTGTTTTGAATTTTCATTTTTTTACAATTTTTCATCTATGAACCTGTCATCTTTCCAACTATTTTTAACAACTGCACCTTTTATATCTTCCTGGTTCCTGTTTTTAAAATAGTGTGTTTTTTCGCTCTAGAAGGCCAGCACTTCTTTTCATCATATTTTTAAAACAATCTTTCCGTTATGTTGTATAAAATTAACGATGCTCTTTTGCCCTTTTTTTTGTGATAATTTTTCACTTTCCATTTACTGTTTTGAAATTGTATTGATTCCGTTTTGGATTGATTCAACAGACTAATTGTCTGAATTTGATAGATAGCACAGATGTTTTTATCTGTTGACATAGCCCTATCTATTTTATTAAACATTGTTGAATGATGATGATGATGATGATGATGATGATGATGTTGATGGTAATGATGGCAGAACGCACATTTATGATTTTATGGGTCACAAATCATTGATAACAAGCACAAATCAAGGGCGGCCGTTTCAATTTGCACCCTTAACTTTTTCATCATCATTATCAACTATTAGAAAATTTGTAATTTTTTTTTGTGTGGGATTAAAACAACGTTGAAACTCTTTATATTCGTGTGCTTGGAATTATTGTTAGATTTTAGAGTGAAGAGAGCAGAGTACAAGAATTGTTTTATTTTACATTTGACCTTATTATTTTTCCATATGTAAAATTTATATTTCTTCGAATTGATAAAATTAATTGATTTGATTACATTTCTATGTCGTTTATTTATTTCATAAATGATTATAATAATAATAATAATAATAAGGCAATGCACGTGTATTTTTTCGAATAATTCCAGGCGAATTCCAAGGTGATATTGCCATACCGAAACCACTAATTAAAGATACAATTCTTCAAGAAGAAGTTGAAAAGTATAAACAAGAAGTCCTTGAAGGTCTCCAAATTGAAGAAGAAGGTCTCACTGATTTTATACGTAAAAAAACTAAACAATCATCAAACATACCAACACCGAAAAGTTACAATGATCCATTTGATAATATACCGAATGTCGCGGACATATCAGCAAAAAACGGTCAGATACTTAAAACTAATGTACAAAATGATGCAGCAGCAGCAGCAGCAACAGCAACATCCACAACAAGAATTCGTCATAGAAAACGACATATTAATGGGAATAATTCAAGAAGACAGCATCGAAAAATGTGAGAAACTTATTTTTTAAATTTTTAATAAAATTAGACTTGGAATCAGATTTATTTCAGGATTACTGTTTTAAGTTCTACAACTGAAGAGATACCAATTCACGATTTCGAACCGAATTTTGATATGAAGCAAAATAAACGGAATAATAGAAAGAAGAGGACTTTGCCAGTTTCTTATTTAGAAAGTAATCAACAATTACATCGCAGAGTTACAAGGGCTGCAACAGCCCGTAAAGAACGCGTATGGGATTATGGTGTGATACCATACGAAATTGATGGGAATTTCAGTGGTGGCCATAAGGCACTATTTAAACAAGCTATGCGCCATTGGGAGAATTTCACTTGTGTTAAGTTCGTGGAGAGGAACCGTGATGAACATCCTAATTATATCATCTTCACTGAAAGACCATGCGGGTATAATCCTATCTATTTATTTGAGGATTTCCGTATATTAAGCGCCAACATTAACATTAACGTTAAAGTTATCACTCAGATTGCGGAAATTCTGTATTGTTTCCCCAATTATAGTTACGTTTAATTTCAAATATTTAGGTGCTGTTCATTTGTTGGTAAACGTGGAAATGGTGGTCAAGCTATTAGTATTGGTAAAAATTGTGATAAATTCGGTATTGTTGTTCACGAATTAGGTCATGTTGTTGGTTTTTGGCATGAACACACTAGACCTGACCGCGATAAACATGTCAATATTATCAGAGAGAATATAATGAGCGGTTAGTATAATCGAAATTTATATATTTAGAAAATTATAAAATATCATTTCTATATGGTTTCGTTTATTTCTTTTTATCAGGTCAAGAGTACAATTTTAATAAATTAAACGAAGAGGAAGTCAACTCATTGGGATTAATCTATGATTATGATTCAATAATGCATTATGCTAGGAATACGTTTTCAAAAGGAACGTATTTAGATACGATCCAACCTATTGATATGCCAAATAGAAAACGACCTGAAATTGGACAAAGGATACGATTAAGTGAAGGCGATATAGCACAGACTAATCTTTTGTATAAATGTCCTAGTAAGTTTACTCATATATTTGTTTGCACATAATATAACTAGTTAAAAGAGGGCGACAATCATTATAAATTAATCCAATTAACTGCAACATCCATTAATCCAATCGAATTCTATAATAGATGAGTCCAAATAGAATTTTTTTATATACGAGTATGTTAAACGTTATTTCACTATAGTGGTCCGCAAATACAATTTGACTTAAATTGTAAGCATGAAACTTTGTCCCATTATTGTCACTCGGTAAACTTATTCTAAAAAAAGGCAACGAAATACTAACATTTGTATAACTGTATTATATGGGTTCTCGTACAGGCGCACCTTTATAAGATGATTTATTTTGATATTAATATCAATTTTTATAGAATGTGGACGTACATATCAAGCAAATTCAGCAACATTCTCATCACCATCATATTTAAATCAAAATGCACCTGATAATGGCGAAAAATGTGAATGGCGTATAACAGCAACACACGGTGAAAAAATCGTATTAAATATTACCGATTTAGATATAGAAAAATCACCAGATTGCTCAACTGATTATATAGAAATACGCGATGGTTATTGGTATAAAAGTCCATTATTAGGAAAATTTTGTGGTACAGGAAAATTAGATTCGATTACATCAACAGGCAGTAGAATGTTGATCACTTATGTTGCGAAAAACATAAATGACCATCGGGGATTTACAGCTAGCTACGAAGGTACCTACAACATAAATTGTTTCTTGTTTAAACTTTAGATTGATTTTCTTTTTTAATAACAAATTTAGCAATTTGTGGTGGTGAACTGATAATTGATAATGAAGGGCATCTAGAATCACCAAATTATCCAGAAGAATATCAACCAAACAAAGAGTGCATTTGGAAAATAACGGTACCGAAAAATTATCAAGTCGCATTAAGATTCCAATCATTTGAAGTTGAAAATCATGATGGTTGTGTTTATGATTATGTTGAAATACGTGATGGTTTAAGTTTAGATAGTCCAATAATTGGTGTACATTGCGGTTATAAAGTACCACCTGATATAATATCATCATCAAATCAATTATTAGTTAAATTTGTATCAGATGGTTCTGTGCAGAAGGGTGGATTTTCAGCAACAATCATGAAAGAATATGATGAATGTGTGATGATTAAACACGGTTGTGCACAAGAATGCGTCAATACATTAGGTAGTTATGAATGTACATGTAGGATTGGATACGAATTGCATTCAGATGGGAAAAATTGTGAAGGTAAAAAATATTCCATTTAAAATAATTGATTCGTTTTGATTATTGTTGAACAATTTCAGATGCTTGTGGTGGTGTTTTGGATACATCGAATGGTACAATAACATCACCATCATTTCCCGATTTGTATCCATTAAATAAAAATTGCGTATGGGAGATTATAGCGAGACCACAATATCGAATTACATTAAATTTTACACATTTCGATTTAGAGGGTAATAATATGCACCATTCACAACAACAACATTGCGATTATGATCGTATCGATGTTATTAGTAAATTGAGTGAAGATAAAATGAAACGACATGGTGTATTTTGTGGATCAAAAGCACCAGATCCAATAATATCAGAAAGTAATGTTTTACGAATTGTTTTTAGCTCTGATGTTAGTGTACAAAAAACCGGATTTGCTGCTGTCTTTTTTACAGGTAAATCAGATGAATTACACGATTATTATTATACTACTTAATATTATTGTTTATTTGATTTAAGATATGGATGAATGCGCGATAAATAATGGTGGTTGTCAACATGAATGTATCAATACTCATGGTTCGTATAAATGCACATGCCATAATGGTTTTACTTTGCACGAAAACGGTCGTGATTGTAAAGAAGGTGATTGTAAATATGAAATTACAACACCATTCGGTAGTATAGGTAGCCCGAATTATCCTGATTATTATCCAAGTCATAAAGATTGTGTTTGGCAATTTTTAACAACACCTGGCCATCGTATTCGTATTTCATTTTTATTTTTTGAAGTTGAACCACATCAAGAATGTTATTATGATCATGTTGATTTTTATGATGGACCATCGCCGGAGGCACATTCGTTGGGGAAATTCTGCGGTTCAAAATTACCACACATGATTGTATCGTCTGGTAATCAATTATATATGACTTTTAAATCAGATGCATCAGTACAACGAAAAGGTTTTTGGGCAACACATGCTGCCGTCTGCGGTGGTATTCTACAAGCTACAATTAATAAAAAACATATTTATTCACATGCAAGATTCGGTAGTGCTAATTATGAGAATAAAGCTGATTGTGATTGGACAATTCGCGCTATACCTGGTTATAACGTGAAATTATCATTTCTAACATTCGATTTAGAAGATGAGAAAGAATGTGGATATGATTATGTGGAGATTTTCAGTGGATTAGATTCTAGTGGACCATCATATGGAAAATTCTGTGGTTCAACTGTAAAAACAATTTTCTAATAAAAGAAAACCGCTAAATATAATAATTTTTCTATTTTCTTTTTGTTTACAGAAACCATTCGATATTGTATCACCACATGATGCACTTTTGGTACGTTTCCGTTCTGATGATACATTTGTTAGTAAAGGTTTCAGTATGGTATATGAAGCCGTTGATATATCATTCAGTGAAGAGGAAGTAGAAATCTAAAAATAGACTGAGAGCTAAAACTGAAATTCTCATATTCAAACAGATGTCTAGATGGCGTTCCAATAGAGTTTCCGTCTAATTGTGAAGAAGCAGTAATCATTTCAAATCATGATTTTTGCTCAATTCTCGAAACCCAAATCAGTTTTACTTGTTCTCTTTCGTAGAACAAGAATTTTTTAAATTTACAAACAAAAATATTATGGAATATTGTCTTACTATTTATTCAAATATTCGTACGTACTACGTATTAGTGAAAAATTGTCTTGTAACGAAAATAGAATGTATTTGTCCGATATGTCGTAACAATTAACAATAACCATTATAATAATAATAATAATAGTGATAATAATAAAAACAATAAAAAAATGATATGAACAGTAATTGTTAATAAAACATAGACTGCCACAGATTAGATTAATGTTTTGATCTTCCTTGTAATTCTCTAGTTGTAAGTTTTAGGAATTAAGAAGTAATAGCGCAGAAATTCAACGTGCCATTAATAATAATTCAGTCTTTTTTTGGCAATTTTTTTCCTAATATAACGGACAAGTTCAAAATTATGTAAAAATTCTGTAATAGAGTACCTACATTAAAATTCAAAATGAAATTGTGTTTTATTTTGCAAAATTCTTTTTTGAATAGTTGCGTTCAGTTGGACGATATTTCATTGATAAATTCCAAAGACCTAAGATCGTGCCATGTTCTTCATTTTATGAATATTATCTCCTATAATACTATATAGCTTAGACGACTCCATAAACGTGACCGTGTTATTTAGGAGGAAATATCAATCAATTCTTTCACCTACAGGTATGTATTGATCTATAAAGGTAGTCATCAGATCTTTTCTTTTAAGCGCTGGCAAAACTATTTTCAAACAATAATCGAGCTCGTTTTAGGACCTAATCCGTCGTTTCACGTCAATATATGGAACAAATGAAACAATTTTATCTTAAAATTTGACTATATCTATCTGTTAACATGACGATCAAAAGAATAAAATACTATGTATTTACTTTTATAAAATAACAACCGTAAGCAAATGAGAGAATTGTAGAAAATATCTAACAATAAGTTTATACCTGTTGCTGATGCATTTGGACAGGTAATCAGAGAAATACAAGTGGATTTTAGTTTGTTTAGCGCACATTCAGTATTAGAAACAAACACGTAGACACGGACAACTGTTCTAAAGTAACAAAAAATTATTTTATTTTTAGCTCTGATTAATTTCAAATAACTTGTCGTAGCAGCTTCCACCGCAGATTTTTAACAATAACTTTGCCAATAATAAGAATAAAATTTCCGTTCGATTTAACTAAAAATATTGACGTAAATGCCAGAAAAATTAAGAAGTTTAAGATGTTTTTTTTTTGTTTGTTTGTCTACTTATCACGATCTGCTGTCGTGTTTTAGCCTCCAAGGGGAATCAGTATGTAGGTTTGTTTATAAAGTTTGAGAACTGTTCGAAAGGATAAAGGATCAAGTCTTTTTTGGCAGTTCGACACCCTAAGCAATATTTTTTGTTTACACGAAAATTAAATTTACGACACACTGATTCAACAAATTTCTATCATAGATATAATCCTGGATGTTTTTTACTGTAAATGTGTTATATATTTATAAGAAATTCGGGAGTTACATAGTTATTTTATTTGGCGATTCTGTAATTGAATATACCGTTTTTTCAAAGCTTTCTATTATTTATTTATTTATTTATTGTTAGCCTTAGTCATCACAAAACAATGATTGACAACTTTGATGGTTAACTGTAACAAATCTGCTACAATTGTAAATTGAAGATTTTCATTTTGGCTTACAAAAATTCATAAAGACCACACTATTTTTTCTGTACCGAACATTTTAAAAGCTCTACCCAATTGTATGTTTAAACGGGACATGTTTTCTCACTTTCATAATTAGCTGCGTGATTTCGCTATTACGTGACTGTAATAAACGTGCAACAAAAGCGAGCCTTCTGTTATTAAGGCCGTGAAAAGCTAATTTAAAACATAATTTTAATTCATAAAAGCTTATTCATGTATGGATCTCTTCATAAATAGATAATAATTTTGAGATAGTAACAACAAAACACAAAAACTGAGATTGGCATACGAAAAGATTTTATTTTCAATGAATCTAAAAACGATAACAGAAATAATAGATAAATAATTAGATCCTGAAGAACTGAAGAATTCACAAGGAAAATTTTTGTTTGCAATAAGTGAAGATTATTGCCATCATTATTATTTATTGTTGAATTTCAATTTCATAATTACACCTAGACTTGCGTATATGCCCACACGTCTATTGCGAAGTTTCATAAGTTGTTTCAGGATTCAGTCTCATGCGCACCGCGTACAGAATAGTGTTAGAAGGACTTTAACAAATAAGAAGTATAATTGCGCGTGTTATGAACTTTTCAGGAAACAGTTGATGGAAAATCAAATTCACACTTTAATTGAGATAAGAAGATTAATTTTGTTTAGATTTTCATTTAATAATAAAACAAACATAAGTGACGTGCTGTGTTTTAATTTATTTTTCATTTACTTGTTCCCCAATTTGTAGCGAAGTCAATAAAAAGTAAGTAAAACACAAACAAAAATATCAATGAAGTTGGCAGCTAATTTTAAAAAAAGAAAGTTAAACTTGTTTAGAATCATTCTATCAAATTCAATTGGATTAAATCTAACATGTAACACATGAGGATGTCGCTAGGACACTTTCCTTAATTGTTTTATCCAACTCAAACTAAACTATTGAACATGGCTTTATAAGCATCAATAGATGCAGTTGTTTTATTCTTTGAGTTGAGTTTCTGCAAGATTTTTGTCAAAGTAATTCATTCAAATTTAAGAAACATTACTTAAAATTTCTGGTTGGTGTAATCTACACATTATTTAAGTGACATCTTCAAAATATCTTGCGGAAATAAATTGCTAATATATGATTTTTTTTTTATTTTCACGCTTTCAGTAAATATACTCATATTCAAACTGAAGAGCATACGATGCGGGAGGGTAAACATAAATTGAAAAAGTGGCAAAAAATTAAGAACACGCGTACGTGTCGTATATTTTAAACATTATTGTATATTTATAAGCTTGGTAGTGATTTGCAATAAACATGGAGAAGAAAGACAAGTTAATTTTCATTAAATTATTTTTAGAGAATTTATTTTTGATATCTGCTAATTTTCATAAACAAGACTGATTTTATCGTTATTTAAGTAAATACTTAAGTAGAGATGAAGTTTTAGAGTACTGATGTCGACAAAAACTTGAATAATAAAGCCATTGAAATGTAAGCTTCAGTGTTTTAACATTTACATATTAATTTGCTAAAAGGAATTGTTCGAAATATTAGAAATCATTCGATATATTTTACAATCATTTTTCACTATAATTGTAGAAATTCTTTGCATATTTTGGCACGTCTGACTTGAATATAAGGAACAAACATAAGATTCATTTTAATAAAGACGAATTTAAAAGTTTGAGACGCAGTAAAATGTGTCTTATCTTTATGAAAACTCTCTTTCTCTCTAGATAAAGAACAGTAATGAACTATTCCACATTTTTTGATGAACTATGAACAAGCTTAAATGAGACAGAAAGTTTGATTGTCAATTCGTGAAGGTATATTTTCTCCTAATTAACTAAGAAATGTACCACTTACGTTAAACGTGCGTTATATTTTCTAAAAAGGGAAGAGGTAGATTATATTTTACCTAAAGGCATTTATCTTTGAGTGAAGTTTGTACACAAATTAGTAACATAAATTACAACACAATGTTAGAAGAACACTTTAAAATGTTATAATCACAACCATTAGAATTTGTTGATGTTTTTCTACTGAAATCAACATCATTACAAATTTACTAACTGAAGAAACTTAATTATTTATTGAAGCAAGTTACAATTTAATCACTTGAAAACTAAACCAATTAAAAATTATTATTAATTTGTTTTCAAAGTAGTCGCTCATTGGTAAAATCTATAAAGCACCCGAAAACTGAATAAAGGATAAAGAATTTTTTCCAAATTTCTGTCTCACTAATTTCAAACTAGGTATAACAGATTATAACAACAAAGAAAAAGCGTTAAAGTTCTCCGTTATTTATTGAAAAATCGTATTTGAAAATTTAAAAAAATTAATAAATTTGTGGGTAATTTTAAATTCATCGAATTTTTGAACCGAATAAAATTCCAATAGGTTTTTTTATCATGCAAAACAAAAATAAAGAACCAACCCGTGTAATATTGTTCGATCTATTTATATCAGGATGTGATACCTACAATCAATCAATCAATCAATCGATATTAATAGGGCGGGTTTTGATCTAATATATATGGGCAGATCCATTACTTTTCGACGAAAGTGTGCGCAGTCATGTCAGCGATTTTGATGCTGATTTTTTCCTTGAAAGTACATCAGAAAAGAAGACAATTCTGAAAATTTGAGCCCTATTTGATCAAATCCGGCCGCTGGAGAATTTTTTGAAATTTGAAAAAAGTCGATTTTTCAATCATTTTCGAAAATTTGTATCTCAGCTTCTAAATAACTTAGAGACTCCGTTCAAACGACATTCTTCTCTGTAAGCCCTCTACTTTTAAGAAAAAAATATACATTAGCGATAAACTCATTTTCGGCTTAGCTGGAAGCTTCCAGCTCATCCACCACATTAGTAAAAGTTTACCTGTTTTCAAAATGCTCTCAAATCTACAGTTTCCAAAATATAGGGTTCCCTAACATCTGATAGTGTTTGTGGAGGTGCATTCTTGTGATTTCTGCCCTATTTGCTATTAGTTGTTTCGATTTCGTTATTATACGGCCGTTCAACGAAGAGCGTTTTTTGAAAATTGCTATTTTTAGATGGCTGGAACTTTTTTCTCGGAACTTCAATTTCCTTCAAATTTTCAGGAAAGTTAGTCATTTATGTCCCCAATGAGCCCTGAAAATTTCAACAATGGTTCTGATCTTAAATCTGAGTTATAAATTTTCAAATATCTCGAAAATTGCGTTGAACTAAACATGCAATTCATTAATGTTTATCATTTCAGAGTATAATATAATAACAGAAATAAAAATAAAAAAATAAATAAGTAATAATAATAATATTACAGTTAAATAGCAATGATTTTATTGACTCTAATTTAAATTTATTATATAGTATGTCGCATCATAATATAAATATGAAGTATACGAAAATATTACGCTAGTAATTTTTTTGAAATATTTGGAAATATATTGTTTATAAATTTAGTTGAACTACTTTATAATCTTTTCGAAAGAAGTCACTCTCACTTCTAATGTATTGTCATTAATAGGTGTAAAAGAATGGTTAATTCGAGTGTCCTTAATTGTTTTTACAGTATCGAATCGTCTTTTTTCTTTTTCTTTTGATGTTTCTGAAAACGATTGGAAACTGTAGATTTGAGAGCATTTTGAAAACAGGTAAACTTTTACTAATGTGGTGGATGAGCTGGAAGCTTCCAGCTAAGCCGAAAATGAGTTTATCGCTAATGTATATTTTTTTCTTAAAAGTAGAGGGCTTACAGAGAAGAATGTCGTTTGAACGGAGTCTCTAAGTTATTTAGAAGCTGAGATACAAATTTTCGAAAATGATTGAAAAATCGACTTTTTTCAAATTTCAAAAAATTCTCCAGCGGCCGGATTTGATCAAATAGGGCTCAAATTTTCAGAATTGTCTTCTTTTCTGATGTACTTTCAAGGAAAAAATCAGCATCAAAATCGCTGACATGACTGCGCACACTTTCGTCGAAAAGTAATGGATCTGCCCATATATATATATATATGTATATATCTATTACTTATGGTAATTTTGGTTGCTCCACTGAATTTCACCTGACAACAATAAAAGAAAAAGTTACCGTTCTTGATAATGTTGATAACTTTCTATTAATAAAAACTTTAACTTACAGAAGACATCGAATCCACCAATTTTGTAGCCTGAAAAAATATATACGAACAAAGAATTCTTTTCTGCCAGGTCTAACTTTATATTGAAAGATTGTTAGTTGAATTGCTAAGAACCACTGCCTGTTACAATTTTGTACGATCAAACCAACAAAACTTTATATTAAGAAAGGATCATGAATTATAGTTTCGATCAAACTTTGGAGAACTTCTTTTTTTTTATAAAACTAATATTATTAGATATCAATTTCAATCTACAAAATTAAGTGACATATTAGTGCTGCATTGAACGAAATTATTGAATTATTGAATATGAAAAACGTGTTTGAAGCTCTTCAACAAAACCAGCTTGTAAAAAAACAATAAGGAAACACTGTATTACTAATTACGTTAGGAATTTTACACAAAATCTAGAGAACGTTTGATATCATGTATCCAAACATGAATGATTTCTACATTATTCATTGAATAATAGATGTAACAATAGAATTTGATTTAAATGGAACTCAGACATTATCATTGCGATCTCAAAACTTCTAAAGAACAACTCGTACTCGGTTGTCTATTTAAAACTATTGTCTTAGCTTGTTTCCATTTTTTAACTAAAATCGTCAACTCATGCGTGAAATGCAATTACGTAATTAAAGCTTTGCTCATAAATGAAATACGAAACATTTTAACTGCCCCTGGCTTTGAGTCTAAATAATAAAGAAATATGGAGAAGCAGATGGAGAAGGACAAGGAGAAAAAGCGACAATGAGAGCACTCTAACCAAATTAATTAAAATCGAATTCCATTTGAGTCGATTAATTATTTTGGTCTTTCGTAATTTTTTATGTAGCAACCTGAAAATGGCTCCATAAAGTGCCAAAAGATTCATATGTGTGATCCATGCGAGTGGACATTTGAATGAATTTTATATCGAAAAGCAGTTGTTAAATTAAAGGACGTTATTCATCATAAGATTCAATTTTTCGGTAAATAATTTGTAGACAATTGTACTTAAATTAATAATTCTGATTTTATAACGACAGGAAACATATTTGTTCAATTGTGAATTAATTGGAACATTCCCAATATCATACGTTTATTGGTGACTTTTCAAATGACTTTTCATTTCCTTTAGAAGATTGTTCTTCTGTGAATTTATTCCGTAATCATGTTTCTATATCTATTGCTAGGCAATTAATAATAGTAGGCATATTTACAGAATGAGCTTTGAATTTAGTGCAACAGGTAGAGATGAAATTGTCTATAGAATTGATGCTAGTTTAAATGAATTGAGATTGTTTTTGCTGAAATTGAAAATTGTACTGTAAAATTGTAAAATTTTTGGTTATTTTGTGTGGTAGCTCTGTTATTGTTATATTTTATGAATACAAAAAGAAAATGAAGTTTTTAATTGTTCTTTTCAAAGTTCATACATAATTTGCTTTTAAATTGGAAAAATTCTAAATTCGCAACAAAATTAATGAATCTTCGTTGAATAAAAAATCATTACGTTCAGAATTGTAGTTACTTTAAAATAAAGTTCATTCATCTTTTGTGATAAAAGTTGTTTTTAGCCTTAGGCCTATAGCAATATTCTTTCTGTAATTCTCGTGAGATAGGAAAATTGGTCTTTTCAAATAACAGAAAAATTAGAGTTTGTTCTCCTCCTATCCGTGTTACATTTATGAATAGAGAATTTTTAATTTATCTCATTCTGAATCCTAATTTAATCCTTTAGTGATCTATTCTGTCATGTATTTATTTCTACATGGAAATTTGATATCAGTTAACATGAATTATTTGTTTAGTTTTCTTGCCTCATCGTCTTGTTTCTTATTTGGACAATGCATTCTTTGAATAACAACGGCTTTTAATCTTATTAACTTTATATCCGCTCGCCTAGAATGTAAATTTCTTGATTATTCTTTATACGCTGACTTTGTCCTGTGTGCATAAAAGATTCCGTAGTCTATGCCAAGAACATTTAAACCTGTACGTTTTCTATAGAACAACTAATCTAATTAAGCAAACAATGTTTTGACCATGTAAGACTGAACTAGAAATCTCCAGACGGAATTATTGGTTAATTTAAATTTTTTTAGTTCACGGTAAAGCTCTACAATAGTTCATCAACAAAAAAATCAGTCCAAGTGTAATTCCCTTATAATTGTCATTGGAGAAACTCTCCGTATATTAAACGAAAGACTGTGTTGTATTCTTCTACATGGTCTTGCTAGAAACACGTTCATATTCAAATGTGTTAAATCAAATTAAATCGTTTCTATTTAGTTACTGTAAAATGGCAAAAGCAATAAAACGTGAAAAATTTAGTATTTCACATTTACTTCATATAAAGTCAAATAACAGTAAACTAACGATAAACGACATTAATACAAGAATTATCATACAATCCGACTTTCGAAGCTATGTATTCTTCTACAATCAATAAGTAACAGTGGTTGACTCTTCCTTTTTAAAAAACAGATTAGAAAACCTTAGTTTCTTCGTTCCTTTATTAACGATATACACGAAGAATAATTGAAGAAGCTTTATCAGGCAACGATACTGAAGCAATTGAAATGAAGAGTGAACAATCGATAGCATTCATCAGTCTACAAGTGTCTAAATCAACCTTAATTTTTAATCAATTAACTATGAATTTCTAAGTTTCTTTTAGATTTCCAGACTTCACTCTTATACCGCAAAATCGATCACTTTAACGGCATACTTTTGTTTTTCTATACATTTTAACCCTGTAATTTTGATTTCTCCGAGAATACTAATGATTATAGTGGAAGTTTTCCACACCTCAACAAAATAAGAAACACAAGAGAGACTTGCTATAAATTCGACTGGACATAAAGCCGCACCATTATTCAACTCAGTCCATTTTTTCTATGAAAAGCAATATAGAGAAAATATCGCCGAATATTACACAATCCACACAAAAAAAAACATCAATATCGAAGCAGAAGATTTGTCATATTCGCCCTACAATTTTGCTAAATGACACTCAATAATTTGTTACGAAAAGTGGAATTTCATTACTGCATCTTAACTTTGTTATTATTAAGTTATTTTCGTCCATATTATGCGACATTAAAAATGAAATACCAAAATAAATTTACCAAAAACCTTTAGTCTGTTTTTCTTGGCATTTGACTATAATAAAAGAAGGCAAAATTGCGTATTCTTTATGGAGATGTTTGTTGTCAACTAACAATCTTTCAGGCAAGTTGCACAAAGAGGGTTAATTTTTTTCTCCTCATACAACTAAGACAAGAATTCTAGTTAAAATTGATAAGCGTTTGCTGCTTTTACTGTAACTGAAAGAACAAAGCCGTAAAATACACCAATTATGTAGGTATGTTCATTTAAGCTTTTGTTCAAGTTTGGTGACATTAGCGAAACCACATAAACGAAATTGCAGCTCTGTACTGAATACCAATTAAATTAGCTTTAATGTCTCAAACTAAAAAAAAAACTTCCTAATACTATTAATTAGTTAATTATTAATGTTATAAATGAATTTTAATACAATTGATAATTTTTGTAACTTTTCATTACGAATCTTTTCTTTAAGTGTAATGATTTGCAATAATTCTCCAATAAAAAAAATGTCTAATCGAGGTGCATATATGAAATTCATTACAAAAATAGAATGCCGCCCACTAAGCAACATACAAAAACAATTCTTTCTCATCATTCATTATACCAACGATTTATTGTAGGATGAGTTTGTTTAGTTTCAAATCTGTTATTGTTTCTTCATATTTGTTATTCTAAAACTTTCAACGAGTTTTCGACAAATCAAAGAACAGGGAATTTTGTGTCGTTATGAATTGGATGTTACTGAATCGACTCATTTAAAAACCAAGTGGCACAGGGACATTTCCATGTTTGTACTAAATAATATTGTAGTTGATAACGATCTTTTAAACGATTTCGCAGCTTTTGTAAATGTACATGCAATCATAAGAAAAGAAAGGGTAGTTTTTGTACAAGTTCGCATTACACCAGCAGAAACAACATAGGAAAGAATAACTCGTTATATAGTGTGCAAAAAAAAATATAATGTAAACATTGACTACAATGGTCGCTAACACAAACATATTAAACAGCAAGGGTTCACTAGGACCATTGACGTAAAATACACCTTCATAACCCACACACTGCAAGGATTCAGAGAGTGTACTGAAAAGTAAATGATACTTGACTTTTCTTTTACAAAATTAATGAACTTAACCTTAATATAATAAATATAATAATATAATAAAGAGTAGAAAAATGAAATCATGAAAATCATGAATTAGCGTGAATCTGGTTATAGATTTCGAGAGTGAAATACTAATAAAGCAGTTTGACTAGTAATCAAAGGAACCGAACCTACATACATACTTGATTCCAAAATTTCGATTGAACAAAAGTAAATGAATGAGTATTGAATTATTCATAGTCCAAGTGAACTACAATTGTGTACATTAAAGCTTTACAGTTTATTTATGGTTAGTACAAACTTTACACATTTACAACATTGTTTAAATGTCGTCATGTCATGAGAACTAACTAATTTGCATACTTTTGAAGTCAAAATCAATGAATCTTTTAAATCAACTAATTACCTTATAGATCAATGCTGAGCGTACAGAACAAAATATAAAAACTGTATCAATTTCAAGCATAAACGAAAAAACAAAAGTCAATTTTCATATGGTAATTGAATTGCTGAATTGGAAATGGAATTCATTATGGTGACAAAATAATTCTGTAAAAATGAGAGAACTATTGTTAGGTTTTCTTTGAGATAACCAATTTCTACATTAGAGCAAAAAGCATACAATTCCTTAAGAGCTTTCAATGAATGGAATTAGATTTATCGTACATATAATTTTTATTAACGTCAATGTGAATCAATCCACTTTAATCCGTCTAGTTGGTAATTTAAGTGGTGTTTATATAATGGCAAATAGATGAATTGTGATTTATAAAATACTAATATCGACTTAGATGATTCCGTTGAAAACACATGTAATTAAGCGAGAACTATCTTTTAATAAAAAAAAGTTTAAGAAAGGTGGAAAGTTTGAAACAGTTTTAAATCTGAAAGTTAACACATTGACACCCAAGTTTTAAGCTACAGAATGACAACAAGGTGTAGGATTGTTTTCAAATTATAGATGAAAGTAAAATACAATGAAAATAAGGTGAATTTATACAGATGATTGGTTGAAAAATAGCCCAAGAGAGAACTGAATTGTCAATCTATAGGAAAGTCAATTATCCTAAAAATGGGGTGTTATGTGAATAATGATCTTGCAGAAGTTGTTGGTCTGTTCTTCACAGCGAATCAGTTCAAATTTACAACAGAACCAAACCATCTTTCATTTCTTTAGACATAACACTGCATGTTAATTGAAGTTTGCTAATGTAACAACCATTAAGAATTGATTATAATGGACAATAGTAATTATTTTAATAAACATTACGAACCTTGTGAATTTTTATTATCTGATGTTAATTGCATTGTTAAAATTCGATTGAGCTCATTACATTTGAATATACAAAATAACAATTGAAATTATGAAGATTCCATTGTTCTCTTTTATTATTTATGTATCATGCTGGAACGTTATGGCAAGTAAAAAAAACACATTCAAAAAAGGAAACGTTAAGCCGATATGTCGAAATATTTTCATACTGTTGACAAATGTGTTGTATTATTTTTTGCAAAATATTTTTTTTGCCTGCGTGTATGAAATAAGTAATTTATAATTTTCAAAGGGTAGTATAATCGCTGCAAAAACTACCATTAATCTTCTATGTAGGTCACTAAAGTGAAAATGTCTGGACTGAATGTAAAAGAAAAAAAATGTAGTAAATTTCTACTAAATTGTCTCAAACTTTACACATATGTTATTCTACTACACCTTTCACATTTAGCCACATATATATATATATATATATATATATATATATATATATATATATATATATACATATGCATACACACGTGCATAAATTGCCATTTGAACTGAATGTTGGAAGCATTTTAGCTTTAGAATATGTTCAATTGGAAATGTTAGACATGCTTGAATGAAATCGTGCTTTAAACTCCTTAATTGCTAATCCAAACCAATTTATCAATATATTTACTTAAATGCGAAGGATATCTTTGTATTGAACTATAGTAAACAGAACGATCTATTGTGATGTATTTTCCATTGCCGGTTGATGATACAGTGTCGTGTTGAGAACGCATAAAACGTATAAAAAGTAAATTTATACGCCTGCACGCTATTTGTAATAATTGTGTTACAGCTTTTCTTGTCAAGCATTTAATCACTTAGGGAAAGTACAGGAACAGGAGGACCAGATGGAACTCTCTTATGTTTGCTGATGACTTAATTTCTAGATTTGAAAAATTACCGATGAACATTTCATAAAAAAGTTCAATAAAACAATTTTTTTCTTTTGAAACTTCAACGAAATACATCTCTGATTCGAAGAAAAACGCCGGCTCAATTACAACAATGAACAGAATTCGCGGAAAAAACAATCTCGAACAAATCAACAAATAAAAAATCGTTAAAAATTTAATTTTGAAACTCTAACAAACACATATATTGAGGTAATCGCACTTTTTTTGTGGTTGTTCCACTAACAATAGTCTCATATCAGAAAAATTCTTATAGGATAACGGCAAATACGTCTAATTTGCAACTTCCGAAAATCATCAGATATGCTACGAAGGATACGTTTGCAGATGACAAAACTTTGATAACATAAAAGTTCCTTCAACCGAGAGCCGTTTGTCCAACAATTTCTTGTCTCTGGCATCTAAAAAACGGGGAAAATCAACTATCATTCAAGAAGGATTTACCGGTTTTGTATATTCAAGCAACATATAAGTAAACAAATATCATCTATTGATACAAACAGGAACGTATTCAAAATAATAAAATATTTTATGACCAAATTAATGTTGTTGCTGTTGTTCACCATTTGTTTACAAATTTGCTACAAAATACGCTTGTAAATAGAATGCATGTAAGCAGTGACAAAGTAACAACAAATTTCTAGCTTTTCTCCATCTTTAATGACAATATTGATCAATGAAATAGGCTCACATTTGATTTGTTTACTTCAATCAATTTGTTAATATTTAAATGTGTATAATTCAAGTGAAAGAAGAGTCTTAGCGCTACTGTTCTTCCTTAATCAATCTTTTAGAATGCGTACAAATATTTGCAAAACATCTGACATATATTTTCGAGGAGATTGTTCGCTCTATATACCTATACTCATCTTTGTATAGAAATGCTATGAAAGCTTCAACAATGGATTTTAAATTGAACGTTCTATGAGCACTTAATTGAATATGATACGATGATACATGTTTAGGTGATATAGACATTAGAAAATGAGACAAGATTGCTGGACACCGATAGTGATAATAATCATTTAATTCAATTCTCTTACATTGTTCAAAACTAGACCAATTCGATTCTAATTGTTTATTAAAATACTATCTTGGGGTATTCTTTTATTTTGTAAATTACATCTAACGAGTGAAGAATATTAATGGTTCTGTCAACTTGTCTCTGCGAATAGATTATTCTATGTCATGTGGATCAGTTAATTCTATATAATCAATTAATTATTTATTTATTAATGTAACACGCACAAACGTAAGTGATAAATTTAATGTCACAAAATGAATTATTGGCACCATCATTTAAGAGGGATTACAATAAATATTTTGAAAAATATTATACATCAAAAACACTAGCTAGCATTTCAACATAAATATATACTAAAAGATAAGATAAGAATAACAATAATTTGATAGTAATACATGAAAAAAATAGATTATTTTGAATATTCCGACACAGAGGAGTTTCTTTTTTTTTCAAGATAAATGTAGTCGAACAATCAATTTCAAAGAAATGACAATGTGAACAGGAAAAAAATGATACCATCTTTATTAGCACATAAACAAGCTTCAAAGGAACATCAGTTAACTTTATTAGAGTCATCTTGGGAATAATACTTCGTACTATATTGTGCAAGCGAGTAATTAAAGGGAATTCAAGAAAGATGGACATCTACAGAACAATTTACGATTAAAAAAAATTAAGAAAGAAAATACAAATTCAGGAGATTTGTTACAAATTCAGCTATAAATGTTCGATAAATAGTAAATAGAGAATCTAAAAAAGATTGAGATTAAAATAATCTTTTTAGAATCGAATACCATTGCCTTATTAAACTACTTTTCTACCTGAGTCACAATTCCAATTGTTACAAAAGTGTTTTTTTTGCATAGAAAATTGAAAAAGAGATAATCCCAAATTACAAGTAAATATTTCTGAAAATATTGCAATCGGATTTGCGGTTATATTAGCGTGAAATAATTATTTTACGATTGTTTTTGAAAAAAAAGAATGAAATTATAGCTTCCGGTAACCCGTGGATCTAGTGCTCAATTACTGAAACCTATCCCTTTAGCAATTAATTCTATGAACCCACAGGGAATCGTCCTTTGTACATGCTATTTGTTACGCTACTTGTACAACGAATTTATTAAACAGCACAAATTAACTACAATGAAAATCAGCAACAAATACTTAATAATTTGTTCTTGTATCTATCAAAAAGAATTGCGTTTTTATTGATTTTAATAACGTACGTGTTTACTAAATTAATTAAAATTATTAACATTGTTTGTACTGTTAAGTAATTCTAGTCAAATAAGAAGAAACTTCTTGTTTCTAACGAAATTTCTATCTGTGATACAGTGTTAAAGTTCAAAACAAACTTCAACAGTCGGAAACTGTAAGCTTAGAGCATAAAGTTGATATTAGTTGCAAAGTAGTAGACAAATTAAAAATGAAGGAATTAACCCATATAACCTTGTGGGCTCATATAAATAATGAATTGCGCCAATCAACCAGGAGGTGTCTCTTTATTATATAATTATTAATGTTTACCCTATATTTTAGCACATATTTATTTATTCAAAACTTATACTTTTACGGGGAAAGTAACGTGTTCAAAAGAAGGTTTCCTAGATGAAGTAATCTTAATTTGAAATCTATGAAATTATATTGAGTAGTCTACTAGTTTTATTGAATTTAGCGTTATCTTCTATTTGTGTAGTATATCTGGTTATTATAGTAATGAATCTAAGAATGACCATTATAAATTTCTAATAAATTTCGCATGAGATTTAGTTTGTCGAAAAAATTTCAGTGAACCCCATATATTGTACTTTATTACTTCAGTTTTGTTTTCTGTATAGTTTTCCGTCTTTTTGTGCTCCGACTTTCTATTGTGATCTATATAAGCCACTAATTGTAAATAAGAAAACACAACCGATTTATGAAGTATCTACTTGCTTATTGCAGTATAGACGCATTATTTTTTACATAGATCGATGTTTTAGCAAGGTGGAGAAGAAGGTCTTGAATATATTATTAAGGATCAAGTTTTAAATCAATGAAATCTATTCTAGAAATCTTTTTGCGCCACAGAATTTAAGATAAAGCAAAACTGATCAATATGCGATTTTTGAGCCTATTCCAATCGAATACGATCTTAAACAAATCTCGATCTTTATCATTAGTTCGATGTTCGGCTTTAACAAAAATAATAAATATTTTGTGAGTAATCTGCATTAAAAACAAAAGTTATTATTACTAAGAGGCAGGTTTATAGTTATTCTCTTTTTTCTAAAGCTCCTTATATGGAACATTTTCTCCAGATGCATTCGAATTTATTTTATGAAATTACCAAATCCTTACTTTTTCGTTATTAACAGGCATGACATAAAAGAAAACTCCACAAATGTACGCAATCGAGATTACCTTTGTTTAAATGCGTATTTGTTGCAGTTATGTTTGTATTACTACCAGTGAAAACAAGAAGATTTCGTAGATTCTGAGCAACGGTTATAAAGCTTTATACGAAAATTCGTGAAAGCAGCTTTATGAGACATGGTAGCTTATATCTATGTTGTTTTCGTGTCAAGAAGAAACATGCCATTATAAATCATCAGATTATTGTAAATTTTCTACAGTAACCAGGATATTTCAACATAGGAAATTTATTGATTCTTGATAAAATTCATTATTGATTTATTACTTTAAACTAGTTGCAATTATTGATTTTATTTCGAAAAATCATTGTTTTTTATAAGCCTCATTTTGGTGCAAAAGTTTCGCTTTAATTGAATAAAAATGGTGATTAATAGGTATAATAATTACAAATTATGTATATCAAAATTTTGCTACTGTGAAACGGGAACATTAAAGCCAGCATGTATGTTGTAAATTTAATCAAAACTGACTTTTAAATGAAACATGAGAATATTTTAATCTGGGAAATTTCTATACCCGGCGCGCATCCACCAATTTTATATGTAAGTAAAATAGATTTTAATATGAAACATTTTTAACATAATAACTCTTTATTACGGAAAAAGTATGACAAAGTGTTAACTTTTTGTATTTCTATTATACACTACAATCTGATTTAAAAACACAATTATCATTATTGTTATTTTATGTTGAAATAGGTGAAGAAATACCTGTTATCTATCCATGTAAATTACGTTGAAGACAGCTAAAGTGGGATCAATTTATATTTGGAAATAAATAGAAAAGAAAGTGAGATAAAGCGTGTGCTTAAATTTGTGTCTTATAAATTGTGTCTTAATAATTTGAATTTGAATGTTTCCATTAGGAATGAAAATGCTTATCCTTAAAACGTCGTTTTAGACATATGCGAATTTCAAATATAAATACTGTTTTTAATTAAATAGTTTACTGAATTAACTACTTATACTTTTGTATTTTGACCACATTGTATGAAAATAACCCAAAATTAAATTGTATTAAAGATAAAGAAGAAATGTATTTAACTTGCAGCAGCTGTACACATTTACTAGGAAAATCAAACAGACAGCTTGAAAAATACAGTGTTATTGATATAAATGCAAAATTTACAACAGAAAGGATTGTGGAAAATGAACACGTCTTGTTATCAAATTTCTTAAAACTACTTACAATTTTTCATACGACAATGGTATATCAATTTCTTTTATACAATGTAAGGAGAATGTGCAGGAAGACTCGGGCTATTAATTACCTAATAGAAAACACAGGAAACTGCCAGTAATAAAGCAACACCGCCTTACTTGTCTACGATAGTATCAACGTAAATATTTAATAATTTCAATAATAATAGTGGAAGCTTAGTTTTTATCATGTTAACATTTAATAATAGAGTTGTAAAATCTACGCCCACACCTTGAATAGAATGTTTTGACATTGTGTAAATTTAATAATGTAAACACTATGCTGATAGTGGTATAAATGAACACTTTACGTTATTAAAGTAGTCTATATGTTATCAGATAAACATGATGAAGCATTAGAACAGCTTCGTATCCTCATTATAAACGCTGTAATTGTTTAACATATTTAATAGAAGAATTTAATTAACAAAACAAATAAATTGATAAAAATCAGTCAATCCCTCCCTTCGTGGCAGCTTCTGTAATTATGTTATTTGATAAATGGAGAGAAATTCGTCTGAGAGTCAACTGTCACCACTAACACCAACCATCACATGAACTGCAGCTGTCTTCGAAAAAAGAAATAAATTCAACACATTTTTTCTATTCCACCTGCCTTCATAATCAAATAAATGATAGATGCTTCTCTTTTAGGTACATTATACTTCAAAAAAACTATTGCAATTTATTTATCTAGAGTTCTGTTATTTATTTTACCTATTTCTACTAGTAGAAACTCAAATACACCGACAAAGTAATGTTTTTCTTTCATAAACAGTAAATATCTAATTTTGGAACCATTTTGTTTGTTTCCACTTTATAATTTTAAGTATGTATCATTTTTAGTTATTCCGGAAAGTACCTATTGAATGAATTTTAGTATTAAGTCAACGTTGCTACGTTCAGAATTTAATTCCTTTATTAATACGCACTACTAAGACATCTTTAAGTTACTGTTATGTTATTCAAAATTAGCAAAACAAAGACTGTTGAATCTAGATATAAGCATAAACACATCTACGAGAAGTTTAAAATGCACATAAGGCGACAAACTTAAGTTCCAAATACAGCAGCTTCTTCGATTTCTTTAATCCATCAATGTCGGATATGTTCTACTATTAAAAGCAGTTGTCTTTGCTTCGTTTGGGCACAAATACAGATATTTTCATCCAAACTAATCGTTTTTGGAACAATTGAAAATAATCAATTGATTCTTCAGTCCTTTTCTCTTAACAGTTAGTCATCCGTTGGGGTTACCATATTATCATTTTCATTATTGGTTAAATTTCCTAAAAGACATGATAATATCTTTTAAATTGGATCTTCGTATACTTGAAAAGTTACATAAATCAACAATAATAGAGACCCTTCTTTAATGACGTTAATTATTCGTTCATAATTATCCAGAATTGATTCGAACAACTCCTTGGAAAGTTTTGAGTTAATTTTGAAAGTACCAATAGCTGCAAACCACGAATTAGCGAACCAATTGTCTCTGTGTTGTATAAGCGTTAGTGATAGCATATTGTTTAACATGTGACTAAATATGGTAAAACAAGTTATTTTAATAACAACAATACATCATCCATCATCCAACGAATACAATAGACAATACAATAATGAGTTATTACGTTTGATTTGTGGTTGAAAGAAAAAAAACATAAATTTTAAATGAATATTGATTAAAAACATTCTTTTGAAAAAGTTGGCCTTTAGTGTTCATATATCATCATAAATGTTTTCGTTGTTCCGGAATACTACGAAAGCAAAAGCAGAATGGATTGCACATCTGGCAATGAAATGATATTGTTTTACTTTACAAATGTTTACAGCTTCCTTTGGCATTATACATTAAAATCCTCTAAAAGCAGTGAAAATATGCGATACATACAGGTTTTTATTCAGTCGTTTTTCTCTGATTTTAGAAATAAATCGTAGAGTCGTCCATGCTTAAAGGATTAGCAACATTTTAGTGACATTACATCAACTTTTCAACAAAACTTTGTTAGTCATTAGTGTTCATCTATTCTCAATGTTCCTCTTTACAGCCTTGTCAAAAGTAATTTGTAATTCGTTTGTCGACAATAACCAATTTTAAAAATGTGATTACCGATACTGTTTTCACGTCTTTTTTCTTCGACTCGTATCTTTATTCGTAACCTAAATACAATTGTACTTTTGATAAGATTGTTTTTTCTATAAATCCACGAACTTCTTTGTTATTTCGTCAGGCTTTCATGGAATTTTATCCAATTTATAGTCCATAATGTCTATTAAAATTCATGGAAGTAATTCGGTTTTACTTCAATTTATGAAACTATTCATCGGAGTATCGAATTGGATAAGCACAGATTGACAATTTAAAAGATGATTAAGAGAATCCTACAAAACTGCTTTCATTTATCTGTAGTTAACCGTAATTCCCGAATGAAGATTTACTCAGCTTGCGAATAGAAAATAGAAATTTATCCTAATAGTACACTAGAATGATTCATAATAGAAAACAGAAAGCATATACTTATCATAGACTTCGTTTATCTCTATTATCACTTCATTTTTTTTCTTTTTCTTGTTCCAGAGTGTATTTGGTTCAACGAATGGTAAATAAAATGGCAATTTCGCATTCGAAATGGGTATCTTCTATAACATAGTTGGATTTTTTTCGAATTATTGAGAAATTACACAGTAATTTAGCGGAAAAGATGAATATGTCAACGGAACTTTTTCTGAAGAATTTAACTACAAATTACCATAACAATCTTAGCGACAGATATGAAAATGATACAGAACAAGGTAATCTGAAGAATTACAAAAATATGCAAATCAAAGTTTTTAAGTTAGAAACAAATACGTTAAGTCGTCTGTAAATTGTTATCTTTAACGTATCTTTCAATTAATACCTGATCAGATATTTAAAGAGCTGCACAATGGTAGTTAATAGTAAATCGACAGTTGCCGCTATTGCGGAATAACGTAAAAACCAACATCAAGTTTCGACTGTTCCAGTAAAATTAATTATCAAAAGAATCATTTACTATGAAACAAATATTTGTAGTTCTTATTTAGTATGCAAAACTTCAAAATACTCCTTATAATACGTTTTAGTGATGCCACTTACTTTTAGTTATAGCCATTTGTACAAGTCATGCTATTTATTGTTTTATAGATGGGAATCAATTTATTTTGCCCATATGGCGACAAGTGTTGTGGAGCATTCTTTATGCTGGTATGGTAATAGTAGCAACTGGAGGCAACCTTATTGTTATATGGATTGTTTTAGCACATAAACGTATGCGAACTGTAACGAACTATTTTTTGTGTAAGTAAAAACTTTATTAACAATTCTGTGGAGTTGAATCGTCCATTACGTTATCTAAAGAGTGATTTAGTTAGTAATTAGATGATTACAATACCAGAATTTCAATTTATTTACTAGCGAATGTATAAGTGCATCTAATGTTAATCACTTTGAAATATTTTTTTCTGTTGTTCCAGTGAACCTGTCAGTAGCCGATACAATGGTATCAACATTGAATGTGACTTTTAATTTTGTTTACATGTTAAACTCACATTGGCCATTTGGTGAGCTTTATTGTAAAATCACACAATTCATTGCTGTGTTGTCAGTGTGTGCTTCCGTCTTCTCTTTAATGTCCATCTCGATAGACAGGTAAGGCACCATGATAAATATTTTAATACTGTTTGTTTGAATCTAAGACTTTCCATAGAAAAAGTCTCAAAAAATGATTTGTTTATTGCTTTATTGATCAGTTCATGTCAATTTACACTTATTTTTATTTGCATCAGTTGCTTGGCTGTATCAGTATTTATTTTTCTCAATTTATCAATTAATTAATTTTGGGTATTTTGATTAAATTTTCCCAAATTTCATGATAAATTATCTGAACATCCACTTAAAACTGTTAAATACGAATATCCTTTGAGGTTATTTACATATTTTGACTCCAGATACTTGAAACGTATGCAGAACAGTATAACTGGCAGTAATTAAATCGAATTTATAGATGAATCCCGATAAAAGCAAAAATTTCTCTTTCGAAATTTATTTAACTAAATAATAATTATATATAAGAAAAATCATTTGTATTAAATCAGATTTGAGTTAACGTAAATTAAATTACTCTGTCAAGCTATAAGGCAATTTCGCCCGAAAATTCAAACCATCTGACATCAACTGCATCAATTATATGAATAACATCAACATTCCTGCTCGAATATTTCGATTCGAATGTACACATAAGTAGACTAGAAAACGAGCTTTCAAAGTTATATGTCTTACATAAGAATGATAAAGTGTTATTAAAAAATCACTGCAGCAATAATAATTCGCTCACAGATATATCTTATTGAAGTTTCTACATTTAATTTTATTGAATTTCATTGAAATTCTAATTTGAAAAACATATTACAACAAATTATTGAAATCCCAATAAAATTCGATTATATCTAATTAAAAATTTTTTCTAATCCACAGATACATGGCGATAATGACACCATTAAAACCAAGAATGGGACGAACAGTCACATTATTGTTAGCTGTAACTACATGGTTATTAGGGATACTTATTGGTAGTCCCTATTTGATGTTCTTCAAAACTTATACGATGCCCTACAAAGATGGTGAAGAACGTGTCATTTGCTATCCAGAATGGCCGGACGGCAATACCAACGAATCAATGATGGAGTATATGTAAGTATTTTATAAACAAAAGAACATTTATAAGCACTTAAATACATTATCGACCAAATACTGTAAAATGATCGATTACAGTTAACAAATTTGACTTAACGTAAGTTCACTCGAGAATTTTTAACAGATACAGAAACGCATTCCTCACTGTATCTTCTAGAAATAGAGAACAAAAGATATTCTTAACGGATACGCTTTGTGTTTTTTGTATTATCCTGACAAACACCAATATACGCGTAAACGGCTGGATATTAGTGGAATATGTTTTATAACATAAACACACGCAAAATATAATGGAATAAATAAATTTGGAAAGTTTTTTTCATCGTTCTGAAATCCATTATTTACCTGTATATTGAGCGCGATATCGTCTATCTTCAAGATTAAATCTTTATTTGACGTCTCATGGCTCAAATGTCTATGGAATTCCTTCCTCCTACTGCCTTGAACAATATGGAGTAGAAAGAGTTACTTGGGATTCAATATCCGCTGTTATAACGTAGTAACCTAGCGCATTCACCAATTGTACATTGTATGTGTATATCTAAACTAAATACGTACGGCAAGTATTGACGCTCTTATTTCAGGATGTAATCAATTTATTTTAGATTTTTCAAAAATAGATGAGATCAAATTAACTTGATTTTGTTCTCGTCGCAATGGGCTTACGAGTGAATTATAATAAATTATTCAGTAAACAATCGTAGAGGCATGGGTGGTGACGCCGCGAATAATATAATTATTTGAGCGCCTCTAAAAATCCGAATGGAGAACTTATTACGTACTATAAAAATTTATTTACAGATCTCAAGTTTAGCAAGTATTTGACTGCAAAGTTGATGCTTAAGTTGATAAAAAAGTTCTTTGCTACAATATCATAAACTTTCTTAATCATAGAGAAGTGTATTAAACTTTTACAATGAGTAAAACTATATTTACTATATAGTTCGAAACGTTGCTTGTTCTTAGGAAATAAACAACCTGCACAATAGTTTCACCAACAAAAGGCACTTGTAATTCTTTGACTATTTGTTGTGAAAAAGCAACAGAAACTTGTACCCATTTTGTGTTATTTATGTTCAATTTTCGATTTTTTTCTTTTTAACTTCTATTTCAGTTATAACGTCGCATTTTTGTTCGTGACATACGTTGTTCCAATAGGATCGATGACATACACCTATGCTAGAATTGGAATAGAACTCTGGGGATCGCAGAGTATAGGAGAATGCACCCAACGTCAAATAGAAAATATTAAAAGCAAAAGAAGGGTAAGGTGTTTATTTATTTTTTATTAAATATTAATCTAAATATCACTGATAATAATCAAAGGTCGACTAAATAAATATCAATGCCAATTAACTGTAGGTTATTCATAGCAACATCTGATTAGTTTACACCGTTGAAGAATTTTTCCCATTGTTTGCAGGTAGTGAAAATGATGATGGTGGTGGTGATAATTTTCGCCGTCTGTTGGCTACCTTATCATCTCTATTTTATAGTGACGTCATATTTTCCGGAAATAACAAATTCACCCTATATTCAAGAAACTTATCTGGCTATCTACTGGTTGGCAATGAGTAATTCAATGTATAATCCAATTATTTACTGTTGGATGAATGCTAGGTAAGAGTTCCATTCAAATTTATCTAAGTAAACTAAATGAAGAGATTACGTATGATTCTAATAAACTATTTAATAGTAATTAGGAAAAACAATTAGTTTAGATAACTATGATTTTCGTCACAAGTTTCGATTTTGATCGTAAAAGGAGGAGTTAGTAGATTTGTTTATTTGTCGTCCACCCCCTCAAATATATTTTTAATGATGCACAAATAGGTAAACCATCATCAGAAAATCACCGTCAACAGAGTGGTTTGTGTACTCTGATAATGACAAGACGAAGCAAGCAAACTCACACAATTTGCGACGGTTAAAATTCGTTTTGAGAAAAACCGTCTCCATATTGCCGTATGTGGTTTCAAAATGTCAATGTATGTTCAATCCAGCTACAAAACAGATTAAAATCTTCCTTTTATAGGTATTTCTAAATTTAGACTTTATTTCTATAATAATAGTTGTTACTAAAAATAGTGTTAATATACACGATTGGTAAGAACTTGAGGTTAGTTTGAAGCCAAATCATTTCCGATCTGTTCCAGTAACATCAATCAGTTGATAAGTTTGTTCACATTATCGAGAAATTGATTTAACTATTTCTAACTAGTTTGTGTGGTTATTGTTGACAGTTGCAATAGCGCTGTCATAAATCCATTCTATTTATAACATTCTGTTTATATAAAATTCAAATCTTCTAATTGAAGAAACAATCGTCCTATGATTTTGAATAATTACTGAGAATAAATCAAAAAGTACTTCGTAGATGGTAACGAATTTTAAAACCAAATATTTGTTCGACTGTGAAGTATTTTTAGAAGTAGATCGATTAAACTAGCTATTAAACTCTATCGACACATCAATATCATGGTTCCATTGTCACTGATATTGCGGGAACTGAATAAACAACCTAAAGCAATAAATAAAATAAAAAGGAAAAAAGCGATAAAGATACGGATATACAAGCAAAATGTCTAATGATAATAAAATCACTATATGTAGATCCAATGTAATCTTTCTGGTATCTAAGCCCAAATTTGTGTTTGGTAAGCAAACTCAAATTTAGTATCATTAAAAAAGTGATGATTCAGGCCCTATCGCGTCCATTCTAAATGTAATTGAAATTTCAGTTAAATTTGTGGAGTGTTAATTTAATTTCGTCTGTTGCACACATTAATTTTCTTCAAATTTTAAAGAACGTTAATCATTTAAATATTACATAAAAACGAAAACTGACAACATCAAATAAGACTATTAAAGTTTATGAGGCAGAAACATAAATCCTTCACAATTTTTTTTTAACAATAACATTTATAGATGATTATTATTATTATTACTACTTTGAAGAAGACGCCTTCGAAGTACACATATAAATTATTCAAACGTATACTTTTTATGAAACAAGTAATTTTATGACATGTTAAATTTTATGTTTCAGCAAACAACATAATAATTTTTAGATGTATATTCTTTCATTTAGTCATTAAAAACTTTTATGAAAATGTGTCGTTCTTTAATTCAAACAATTATGATTTGTGAATAAATAATGAAATGTAATTTAAAATTTTAATGAAATTGACGTTATTTGGTATAAAATAAAAGAGTACCATTCACTTTTCATGACTAATGCGTCACTTGAATTTCGAAATTAAATATTTAAAAATACTATAATTCCTTTTTTCTAATTCTATTGAACTACTCTAGATCCTTAATTATAACCGAGCTTTACAAATTGATGCAATAAGGAATAAGATTCCATCTTTACAAATTACATTAAAGGAGTCTCTCAACTTTCTAATACATCATAATGATAATGAGTTTAATGAATTTTCTCTTCCTTTAATAAACAAAAGCCATGTTACCATAAAAAGAAACAATATAGCGTCAAGACGATTGAGCATAAGTCTCTCGCTCCAGTTGTGAGAAGATAAAATTAACTATCAACTGTATCTGAACATTAGAAATAGAGTTTATATACAATCGTTGTAAAAACGAGAAAATTAATTTTGCAAGAAGCCATTTCATCTCGTTTTTCTTCTTCTTCTGTTGACAGATTTCGACGTGGTTTCAAACAATTCTTCTCATGTCTACCATTTGTCAATGTAAGTCCTAGAGCTTTGACACGTCGTGAAGTTTTAACAAATGGTCGGCGATCATACTCTGGTTCACCAGATCATAATCGCATCGTCAGAAATGGTTAGTACTATTAATATCATTTATTATTGTAATTATTATCACTGAGTATTTTTCAATATTTGCGTAGTAGATTTACTGACGAATATTTTAAACATGATTAACATTGAAACACATCACCTGAATACTTCGCCAAGCTTTACATAACACACTTTTACATAGAGCTCTACATGTATTTTCGAATAAGTTGCGAAATGATTTGACAGAGAGAAAACGAATATCCATACAAGATAAAATATTGAAGAAATTCCATTTACATAAAATACGCATACGTCTATAGGTAATAAGCTTAAGAAAAGTAATAATCATGACATGATACCTCGAACGATGCTACTGTAATGGAAGCAATTTATTTCTATACACGTATTTTTAATAAAAGAATACTCTTCAACAATTCATAAAAAATTTAACACAAATTCAAATTTTAATAGGCTTTTCTAAAAATGAATACAAAAGCCGTGATGAAGATTCTATCTTCATAAAAGACGTATTACCTTGAAGCTATTATCCTTCTCAGTGCAGTAATTTTATGGAGTAAAAACGCAAATGTGGTAATTAAAATAAAGTCAATTTTCCCCATAGATGCCTATTAGAGTTTTTTTTCTTCTAATATTAACTTATTTATCGGTTCTTAATAGCTTTGTTGACTACTTTTCTATACTTCAATTAATTATGTCAACCCTTATCAAAATGTCTAGGCCTTACCAGAAAATCTGAAATACGCCACTCAAACCGTTGTTTCAGACAACCGATAAAGTTGTTAACATATACTTTTAATGAGGAAAAGACCACAAAAATAAACCATCCTTAAAATTAATTTGATAGTCGGAAATTCATGCGTTCACAGTGTATGTTGAAATACGGTGGATGCTCCAATAAAAAACCACCAAACAGTTGATAAATTTCAATATTTAGTCGCCGTATTATAATTGCCTTATCATTCATATTCTTCTTGTTGTGTAAGTATTTGGCAAAAAATTGTATCCTTAACTGAAACTTTTCATATTAAAGAATCATTTAAATTGCTTTCCCCATTTTCACATACAGCGTCGACAAAACTAATAACGATAGAGATTGGAAACGAAGTTCTATCTCATTTTCTTCTATATTCATTTCTAGGTGGATCTATAACTAGAAAAAAAACAACAACTAGCACAAAGTGGACAACTCAAAGAAACGTTCACACGCTTAGGTTACAACAATAAAGTCTGTATGTACTTTGATAGTATTACGTTGTGGAAAAAAAACAAATTTATCAAAAACCGATCTCTGTCAACAATTTTAAAACCACTTTAATTATTTCTTCCAGATTAAAACATGCACATAGTTTAGTAAACATGATAAATGAAATTTGCGAGAATTTATGCAATATATTTGTAAACGGAACAAATACGATTATTTCCTTCTATTATTGTTTTCTGCTTTTACAATACATATGGCAGAATTTATTATTGCTATAATACGATCATCTTTCCAGGAACTATTCGTATGAATTACCTGCCACGTCCAAGTCCAGCATCATCAACAAATACATGTTATTCGAATTTAGATGATGTCACTTATCACCATTGTCGTGGATTCGAATTAAAACATAATAAAAATAATACATCAGTCTCTTGACAAAAAACACATAAAACAAATGATATTTTCAATGCGAATGATAATGATAATAACAGTGATAAGAATACAAAAATTCGACAACGCCATACTTGGATATAATGCCAAACCTCGCGGTCCAATCGGCGTTTGCCATGGACACGCGAGGAAACTGAAGAGGAATCAGATAATCGCACCGCAGAAACAAGGATGTAGATATAATAGTAATTAATTAATTAGAAATACAAAAAAAAATGCTTCAAATATTCTGTAAATCTCAATCGCAATCATGCAACTGTAGTTTTGAATTTTGTATAATTTAAGCAAAAAACTGTGCTTTTATGTTCATTTTTATAGAAGAATAGTACGCATGAGGACTGTGATATTTGTAAAGAGTCGAAAGAAATCGAAGATGAGATGTTATAATAGCATTTGCGATAGAAAATGACAGGGTAAGTTATTTAACTAGAAATTAAGAAACATTTTACATATCCCGGACGTCGTCCTTGATGTTAGTAAAAAATAATTGCTATATCAGTAAACAAATAAATAGAAAAACAAATAAGTGTCAACTGGAGATAGTGTTAGTAATAATTTAAAAATAAAAACAAACAAACTGTTAACAATAATTATCCTCCTAGATTGGCCAATTACTTCTGTTGGGAAAACACAAGCGCTTCGAAGTTTAAGCTCATTATGCCTTTAAAAATGTATACATTACATCAGTTGGAACTTTATTAAAATTGTCTTTGAGTGTTTCTATGCTATTTTTAGTTTTACCAAAAAAATAATCAAGTTATAATCAAGGCCCAATCGGATATTCTACGTGACCAAATATATAATGTACTACATAATATTAAAATTTATCTTGTAAATCAACTGTAAATATTGTATTACTGCATTGATGTTGTACATAAAAATTTAATAAATATGTAGAATAAAATGTCTGATAATTAATTCGAGTAGAAACATTTCGTCAAATCAATAATTTTCATAAAGACTAATGGTATGTAAGTCTCGTAATTTTTCACCTGAAGAGTCCCTAAGAAACATTGGGCAAAATCGATTTTGAGTCCATACGGACGCTTGTTTTTCTGCACCATTTGAAATCACACAAAATTTTAGCTTCAACTACACCGATATGGTCGTGATAAGTTGCTCTGGTTACGTGACAATTCATATGTGATGTGCATCCAATCTCTGGTGAATCGATGAAATTACCATTCAAACTCAAGGATATGCAATCATCAACTGGTAAGTCCAATTAAACGACATCTCTAGTAATCGAAATTTTGGTATTCACAATAATTTTAATGGAACAGGTGAGTATAAAATTATTGATAGAAATGGAGGGAATTTCGTAATAATTATTGATTTGAACCATTTCATTCTAAATTGAACATCGCAATGTAAAATGATACGATATTGTTAATCGCTACCAAGAAGAAATTTAAATTGTAAAAATAGTTTTATTGTATATTAAAGTTGAAAATCTCATGGATAATTAATCTTCTATGTAATGAAATTTTAACTTTCCATCATAATAAGTAAATCATTGTCAAATAAAAAAAACTATCTACCCTACAATAAAGTACATTTTTCATTTGTTAACAATAATTTTTTAGGCTTTAGTTGATCACAATAACTTTTTATAAAGACAAAATCATACTATAAATCAAATTTGTGATGCAAAAAAATTCGCCTTTATGGAAATGTTTATTTAAACTTGTAATAATTTTCTACATTACAGCGAAAAAGGAACTGATAGAAAAAAATGTTTAGAAATTGACGCTGCTACTACTTCTCGCCCTTTGCATATTAAATTCAAATTACTTCGAGTACAGATTTTATTCTGAATAATTTAAGGGAAGAAACCGCCTCTTTTATTCAGAGTAATTCAGAGTTTTACGAATAGGAGAGAAAATTGACAAAGTAAAGCCTGCCAAGTTTTATTAAAGTTGAAAATAAAGATATACAACCGTTCATACACAAAAAAAATATGTAGTTGAACAATACAAAGTCTTCAATTTAAGCACATCTTTGCATGTTATTCGGTGATCTATCAAGTAAATCGATAACAAAACTACTTTGTTTTAATCTTGTTACTATTTCACTATTTTACCATTTATTACGAGTTTATCGCTTGTAAGCAAAAGTACACAAAAGAATTTTAAAGACTACAACAGATCCATTATTGTTGCTGTAATTGAAATATATCTATCATTTAAATGACATATTGTTTTTCTGAACATTTTAAGCGCATTTTGAACTTTACTTTGTGTTTCATGTTTCACTCCTAACAAAAATAAGAAATAGTCGTAACGTAGGACTAAAGGGCGTAATAGATGAACATAAAGCCGAGGCATCATTCAAATAATCACAATACTTCGATAAAAAGCTATATAGAGAAAATAAACCACAAAAGCAAGTAAAGCTAAGAGATGGTATAGAGTATTACACAATGAACGGAAAAACATCAATGTAGAAACAAAGAACTTCTTATATTTTTCATGAAAGGAATAAAAGAAAATGACTTAGAATTGTCCTAAATAACTCATTGTTGTCTTGTGAAAAATAGGTACCATTTCTGTAGTTTCATATTGGAACTGTGCTGCTTATTATCAGTTGTTTACATAAATCCCAGGGAATGTCGACTTTGCCGTTAAGTTACATTTTCACATAATAAGACAACAAAAATGTTAGGAAGAGCAGCCACCCTTAATAAAAATGAATTATGGATTCTACAAATTTCTTCTGATTTTTTTTTACATCAATACAAATTGGGATTTATCTAAAGCAAAACCAGAAAAAGTTGTATATTCTCTAAGGGAATGTCTCTCAATCAGCAATTTCTCAAAAAGCTCCAAAATTCAACGTTCCCCCATAAGAGTAAGGGTTAAATTTTTTCACCATATACAACCAACATTTTTCAAGTCTACCTCGATTGTCATGTAGATGTTACAGAACAAAAAACCACACAATACTCCAATCTGGTTTGTTCATTTAAACTTTAAAATTACATAAACACTGAACTGAATTTTAATTCAATTAACTTGTCGCATAGTTGAGAAGAGATAATCTAATAGTGCCAATCAGTGAGACAAAGTGTTATAGATGGGTTCTAATTAAATTTACGTAATTTTAATATAAAAGTCTTCACATGGCATCTCAACTATTTTAAAGCAGCTTGATTTTAATGACTGTCAATAATTATCTGTTAAATGGAAAAATGTCTAGAGAGATGGTTCAATTTAACTTATCAGAAACTGTCTACCAGAAACATTTAAAGTGAATTACAAGAATAAAATGTCGTTTAATTATTTCTTGAAGGTTCTGTTGGATCTAATGACGACTCTTTAAACGTATCTCTTCGTTATACCGAGAATTTATAGTCAGAATAATTTAACTTTCAAATCGCTGATGATCTCTTCAAGTTCGTTGTTTTCCTCCAATCAAATTTGATTTTAACAACAAGTTCCAGAAATATTAGTGAATCGCTCTTTACTTTTGAAATGATAATCTCAACCGTTATCAAATATTTAAATCTCTACAGAGTAGAATAAAATGAACGACTGATAAAAGAACATAGAATAGTTGTCCGATTTGCAATCGTGTAATATCAAGGGATCCGACCAAAAATAAAAACTCATAATTTTTGGTGTACAAACGCAAATATAACTAAATCCACTTTGCATGTACGAATGTTTGAAATAAATAGTGCTGTAATTTAGAAAGTTATTTTAGCCAATTTCAAGGTTTTTTTTATAAATCTACACGCAATCATAGGAAAACAAACGGTTGATTTTGTATGAGTTTACACTACACACTATAAGTCAAACGAATTGTACGCGTATTCCTTACGTTTATTTAACCTCATTAAGATGTAATCCAATTGCTGTATAGAAAATAGAAGGCGTTTGCATGACAATGGAGGCTAACATGAAGATACGCCACTGGATGGACTATGTGGATTAACGTTTAAAGTCTTGAAAACGTGACTTGTTTTATTAAACATACATGAGGCTATTTTCAAGTTGTTTTATAGTTATTCATAATTGACTGCACAAAGATAGAAAAAAGCCCACCGATTTTACGTATTCTCTTCTTTCAAACCAAGAAATTATCCTGTCATCAAAATTATTACATAAATTAAATAGTAACTATGAGATAGAATTCACTTGATGGTTAGATAAATGAAATTTAGACAATTTCATGAAAATTTCATGTTAGATACTTCAAAGGATGCAATCCTTTATCCTTTACAACAATGGAAATATTGAATGCCAGTAGAAGCAACGCGAGCTTTCTAACGTTTAAGCTATTAGTATTTCTACCTTTAGATTAAACTACAACTATTTAGTGAAAATGCGCAAGTTACAGTTACGTTTTTGTATTACTTTTTTCAGAAAGTTTCACTAATTTCGACTAAATAAAATAGGCTATCAATTAAAATGGAATTATCTTGAAATTTATCATTCATTCAATCACTGTTGTGCACGTTTAAACTTTACAGTTGATTTATAGTTACTGTAAACTTTAACACTATTAGAATGTGTCTAAATCATTGAACAAACTAATTTGCATACTTTCATAAGCAAAATCAATGAATCCCATCAATGAACTACTTTACTGCAACTTCATCAATTTTATAAATATATGAATGTTAATTAATGTCGATAAAGAAAACTCACTTGGATAATAAGAATTATATCCAGAAAAGCTTTCTCTTTGTAGATATGCTAATTTAATTCGACACATTGACAAAGTGATTCATAAATATAAAAAGTATCATTTTCTTTTAAAGTATCAAATTTTAAATTCAAGCATTAACGATTTATGACCGAATGGAATTAAATTCATAAATTTTTTACAAGCATCAGACTGAATCGTGTTTAGTGATTGTTAAATGGATTAATTTGAAATTGTAGAACATGATGAGGACAAATATATTAAAAAATTCCAAAATGAAAATTATTCACGTTTACTTAATGGAATTTTCGTTTCATTATTATTTGTTTTACATTGCTGCTAATGGAGAAAGAAAATGAACATGTTGTTCTTTGTTTTTACCTAAATTGACTCTTTTACTGGTCTGATTTTACTGTCTTCTAGTTAATTCAACCAAAATAAATTTTAAATAAATTAAATAGAGATCGTCCTAGAGTTGAAAGCAATCAATATGCTTATAAATCATAAATTATCACAAACAACTAGAGGATTAATTCTGTATTTTTACTTAAATATGTGGGTGTCTGAACAAATTTGAATTTTAATCCCAATCTGAAATTTTAGAGAGCTCTGAGTACTGTCAATAAAAATAATAATAAAATTGGAAAGTTTGAAGCAACTTTAAATCTAAAGATTAAGACGATGAGATTAAAGATCGAAATCTTAGGCTGGATCCACACGAAATTAGTCACTCAGATACGATTAATTTTTTCCACTACTTTGGAATTACAATTTAAAAAGGAACGGAAGCAAAGACCAATAGATCGAAAAGTGGGCTATGAAACCAGTCATTGGTAGTTCGCGAAGAACAGATACAATTTAAAATAAAGCTGAAGCCTAATTTAACTTCCCAAAAACAACATTTGAGTATAATCAGTCTTAATTAACTCAATACATATGAAACTGTTATAAAGTCTTGTAATTGTATTTTGTTTAGTGTTTCTGCTAATTTATTAATGATTTAGCAATACCTAGGTATATAGTTACTGAATCACTAAATAACAATATCTTATTTCATCGAAGCACAGCACATTTAACAACGTAATCTCATTTTATCTTAATCATAACAGTGAATAGAATCGTTTTATTTATTTTCAATTTCATTTCAAGGAATTGCCATAGCCTCCGTAAAAAACCAACAACAAACAAACAAGTCAATAAACCAGATTTACAAGTTTCATTTTGAAACACTAATGTTTGTGATGTCGCAAAGGCAATTTTTAGAAATTTGTCCGTTTTAAAACATTGTTTTCCGAAAGAATGGGGCTACTATAGAAGCTCCAATAATGGATTTTAAATTGAACGGTCGCTAAGCTCTCATAGGACTTTACCTATAATACTAGCCTTTTGAAAATCTATCTAATGCATATGTTAAATTTACAATATATGACACAATATATATTCACATATTAACAATACCCACAGGTCTAATAAATGGCACTTTATTAAAGCTGAAATGATAATAAATATTTATTGATGATATATAATATAGCTTAGAAATGATACAGGAAATTCTTCAGTAACAATATTGTAATTTAATTGTGATAATAACAATTATGTACTGTACATTATCAAATTCATCAACCTATGTTGCATTCAATGAGACAGAAGAATCAATTTGAATTTTAATTGTAGTGCTACTTTACAATAAATATTGAAAATGTATATTAGTTATAAATTTATGTAAAACAAATATAAATTTTAATACATAATAATACTTCATGTAAATGATACGGAAATTTATTTGAGGTTATAAATTTTCCTAAAACACATACGAATAGAATAACGTAAAAATTGAAATATAGGTGGATGACTATTCAATAAAACACTTTATACGCAAATAGATGTAAAACTGTATATTTTTGTAGATTTTACTGTATGAGCAATCTCTTTGGCATTTAATTAAGTGTGATTAAATTTGGTCACTATCAACAAATATTTCCGTTAATTATAAAACTAATTAAATGTATACTGAAGGAATTAGTTTAGCATCTATGTTGTGCGTTTAAAAATGATAAATATTGATCCACTTTGAAAAAATGATAGTTACTAATCTGTAATTTTAGAACTGTCTATTGTTCTATAGTTTTCATTAAATGCATTGTTGAATCTTATTTTCTATTCATAATGCCACAAAAATCAAACGTAAAAATCGTTATACTACAGTTCATGAAATGGAACTGTATAAAAAAGAACGCTTCCCTTTGTGGTGTAATCGGAAAAATATCCGCACATAAAGTAAAGGACTCAAATTCAAATTCAATCTGTTAAACCCGGAGTTTGCTTTCTTTTGAAGGTAAAAGCTAACGTTGGCCTATTGAATATTGAAGATCTATGAAGTAAAATTTGAAAATTCTGCACCCTCAAGGTAATTTCTTGTTCACATCTTTGAACTTCTACACATCTAAATACAATTCTCTCATGTTACTATTGTTAGACAAATTCAATAATTGAAAAACTATCTCAATAAGCACATGATAATATGTTACTTCTATTACAATTACAAAAAAAACCTTCGCTGTCAATAACGCTTGTGTCAAGCGATCAAACAATGAAATGTTTTTCCTTTAGTGAATCATTCTGCAAACCCATAAATAATTGTCCTCTATAGATGATATTTGTCATACTTGTTCAACTTGTTCATTAAATTCAACAAAGAAACTAGAACGAATACTAATTAAAGATGACCAGTAATTTGCTTTACACACACACACACACACACACACACACACACACACACACACACACACACACACACACACACACACACATACACAACACAGAAAATTCTTTGACTAAATAGGTTTATACAAAAGACTGATTACAATTTAGTTAAATATTTGATCGAAGATTCCTTAAAAAGCTCTCTTATTTATCTTTTTCAGTCATTACATGATCCTCAACTTCTATTTTCAATTAAGTGAAAAACAAAACTGGAGCTACTTTTACCTTCGCACGAGAACCGCAAAAATTCCTCTTGGTCGTCTGTCAGTGGAAGTCGTTCATTTGATCCGATTATCACATCTTTGAACAGATCCATAAAGTCAACATGGTAACTTGGTGGAAGGAAAAAACCATTAACAGAAAGTTAAATTCCCTATCGCTATAGCGAACAAAATACGATGACAAAATGGCATTGAATGAACTATCCTGTAAATAATAATTTACAACCCAAATTTGATATGACATTTATACATTCGTAATATAATCAGTTTGTAAATTAGTTTTGGTTTCGACATAACAAGCGTCTTTAGAGAGAATCGCTGGCGTACAACCAAAATCAAACAAAAGAATTTAACATTAAATGTAAAGTTGGAATTGAATCAGGCGTTGTTTGTAAAATTAAAAAGTTTTCCATCAAATCTCTAGAAAATTATATAAATAATGAGTCAAGTTGATAAACCTGGAATAATCACTTTACTGTATTATAATCAAATATAGTCAGTGTTTATCTCTCATTTCAGCACATAAAAAACTTTATTTAATCCTTGAAAACTAATTTTTTTATATTTATTGATATCAAAATGTATCGCTATTATACAAGAGCTCTTAGACAACCTATATTTCATACAGAACTTTTTTATATTACTGCCAGATTCACCTATATACAAGCATTGATTTGTTTTACAATGAGTAACTTCCATTATGAATTTTATCGTTAACTGTTAATTAGATTTTAATTCTATACTCTTTTAGCATTTATTTCTAATCTTCTAAGGAAGTAAGTTTGTTCAGAAATTCTAATCAGAGTCGGTTCAACTTAATCCTTATACACTTTATCAGTAATAGATACGGTTTTTCAGTAATTTATAAATTACGTTTTATTATGGCAAGTTTTTATTCGACGTAATGTCTTTTCGCTGTATTCTCCAACTTCACGTTGTAATTTACATAAGCCATTAATATTAAGTAAAGAAATACCAAAAATCCCTCAATTTACGAGCGCAAATATCGCGTTCCGACAGTTGATTACTGTTGTAGAGAGATACATCTATAGCCTCATAATTTGTTATAATAAAGGGAGAAATAATCAAGTCTTACGTATATACGATTGAATTCCCCAGAGATTCTCATTAAGTAAATAACAGTAAGTATCAAAAAATCGAAAAGAAACTCTCATTAGCTTAACAAATCCAAAAGAAGCATGTCAAGGAAACATTAATTCTCTTCGACGTCACTTATACTTGGCTTTCTATCAGTCAAACTTCAGCCTTATTGGTGGAGAATTTTCTAAGCAATTTTTGTTGGAAAAATGTCTGTCTCATAATTTTTTTACTATTTAATCTTCATGCAACTAATCATAACGTACAAACTATTATATCTACTCCAGCCAATAAAATTTGCAATAAAACATGAAACTTGTGAAAGATGTATTCACAAAAGAGCAAATAAAAGATGTTCACGGTTCACCGAGTAACATGTTCTTAATTCTTCATAGTACAACATTTTTATTTCAGAAATAACGAGACACGTTCTTCCTGCATCAATATTACGGTCATAATTATTGTCTAAAACACAAAATTATGGATCTTTATACCAAATATCTAAGCTTTTTCTGTTCAAAAGCGATAAAAAAATGTTTTATGTCAGTGTGATGTGTGAGAATTTGGCACCGTTCAAAATTATTGATTTCAGAAATTTTCTTCTACATCTACATAATATTAAGTTAGACAGACTTCAGTGATTATTTAAACGGAAGTTTTTAACTTAAAAGTATGATTCTTGAACATATTCTTGAGATAACGCTTTTCTCATCTACATTAAACAGTAACGAATACTTTCTTATTGCACGTCTCTCAAAGAAGAAATTGTCGACATTTATTGTGCCCGTACAGTTGTAGATGAATCACAATATAATTGAATACGAAACATTTGAGAATTACACAAGCTGGGAAGATATTATTGCTTCATGATATTCGAAGAAAGAAGTAAACAAAACTGACAGAAATTGTTATGCCCACATTATAAGATTTTCACACATAAAGAATTCACTTAGTTGAATTAAAGTGGCTAAAACGACTCAATTCTGGATTATATAAAAGACAAAACTGTATTCAGACGGTTGGTAAAAGTTTACAGTTGTGAAATTCTGTTGGATGATAATAAACAAATAATTCTATTTTTACCATTTTAAGTGAGAAGTCCAAAACAACATTCTCAAGTTTTTGCTCCTAGATGGTAGTTTACAATAACGTTGTGATCTATATGTTGCAGATTTTTTGTTTGAAACTTGTTGCAATTTAAACGTTACAATCTGTCGATTTTGATTCAACAAAATTGACATCTACACAATAAAATAACAATAGAGTTTGACAAAGAAGAATCGTTCCAGCATGGAGGCATTATTGATTCTTTATAAAACTTTTATAAATCTTTTTGATCCCTAAACTTCCGTTTTCGCTAATTAAAAATGATAATTAAACAGTTAATGAGGCTAAATATAATAATAAAAAATTATATCAAAATATTCATACTGTGAAAACAGATTGCTAAAATCTGTGTGTATGTTATAAATTTAATCAAAACTGTATTTCAAACAAAATACTTTCATTTATACAAAAGATTTATTCCCCTAGCGCATCCACCAATTTTACATCGTTACATTACAACATTTTAATATGAGGCTATTAGTGCAACAGTGGCTTAAGCACAAAACAATGATTTTGTGATTATTGAGTACCTTTTGTTTCAGTGAGTAAATGAATTAAAATTATTTTTTTAGAAAAAACTGTGGGTTAAGCCCCTGTTGCTCGAAGTAATTACGCTGCTGTTATTCAATAAAAAATAGAAAAAAAATATGGAAATTTATGTTGTTGGTAGTATCTAATACGAATATGAGTTAAATGCAAAATATCGATTTTGTGGATTAGGCCATTCTCGCGCTTATAGCCTCATATGTAGAAGAGATGTTAATATAAAACATGCGTTCTTAACACATCTTTTTATTGCGAAAAAATTATAATTCACAGTTTTTTTATAATAAAAATAATGTACATACTATTAAGTTTATGTATGCCTATAAGTCATCATATCATATTGCTACATAAAACATATGATATGTCACTTTCATATGACTATATTTACAAAATAAATGTCTATTTGAGTGCAGTTTTTTGAATTTTAATAGCTCTACTTCGATATAACCGAGTTCTATATTTTCACTCTAAATCAATATCGAATTGAATAAACTAGAGTAAATAAACTAGAGTAAATAAACTAGAGTAAATATTTTCTTAATTGTTGCCATATTGAATTTTACATAGAAATAATATTGGAATGATTCAAAAGTACAATAAGTATTGAAAAACATTTAGGAATAATTCTATTTAAAGTTGTGTTAACGCAAAAAGGTTTTAATGTTATGGCTATCTACCTATCTAAATTATCGTAAAAATAATCCCAGTGAGTTCAATTAACGTGTTTGTCTTTACTAAAGCCATCTATACTAAAAAAGCGTTCTATATAACACTTGCATCAGTAACAAAGAGAAACTGTTTGTGTTTACATTTGAGGTGAGATAAAAATTTGCGAAACCTTGAATTTTGAAATAAAACAGTAGAAATGACCACATTGTGGCCACAACAATGTTAGAATATCAATAACAGTGAATATTTAAATTAAGACAAAGAAGTATTTTTGAAATTCGAAACAGATCTGCAGCCTTACTGAAATTCTATACGCATATATATTGGGTCTTGTATGTCCGAATTAGAAAATAAAACTAAAACAAACAAACATAATAATGATAAATAGCAAAACTACAACATTGCCAATTTTTAACGCTTTGTTATAAAATTTCCTTCAATTGTTTACTTCAATATTTTATACTACAAAAAAAATTGTCAGTGCGTTTGATTAGTTGCAAATTTTTTTTAGAGCGTTTCTATCTAAATCCCAGGAAATTGTTAGCGATAGAAAAACATCGCCTTATTTATCTACTACGATACACCTTAGATATTGTGTCCACTAAATATCGCATTTATAATTATCCCCAAAGAAATACTACGGCAACAGTTGCTTTCTATTATCTTTTGTTCATTTCTTGATTGATAATGGCTTTGATTTTCATGTATGAAAATGATGTGTCTAAGAATAGCAGCGAGATCGATGTTCGAACCAAGTAAAACAAAATTAATAACAAAAGCGACCACCTATAAATTACGTTTAATAACAAAGAATCATAATATACAATGAGGGTTAGATTTTGTGTGGCAGTATTTTGAAAAGGGTTTTAATCGCTTCACTGCCTATCAAATAGAAATTTCCTTCTTAACTTGGTAGACACAATAAACAATACCCTCGTATAATACTAATAATAACTTACGGCTATCAAATCATGATTAAAACAGTAAATCAATATTTTACAAACAAATTTAAAAACAAAAAATATATGTAAGTAGATAATATGGCAAACGTGACTGAAATATACCGGAAAAAGAAAAAAAAACTGATAGAGGAGATTTTTGTGAGATTTTAAACAGCTCTCAATAATAATACAGATTTTCATTTACATTTACATAAGTATGCAAAACTTTTCAACTTGTCAGCAACACATTACCGCTCCATTAATGTTCACATTTTCTTTAAAAACATCATTTATGACGAATTTTCCTTTTATCATAAAAATCACGTTTTACATTTATAGATTTTAGAATGTTGAAATACTTTCACTGGAATTCTAAAAAAATCCCTAATGTAACAAGATAAAAACATCAAATTATGTACCCAGACAATTCCACACGTTTCCTGCTAGACCACCATTAGTTGTATTAATTTGCTTTAAATTGGAAATGGCACCATATATATCGTATATAAAGACAGAATCAATATCCTGGCCTATATTTTATAGTTCCAACCTTTGTTGATTGAGACGTAGTTTCCTATCACAGGATATCAATCGACAAACGCAGGAATTTATCATTTGTAATTGTAACAACAGCTCTATCGACAAATATAACAGACTATGTGAATAATGATACGGACAGTACACAAAGAAATAGCCGAATTTAAAGAGTAACCAATCATGAATTTAGAATAGAAACAATCAAAGAATAGTGCTTTTCCTCCAAAATATTTGTAGTTGAAATGACAGTATATGATCTTTTAAATATAAATCAGGGTTTGAATTTTATTTTCTAAATTTAAAAGAAGTTAATGGCACAGAAAACGCTTTTGATGTTCATCAAAAAAAAATGAAAAGTTAAGAAAAAAAGAACTAAATCATTGCCTATTCATTCAACCCATTAAACTACTAATTGTTTCAAGTAATCCAGAACTGTTCAAACACTCCTCTCCTGAGATTTTCGAGTTAATTTTCAAAATAATAATAGCTGACAACCAACAAAATTTCTGTTCCTTGTACAAATATTAGCATCAAAATATTGCTCAACAATATTGACGATTCACAAATATTAAGTAAAGAATTCATTTGGAAGCTCAGCACTTGGTTAACTTCAAAAGAATGAAACAAATCTGATCAATAATCTATGAATCAAACTAAAAGTTTCCATTGTTACGGAAAATCACGACACCAAAAGCATAGTTGATGGTGCATCATGGGATCGACCGGTATGCTTTTACTGTACAATAAATTATTATCAATAGCTTATTGTTTTTTTTTCAATATTACACTAAGCCTCTTTCAAAATATGCGAATTGAACTATTCAACTCATAAATATATACTCCCTAATCTTCTCTTCAATTCTTTATCTCTATTTTTATAAGATTTTTGAGATTTAATTTGTTATTTTTGTTTGATAGCCAAAAACTCTCTAAAGGCAAAAAAAGCGGCCTTATTAATTTAAACAACACAGGATATTCACCACTTAACTCAGCATAACATAGTGCGAACAAAAAAAAGAGAATGGTTTATGCGCAAGAAAATGAAAATTAAGTTTCTGGGAAATCTGTTAAAATCTTCCATATAAATTATAAACTTTCCTTCAATGAATAAACTATTCATGCAGTAATTCTCATCAATATTCACTGCTTGAATGGTCTTTTTGTTTCCATTCGTATATTTATTCACCATCTAACTATAATTCTATTTTTAGAATGATTTTTCTTATTGTAAAACCACGAGCTTCATTTCTAATCTCGTTTGTCTCTTATAACAAGCTTTTAACAAACTTAAAATGAAAAAAAGTCGATTAAAATTCATGTACGTAATTCGATTTTGCCGTAATTTATGCAGTTGTTCATTAAAGTGTCAAACTGAACAAACAGAGATTGCCCTTTTAAAATAGACCAAAACAAGTTAGCGCTATCGCAACTTTCAAGATTTTTTTTATAATTATTGATATTATTACCAAATCAATTTATTTAAAATTAGAGAGCTTTTTATTCAGAAAGTGTATAAATTTAAAGCCTATTATCTAATCTTAATAGAATCATAATGAAGAATCAATTAGATTTAGTTCATTAGGGTTACATAATTAGATTAATAAAATTGGAATTTTAAGGTACACATCAACATATATCTGAAACATTCATTACGCATCCTTTCTGACCGAAAATGGACCATATCACAATTTATCGATTGTTCGTTATTGTTAATTTATCAAAAATTATTCAGTTCAACAACTGCCCTTAGTTTTGAATAATCAATAGCCAGATTTTGATTATATTAGACTGGCATTTGATAACTTTAGTATTTGATTCGATCAAAAAAGACAATGTAGAAAATATGGTGAACAACTGGGGTGCAAACAAAGTCTATAATTTATATAAAGTTAGTCAGTACATTGAACACAACAGCTATTGTAAATAATTGAAAGACCTAACTAGATAAAAATACTCAACATTAATTATTTATTATTTACGCTAACAGTCTGAATGTTATAGAACATATGCTAACAGTGTAAACGTTATAGAACATTTATGAGACAAGCGACCGAAAAGTTTATTAACCAAGACCGCTTTATATTTTAATTAACGTGTTGCTATAACAATTCGGAACGCAACACAGGCGCACCCTAAATTAGAAGTATATACATATATATGTGTGTTTGTATATAACTATGCAAGCGATAAGTTGATATATTCACGGCATGCTTTTACAAAGCCTTGGGCAGGCTCATTAAACCTCTATCTTTACCAAGCACAAAGATAATAATAATTGAAAACATATGCACAGTTCGAAAAAAATTGTTCAACCTAATTGCGATTGTTTTACAATAAATTTTATATACCTACGCTTCGATATTATAAATAATACATTAAAAAAAATAATTTAATTTTTTCAGCAAGTATTCGATGAAAGATGATCGAGCAACTTGTTTAGGATGAGAAATTTCCCAAATAAGTTTCAGTCAATTTGTGCTTAGACAATGAAAAATCGTCAAGAACAATCCATCAAAAGCTACAAATTTTAAAATTTCAACTCGACTTTTAGTTATTTTTCCTAATAATTTTATGAAATTACATTAATGATTTAATGATAACATTGTCAACAACGTCTACAATTTAGGACACGATTATCTGTATTTGATGGCAAACGTTTGTTTACATTTTAATACAGAGCATTAATTCAATGATCAACAAATTAGAACGACAACAACAACATATTTATTATAGGTTTATTCAATAAACGCTCTTAATAACAACGCGACAATTACCTATTTTGTTAGCTTACAATTTTAAGCTAATAAAAGATCATTACTTTAGTTATATCTATTTTTAGCCAATAATTAGTTTAATTAATGGTAGAGATTATAAAAATACCGTGTTATTTATTTTTACGTAAATATGCAATTGCTACTGCTACCGTGAAAGGTCGGGAAGCTTTATCGTAATGAAATTTTAAGAGATATTATTGGACTAACATGAAATACGAGGATTCTTCCTAAATTGCTATCCTTGATGTAGATCGTTCAAATGGCAATTAGGCAGATATTTACAGAATTATGTAAAAGTATTTACCAATTGCGGTTGCGTAGCTATATAATTCAATAATGTGATAAAGTAATATCACCGCATTATAAGTGTGTGTAATTACTTTGCTCTTATTTATTGTTTAAAATGCAAATAAAAAATGCTCAACATTTCTATCTCGAGTCCAAATTTGTAATTTTCATTTTGTGATTATAGAATTGATGCCACTTATTATTTTATATGATGACAAACTTTATGGAGCATTATTTATGTTAGAATGGCAATAATAGCTACTATTGGCAATCTTATTATTATATGGGCCATTTTAACCTATAGATGTAGACAAACTGTAACTTTGCATGCAAATAGATACTTTTATAACAATTTTGTGGAATTTAATCGTTCTTTATACTATCTAGCAAACTATTTCTGAAGTATTTTAATAGTTACTCAAATAGTTTCTATCTAGGTAATTTATATCGCACAAATAAATCGGATGAAATATTGATTGAAATAGTTAAACATGGATCATAAACAACTATTCATACTTTATGATTGAATTCTATATTTGTTTGTTCGTTTGAATAAATCTGACGATAGCTGGCATAATGAATTTTTCAACGTTGATCGTGACATTCAATTTTCTCTACATGTCAAATTCACACTGACCATTTTTTTTTGGTGAATTTTATTTTAAAATTTCGCAATTTCTTGGTGTATTTAAAAAATGTGCTTCAGTTTTGTCTTTGATATACATCTCAATAAACAAGGTGAGGGTAACTACTTGTGTACACTCTCTTTAAGAGTTTTCTCATCCAAAACTTATTTTAACATCATTTCATGCCTTCTTTATCGAAATCCAGTTCCTTCGGACATAACTTCCGACAACCCATTCTTAGGGAATTCCCTGTTCCTACAACAGGTAAGTGCGATTTCCAGAATTTAAACTTTCCATAAAACTGTTTGTTAAAACTCACTAATTTTTATTACGATTAGTCATTACATTGAAACGGTCTATATCGATTTACTGTTTATCTCTGTCATTCTATCACATTAGTTAGCCGGCATCTATAATCATTAATTAATTAAGCCTTGAGATTGACACTCGTTAAGCCCATTATCGATATTGAATCTAATTTCACCCATGTTAAATAATTTCGAAAATTTCATACTAAATCATTGAAAATATCCATCAGAATTTTGAAAGTAGATTCTATGACTACTGCATCTGTTATATAAATTCACATTATAAACATTTAATCTCATTGCAATAATAATCGCGTCTTATTAAAGTTTTAACTAATACTCTCCCTAAAGTATGTTTATGAATTATAGAGTACGAATAAATATTAAATAAACGCTAAAGTTAAAACTTTCAATATTCTAGTAATTATCGTTTCAATTCACTTTGAATCACTTCCAAGTTTATTTGTATTATCTATTAATACTTCAGCGGACTTATTTCAGGCTTACAGTTACGTGAAAACACTGCAATTTGTAATGCTACCGTGAACTTGAATTAATATAGTTTAAACAATTTTTGTAATTTATAAACAATCAGTTTAAACAATTGGTTATTGGTAGTAAATACTTAATGTTGTTCAAAACTCAGACAATATGTTACAAAGAAAGTGAAGAATGTGTCATCTCCTATGGAGAATGGACGGATGGTAATAAATCCAGAATCTAAAATTGAGTTAAATTTGACTTTGTGTAAAATTCCATTCTATTCTCTTCGGTAATATTCTGTGGTTTACCTTACCTATTATTCACAGAGAATTCAGTAATCTACATGAGAGTAGATTGCACGATAAAGCTACAAAGGAAAGTTGAACTTTACAGACACTTGAAGCGGACACAAATGCAATTATAAGTAGGTTTGTGATCTTGTGGTCCAATGATTTACAAATTGAATCATGTTGATTTAGGGTTGAACAGCTTCGCTATTGCAAATCAATGTATTTCTTGACTTCCTCCACGTAAAATTAGTAACAATTAGAGACATTCAAGTACTTTAAATGAAATTGTGAACGTCGAATAAAATAAGGCGATTTCCATATAGACAGAAGTATCCATGGTACTTCTGTTTCAACATAAGAGATTACCTCCGTTCATTCTTTATAGAAACCGTGTATCGATAGGGAAACATCCATTGTATGAGAACAACAACCATAAAAGCCGTATTTTCCAAAACAAATAAGAATTAGAATATGTGGAGACTTCACAACGGATTAAGTAAAATAATTAAATCATAATATATGATTCAAATTATGCTTCGTGCATTTTAATTTCCCATCAAGTAAAATTCATTTTATACTAACTTTCAAAATCTAAATTCACCCTTTGAAGTAGAGAGTAGAAAATACTTAGGTATAAAGAATTACACATTCAATTACCAAATGGATACATTTCAGTGATATCTTTCAATGTAAACTTGAAGACAAAGTTTACAAAACCTGAGTCAGCCAACAGCTAAATTTCCTTCTTAACAATTAGTATTTTAAGAAAAGTGTCTCTTGTTATACAAAAGGAGATATTTGAAGATTTTTAGATTGTTAGACATAGTATTAAACCATTTTATTTCTAAAAAACGAGAAGGAGAACTTCTAAACAAATTTACAGTTATGTACTCCATTCAACATTATTTACATTTATAATATTTCGTATCGTTATTTGTCAAAATACTTTCGAAGTATAAATAAATATATTTTCATACTATTTACAATATATATTCAAATCTTTTCTAGCATCTAACATATTTGCTTCTAAATTGATATTTCAATTGTCCTCGCATGTCTAAACAAATATTTTTGCAATATGTATTTGCAATGTTTGCCATTATCTCATGATTATGATCAATTCTGAGATCGACTATTATTTTAAACATAAATCGATTAAACTAACGATTTAACAGACTCTCGTCGATACATCAATGCCACAGTTCCATTACCACTGATATTGCCTTGATTGAACAAATAGCTCATAGCAATGAATCAAAAAGGGCAAAACAACTTATATACAGAACTACAAGGCAACTAATCAGTTACGGTTTTTATAGACCGATATTTAATCCAGCTGAAAACAATCCGAAAATTATGTTTGGCAAATAAATCTACCAACATTATCTCATCCAACCACTTGCATAAATAATAAAAAAAGGTCTATTCAATATGCGTATAAAGTTTAGTATTGTTTCAACAATTAAATATCGTTATTCGAAATGAATAGTATTTAGTACATGTCGAATTAATTATTAATACAAATGATATTTTTGTTGAATCAATGAAATTCAAATTAAATAGGTCCTACTTCTCACAATAATACCCATACAAATTAAATCACATTGGAATTATTTAACAACAAATGGTCTATCTCTCGTAATTAATCCACTCTTTACGGATAATATAATCAGACAGACATTCTCATAATCGAATTTATTGTTCAGCTATGACTATTTATATTGTTAGTTTTCTTCCATGCATCCCCGAGTGCTCTTCATATGTGCAAATAGAAATTTCCTGTATGCACTTGATGCTTCTTTCTGTGCAATTAAAGTATTTTGGAACACATATCGCCGTTATAACCCATTATGAAGGTTGTAATAACTGAAGTCAAAAGTGTACGAAACAAGATATCTGAAAATTATTCGAGGTGCGTAGAAATAATCCTCCTCAATAAACTTTTTTTCTTCAATTCACAATACTCTGATGATTAAAGTTGATCGGATTTCGAAGACTGTAAGTGATTATTAGAAATCAATTATCATAATGTCCAAACTACTGAATGAATTTGTTCGTGGTAAGTATTATATAGACGTTACTTGGGAAAAGATTTAAGTTACAAACGAATGTTACTGCCGTTGGCCAACAAAGCGGACAAATGCCATATTGGAATTTCAAACCAAAAAAAAAAAGTTTTTGCTTATTTATTTGATTTAGAAAGGGAACTTCCCATTGAGTCTAGATAAATAAATCTTACAAATTTGATGCATTATTGAAAAGATAGGTTGTTATTATTATTATTACTATTACTTTGAAGATGTTTTCTAAGGTCAAAAGAATTGTTTTACAAAGCTAGCAATTTTACGGAACGTTAAATTCTAAATTTCAAAAAATAATATTATAATAATTCATGAACTGTATTCCCTCGTGTAAAGAAGCTTTCTCGTTCAAAATTTCAGAAAAATACGTTTGTTATTGTAGTATTCTTCAAACAATAAAGTAAATAAGTAAATAAGGCTTCTGCGGAAATCACAGTGACTTTTGTACAGTATCTAAATTTTAAAATTAAACGTTCAATAGTCACAGTTTTCAGATCTGTAGGAAATTACACGACATAACATGAGCAAATATGAATGTAATCAGAAAAAACCATATAAAAATCATTATAGTTTACATTTCATTGAAATCAAGCCATGGAAATTGCTAATAAAATTGTAATTTCCTTATAATGAAAATATCATTTACATTGTTCACTTTTGTTGCCGAGAAATGAATAATTCAATTCAAGGATGGGTTGTCTTGATACTCCTTAATCGAAAAAATTAGAGCAATATTTTAATTTTATGAATTTGGACATTGTAGAAGAACATGTAAATTTATAATTTAATTATTTAAGTTTATTAATATGATTTAATGTTCATGTAACTACAACAGTTAAGTTCTTTAATAGGTTGTTGTGTATAAAATGTATAAAATAAACCAAAAGCAAAGCTAACACTAATAATTAAATTTAAGTTGTTTGTATTTGGAAATAGATCAAACATTAATGTTTCATTTTGTTATTGTAACTACTTAATAAATGCTATAATTCATCGACGTTATTATACAAACATTTTTTCAAATACGTGTTATTCAACTTTAGATCATATCACTTATCATTATTAAGGTAAATTAGAATTGAAACGTAATACATTAATTGCCTAACAAAAGCACACTGATACAACAACAGGAAAATGAATCACACGGGGATAAATGACGCTTGAAAATTGCAATCGTTTATTAAAGTACTTTCTATAAACTTAATTGTTACTACAAAGAAATACTAGCAACAAATTTAGATTTCCTCATTAATTGATAAGAAATGCAACCATTTATGTATTGAGCGATTGATTTGATCGATTGCAATAGAAATTATTACACTTTTGTATTGTTTACCACTCTCAATATTAAAACGTAAACCAAACAATTACATTAATAAATACGAATGACCATCAAATTAACGTTAAACCACCAAGCTCGTCTACATACTAAAATCTATTTGAATAAAGCTGTGTACGTGGCCCAGCGCATCCGCCATTAATAATATCTGAAGATTTGGATTCTGCAAACTTCAAATGATTTGTTGTTTCTTCAATTTCGAAATCAAATTAATCTCCCAGTTGTAATATTACAATCAAATATGTTGCAATTGTTGATACGATTCCAAGGAGAGAACTTTTCTCAATATGGAAGAAATTCGCTGCATTTATTTTACAACGATATTTCTTGCACATTTTCCTTAACAATAAAGCTTCCCTTCGACAAGATTCGTCAGTAAAGTGTGTTCCAATTACACTACATTGTAATTCGAGTTCATCAGCTTCTGCATATAATGATGTAGCCTCATTTGCCATAATGACAAGTGATACCTTAAATTATTAATGCAAGATTATTTTGTTGATTAATCAGGAGGAATCAACGTACAATTTTTACAAACAATATTATCCAGGAGAAGAGAATCACGTTCCTTGTTAGATCTTCTTTTAATGGATAAGGTGCATTATTCTTGACCACATACACAATAATAACTTGCAATCTCATTAAAATCGTAATAATTGCATTAAACATAGATAAAACAATAGGCCAACCGCAAATTCCATTGAAACATCGAATAGATAAACCTAATAGTTGTGAAACCTTTTCAACTTTCCTTGCTATCATTATAAATTTGGATTCATTCGAATTTCGGTTCAAAAGATGAATCAAACTATTATAACGTATTTTGAAAATTATTATGAAATTGATGACAAAAATATCATTTAATATTCCGTGATAATGAAAAATTGAAAGAGTCATGATGCCTATAACTGAAGCTGTTGATAAATATTTATAATATGTAATTAAACCATAAACAGTAAATGTCAAGTATAATACGAAAGTTATGAATATATAAAAATATATTTTTTTGAAAATATTAAGTTCTCTTCGATTTCTGTTACAAAGATATCTATCGACCTGTTGTAAATTATTTGTCATATTTACCCATTCCTGAGGTACGAACCAGTTTGACCATAAAATCAACCTAACAGTCAACAAAGCAAAAGACAGACTATCAAGCACATGTAATATATTTCGAATAGATAGATGAGTAATATTATCGATGAAAATCGATGAATATATGCATCCAACTACAAAAATCGCCAATATTACAACTGATAAAATTTTATCACGTTTTGGATGTAAAATTTTCAATTTTTCAAAATCATACGATGGAATTATTAAAAAAAAATTGCCAAATTTATATGCAATTTTCATAAAACAAATATCTTTCTTTGATAACAACAAACTCATTGTTGTTTCGTTAACAAAGTGTAACACATAACTGATCAAAATTCAATAACAACATTATGATGATTAAATGCTTAATGAAATTAGTTGTCACTTTATTACTTTAATTTATTTGTTGTTTATCACAACAATTGAACTGCAGTTTAAGAAATTAATGTTTTCTATACAAATATAAAACAATTTAATTATCAAATGAACTACGTCAAACTGTCAATTTCGACACTTGACCATCTAGAAGTGAAAAGGAGCAGTGAGAAAAATATGCAGTTCTATCAGATTCCAATTAATTCTTTAAATATTCCTCACAGAATCGTTAAAGTGTAGAACATTTAACTTGAATTAAACATTCTTTATATCTATTGTTACGTTCAGTAACTTCCAAGTAAACATATAAGATACTCAAAGGATTAAAATGGTGTCAATCGAAATGTATCCCGTAAAATATGTTTGAATGTACGTAGAAGCACATAATTAACGTTAGCATCATATGATTTAATTAAGTGATTAGGATAATGAACTCTACTATAAAAATGGTGGATGCGCCGAACTGATAGCTCAACATTCAAATGCTCTCCACATTACCTATATTCATCACAAGTAAATATTTTATTCCTACATTCATGTAATAATTCTGTTGTATGAAAATAAAAAAACATATTCAATGTAAAGATATGTCTCTATTTTTCTTTTTAATTGCATGTGTACCACTTTAGAATTTCAATCAAAAGTTGCTAAGATGTTTCATAAAATCTATCACGTTTTTTGAAAGAAGGCACTAATAAGGTTACAGACTTTCCCTTACCTTATGAAACCTTACAGACTATCAATTTTAGGTAGCTACACAAGCATTCTTATCATGCTGTGAATTAAATTCTTCCATCTTCTACGACTTAATTCTTAACAATTCAAATAAAATTCACTAAAATAACATCTTCTACAATTGATTCAATATATTTAGATAATTTTTTTCAATAATATTTACAAAAAATCAACCACTATACCAGATGATTATAAACTTACATTTCCACAGCATATGCTGTTGATCAATGTTGACTTCAATTACTGAAACTGTAGATTGATAGTCCAAGAGCGCTTTACTTGACGTATTGGTTTAATTTCGTTAACAAGTCCAAAAATCGTAAGTACAAAAAATGAAGACAACGAGAAAGAAATAAAAATCAGTAGAATAACGTAATTAGAATCTACATATATGCATACATGTGGCCTCCGATCTTTGACGAAAGAAAATCTTAACTTCCTTTAAACCCAAAAAGGGAGCACAAATAAACATTTTTACCAGAAGAATCTGCAGCACAATCAAGGCATATATCAAATTTTATCGGTAGCATCCTTTATACATATCAATGAAAATATATCGTATCACTTTTTTTAATAATTTCAGAACGCAATTACTTCTCCAAATAATATTTTACTAATTAAGCTTTAGATTTTATAATAAAGTTTAAAACTTATTTCTAACGATGAGTATGAAAAATTTCAATAAAACTAGTTTGGTTGGAACAATAAATTAACTTAAGAGAGGGAAAAAATAGGGAATCTACATGGATATTCCCATAAATCTCAATTCATCAAAAGTTAAGCCGAAATTACCTAACGAAAACCCATAAGAAGAGTCAAATGTTTCCAAATCTACCACCTATCTACATGGAATTCTCAATGGGTCTAAGCAATGGTAGAAGATAAGGTCCTATAGTTTCTACCATCAAAACAACAAACTCAACATTTCTGTGTCAAATTGAAAAGCACAAAGATACAAATAAATGCACTTACTACTTATCTCGATGTCATCTTTGTTCATCTCACGCCATCCAAAATCACTGAAATTTAAAAAAAAATCCTGGAATTAACCAAAGCAACCAGTAATACACATTGAAACACAAATTAAATTATCATTTAATTCTGAATTTTAAATCCAAATTATGCGCTTTACTGAGAATCAAAAGCTATTGTATTGTGTTGTATATGTTTGGCATCAATCTAAATTAATGTAAAAAACTAGCTTGTCGTATTCCTCTCATTTTCAGACTAACACAGTCCATAAAAATGACAGCTTCAAATTTACAGCCCTAAAGTGAAAACACAATTCACTTTTCACTAGCATACAACATACTGTTAATTGCACAACTCTAGTAACAAATGATCAAGAATTAATGGATGCCTACCAATTGTCTATAGTTTTTCTTTTTTCTTTTCACTGTATCAAAATTCTAATATTTTAGACATACCGCATTGAGAAAATTTCACCTTAATGGTGATTTATACAATAAAAGAATCATAAAAATCACTCCTGAATTATATTTACGCCATTCGCTGTGGACAGGTAAAACGCACAACTGTGCAAAATACAACAATAGAAATGGGTCATCTCATTGTCTTTTTAAAGAGCAAATTTTGTTTCTCTGCCGTGCAGCGACTGCTTAGTTTTTTTCAAAAAGAAATGTATTAAGAGCTCCAGAATCCACACAGAAATTCGATATCACAGCTTATTTTTCTTAAAGGGAAAGTGCAATTGGGAAATGAAAAACCATTCATACCGGGATAAATGATTTTTGAAAATTGAACAGTTCCAATCATTTATTAAAGTACTTTCTATAAACTAAGTTGTTACTACAAAGAAATGGTGATATATTAACAACAAATTTAGGTGTGATTATGAATTTATATCGATCGCAAGCATTTATGTAATAAGCGATTAATTTAATCGATTGTAAAGGAAATTATTACAGTTTTGTTTTGTCTACCATTAAAATTAAACGACTGGTGATAATCCAAAAGAAATAACAGGCATTACGGCCGCAATACGCTTACAATTTTACCAAAAAAATCGCATCTACATGTTATCTCGATAGTTATGTAAATTGGATCGATACATCCACCATTTTAAATATATAAATATATGTTGGTTGTAATCCAAACCATCAAAGTTTCTTTTTAAACATCGAAACTAAATTAATCTTCTAGTTGTAATATAACAATCAAATATGTAGCAATTGCTGATGCAACACCCAGAAGAAAGCTTTTTTCAATATAGAAGAAATTCGCTGCATTTATTTTACAACGATATTTCTTGCACATTTTCCTTAACACTAAAGCTTCTCTTCGACAAGATTCGTCAGTAAAGTGTGTTCCAATTACACAACATTGTAATTCGAGTTCATCAGCTTCTTCATCTAATGAAGCTGTCTTATTCACTACAATGACAAGTGTTACCTTAAATAATTAATACAAAATTATTTTGTTGAAAAATTAGTAGGAATTAAACATACAATTTTTATGAACAAGACCATCCAAGAGATAATAATAATGTGCATTGACACATCTCCCTTCGATGAATAAGGCTGCTTATTCTTGATAAAATACTCAATAATAGTTCGTAATCGCATTAAGATCGTAATAATTGCATTAAATATAGATAAAACAAAAGGCCAACCGAAAATTCCATTAAAACATCGAATAGATAAACCTAATAATTGTGAAACCTTTTCAATTTTCCTTGCTATCATTAGAAATTTTAATGCATTCGAATTTTGGTTCAAAAGATGCCTCAGATTATGATAACGTATTTTAAAAATTATTATAAAATTTATAAACAAAAGATCATTTAATATTTCGCGATAATAGAAAATTGTAAGAGTCACGATATGTATAGCTAAATCTGTTGTAAAATATTTAGAACAAATAATTAAAACATAAACAATAAATATCAAGAAAAATACAAAAGATATGAATAAGTGAAAATAAAAATTTTTCAAAATATTCGATTCTCTTCGATTTCTATTACAAAGATATTTATCGATTTGTTGTAAATTGTTTGTCATATTTACCCATTTCTTAGGTACGAAACAATTTGACAATAAACTTAAACTTACAGTCGACAAAGCAAAAGATATATTATCTAATACTTCCAATATGTTTCTTATGGATAGAAAAATTATTCGATCGACTATATGCAGCAAATATATCCATCCAACTAAATAAATCGTCGATATTACAACTGATAAAATTTTATCACGTTTTGGATGTAAAATTTTCAATTTTTCAAAATCATACGATGGAATTATTAAAAGAAAATTGCCTAATTTATATGCAATTTTCATAAAACAAATATCTTTCTTCGATAACAACAAACTCATTGTTGTTTCGTTAACAAAGTGTAACACATAACTGATCAAAATTCAATAGAAAAATAGCAACATTATGATGATTAAATGCTTATTGAAATTAGTTGTCACATTATTACTTTAATTTATTTGTTGTTTATCACAACAATTGAATTGTTGTGTAAGACATTAATGTTTTCTATACAACTATAAAACAATTCAATTATCGAGATCACTAAATACGTCAAAGACTAAATTATTAAAGTGTAAAATATCGCAAAATTCCACAGGCGAAATAGGTCATTTGATCAACTTTTTAAAGAGCTATTTCTATTTCATTGCCTAATGGCAACTTCTTTGGTTTCATCAGGAAGAAATTCTTCAAAAAAGCTCCAGTATCGCCTCAAATCGATAATATCATGGCATGTTTTTTGATAAAAGTGCAATAGGTAAATGAAGAACTACTCATATTGGGATAAATGATCTTTGAAAATTGAACAATCGCAATCGTTTATTAAAGTACTTTCTATAAACTAATATGTGACTACAAAGAAATGGTGATATAAGAACAACAAATTTCGGTTTCGTTATGAATTTATATAATAAACGATTAATTTTATAGATTCTAAAAGGAATTATTACAGTTTTAAATTGTTTACCACTCTCAATATTAAAATGTAAACCAAACAATTACATTGACTATCTACTTAAAATGAAACCACTGGTGATAAGTCAAGAGAAATAACAGGCATTTTGGGCGCAATACGCTAACGATTTTACCAAAAAAATCGCATCTACACTGTTGTGTAAATTGGCCCGGTACATCCATCATTTTAAATACATAAAAATATGTTGGTTGTAATCCAAACCATCAAAGTTTCTTTTTAAACATCGAAACTAAATTAATCTTCTAGTTGTAATATAACAATCAAATATGTAGCAATTGCTGATGTAATTCCAAGAAGAGTACTTTTCTGAATATCGAAGAAATTCGCTGCATTTATTTTACAACGATATCTCTTGCACATTTTCCTCAGCATTAAAGCTTTTTTTCGGCAAGATTCATCAGTAAAGTGTGTTCCAATAACACAACATTGTAATTCGAGCTTTTCAGCTTCTGCCTCTAATGAAGTTGCCTCATTTACAATAATGACAAGTGCTACCTTAAATTATTAATACGAAATTATTTTGTTGATAAATCAGTATGAATAAACATACAATTTTTATGAACAAGAACATCCAGGAGATAACAATAATGTGCTTTGACATCACTTCTTTCAATGAATAAAGCTGCTTATTCTTGTTGAAGTACTCAATAATAGTTCGTAATCGAATTAAAATCGTAATGATTGCATGAAATATAGATAAAACAAAAGGCCAACCGAATATTTCATTAAAACATCGAATAGAAAAACCTAATAATTGTGAAACCTTTTCAATTTTTCTTGCTATTATTAGAAATTTGAATTCATTCGAATTTTGTTTCAAAAAATGCCTCAGATTATTATAACGAATTTTAAAAATTATTATAAAATTTATAATAAAAAGATCATTAAGTAATCCGTTATGCCAAACAAATGAAATAATCTCCACAATTACATTTGAATTTGTTGTAACATATTTAAAACATATAATTATACCATAAACAGTAAATATCACGTAGAATGAAAAATATATGAATAAGTGAAAATAAAAGTTTTTGAAAATATTCGTGTCTCTTCGATTTTTATTACAAAGATATTTATCGACTTGTTGTAAATTATTTGTCATATTTACCCATTTCTGAGGTACGAAAATATTTGATAATAAACTCAAACTTACAGTAAACAAAGCAAAAGACAGCTTATCGAACACAAGCAATATGTTTCCAATGGATAATTGATTAAAATTATCGACCAAATTTGGTGAATATATCCATCCAACTACAAAAATCGTCGATATTACAACTGATAAAATTTTATCACGTTTTGGATGTAAAATTTTTAATTTTTCAAAATCATACGATGGAATTATTAAAAGAAAATTGCCTAATTTATATGCCATTTTCATAAAACAAATATCTTTCTTCGATAACCACAAACTCATTGTTGTTTCGTTAACAAAGTGTAACACATAACTGATCAAAATGTAATAGCATTATGATGATTAAATGCTTAATGAAATTAGTTGTCACATTATTACTTTAATTTATTAGTTGTTTATCACAACAATTGAAGTTTAAGAAAGTAATGTTTTCTATACAAATATAAAAAAAAAATTGATTATTCGGTGAACTATGTCAAGCTCTAAATTATTAAAGGATAGAACAGATATAGATGATGATACGCTCAAAATTGTCCAGTTTACAAATTGATTTCCTTCTAGTAGGTATTATTTTGGTAAACAAATAGATTCTTCATCTCTACTATTGCTCAGAACTCAGAAATTTTGCAAGAGGTGTGCAATTGGACAAAAAACTGAGAAATACGGCGTGTTTTTATGGAAACAACTGCAGCGTAAAAATATACGAATTTATATTTCTGTGTTTCATAAGTTTCATTTAATATATTGGTTGAATCAATTAGAAAAATTACTATTTTATAAAATCTTTTAACAAAACACTTTGTAACAAAACATATTTAAAATTTGGCATCAAATAGATGAAGGGAAGTACAACTGCTTCCTTGCACCCCTTTGCGTGCGCCAGTGATGTCACCTAAGATCAAAACATCTACATATTTGTCCCTTTTAAAGTTTTAATGTACATCGAAACACAGAATTAACGTTAACATAATTTATGGTAAATGCGTCGTAGTGTTTGATCAACATTCAAAAGTTCTCCGCATTAGCTATACACTTGTAAATATTATATTATTGCATTCATATAATTATGTGGTATAAAAATTAGATAAACATACTCAGATAACCAAATATGCTGACAGAACCGCAGCTGGCCTTAGATCTGCAAGCATGTTCAGCTCGACATAATTTGCTTGCACTATGCGTACAATTCGTGCTTGCATACTACTGGCGATGTAAAACTGGCTAAACTTATTTCATGAATAAATACAATGAGGAAAAACAACAACATCGGTCATCGGCGGCGATCACCCATCCAACTACTCTAACCGTGCCCAACGTAGCTTGACTTCGGTGTTCAAAAGGATCCTGTTAACCGACGTTTCCATTTATCTTGTTAGAATCCACTCTAAGCTTAATACACAAGCAATTTTATGAGCAGAGCATGCTCGCAAATCTTGGGCAGGCTGAGGCCAGAGAAGTCTGCGGTTCTGCTAGCAAAGCTTGCTCTTGAGAGAGCAGGCATGGTGGCAGTTTGCTTGCATACTGCCATCTGGGTATCTATAAACTTTTGTCGCTTGAAAACAATAAAGATTTAAAACCCCTTTGTAAAGTTAGACAATAAATATATAGAAATGAACTTACTGCTGGCATTGTCATCACATGCTTTCCAAAATTCCTGTAATTAGAAGAATAAAAATACTAGAATTAATCAAGACGATAATTGTTGGAATTTCTTATAATTACCCTTTACATCTGCCACCACTGTATCAAATTCACAACACACAACACAAACACTGTCACACTAGTTAAAACACTTTTCACTACAATTTTAATTAAGTTTGAATATATTTTTTTATTAATTTTCTTTGAAGCAGTACAAGTTGCCTATCTAAAATTTAACACAATTAAAAGCGCACGCGCAAGAAATCGGATTAAGAAATTTCCGTTTTTTCAATTCTCATCAAAACTTAAAACATTTTAACAGTACGTATGTCGAACGGTTTTATCGAAAACCTAAAAATTCAATTACAATAAATGCGAAATTTTTTCAAATTAATTCAATAATTTGAAATTAAACGGCGATAAAATTCACGAATTAGCAATACCGTCGTATAGGATTCTATACACTAGAGAATGTGATTCTCGACATCGTTCCCAATCGAGCCGTCAGATAGCCGGTGCCAACTGAACAACTTATGCGGCACCATATCGTTGCATCATTTCCCCCAGAGATGGACCTATCGTTGTGAAAGCTGATTAGGTGCAACCACGCTGCTGTAAACAGGTCTTGTTTTGATTCTCGTTCCCTAGATATTTACCCCGCTTATAGGGAACTACGGTTCCTTACAATAAGGAACTTATGCTTTTAGTATAGGAGACCTGTTTATAAGACCGTGGGTGCAACAAATTAAAAAATCATCATCGATTTTTCTCTACAACGAACACTAAATGCACAGTTTACAAATATTGTAAAATTGAGGCTGGAGAGCAATTCAAATTTCATGAAACCTAATGAAATATCAACAAAATAATCCAACTTCAATGCAAAACATTCAACCAGCATCAAAGGGTACTCCTTTGCCAGTTTACAATCTAAACTCAAAAACAATTATGTAAAAATCTTGCTTTAATAAAACGAACAAGAACCTTGAACATCATAAATTCACATTTCATTCCTATTTAAGTAATCTTCTTTGTTATCCATACAAAATAGAATTGATAGTAGTAATTCCATTCATTAACATTGAAAATAGCTAAAATGGTAATCATTGATGATCAATTCAGTTCATTTGTAATCACAACATAACATAAAAAAATCCAATAAAAAGTAACTTACATCATTCAAATAAAACTTTGCATACTAATAAACCCTTTTAAATTTTAAATATAAACAATAATAGATATTAATTATTTATTTAGCCGGATATGATTCCTTTATAAATCAAATTAAATGCAATTAAACCGTTTATATAAATAAGAAAAAGAACAATAAGTTATTTGTATTCGTTAATTGTGATTGTGCAGCTAGAACAACAACATGAAACTAGTTCTTTTAGTAAAGATCGTTTCTTTTTTTTAATTATTACTAATTTTGTTTTAATCATAATTACAGGTATGTCTGTTCTTGGCAATTTCCATCAGTTGTTTTGCCTCACCCGCTCCAAAGCCACAATGGCTTTATTCTTCTTATGGTTACCCGTATAGTTATTATTCGAGTTATTACACTGCGCCTTATTATGGTTACGGTAAGTTTTCTTGGTAAATATTAAGAGTATTAATTTAACTTTGTAAATATTTTGGTATTTACAGGATATGCCTACGGGGCTCCTTATCTCGTGGTTTAACACTGCCATTGCGATGAAATTGTAAACTTTTAACCGTTATTCATTCATAAATTTGAAATATTTTAATAAATATCAAAGAAAACACATTTTGTTGTCTTTTATTAAACGTTTACCATTTTTATCCAGTCGCTATTGGGTAGACACGTTATAGATAAACTACCCTATTTTTTCAGGAGTTAGTTGTGTATTATATTACATTGCCATATTGTAGATAATTCGTCATATTTAAAGTATTTTGATATAATATTTGGGCTAAATAACAATTTAGTGAAAAATAGACGTCAAGTAGTCGCCACTTACATTTCTAATACTTAATCAAGATTTAAGACCTTTATAATTAAAGTACAAGATTACAAACTAGATATTGTGTGTTTTTTTGTAGGAGAATCTATAGTTTTCACGCTGAGAAATCTGACAACATTGTGGTAATTTGAGGATAATTTCCGCCATTACCATCTTATTTGTTATTTCTGGCCGCACAATATGGTATTTATGATAAAGATAGATTAAGGTAGTTCATTGTGCTATAGAAGGAAATAGAGAGATTAAGAGTTGTCTATTCTAGGCACTTACTGTTTGTTCATTTTAGGGATTTTTATGTCTTGAATATCTTTTAGGGATTTTATTGATATTCTAGAATAAAAGTTACTAGATAAGAAGCGTCGGTTTTTAGTGTTGTGAATTTTCATTTTGTTAACATCAAGAACGTAAACAAATTTTAACGATTTCCAACAGATTTTCATACGTAAGTCGTTGTTTTTCTTCTTAATGATATTCTTCTCAATGTGTTCGTATTGTTTGCAAAAGGATGAGCGATTCAATGGACGAGAAGGACCGTTCCAGAGAACGTTCCCGTCGTGACCGCCCTAGCCGTTTTTCAGAACGTAGCCGTGAAAGAAGTCCGGATAGGGGCCGTGAACGTGGCGGCATGAAATCATCAAATTGTCGTGTGTACGTATCAAATATACCATATGAATATCGTTGGCAAGATTTAAAAGATTTATTCCGGAGCCAAGTTGGCGATGTACAATTCGTTGAATTATTTGTTGATGAAAATGATAAATCACGGGGTTGTGGTATTGTTGAATTCTCTGATCCACAATCTGTTCGAAAATGTTTAGAGGTTATGCAACGGTTCGAGGTTAAAACACGTAAATTAATTATAAAAGAAGATTCTGGCAATATTCGAGATAAATATGGTAATGTCATCAGTTCGAGTGGTGGTGGTGGTGGTGGTGGTGGTGGCGGCGGCGGCGGCGGCGGTGGTGGTAGAAGGGGTCGAGATGAGGGACGTTATCGTGATGACCGTTATGATTCACAACCCTCATTAACGGGACGTTCAGGTTCTGAAGCTCCTGAAAGTAAATGGGGCAATACATATGGTTTAAGTCCACATTTCTTAGAATCTTTAAGAATCGATACCCCATTGTGTAATAGAGTCTTTGTGGCTAATGTAAGTATCTTCAAACATTTTGTGTTCAACAGTTTTGTTTTTGTTTTTAGAAGGAAAACAATTATTAATGCCTCGTGTGGATGAGACTTTGATTCTCTTTAATCAATCATATAAGGTCGACTTGAATCTTTAGATTTGATAGATTTTAACACGTGGTATTAATAAAAATTCGGTGGGAGAAATATCGTATTTGTGAACCCTTTTATTAGGTGGTGTAGTCTATTTCTTCTCCTACTTGTACAACCCTTGAATAAAATATCTACTGAGGGACAAAGAAAAAAAAACAATTACGAATCACTATTAATAATGTATTTCAAATCGCTAATCTACTTGGATATTTTTGGTAGTTTTTCATGACGTTAAGCATTCTCATTTGCACACTTTTGTTTTAATGAAATCTTCAAGAAAATTGCATCGTCGATAAAGTTTTGAGAAAACAATTTTTTATTTCTTTATTGTTAAAAAATTAATTGCATTTAGTTTATTATGTAATAAATGCGACACGAGTAGTGCATTTAACAACTGCAATTTGCGTCGGTCTTATCAGTTACAGGTGATTAAATCGAATGTTTCTATAATTGTGCAACTTCGTTGGTTGAAAACGTAGGTGTATTTGATCTAAATTTGTTGTTATTATAAAAAGTAATAGGTGTAAAGACTGGGGGTCTTTTTAGTTGATAAATGTCACAACAGAAGTTGTTTAAGACGTTACAAGAGTTTGAAGCATATCAACCTTTAGTGGCGTTCACACAATTCTCTTTCATGGTAATAACTGTGGAAAGGGTTCACGGAAATTATGAATTAAATTGATCGCAAGGTTCATGAATTTACTCACAAGGTTTCTCTATCAACTCGAATGTACTAAATCATGTTTATACACAGTGAAATTGAATTTCTGATCATGTTTTGATATGGAAGGTACGCTAAACGTGAACAACATGGATAACTGATAGGTGTTTAGTACTCTCAACATATGTTTCGAGAATAGCCACTTAGCTTTATCCTTTCGAGAAACGACTGCGCTTTTATATTTGGATATATTTATATTGAATGGGGTTGTAAATGTATTGAGTTTTCGTTCATTATATTTGGACAGTTCTAATTTAGTCGTAATAGAGTGGTAGATATTTTGTTAACGGGTAATTTTGAATACTAGAAAGGGTTCACACGTCATTTTTTCCAATATTTTCCATGATTTTTAGCGATTATTTAGTGTTGATTATATCATTATTTTGTAATGGTTCTGTGTGTTGTGTAATTGCAATTTTTTTCCAGTTGGAATATAATGTTGACAAGAGAAAATTGAAAGAAGTCTTTAGATTAGCTGGTCGTGTAATACGTGTTGATTTACATCATGATAAAGAAGGTCGCAGTCGTGGTTTTGCTATAATTGAATATGATCATCCAGTTGAAGCTGTACAAGCTGTTTCAATGTTTCATAATCAAGTATTAAATGATCGTCCTATGACTGTACGAATTGATCGTGTTAATGAAACAATAAAATTACCAGACGGTTTAAAAGGAATAGGAATGGGTTTAGGTCAAAATGGTGAACCATTACGTGATGTTGCTCGTAATTTACCAGCAATTGTCAATAATGTACCACAACAAACATCAAGTGCTGGTGCTGGTATATTAGGTGCTGTACCTAATTCAGCATTACAGGTTGCTAATGCTCTGTCAGGATTAAATAGTGTCGTCGGTGGAAACGCTTTTAATAATTTAGCAACAAATTCATCGGTTCTACAAGCTGCTAATTTAGCAGGAGTTGGTGGTTTAGCCGGTAATCTTCTTGGCAATAGTTTGAATAATGCTGATCTTTCATTAGCTAGCAATTTAGTTTCAAATTCATTAGTTCAAACATCATCACAATTTGGATCATTAAATAATGGAGGTAATTCGTCCAATTTGGGATCAAGTCTTACTACAAATAGTCCAAATACACAATCATTTGGACGGGGTGATAATACATCATATAGCTCAAATCAAAATTTCAATCAATCACAAAACTACAATACTAGCGGCAGATCTTTCTCATCGTTTGATACATCAAAAGGAACCGGCTATGGTACCAGTAGTCGTGATGGATATTCAACAATAGGTGGTAATACTGGTGGTCAATTATTGAGATCTCAAAGCACTTCAGGTGCTTTAAAGGATAGTGGCTATTCGCGTAAGGTTTTAGTTAGCAATGTAAGTACGCGCAATTCTTGTTTGTATCATTGTTTTTGTTTTGTTTCTTCTCTTTAAAAAAATGGTCGGTTGTTGTTATTGAATATTACAGTTGCCAGCTACAGCCAGTTACAAGGTATTGAGTGAAAAATTCAGTGAATTTGGTGAAGTTCAACATATGGAAGAAAGAGGTACTGGAAGTATGCTTGTTGTCTATGCTGCTGATTGGCAGGCTGAAAGAGCGATTAGTATCCTTTTTGTTGTTCATTTTTTTTTGGGTGTTTCAGAATTTCTAAAATAACTTTATTACAGTGAAACCTCCCTTGACCGGAAGACTGAAATAAAAAAAAACAACAAAATTTCATATATATCCGTTCAAGGGAGGGACTTTGAATTTCATTTCTTTTGTCATTATGTGATTTGGTGTACAGTTGAGGGGATTCTCTTTAAAACACGTACTTGTTATATATAATAGATTTGTGAGGAATTGCCGCTAAAGGAGGTTTCACTGTATTGATAATAATAATTGGATTGGCAACAAACATTTGTTCGGTTTTGTTTATTTGCTTCTTTTTTTCTTAACACAATTTTCAGAGAATCTGGATCGTGCTCGCATCGATGGAAGAACTATAGATGCTCGTTACTTCTTTTAATAATAACTTTGGTGTATTCATTTGTAATTAGAAAAGTTTATGTACTTTCCATTATTCATAAATCAATTTGATTTTATTGGACAACAATTTTGTTTTTGTATTGATAAATGTGTCGCATTAATAAATCACATCTAGTATTCTCGAATTTTCTGTTTTCTTTCTCATAATAAGTGTTTCTATGTTGATAAGGTGAGTGGTTGGACAATTTCCATTATTGCTAGAATACACTGCTTTGCACACCATCGTAGTTGCTCTGTATTCAAGAGTGATATAATGTTGCATGATATTTACAAGAAGGAGTCTTTACAGGGGTTTAGAAGTTTATCAAAATTCTAATGTTACATTGCCATCATTGTTTTTATAATCAGCAATTGAAGCAATTTGTTGCCGACTGTGGATCGTCGTTCTACTGTAAATTACTGGTTCGTGTTAGTTTCTTGATGCAATTCGTCACAACTGAAAATTCCTCAATATTTATAGAGCGGGGCCTGTTTTAAAATATCTTGCATTTTTTATTATTAAACTTTTTAAATTTAAATGGGTAGTTGTTTGTTCTTCATCTACATGAGTTTTAGAAGGTTATTCTGTGTGCGGTAGTCTGTTGTAATTGTATTAAAAATATCTGTTCGTATTAACATGTCCTTTTCTTCATCAAAATCAACCCCTTCAACGAACTGCAAAGGTAATATAACGTTAGAATTTTGTCGGCAGGATATATGTTTCTTTCTATATTCTTGTTGGAAGTGTTTTTTTATTTAACTAATAGTTAATATTTTATTCATTCTAGGTAAATACACTGAGTAGTGCCATCGTACATGTGAATTGAAGAATTGTGATGAATCTCCTAGTTTAATTGGCTACTTATTCTACAATGTATGCAGCAGTAGGAGGAAGGATGGGTCAAGTATGATATGCTATTTATTTATAATTGTGTAATTTTTACAATTACTATTTTTGAAGGTTGCCTGGAATTCATATAGAGTCATCAAATAGAATTGTAAATGTATTTTATTAATTCCAACAATTTATCTACAAGATTTGAAGAACATTTGTTACGTTGTGTGTTTTTTTTGTATATATTTTACTTAATCATATCCGTTCTACGAAGTTATCTACAAAACAAAAATAAGAACATTGAAAGAAGATCGAGAAAGAGACATCAGTCAATGTTAGTGGTAGTCGCTGCTTAGAATGATCGCTTTGAGATGAACTTTAACTTGAATTGGGGCTTTAAACTGGCCCTTTAACTGTAATCACATTAAGCTGCGATCATTGTATGACAATCATTAACATTTACAACAAATAATGTAATAACTACGACACCAAATTTATTGATAAAATTGATCGCCAAGTGTTTAATTTGTACAAAAATAATTTTAATAAATAAGAAGAAAGAAATGATTTAATAATAACTTTATACAGGGTCCTTCACCTAAATGATCATTCTTTTGTAAATGAAATAAGAAAAGTATTACCAGAATTTAAAGTCTTTCGTACTGTGGCTTGTGGCGAATTTGTTGAAACTTAAAATTATTTTATAGTAATGAAGGACAAGCCACTCACAGTGAATTTTACGAGTCGAGTTCGTGTGAATGTTTTCGCTTCCAAAATTTGTCGTGCTTTTTTTTCCTCAAGAAATATTAATCGCATGTAATTTTGTATCAACTAATTATTTTTTACAGCAAATTCCACATTTTTTAGGATCGTAAACGCCCAATCCAGCCTCTTTTGCTGCTTCTGCCGCTTTCTCCCTCAAACGTCTCAATCGGAATTCTTCTGGTGGTGGACAATCAGGTCGTGCTTTAAAATAATTTACGAACTTCTGCCACATTGATAACTGCTGACATTTAGATTCTTGATCAAGCCTACAACAAATATCTGATTCATCTTTATGTTATAATATGTATTTCAATTTTTGTAATCGTCTTTTTTTACCCTTTTACAATAGGTGCTGATTGAATTGTAGGTGTCTCTATTTGTGAACAATGACTGAATTTGATTTTTGTTGAACACTTTTGTTCAATTATTTTCTGTTGTTTTTTTATACACTCACTTAAAATTTTTGATTCAATACACGGACGTTCTTGTGATAGTAAATCTGGAAGTTTTTTCGGTTTATATTCCAAATTAGCGTTACCATCATCAGCTCTTGATTGATTATATTTTGGAATAGATGGATTGTAATTTATTTTACGCTTAGGTATTTTGTAAATTAATAGATTTTGTCGTGTAATTAGCATTGTCCAAAGTATTTTGGAAGCGAAACGTGAAGCCATTTTGATGTTTTTCTAAAAATAATAGACCGAAACTAATGTCACTAATGACACTTTTGCAATAGACAAACAAATGAAGAGTGGCCGGAATTTGATTTTTTTTCACCGTGTATTGTTAATTAATATTGTTATGCAGACTAGGTGAAGCAAATGTGGACATCAAAAAAAGCATTTTTATAAGTGCTCTTCCATTTAAAAAATCTGCTTCATTTGAAAGTCATAAATAAACAGATCTTGAACGTTTGCGATCTTTGTCCTGACAATTTTTTGTAACATGCCTTGGAACATCCAGTGCAAACGTGAAGCAAAGAGGGTGCTGCATCTATTTACAATGTCGACCAAAAACTTTCTTTTCTATTTGCTATGATGATTCAGTTTTGTGATCAACAGCTGGAATCTTTACAATCCTAATCGTCTATTTTTGTGTAACAGTGGGTGGGACTGGTAATTTTTCCAATTTGCTTTGCCAAATCGGTAGATAATAAAACATTCAGGGGATGGTGTCACCTGCATTTCTGGTTGCGTTTAGACTGTAATGTGCTGCCGATTGGTTTAGCTGTGGTTTAAAAAAGAAGAGATATCCTAGAGTCCATATAGGCGTACAGTAAGAATACACATTCCTTTTAATAATCGTAACTGGGAATAATCGACTGGAGACAACACCTGTGTTGTAGTGAACTCTAGTAGATGAATCGAAAACTGTGCGAAGTTACGAGTGCTGGATGTCGGCAGGAGATCGTTTTGAAGGATGTTCGATATTTGGATTTTTCGATTATTTGTCATAAATAAATAATTGCGCTTTATAACAATTTATCTATTTTTCTATACACTTATCCAATGATAATCATCCAAATCTACGTTCACATTTGAACTTGAATAATGATCTAATAATTCCTAGCAATTATATTAACATAAACCACGATTAATTTATGAATCTTCAACGTCAATTGCAATAAAAGATTTGCAATAACTCGTTATAATAATTAATCTTATTATTCCATACACGTATGAATTTATGTAGGTGCGACAAAATAGCTTCAAAATAGCCAAGATAAATATCACTATTTTAAAAAAAGACATGTACTCAACACATCTAAACACACACACACACGAGCATAGTAATTTTGATTAAATTATAAAATTCCAAGCCTATTTCTTCACTTTTATAATTAACACTACTGATCCATCAAAAAAATAACAATAAAAACTTCTATTTAGATAGATAATAATTCAACCATCTAATTCTACACGTAATTGTTGATAAATTACACTCGTTTATGGGTATCGCTCCCAAAATATCCCGGTAATTTCGGAAATATTTAAAAAAATCAATGCCAAAAAATCTCCCTACAATTGACCTAATTTGATTCAATCAAGGCTTATACATGTGGAAAAAAATCTGAATTGAGCTTTATGAAAAACCGTGGGTTGGTTATGATGTGATAACAAGATTGGTTGTTGTGAATTGTTGTTATTGTTGAAGGTTGATTTAAAATTTTTAATATTCTAACAAGACTTAAATGATACATGCGCGTACACACAAATCATCATCATCATCATCACAAACATTATCATATGTGTATGTATGATGATTAAAAAGTATATATACATCACCAATAACTACAGAATAGTATCAAGAAAGCTCTAAAACCTATAGGCCCAGCTGCTGTACCACAGTCGCTCTTTGGCGCTGTACGAGTTAAGATTAATAATAATCGTCCTCTATACAGTTTGTTTTTTAATAAAAAATAAATAAATTTTGGTCTTTGAACTTTTATCAACTCCTACGCGAACATTGCCGCGCGAATCGGCTGTTGTCTCTAATTAATTATTTATTATTATTATTTTTGATAAACTCATATTGAATGACATGAAGAAGTGCTGTGTGATTGTGTCTTCAACGCGTTATCATTAAGAGAGAGAAAAAAAAACAAATAATTGTAAGTTAAATATTTTTCTATACCTAAATTTAATCAACTTCCGTAAATTTGCATGCCTTCTTCTATCATTCACATCCTTTTATAACGGAAACGATCACGAATTTTTCTCCATTTTTTCCACTTGTCTAAAATAAAACCCATTAACCGACATAATTATTCAATGTGTGTCGACATTTTAAATTGGGAGCTTTTCAAGACAAATCGAAAGTGTGTGAGCTTGTACATGCTGAAAATAACTTTCAGTTTTTCTTTTTTTTGTTTTTTTCGTTTTCATTATTTTTAATTCGAACGACTTCTATACGAAATATTCTTCAAACTATCAATTTATCATGTGACACAGTTTGCTGATGGTTATCACCTAGCAATTACCATAAATTAGATGCAATACCTTTGTAATAACAAACTAACATTAAAGGTGTACAAAATTCAAGGAGATTGTATAATTTATATGTGAATTTGAAATTGATCAATTATCATCAATTTATCAATTAATAACTTTCTCTTGAAACTGAAGGAATAAAACACGAAAAAAATCTCATTTTCAGGATTGTAAAGATGCTGCAACGGCAACTCGTCATTTTATTATGGTCAATTTCATTCATTCAAGCCGAACCAACGCGTTATAATCGCAACAATCATCTTGGCGATAATGAGAATACGTTACAACCATTAACACCAGGCGGGTAAGGATTTGCTATTGAAAATAAAAAAAAAATTAACAAAACGAAATTATGTCAGTGTTTCGATATTTAAAAATTAATTTATAGAAACAATTTTTATCTACAAGGTCAAATATAAATTCGGAACAAATGTGATATGATGATCTTCCTGGGCCGGATGTTTATCATTCGATCACCCAACCATCATTTCGCACATGATGATTGTGTCTCTGTTAATAATTGGATTTCTTTCGTGCAATTTTACATAGAATATACACGGGCTCTAATGATATCAACCACACATAACATCCATTAGTTCAGATGCCCACGTTCCTTCTTAACTTCATAAATTATTTAATAGCGTCCATTAATCCGTGCTGAAAACCTATTTTATGTAAATTTCAACGAAATTGAGCGCATCAAAATCGGAATTAATTCGTTTGATTGACACTTTTGTATTGTTATTTTTACATTTAGTTTAAAATTGACGATGACACTGTTCATAATAAATCTTTCTATTAACATCTCGGATATGGTTGATTATATTTAGCAATATGAAAATGATAAGCCGAGGGGCGAGGGGGGCCAAACATTATCAACCTTGACTAAATATATATATATGTATGTATAAACGCCTACAATATATTTATAAATTTTATGTGCGTTACGCATAATGTTATTAAATAAAATACCTACATGCATGTTTAATTTAATTGACTTGACAAGTAATTGTTTTTTAAGAAGAATGTTAGAACATTCCAATGATCTGTTTGTGCATTCAATACACTTACATTATTTGTATGTATGTGATTAAAATTGTATACAAATACGAATCTAACTTCTAATCTACGGAAATCTATTTTCGTAGATTCATTTTATAAATAGTATATCTTCATCTCTATCTCCCATGAGATAAACTACTGAGAATACAGTAGTTCCAAAGAAAATTAATCGAAAGGTGTTCACTGACCATCCATTATATAAAAAAGAGCATACCATCAAATCTCATTTGATTCAAAACAATATTCCAGCAAAATTCGACAAAGAATAGGTAAACAACGATCAAGATAAGAATTTCTTTAGTCACCTCTCGACTGCGAGTTATTTTCAAGTCGATACAACAAAGGGAAATAATAGAAATTCTATAGTTTCGCAGAACGATGTTGTCTCAGGCACAGTCTTCACAGAGCTAACAATTTTATTGGATAAATGACTGGAAGCAGTACACAGAAAGAAACGTTTTGATTGAAATGTTCAGATTTCTTGTAATGCCTTCTAATTCCAAACAAATTTGTGACTTGAATCGCATACGAGTCACACACTGCTTTGCACTACTCATTTTCATAATGCGTGTTGATTGGGAAACTCTTGCTCGGACGCTACTAACTTCATTTTAGTCAGGCAGAAATGAGAGAGACTTTAAGGTTCATCTTGTCTTCCTTATTTTCAACTGAAGCTCAACTTTGCGTTGTGTGTCAAAACAAAATGAGTCTTATTTCGGCTCATTTAAGGAAAGATGAACTGGACCTTGACGGCTTTTACGGAGTATGTTCATTGGCGCTCAAATGAATGCACCATTAGCCTTCACTGACATTTGGGCGGGTGCAGTGCGAAAAAGTGTCTTTTATGGAAAAAAGAATCAAAAACCTTCCTTATCGTATTCCCGGTGAGTTTTACTCGATAAAATCTTACGCGAGATAATTTGCAGGAAGAATAAATAGATGCGTTATCAAAATGTATTTGAACCTGAAGAAACCGCATGCAAACGGATTTAATCATTTTTTTTTCACAGTACTTATTATTCTTCTACAATATTTCGAATGCATCTACAATCGTAATTCAACCGAAATGATTGCATATAGAATTGAGAAATATTGTAAATAAATAAATAAGAAAAGAAAGAGAGCTACATTCACGTGTCCAGTTTTTAATTGGATTTATAACAAGTGTTTGTTTTATAAATTGTTGTATTGAATAGTTAATCGAATGAACACCTACAGATGTTACAATGAAAAATACACAGTGTATCCCATAAATAGAATTTTTGATAAACGAAATTAACGTTAACGAACAGACAAAATGTCACAATTTAAATTAGACACATTGGAAAATTTCCACATCTCTCCTGTAGCAAATCAAATACCCAGAATGTTCGACTTTCTGGGAAATGTCTCGACGATTTTACGGACATACTGTAGTTATAAAAGATGAAAGAAAATTATTGTTGAAGTTGTAATCAAATTTAATGGTATTTACCATAAGATTTAAAGCAAGTTTTAATAATATTGAATAGTTAACGAAATGATGCATGTTATTATTAATAACAAGTTGTAAGAAATTGAAGATGAAAGAATAATAATAATAATAATAATGATAGAGAATAGGTTCCGCATTGTTAATCTTGTTAGGCTCTTGTAATATTTACAAAATAAATCGTTTAAACAATCATCTAAGGGCGCGCCTCTACTTATTCTAAAAAACGTATCGTAGTATTTGATAAACACTTTGGCAAATATTCGCAATTATTTAAATGATGATGTAAGTTGTATTCAGGCAATATAAGAATGAAACTACTGTTTCAGATAAATGTGGATGCGCCCTAAGCAGAATTTCCATGATAATCATTCTTTAGTCGAAGACTATTGTTATCTATAAAGTCATGGGAATTATCAATGGCTTTTTAATTTAAATAATAGCTGGCATATTGATCTGACTACTTTGATAAAACGGAAATACATTTCCTGACAGACCGTATTCAATTTCTATTATCCACAATAATGTCTGATATTCTCATATCTACAATCGATTTGATAATAGATCGAATAGATCGAATATATATGATATGTCTTTAGAAAATGTTTCATTGTGATAATTTCAATGATTATAATGTTTATAATAGCGGTGGTTCTCGACATTACAAAATCGTTTTAACCCGCAGGATAAATATGAATATTGATGTATTTATGATAATGATTATGATATAATTTATTGCTTTAAACTTAAGTGTTGAATTTGCGGCAATATAGGAAATATGACTTGTTGTTGTTGTTGTTCTTGAATCATTCAATTAAAATTGCAAGGGGATTGTACAAGTCAACGTTCTTTAATCGGTTTAATTGATAAAAGACAATACTAAACCACAATATCAACAATAAGATTGATTTTATATTGATAACAATAAAAATATGCTTATTATCAAAATTATATTTAAATAATACGTATTTGTATGCAATTTGTTTGAAGCAAAGAGATAAAAATAATCAAACAGAGTGATTGTTTTTGTGTAATAAAATCTAACTATACATACACACACATATATATATATATATATATATATATATATATATATATATATATGCAAATATGATTATATAATATTATGATTATGTTAGTTTTAACATGCAACACTATTTCTCTATGATAAACATGTTCGTCCTGTTTGGCCTTCATGTATTTTATTAGAAATTTATTCCATATTTAATTGCATTTTAACGAGAGATATTTAAATATCTTGACACAATCTAGAAATCGATACGAAAACAAGAATTATAACGTGTTGAATCGAATGAGCACTTCATTTGTTATAATTAAATACAATTATTGATCAAATTGAAGAATTTATAAGTCATTCCAAAACATAAGTACAACATTGGCTGCAATGAAACACACGGTGAAATTCCATTGGTCAACAGGACTGTATCCATGAGAAATATGAATTTTGCTCGAAATAGAGCAAGTTTTGACTGGACACATTTGAATATCGTCCTCAAAAGAAATTATGATTCTAAAATTCGTACCATTGATTTGAACACACTTGCGAATTTTTCCGTACTAGGGAACATGTAGTAGCGCTTAAGATCACTTCAGTTTCCACTAAATATTGACTGAGTCGAAAAACATGGGCCCTCAATAAAAGTAAACACTTTTAGCAGACTCCTCCTAACGCAATCTTTTATAAACGCATTACTGTAGTAAGACTATCGAATTTTCGTCGCCTAAAGATGTTTCAATTCAACACTAGCTGGCTACCCATATTGAAGCTATAACGCGCCACTGACATTAAGTCCACTAAAACCTAACAATAGAGGAGTCTGTCTGTGCAAGCACGATTTTTTATCATCTACCCTGGAAAGGCATAAGAAGTATTGGATGATACAAAGGAAGGTAGTTTTTAGCCGCATCGTTAGATCTAGTAGAGTAAATATTTGGAAAATGCGTGATCGGAAGACGAACTTCTTGGCTCAGTAAGATTAACGCTCAGTAATAGATAATTCGATCTTTCAGTTTTTGCTAAGCTTTGTTACCACGTTAAAATCCAAATTTGCCAAAAACAGTCTTCTGATTATACGCCTATTTTCGAACCACTTATCATTTTACTCAATTAAAATTAGAGTATCTACAATAACAACATTTCAAATTTCATGTTTACTATTTCAACAAACAAGCAAACCTAGTTACCTAATTATAATTAATGCATCATAGATACTTAGTTTAGTTTATTATGTTTACTTTACCAACCAAAAAAAGGTAACTATTGTTGGAGTTTCATATTCAACAACAAATAAACATTGTAGGATTTTTATATTTCACGTCCGTTCTTGCTTATCCCACAATTTTTTTCTTTCCGTATTCTTCTTCCTTATTGACGTTTCACACCTAGCAGTATTGTAATAATAGCGAAATATTCAACATTTAACAAAATTTCAATTAAATCCGTCATGGTTTTGCCAATTTCCACGCATAGTTTGATTATTTCGAAGGCTATTTCAGTGGTGTGGGAGTATAAAATATTTCGAATAGAGAACAAAATGTCTGTTTACTGTCTGTCACTTTGTTCATTATTTAAAAAAAAACAATTAATTCAATTTTTCAAGTAGCGTTTGATCAATATCGTGCTTTGTTTCCACGGTAAATCCAATGATTTGTATTATTAATAATTTTGCATTTCTTTTTTTGGAAAATTTTACGATCACCTATAAGACTCAGTTTATCACAATAACGGTACTATTATTAATCGAATTGATAAGGAAATTGTATTACGTTATTAATAGGATATTTGTTGTCTTTTGTTTTATGAATGCAAAATGTCCAATAAAATTGATTTTATTAATTATTGTTGAATAAATGATAAGAATTAGCTCAAGGATGATCGAATACACCTTTTTTTTTAGGGCACATAAATCTTATTCTTATCTCTCTCTCTCCCTCTCTCTCTTTCTTTCTTTCTTTGATCATTATTTATAATTTTAAAAATGCATTTGAAAGTGATAATATTTAATTTTACGTTATTGACTGGATAAAAATTCTTGAATACGTCTATTGTTTGCACCTCTGACTTGCAATATTATCAATGTTCTTATGTATAAGTTCTTTGTGTACGAAAGTACAGAGGGTTTCATATAGTTAGAACATTCATTGGGTAACGCTAATACTTCTTAAATACGGTGCTTAAAATTCATAATTTGTGTCAATATAACGGACAATTTCCTCTTGTTTTCGTACTTGATTGCACATTGTATACACATCCTAGATTAGCTCTTTAATGTTCTTTAATGTTCTTTAATGTTTTACTTCAACTACTTCATAAGTAGTGAATACGCTAAACTTGGACGCTCAGTAGTCAGCAGCGTACTCATCGCATATCAGCACAATGTGGAAGGTTAACAAATTCACAGTGACGCTTCCTGATTTCTCCATATTTCTTCATTCTTCATTCTTTAACAATAAACGAATGCCGACAATGTTCTCGTTAAGCTTCATAGAGATGCGCCTGATGCGTCCGGTACTTGATTATCACCAAATTCTTGACGTTCGGTACTGACTGGTGAGCGTTCACCTTAATAAATTTCGGGTTCCTATAGCGTTACCACCCTCCTTGTGTATACTTTAGTTTTGAAGTTTTAAATGTAAATTTCTTTGATATGAATTACTCCTACAAGGTAATAATATCGCAGTAGACATTAATTCGATTCGTTTCTAATAAATTAACCCAATTCTAGTTATATTTAATTATTTGTAAAAGCATTCAATTAAAATAAATATCGTTTAATATCAATCAATTGGAACTAGAAATTTTGCTGAATCTTTCGGCATCGATAAAGTATTTAAATTTATTACGCATAATGGTAATAAATAAACAAAACAAAAAGGCATTACGAATCTGCCACCTACCAGTTATGATCGAAATGAAAAAGAGCAGATAAGTGGATATGTGAGAAGCCGGAAATTAAAATTAAATGGGTCATATTGTTTAAAAAGATGTTTCCTACTATTGTCATAGAACACGAAATTTTAATCAGTTCGGTTTAAATGTGGCAAAAGCACGATTTAAGTAGGTCGAAAAGATTGTTTTTCTGTTGGTATTTGCATCCGGTAAAATTTGCCTTAATTGAGCAAAATAACATTAGAAACTTGATCAAACGTTTTCATAAATTGATTATCAATAATTTTCTGTTGGCAATTGCTTACACACACACACACACACACACACACACACACACACACACACACACACACACACACACACACACACACACACACACACACACACACACACACACACACACACACACACACACACACACACACACACACACACACACACACACACACACACACACACACACACACACACACACACACACACACACACACACACACACACACACACACACACACACACACACACACACACACACACACACACACACACACACACACACACACACACACACACACACACACACACACACACACACACACACACACACACACACACACACACACACACACACACACACACACACACACACACACACACACACACATTCCTTCAATATCTGTAACTAGTGGCATTAGAACTACTGATAATTTATGTAAATTTCATAGCGCCACTCGATACAAAGACGCCGCAATAATTATCGTATGAGTATGAATAAGACGACACATGAACCACGTCCGCTTATATTATTATTATTTTTATTTATTTATTTTCGAATAAGACATGCATACAGAATGTATGCAAATGTGTATGCGTATTGCTGATTTTATCTGTGTATTTGGTCGGCAAAACATACCGATCATTTTCCATTCCACATTTAGATTGATGATACTGCTCGGATACACTGTCATAGGATTCTATCTTGCAATCTCTTTATTAATTCCGTCAATCAAGCAACGAGTTTCTTCTTGTTTATCGAAACAAAAACGAAGAGTATTCCTAGCATGTCTATTGATAAAAATGCACAGTTTGTAGACGATACAGGGTCGTAGTTGCGAACGATTTACGTAACTTGGGGTCACAGGCAAATTTAAGGGGTCCCTGTACAATGTTGACTGAATGCGTCTATGAAAATGGGGACACCACAGTATTTAGCTTCAAACAGTCCATCAATTTTTCTGAAAGAACTCCATGCAACTACGCCACTGATCTAAGATGAGAGTCGAGATAGATCTTTCACTGGATGCAGTTAGCACCGTTTATCAACTTGTGGATGATTCTTCTGTTGTTCATTTAAAAGTTTAGAAGAAACCGTCTGTAGAGTTTATTGATATCAATTCGAAACGAGACAATATCACACAATCATTGTCATTGATCGACGATAATCTCTGGATGAGATTGAAATTGAACGAATTTGATTGACAATCAAATGAATAGAAATGATGATGCTGTTATCTATTTTTGCTCTCACTTTACAATTTGCCATTGAGGATATCAACAATATGATTTTGATAACATCCTCTATTTTCAATTAACAAAGCAGCGTGTTTTGGGCAATTTTATTCAATAATTTTATTATCGTTTATTTTTAAAAATACATACATATCATATGAGATCATTGCAAAATTGTTGTGATTATTATTAACAATCATAATCGTTGTTTTGGTATTCCTTCGCATCAATTTTCTGACCTTTATTTTAATGGGAAAATTATCCGAGAAAATTATCGTTAAATCTATTTCTAGGTCAGCAACAAAACACCCACACAACGCACTTTTAAATTTCCTTTAAACGACTAAATACTGCTCAATTATTTTGCAATTTCTAATCTACGCTAATTGGATAATTATTGATTATGTTGTTGCATCCTTGCACATCCAGATATGATCAAACAATTATTGATTGTTGTCGTTAATAAGTCGCATTTTAAATTCGGATTTGCTCCCCACTGTTTCTTCGATTAATAAATTATTTTGTTATGTAAAACATTTCCTTATGGATACAGTTACGATTTAACCACAGGGCCAGTTATCGTTGTTTGACCTATAATTTTCATAACATGATATTAGCACTTTCTTATTATATCTGAAGTAATTATAGACACATGGTCGCCTCTCTTCGAACATATCATTATCTAGTAATGTCTCTATTCTAGATTATGCAACTAACGAAATTATAACGACCAATATCGCTACTTACGAAAATCATGGTTTCTGAAAGGGATGTATCGCCTTATAACAATCAGCTCTATTTGAACAACAAAAACACTAAAATAAGCATACTATTATCAAAATAAACTCGACTTAAGATCGACTCAAGATGCCTCTTTCTATTAGCTTTGCTAACTACTTATCGAGTTTATTCTTTTGACATATGGCAAGTCATCATAGGATGACCATAATTGGATCATTAAGAGTCTTAGCGAGGCTCAATCTTCAATTGCTTGTTCTGTATAATTTATTATTGTACCAAACAACATCATTTTCATAATGTCATCTTCATGTGAACGTTAAATTAACCAACTAATAAATTTAACAAAAAGGTTAGCAAAAGTTTACAGAATAATCACAACTGTTATTACGGTCAATCACACACAAACCTGTAGTATAAAGGCTTCATTTTTACAGCGTTTTGTTTGCAGATGAATGAAAATTCATGTTTGCATCTATAATAAACCATTTTTTTTCCTGTATAAATTGTGTAATTAGTTGGAAAAAGCATTTCAATACACAACATGATTTTGAAATTAACTATAAATAGAATTTAAATACAACTAAAGTCACGTTGGTTTTTTGTTGTTTGTTGTTGTTGTTGTTGTTGGAGAATTCACTTATCAATTCGTTGTTTTTGTTGCTGGCGGTATTATTGTGTTTAATAATTGAGAAAGCCTTATTAAATACTAAAGTCAATTTATTCATAGAGTGAATTATTTTTTTTATTGATGTGTCACAAAACTAATTTGATTGTGTCCAAACAAATAATAAATGACCCAGCCATAAATTATCATGTATATTCAAATATTTTTACAGTCTGTCTGGATCGTAGATGGACAAATAAATTGATTTAAAACGGAAAGTGTTGAAAGCAATTATTATTGAAACGAGAAGATGTGGCACGATAATTGACAGTTTTAATAGTTCGTTTTATGTTGACTTGTTAACATTTAAACTATTCGTAATTATATAGTAGGAGCAGACATTGTATAGTAGTCCTACAATGACCTAAATAGTTTTGAGTTCGTTTTCCAAACTAACAAACCACTGATATTTCCGTCATCATGGGGCGACTGTAGAAACAGTATTGGATTTCAAACGCAAACTTAATGGAATTCTCGAAATAATTTCATTTAAATTTCCTTATTTCTTTAGTTTTACAATTATCACGTTTTATGCTTGAAATAACCTTCATAATTATTGTCAAATACTGTGTAAACAACACAAACTGAACATTTTTGAAGATAATTTACGAAGAACTTGTTGATTTTCAACAATGCGACCCATATTTAAATGAAATCTAGGCTTATCTATTTTTCCTCGTTTTTTTATAAAAACAATTTGATAATAGATAGCACACTCATTTGTTTATTAAATATCAACATTGTTATTTACTGTAACAACAGTATTGAAAGTAATTATTTGTAATAAGAAAATTATTGATGTTTTGATTGTATAAAACGGATACCTGCAGCTATTGATAAATGCCAAATTGTTGATATCAAATCAATTATTATTATTGCTGCTTGAAGGCAATATTGCCGACTATTATTCTAATATCGACAACTATTGTTAAAGTATTTCCTTGAACAATAATTCCAACATTGTTATAATACAGTTGCATTTAGATTGATGATCAGAAATTGCACATCAACGTGCTAGAATCAATAATTTTCAAATGAATTGCTCCTCTATAATTTCGTTGACGTTTGTTAATTAATTACTAAATAATACAATCATTTGTTATTTTATAATTAACTACCCAAAATATCAGGATATACGTTGATATACGTTCGAAAATTACAATGTGGGCGTACTTGCCAATTTTTAGGCGTACCAAATTCCTGTTGGATGTTAATCGAAAGAAGAATCGCGTGAAGTTACGAAACCTGTCCAGTGTGTGTGTGTGTGTGTGTGTAGAGAGAGAGAGAGAGAGACGTGTTTAAAATTGATCCCCCATCTGAAGAAGATTCTCTTCCATACGTTTCTTTTTGATGTAATACTAAATATAGATAATGACAATCTTTATTTGGAATTTTTATGATAATCGTTATTTGGACAACCAAAAACCTGTAAACTCTTTTGTTTTTGTTTTGTTTTTCGATCAATCAAAGCATAATTATATAGCTTAACTGTTTCGGTGTTTCTAATTTTCAAATATCAGTAGATCTGAAAGCTTTTTTATGAGACCAATGTCTTTCGAAAATGTGTGATGATAGAGTAACGATAAATATGTTGATGAACTTGTGCTTCTTCAAGGATTAGACCTGAGGATCTCTCCTATAGAGTCATTCTAATAAAGCATTAACAAAATCAAATAGAAAATGTTCACATGTACAGTTGGAACAATTTTTCTGGTGCAATCGTCGGAATTACATTGGCGATAGCGTTCAATATTGATGATTTTCACTGATTGATTGTTTTACAATTACGCAATTCCGAACATTAATTTCAGCGAATTTAAAAGAAGAGATTAAAATTTAGTCTGATTCATTAGCTATTGTTTCTCATACACATTTGAGAGATCAGATTATCAATAAATTAGTTAAATCAAATCTCCTAATGGCAATCTCGTTATTCTAACGTTTCGAATAAGCGATTTTAACAACAAAAAACGACAAGAAATGTGAGATAGGATGCAAATGTGCCAGATCCATCAACCTCGATGTAGATAAAATCAGACACATTTTTTTGCACATCTTAACATAATTATATTCTCTAGAAATCTGGATCTCGATCTCGATCTCCATTTTTAATCAATTCTAACGTAATATTAATTAGAGCCATGTTTGTTTCGTTAATAGGCCAAATATTTGTAAATCACGACAACGTACATTCTGTTGTCCAGGATGGAGTCGTCACAATATTTTAGGATTGTGTATAATACGTAAGGATTAATAATTTAATTTTTTTTTTGTTCGAATTATTTGATAATTTATCATTTATAGCGATGTGTTCAAGAACTTGTGGCACAGGTAGATGTGTTCAGCCAAATATGTGTTTGTGTGAAGATGGTCGCCAATCGACTAGTTGCAGTAATCAATTGAGTCGACATGGTAGAATTTATTAATTGATTCTTTTGCTTAATTAATTAATTTGAATTCATTGGACTTATCTTAGGTAACGATGGTAAATCTTGTCGGGCGATTTGTATGAACGGCGGCAGTTGTGTAGATGGTAAATGTTCATGTACAGCCGGTTATTCAGGAGAATTTTGCACAGAACGTAATCTATTTTCGATTTGATTGAAGTGTAATTTATTGATTTATTTTTATTGAAAAAATTGCAGCGATTTGTTTGGAACCGTGTAAAAACGGTGGCCGTTGTATTGGTCCCGATCGTTGTGCATGTCTGTACGGTTTCACAGGTCTTCATTGTGAAATAGGTACTTATCACAGACGATGGTATAATTTTTCGATAAATAATGCACAATTTTAGATTATAGAACTGGTCCTTGCTACACCGGTATCCGTGGTACACTCTGTACGAATCAATTAGAAGGTGTTGTCTGCACGAAAACTCTATGTTGTGCCACAGTTGGTAAAGCCTGGGGCCATCCATGTGAACATTGTCCATCACGATTGGACTGTGAAATTGGATTTTTGAAAAATCAAAAAACTGGCGAATGCATCGGTAAATAAATAATAATTTAAATATCAATTCGCAATTCGTAATAATTCAACGATTACTTTTGATTCAAGATATTAATGAGTGCGAAGCAATTCCATATTTGTGCCAAGGTGGACATTGTGTTAATTCGATTGGATCATTTACATGCGAATGTCCAGATGGTCAAAGTAGAAATATACAAACAAACCGTTGCGATGATCGCAATGAATGTGAAGATGAGAATATCTGCCAGGATGGCCGTTGTGTTAACACAGATGGTTCATATTTTTGTCTTTGTAATCCAGGATTTATACAAAGTCAAGATAAGAAATTCTGCATTGGTATTATCAGAAAACACCAATTATATTATTTCTCTTTTAAATTAATTCTATTCATTAGATGGTCGACAAGGATTGTGCTTTACTCAAAGGACGAATGAAGGATATTGCCAAAAGAGTTTGCCGATGCGTCTGTCCAAGAAAGACTGTTGTTGTGGAGTTAACATGGGTCAAGGTTGGGGTGATGATTGTTATAGATGTCCCCAATATGGTGAAGGTATCAATTTTTTTTATTACAACTATCCGAATGTTTAACAACAATTTTCTGTAGAGGATCATAGAAAATTATGCGCCGGTCCAACATATATCGGCATGAGAATTCCAACCGATCCAGCACAGAAAACCATGAAAGATGGACTTGATCACAAACAAACTTTAGAAGTGATTCCAATAAACGAATGTATCCTGCGTCCTGATATATGTGGAGAAGGACAATGTATCGATACTATAGAAGGTTATGAATGTATTTGTAAGCCAGGATTCCGTAAAGCATCCAATCAAGTGTGTGAAGGCTAGTGTCAGATAAAATCATCAAAATTGCAATTATTCAATAAAAATCAATTTATAGATATTGATGAGTGTCGTGAAGGCAAATGTTTAAATGGGCGTTGTACGAATACACCAGGCAGTTTTAGTTGTATTTGTCCACCAGGATTTGATGTCTCACCTGATGGTACCATCTGTACAGATCATGATGAATGTTCAGAAATTGGAATGTGTTCGAATGGTATTTGTATAAATATGGATGGTGGTTTTAAATGTCAATGCAAAAGTGGATTTAAACTATCACCAACCGGATTTGCATGTACTGGTAAGTATTATGAATTAATTCTTAGAATGTGTTTCTTTATTGAATGTTTCAGATATCGATGAATGTTATGAAAATCCAAGAATTTGTTTAAATGGTCGTTGCAACAATATTCCTGGATCCTACACCTGTACGTGTTTACCTGGTTTTGTTGAATCAAGCGATCGAACTTTCTGTAGTGATTTAGATGAATGCACCAATACAGGTTTATATTGAAATTTCGACTTAATTATCCGCTAATTATACTGTTTTAGGAATGTGTGATCATGGACGTTGTGTAAATATGGAAGGATCTTTCCACTGTGTCTGCGATCCTGGTTATAAACTAGGACCAGATGGACGGCACTGTATCGATATTAATGAATGCCAAATCTCAAGTCCCTGCCAATTCGGCACTTGCTACAATACACCTGGTAGTTTTCGTTGTGAATGTCATCCAGGTTTCACTTTAGGCCCAGATGGTCGATCATGCTTAGATACACGGCGTGATTTATGTTATCAAGAGTACCGTGATGGTCTTTGTTTTAATCCATCAACAGCGGCTGTAACGAAATCGAGCTGTTGTTGTTGTACGATTATTTCTGGTAAACCAATGGGTTGGGGTACGAATTGTCAACCATGTCCAATGCCTGGCACAACTGATTTTGATCTACTATGTCCCCATGGGCCTGGATCAACATTTGATGGTAATGATATTAATGAATGCGCCCAAAATCCGAATATATGCCAAAATGGAGCCTGTGAGAATATGATTGGCACATATCGATGTATCTGTAATCCAGGATTTGAAGTTGATGAAAATGGAAAGATTTGTACAGACATCAATGAATGTGAAGTTGAACAATTGGTAAGTGATTCCAAAAGGATTTTATTAGGATTTTTAGGGAATATGAAGGATTTTTGAAATGTTAGGCCAAAAAACAATTTCCATTATGAATTGTTAGATTGATTATGCAGGTGTGCAGCGGTGGCCAGTGCAGAAATACTCCCGGCAGTTTCCAATGTATTTGTCCAACTGGTACACAACTGAATCCAAATAGTTTTGTCTGTGAAGATGTTGATGAATGTCGCGATTTGGGCCCGGAAGCTTGTTTCAATGGTGAATGTATCAACACATTCGGTTCATATAAATGTGAATGTGATCCAGGATCAATACTGGACAATACTGGAAGAATTTGTATTGATAACCGTAAAGGTTCTTGTTGGACAAAACTGAATCACGGCCGGTGTGAAAATGATTTACCGCAATTAAGTAAACGTGCTGAATGTTGTTGTTCGATTGGCGTCGCTTGGGGCTCACCATGTGAACGTTGCAATCGTAAAGATTGCGATTGCCCAAAAGGCTATGCTAAAGTTGATGGGAAAACATGTACCGATATCAATGAATGTGACTTACATCCAGATATTTGTCGTGGTGGAATTTGTGTGAATACAGAGGGTAGTTTCACATGTACATGTCCACCAGGACTAACATTAGATGAAACTAGTAAGTAACTGAATATATGCGGAAAATATTGAAAATGTTGTTTGATTTAGGAGTTTAACATGAAATTTCCAGGAACTTTTTGTATCGATATTAGACAAGAACAATGTTTTGCACGTTACAAACATGGCAAATGTACACATCCAATTGATGGTTTATTCCACAAAAATCTATGTTGTTGTTCATCGATTGGACGGGGTTGGGGTGATAAATGTGAACCCTGTCCACGACCTGGAACACAACTTTTCCTTGAATTATGTCCAAGAGGTATGGGATTTATTGAAAAGAAAGATGTAAATGAATGTACCGAATTTCCGGGAATGTGCCAAAATGGCAGATGTAAAAATACAATTGGTGGTTACAGTTGTCGTTGTAATAAAGGTTACGATTATGATGACAATCGAATAAAATGCATCGGTACTTGGATAAATAAAATATATATTTTTTAAATAAATACCTAAATAAATTGTCTTTTTAGACATTGATGAATGCAGTATTACTACAACTAATGTATGCGGCAATGGTGTTTGTAAAAATATCCCAGGTGATTTTATTTGTGAGTGTAATGAAGGCTATCAGACTATGGCTCCGATGCAAATTTGCATGGGTATTGGAAAACAAACAAATGCCTCATTTGAATGAAATCTAAATTGAAATTTTTCCAGACATAAATGAGTGTGATGAGATTCCTGGTATATGTAGAGGTGGCCATTGCATAAATACTGATGGTTCATTTAAATGTGAATGTCCACCAGGACATGAATTAGCTGCCGATAAACAATCCTGTAAGGATATCGATGAATGTTCACGTACTAGTGGAATCTGTTCGAATGGTGTTTGTGAAAACATGATGGGTACTTATCAGTGTGTCTGTAATGAAGGTTATCAACAAACACACCATAAATCACATTGTGAAGGTATTTGTCTCAATTTCTAACTATTTATCAACAATACAATAATCAAAATTCATCTAGATATTGATGAGTGTGAAGACGAGCCTTGTGATGATGTCTGTATTAATACACCGGGAAGTTACACTTGTTCTTGTGGGTATGATCAGTCTCATGAATTTATCAAACATTCGTTAATGATATTATCAAAAATCTAGGTCAGGTTATTCGTTAATGTTAGATGGGAAAAGTTGTATGGATATTGATGAATGTAAGGAAAACACACGTATTTGTAATGGTGGTAAATGTACCAATACCATTGGTAGTTACATCTGCCATTGTACAACCGGTCTCCTGCCAGGACCCGGAGGAACTTCTTGCTTAGGTGAATTCGATTTGTTAATATACTTTTATTAAATTGATAATTTTTAGATATTGATGAGTGTAAGCAAGACCCGCACATATGCGGCAATGGTGAATGCATAAATACGTTAGGCTCATTTCATTGTCGCTGTGAAGACGGCTATTCTGTAAAACCTGATGGTGGTCCATCATGTACAGATGACGATGAATGCTATCTAGGTTCATACAACTGTCATATCAATGCAGATTGTATAAACAACCCAGTGAGTTATCACTTTTTTGGTTATTGAAGAAATAATAATCTCGATTTCAATATCGTTAGGGTTCTTATCAATGCCGATGTCAGGATGGTTTCACTGGTAACGGTATCAGTTGTCGGGATATCAACGAATGTCTGACAAATAATGGTGGTTGTGATCAAAATGCTCAATGTATTAATACTGATGGTTCATTCAAATGTGAATGTGATGCGGGTTTTCGAGGTGACGGTTATGTTTGCACTGATATAGATGAATGTACAAATGATCCGAATCTATGTGATAATGGCCAATGTCTCAACTATCCAGGATCATTTAGATGTGAATGTGAAATGGGGTTTATGCATCCGGACGAGAAACGCGACCAATCCTGCATTGGTAAATAAAATCAAATAGAAAATAAACGAAAAGGACTCAACTACTAATATCTGTTTGTAGATATTGATGAATGCAGTATGTTCAATAATTTGTGCGTATTTGGAACATGTGCGAATACCTTTGGAATGTTCCGTTGTGAATGTCACGATGGTTACAAACTTGATGGTAGCGGTGGTAATTGCACGGATATTGATGAATGTGAAAGTCCACAATCGTGTCTTTATGGTAAATGTACAAATCTCGAAGGTGGCTTCAAATGTACATGTCCGCCTAGTTATGAATTAGTAGCTGAAGGAAATGCTTGTATCGGTAATCTAGTTTTGATTAGATTTAACAAATAATTTTATAGACATTTTTTTTAAATTAAGATCGCAGAACATCACGTTGTTATCTTCATCTGGATTATCAACAACGATGCGATGCCCCAACTGCTGACTATGTGACAAAAGCCGCATGTTGTTGTTCAGTTGGTAAAGGTTGGGGCCCTCAATGTGACTTATGTCCATCACAGGATAGTCAAGAATATCAGGAATTATGTCCCGGTGGCATGGGATATAAACCTAACGATATTACTGTGAGTTGTTTTTGTTTTTTGTTTTTGTTTTTGCTTTTTGTAATCAAAATTAATTGAAAACGAACAAGGTTAAACCATAAATTCAGGTTGTTTTAGAGGATATAAATGAATGCGAAGAGCACGAGAATATTTGTCAAAATGGATATTGTACGAATACATTTGGGAGTTTTATGTGTTCGTGTAATGAAGGTTTCCGTTTAGATGAGACTGGCTTTATGTGCATTGATATCGATGAATGTACTGAGAATCCAGGCATATGTCGTATTGGGGAATGTATCAATGAGCCAGGCAAATACTACTGTCAATGTCCTGATGGATATATGCCATTGCCAGGCAGACGTAAACGATTCATTCATTTTAAATACAAATTTTATTAATTCCAATAATTTTTAGGTGAATGTGTTGATATGCGAAAAGATTTATGTTTTCTAAATTATAGCAGATGGAGGTGTTCAGCACCGATGACCCAAAATCAAACTAGGAAAGTTTGTTGTTGCTCTATGGGACAAGGTTGGGGACAACCATGTGAACCTTGTCCAATTCCAGGCACCAGTAGGTACAAATTTTAGGTTTCCTCACACTAACACTGAAAGTTTTGAGATATGCTTTTAAAATATTTTCTGGAATAACAATGTCGCGTCATATTCCAACGATATTCAACGAAGCATTTGTAGATATCTCAAAACTTTTATCATGTCCTATGCACAGTGTTCCGTTAATCAAAACCAAGATTTATTTAGAAAAACTGCATTTCTCTAGGTGAATACACATCTTTATGCGGTGCAAGACCTGGACAAATTATTAATCCAATGACAAACGAAACGATAGAAATCAACGAATGTGATTTAATGCCGTCGATGTGTAAACATGGTGAATGCATGAATACACCGGGAAGCTTTGAATGTCAATGTAATCGTGGATATGTTTACGATCCAAATTCGCATCAATGTATCGATGATAATGAATGTGCAAGGAATCCGTGCGAAGGAAATGCACAATGCATTAATCTACCTGGTAATTTTGAATGTCAATGTCCTGAAGGCTATAAACATGGCAGTACATTCCTCGATTGTGTTGATATCAATGAATGTATAGAAAAACCAAATATTTGTCAAAATGGTGAATGTAAAAATCTGCAAGGCAGTTTTCAATGTATTTGTAATAATGGTTATTTCTTGACACCATCTCGAGACAATTGTGCTGATATGGATGAATGTATACGACATCCGAATATATGTAATAATGGTACCTGTGTAAATATGGTCGGTCATTATAAATGTCATTGTAATCCTGGTTTTAAATTGAGTTCAAATAACGATTGTGTTGACATTGATGAATGCCACATGATGCCGTTCTTATGTCGTAATGGCAGATGTAAAAACACTTTAGGATCATTTAATTGTGAATGTGCAAACGGTTACACTTTATCAGCCGATCGACATAATTGTCGAGATGTTGATGAATGTCATGAAATACAAGGGACTTGTCCACCGCCAGGAAAATGTACCAACGTTATGGGCTCTTATGTTTGCAGTTGTCCTAATGGTTACGAATTGAGCACAGTTACGAATTTATGTGAAGATATCGATGAATGTGTCGTTAATCCAGGCATTTGTGAAAATGGTGTTTGTACAAATACTGATGGTGGAGCTTTCTGTACTTGTCCTGATGGTTATATTCTTGAACATAACACAATGCGCTGTATCGATGTACGCCAGGAACAATGTTACGATATGTTTAATCGAGGACAATGTTCGGAGCCACGTGGAATGCAAATTACAGAAAAAGAATGTTGTTGTTCGAAAGGTGTTGCTTGGGGGCGATATTGTGAGAGATGTCCACCTGATGGATCACGTAATTTATCAGAAATACATTGTTCAGCATTCAATTAATTCTTGTTTTTTAAATAGCGGAATTTGCAAAATTGTGTCCGGAAGGGATGGGTCGAATGGATACCGGTAGTGATTTAAATGAATGTGAATTAATGCCTGACGTATGTGATGGTGGTGAATGTGTAAATACAGATGGATCGTTCCGTTGCGATTGTCCTATGGGTTATATACTCGATTCTACAACCAGAAAATGTATTGACGATAATGAATGTATTAGCAATCCAAATATTTGCGGTAATGGAACTTGTACGAATGTTGTTGGTGGTTTTGAATGTAGTTGTAATGAAGGTTTTGCGCCCGGTCCATTGCAGGTTTGTTTATTAATAAATAATTTAAAATTTCCGGAACGATATATTTAACAATTTATTAGGTTTGTGAGGATGTAAATGAATGTCATGAAATTGGTAATCAATGTGCCTTCCGATGTCATAACGTGCCCGGTTCATTCCGTTGTATCTGTCCTTATGGATACTCTCTAGCTCCAGATGGACGTCACTGTCAAGGTTTACTTATTATAAAACAAATTAAATAGAAACCATAATCAATTGAAATTTCTAGATGTTGATGAATGTATTACGCCGGCAAATAATTGTAAATTCCAGTGCAAAAACCTTATCGGTTCATTCATGTGCATTTGTCCGGATGGATATGCCCAAGTCGGCCTCACTGATGACTGTACTGACATCAATGAATGCGCTTTAAATCCAGGATTATGTCAGAATGGCCATTGTGTAAATCTCGAAGGAGGCTATCGTTGTGATTGTTTCGACGGATTTGAACCAACATCAGATCGAAAAAGATGCACTGGTTCGTTACGATGATACCAAAAACAAAACAAAAACAAAAAGGTTTTTTCTGTGATTTCATTTTATTTTCACAGATAGGAGACAAGGCAATTGCTTTAGACAACTCATACACGGCCGTTGTTCAACACAGAATCGCGAATTTAAGCTTGTTACAAAAGCCGATTGTTGTTGTTCAATGGGTGAAGCTTGGGGACCGCAATGTGAATTATGTCCATCGAAATATTCACCACAATATCAAGAATTATGTCTTGATAGCGGTGTCACAATGGATGGTCAAGGTTTGTTTTGAATTCAAACTAATTTTTAATTTGAATTATTTTAATTTTTTTTTATTAACTATTAGATGTTAATGAATGCGAAACAATACCTGATTTATGCAAAAATGGACAATGTATCAATACAATGGGATCATATCGATGCATATGCAATAGAGGTTTCAAGGCAGATGCTTCCGGACTTTATTGTTTAGGTAATTTTTATTTTGTTCCTCAAAAAAAAACGTTTTTATTAATTAAAAATGTAGATATTAATGAATGTGAGCACTCACCATCACCTTGTCAACACAACTGTCGAAATACTGAAGGTAGTTATGTTTGTTCATGTCCATCTGGCTATTTATTGAATCCTGATGGTCTAACTTGTCGTGATTTGGATGAATGTACAACAGGACAACATATATGCCAACATATTTGCATTAATACACAAGGAAGTTATTCGTGTTCTTGTCCTAAAGGGTATAATCAAATCGGTGATGACTGTGAAGGTAATAATACGTCAATAATTCTCTATTACGAATTTTTGATTAATTTCCACACAAATTTAGACATTAACGAATGCGATAATGCTGGAATTTGTCCAAAACCGGGTCGTTGTGTCAACACTTTGGGCAGTTTCAAATGCATCTGTCCAAGAGGATTTAAATTAGACGCAACTGGTACATTCTGTATTGATGCTGATGAATGTATGGATGATACAAAATGTCCTGAAGGTATGTTGAAAGTTGATACACTCTCTCTCCTTTCTCTCTCTCTCTCTCTGCAATAATAAATATCGATTTAAATTTAGGCTGTCAAAACCTAATTGGAGGATACCGATGCGGTTGTCCAGAAGGCTACGTTTTACATTATTATTATAATCAATGTGTTGATGATAACGAATGTGGTAATAACCCATGTGGCGACAATAATAACTGTTTCAATACACCAGGCAGTTACCGTTGTGGTTGTCCGGACGGCTATCAATTCGATCATAAACGGAAAATTTGCATTCAAGTTTGTAGAAATTTCGCCAACATTTCACAACAAGTCGAGTTTAATTTTTTGTTTATTATTATTATTCTTTTAAATACAGGTCAGTGCTGGTTGCAGTGGGGCACCCTGTGCATTCGGTTGTTTATCAGTTGGTTCTAGTGGGTTCTCATGTGGATGTCCTCAAGGATATCACCGAATAGGTCAAGGTCATTGTTTATCAACAATTACACCGGCCCTTGGTGGATATGGACAGGATATTGGTGATGTACCAACATATCCAATTGATGACGGCTATAGTTCAGCTTCTAATGATAAATTGATAACAACAGAAGGTTGTTTCTCGTGTAAAATAAATGGCAGACATCGACGCAATTTAAAACATTATCGATTCGCATTACATGAACGTTCCAATGATACTTTATTACGATTATTCAAACGATCACGTCGTATAAGACGACATCATCATGGTGACGATTTACAAATAAAAATTAATATAGCACAAACGAAACATAAAATGCGAATAATTAAACTACAACCATCAATAAAAGTAATTCTAATTAGGACGTAATTTTCAATTGAATTTTCTAAACATTTTTTCTATTTTCACAGGGCGAAATGGAATATGCGATTGTTAAAGGTAATGAAAATAATAAATTCGAATTAAATAGAAAACACGGTGTTTGGGCTCTACATTTCCGTCGTCGACTCAAACAGGCTGGCACGTTTGATTTATTAATACACGGACGACCTGTCAATAATAATAAAAATGATGAATATGAAAAACCATTAACATTAAAAGTTCGTTTAATTGTTACGGAATGAAATATTGAGATTTAATAGTTAAAAATTTAGTTAAATTCTTTTTATATATATATATATATATATATATATATATATATATATTATCAAGTCATTATATCTACTTTATAAAGTGCACATTTTGATTAGATGGAAATGGCTTAAAAATAATTATAACCACTGCCAAAATTTTTTGAAGAAGTTGTTCGTATTGTGCCTTTTGTTGTGCATATTTGGTCAAATATGATGATTGAACTGCCTTTTATTGAAATATCTCTTTGAAAATGTGTTCATCCCAACGATAAAAGTAGTAGATCTTCTCTTTCTTTTTTAATTTTCTTCAATCTGTAACAATTATTTTTCCAATAAAATAGAAGTTTATTAGTACTAATAAAAATACGGTTAAAGTATTATTCTTACATGTATAGGAGATATTTATGTGTATAGTTAAGTATTTAATAATTAGTTACCCAAAATGTTGATTTATGTTATAATAATCTTTGTAATATAATGCTTTCAGTAATAAACACATTTGCGATATTATATTAGTGTTTATATTTAAAAGATTATATCCCCTGTAGAAAAATACGTTTTTAGGTAAATTTGCACTGACCTACAGCCTTAAATCGCAAGTCTAGAAACAAATATAAGCGATGCACTGAAGAACCCTTTGTTATCCTCAAGGGCGCATCGGTGTGCAGAACTTCAGCTGGCGCACCTATACCTTTGAAAATATTTATTAATTAATGAATAATAATAATTTCTTTTCAAGTACTTCTTCGCCTGATATTTTTGGCACCTTTACTTCATATTGGATTTGCAATAATATCAAACGAATAGATTCTTATTCTACTTCCATTTTCAAATACATTAATTCTAACAACACCTCGTAGATTAGTGGAAATTATTAGGTGTGTTCCTATCCACAATTCTAGATTGTCTACACGTGTCTATCGTTTGTAACATTCTAGTACTACACTTTAGAAGCGGATCAGTGTTGTCCCCATATGTTCTACCCATGTGTCTAAAGTATTCAGGTCTCTACGGTAACAGATATTTACATTCAGTGATGTGCGTGAATTGGTAAGCGCCATTTTTGCGAGGTCGATACTATTAGCCATATTTGAAAGGTCAATACTATTGGCGATTATGTAATTAATCCACGTCTAATGGAACCACTATATAAAAAAATCCAAAAACCTAGTAGGCAAAATTGTGTAATACAAACGATATTTAGAAACAGATCACAAACTACTTTCAAACATTACCAGCCGAAACGCATTTCTATATATAACCATGAATCAACTGTCATATTTTTCTATTACCATCAGCCGTGTGGAAAATTACCATTTTCGAAGCATGTACTTGGAAATGAAAATTTTAGCCAATGATAGTCGTTTTTCTATGTTGGGCATGTTTTTGTCGTTGCTTAGCAATACCCACACTCTAGTGCAATCGGTCACTTTTGAATGGACCACAGACGATGGAATGTCGGCTGTTTCCGTTCGATCGTGCGAAAATATCGTTTTCATTTATACGAAGTCTTTTCATCTACGAATTAACGAGCCGAATGGCTCGATGGTAAATGTATTGGACTTACATCAAGAGGTCCGGGTTCAAACCCCGACAGGGTATGAAAAAGGATTTTTCGGAATTTTCACTTCTCTCACATTTGTTAATTAGTCCATGCAACAAATTACATGGACCAGTTAGCAAAAATAGGATCATCCCTCCCAACTGCCCTTTACCGGCTCCCCTCATCGTAGAAAAAGCTTCTGGACTTGGTGAATTGAGCAAAGTAACCATCCATTCCAAAAGGCATAAGCGCCGGGGTTTGGCGAAATGAGCAGTAACCACCCTTTTTTCTTAGACAACGTAAACATAAAGTTAAACACAATAAGAAACATAAAGATAGCGAAGTAAGTACTGTTTCTTTTAACAACTAATCTAAATAATGATTATTATGATCAACTTTGTTCTAAGTTAGAAAACTTCACATCACTTCATTACCGTAGGTATAATAAAAAGAAACGTGGATCGTATAAAGAGGCGATTCGATAAGCTACATTGGAAGTGAAAGAAAATGCTGAAATTGATGTGGGTCAATCGTTCATCACAACAAAAGTGTATCACAAGTTTTGAAGTTGTGCCTCTTGCAGTGACGCACTTGACTTCAGTTGGCGCCCCTATATCCCTTTGGTATATGTAAATTAATGCGTAATAATAATTTTTCCAAGTATTTCATCTTCACCTGGAATCTTTGGCACCTTTACTATCCTGATGCCTGTGAGCGCCACCGCTGGTTATCCTTGAAAAAGGGTCAATTGCCCTGACCAATTAGCACGCTAGACTAACCCATGCTTGACAGTGTTGCCAGGTTAGATAATAACAGCAGTATTGCTGCTAGTGGATAGACAACACAGATAACATTAACCAGAGACTCATAAATCTAAAATATCTATTTATTTTCCTCTTTTATCGATGGGTCTTATTATCACAATTATTCTTTTAATAATTACATTATTAACAAATAACACTGTTTCTTGAAACTGCCAAAAAACATATTCGTTAGTTGTAGCACTTGTAGCTAGAATCACTTTTCCATATCAAAGCTTTGGTTTTGCTATAATGATTTTTAGAGCATATTCGCATCAATTTTCATAACAGTACCTGCTAGGGAATTAAGTTCATTGATGACAGAGATAAATCAATTGCTAGAGCGAAAATTTGTGCAATGCGCTACGAATAGTCATCTGAAAATTGAAAGTTATGTGCACAGTGCCGCCAATGTGATAAACAGAAGTGTTCTGCGAAATTTAAATTCACAAAAACAATTCACATAAACCATAATATATTGTTTATTTGTTTTCCATTAAAATTAGGCAATAATTGCAATAAAGGAGGCTATAATTAAATGTCGTTTCAATAATCTAAATACCGTAAATTATTATTACACAGTTTATAGACTAGTTTTTTTATTAAGCATCCATATAAATTTTAATTTCCGATACATTAACATTTGTGTTATATTAGCATTTAAATTACATTATCATTATTTAAATTTATTACGTTATTAATAAAATAAAATTGAAACTAAATTAATATCATTAAAAGTCTCCTAAATTTGATAAATCTCTTTCTTAATTAAAATTCGGTAACATTGCGTTGGCGTTAATGAATTTGTCGATGCTAATCTGATAGATATCAGAATGTCTGATAAGTTATAGGGATGAATACGGGATAAGTTTTGATGGATAATACGAATGAAATGTTGGTGAAAAGTCCGTTGTTGTTTTCCATCGAAGGGAGCCCGGTTTCTAGGTGGGGATTGGAGCGATCGAGGAAAGCGACACATGAAACGCGACAGCTACCAGCCGCAGTCTCAATTTGTGTTCCGTTGAAGTCGTGTTGCGCCGCGTTTCGTTTTTCCATCGTTTGCGTCTACATTAAATCCACGCCTCCTTATAACAGATATGAACATATTACGTTGAACATTTCCAATTTGATCCAAAAAAAGAGTATAGTGTTTGTTTGAGTGTTGTTCTTGGTGTGAATTAAGACTACCAAGGTTAAAAAAAATAACAATGGATGAAGTAAATTTTGCTGCTCAATGTTTGGTTGAAATGTCCCATAGTAAAGATTATTTGAGTCGCCCATTGGATCTGTCCCGTGATCGTGGTCGCTTTCTGGTTGATTACACCACACCTGGACCGGCTGTTATCGTTGAAACTGTACCAACAACTGTCCCTGTTTATATAAAAGACGTAACAGAAGAATCGACCCCTTCAACTAATAATACACAAGAATCATCATCGTATATGGTTGCACGTATCCTAACAGATCTAACACGTATCAAACAGGAACCAGTGCCCGAAGTCCCATCGGACAGTGAAGGCAATCTAACTATTGATGAAGATCGGGATACGGGCTATAATAGCTCAATGGACACCAGTCCCAGTTCGATTTCTACATCAAATAAAGTGCCATCATCATCACCAGCATCTGTCAAAAATAATGGACCCAAAGAGAATATAACAACCACAACAACACAACGAAAATCTAGCACACCAAGAGGGACACAAAACTCGACTACTAGACTCAATTCACAAACGAGAAAGACTCACAAGTGTTTCTATGAAGGATGCTACAAGATATATGGGAAGAGTTCCCATCTTAAAGCCCATCTCAGGACCCATACAGGTCAGGATCACCATAGATATTTTATTATTCTTATCATGTTGTCGATGACAAAGTTTTAACAGTTTTCGTCCGTTGATTTATTCTAAAACTAAAAAAAATATATGTATATAGATGATAGTGAAATACAAATTGAATATAAGGGCGATGTGTAGGACGTTATTTGTGCGGCTTTTGTGTACTATTCGTCGAACTTAACTTTTCTGTCAACTTTGTATTTATGACTTCTTATTTGTTCCATTTTGTGAGTCAAATTTAAATCATGTTAGACCACCGTTAACCTCACCCATTTTCCCTTATATATTTGTTTTTCTTAGTTGAAAATGGGGAATTTTTAATTACAACCATTCAATTCTAAAATAATATTTTTCGTTTTGAATTCACTGAACGAACTGGTATGAATGGCAGTAAAATCTGCTGCAGATGTTCGCAATTGTTAAAAGAAAACTGAATTGAATTGAAAACGATGTTTTTTCGAACACAGGTAGTTCAACTATTGTCTGTTTGCTTCTTTAAGCATCTATTATTATTCTTACACAAGTAAAATTAATTACAATTTTAATAATATCGTGGCATTTGCCTGACAGAAACTAATCTCTTTTGATTCTCGAACGAAACTCGTCTAGATCTGTTCTCTTTCAAGTGGGCGTTGTCGCCGTTCTTGAATAGTATCCAAGATCTCTTTTGAATTGAAACTGATAAAACATTCCTCCTATCTATATGTAGATACGTGTATGTGTATGAAAAGAGGCGCAATCCCAAAGTCCATCGTTTGACGACATCTACGTATCGTCTTTTTAAAATCTATAGGTAAACAAAAGAATTTCCCCTAAAAGTTGAAATACAATTCTTCAATCTTTTAAAGAAGAAAAATGGAATGATATTTCAATTTTCATCCGTCTCTAGTGATTGTTTTGATCTTCAAACTTCCTACGTAGGAAATTGTTTGAAATCGAAAAGTTTTCGAATAGTAAAAGTTATCAAGGTTTCCAAATTGCCCCCCAATAACCTTGCATGGTTTTGGATTTCGTCTTAAGATATTTTACTTTTTATTAATTAATAACACAGAAGGACAATGCAGGTTTTGTGTGTTTGTCAGGTTTTCCGATAAGCTTGCCATCATTGTGTTTAGATCGACATATGGGGGAAATTTCATAGCTAGATTTCCATGTGGCGACCACATAATATAATGAACTTCTTATGCATTGTGGATAACTTTCCAAATGACAATTCGATAAGTAAACTCGAACAAATTTCTATCTCTATAAACTTTGAACAATATCATAGTTCTAGTTATTGTTCTAATTCGACAATGTTTGTGTCACTACACACTAAATTTCGGGCTTTATATATTAAAATAAAAATTGCAAACAAACAAACAATTTATTTGGTTGTTTCAACGAATTATAGGCAAATATATACTACGTGGCTTCCTTTCTGTCGGCCTCTATATAGAACGTTTTGATGGTACAGTTGTTTGTATATATACCCACACAACATCCCGACCTTGATGGTTGATTCTTTCAAGATTTAAGAGCAAAAAGACATACATAAACAATTTCTATCTCATTTGTTCTAGTAGAAAGGGAGACTAAAAGTTCGTTGTCATTGTTTCGCTACTGTACCTGAATCGACAACTTGCCGAATTATTGGGGTGGGTATATAACCTGCAGATAGATTTGGGTATAATAACCCTTGGTAGTGGTTAAATTACAAGAGCGAAAAACGCAAAGCGGTAAAAATTTTGATTTAGAATTATTAAAATACAAGAGCGTATCGTATATGGTCGATTATGCCAAAAATCTGTCATGCATTGTTAATAAATCGTATATAGAGCGAATTAAAACTGAATTATTAGGAAATCAAAACAAAAATATATCCGTAACTAATGGCCGACAATTTTCAAACGAAATTTAATTACATTCATTAATTAGAAATGGGCTAACCTAAAGATCCAATTCCAACAAGAACAACAACAAAAGACCGTATTTATTTGCTCGTCTATTTTGATTTTGCACAAGAGTTTCTAATTTACTAATACAGGTATGTTTATTTGATACGATTTAAGATTGTTTAATTAACATTATTGGGCCAATGACATTTTAATTGACTTAATCGGAAAGTGCCTCTATCTTATCGTGTGTGTGTATACACACACGTGAATAGTTTGATCGCCTAACTTGTACCTCTCTATATTTATAACAAGGAAAGGTGATTTCGCATCAACACGTGCGTGCTTATGCGTGATTTTTTTTGTTTATTCGAAAAAAACCCGGTCATATTGGATTCGGCCAATTTGTCTTTATGTTAACAATAAGATTATCAATCAGTCGATTGAATTATTTTTTTATTAATAAGTGGAAAGGTAGCTTAGTAAACGAAATATAATTCTATCCTTGTGTTTTTCAATTGAAAGGATGGAGGAAGGTAAAGATAATAAACTATGGGTCTTATGTTCTTATTGGTTGTGTGGAAGTTTGTTTTTGATCTTTCAGCACATCTGTGGCATTCCCTCACCCAGTTTATCGTCCCTTGTTTTCGAAAAATGCTATTCGATTTTGTGTAGATGTCATATTTTTCTTGATAAAGGCGTGAAATTTTTGACTACACGGTCTTGACTATCAGACATTAAAACAAAAGAATATTGGAGCAATTGTCTGTCTTTTCTAATAGAGGTAGAGTGTACGATTAGTGTTAGTGGTTTTGATATCAATAAATTGTTTTTCTTTTATAGTCTCCAAGGAAAGCTCTATAACCTTATGAAAATTGAATCGTCACTGCTCAATTACGCACAATTTTCAAGGAATTCCTATTGCCTTTATTTTAACGTTTCTATAGCAATTTATTTGATCGCTTATTTGTGATTATTTATTATCTACCATTTCGATTGGTAATCACGTGTATTTTATTGATCGATTCCATTCAAGACACGTGCTTCCATGTTGTTCATCAAAACAAAACAACAAAAAAAGACCAATGACATACATATAAATGTAAGGAATTAATTTTCAAGGAAAACTTGGTAATAATTCGAAAGAAAATGACAATGAACATACAAAGTAAAAATTTGTACGAACTTGTAAATGAAACAGGAAGAAACCTTCAACATCTGCGTAGATAAATAGAACAAACAATTCTATCTAACTGTGATTATATTATCAAAATTTTGTAAATACTCTGTTAACGATCGAAATATATATATAAAATATATTAATTAATATATTAATTTAATTATTTGACATTTTATCGAAACGAAGAAAAATTGGATGCGACAATATTATCATTAATCGCAAACACATGTATTTTTATACTGTGTTGCGTTGTTGTTGTTGCTGTTGTTTCAATAAAACACAAACTATGAGTATTTAATTTAAAATTCACGTTGTTTCTTTAAGATAATTTTGTAGTTTGGAAAATTTCATAGTTTTTGTCATTGAACGCCGTTTCCGTTCTGTGTAAATAATATGTAAATTCTTTTGACAATTTAGAATTGATGCCATGTGGAAGATTATCGTTTTTATTTTTTCGTATCTATATGAATTGGGTAAATGGCCGGATTTTGATATGATTATTTTCGTGTCAAGGAAATCTACATAAAGGTCATTGTCTAGTTCGTATGCCAAAAACGTCATTCTGTATAATACACGCAGCAAAAAATTAAAATAAAACGTCACCCAAAAACGACTTTTGAATATGACAAACCTCGTGATAAAAGAATACCGATAATCATGTGATTGTCAAAGTAGTTGAAGGTGAAAAGTAAATAAATAAATAAATTAAAAAAAACAAGAAAGAAAATGGGGAAAAGTTAAACAAAAGTAAATTCAATAAATTTAGCGTAAACTTTAACAATTTTACCAAAAGTTTTCAAAGTGATAAATATTTTGTAGGGTTGCAGTAACTTTATATAAGTATTGATCAATATTTTACCTGTGCTTTTTTTTATTTTGGTTAGCAACCACAATCGCAGTGGTTTGGAACTTTCAAAAAAAAAATCTAATTTCTGTTTTGTTTGGTAAAGATCAAATTGTAACCCTCTCTAGTAGTTTTATACATATAGATTGTACATTTGCCAACAATCTCGTCAATTCTAATTCAACCCCTCTTAAAAATACAACACAGATATTTCATTTGTATGCTCCATGTGGGGGTTGGATTTTGATTTAATTCTTTTCTCTCACGCTATATTGTCGATTTGGTGCTTTTTGTGTGGATTTTGTTAGAATTGAAGCGAATTTCCCAACCAAGTCTCTGTTGAAAATCGAACAACAACAAGAGGCAAATAAAAAAGAAGTCAAGTAAAATGCCACCACAAGTCGGCATGTTGCCGGATATAACAAAATCAATATCTATTCTGTCTAATCCGGGTCCGATACACCTCCTCTTATCACTTTATCGAATTTAGAGTTTCGTTCACTAATAACTAATTCGGTTATTTCGATTATCATCGTCCCCTTATCGTATAATTGAATGCGATTCTATCAATTTTGTTATTTTCTATTAGATTTTCAGTTGGCAATGCGCCCTCTAATAAATGTTTGTTTATTGTAAAAAATTTTGAAATTATTGAAATTGAATTGAATCTTATCATTGGGAAGTGATGATGATTATTATGTTTAATGTCAATAACACCAGATTTCTTTTTATTTGCGATAAATACTAATTTACAACAAGAACAAGTTTAATAATTATCATTTCAATGTAGGAAGATTACAGTTTCTTTACTCAACACAGATTACAAACATTTAATAACAATTAAGATAAGTGAGTTAATTTTGATAATTCAATAAGTTACATCGAAAATTTTAGTAATTTCCGTCTCTTTCTAGTTGTAATTTATTGAAATTCTATCAAGTTTCTGGTACAGTGTTATCAGATATTACACTTCGAACTAGATACCAAAGTCCTGGATAGTTACATTTATAGAACCCGTTTCGAGTCGTAATTTAGTGCCTCAACAACAGTGACTGAATTTTTAACAACAACTGAAGCGCTATTTTGGGACATCCCGTGTAGTTAAAAGCACAGCATACCTCAATAGCACCGCAAATAGGCGGTTTTTCGAAGATTTGCACACTTGAGATGCTATTGAGGACCTAATTTGAACGAATAACATCTCAGTAGCACCTCAAAGGTCTCAGTTTTATTAGTGAATTTTAGGCTTTTGAAGTGATTGGAATAAAAATTGGTTCTTTAAAATAAAATTTTAGTTTGCTTAAACTGTGCGTCTACTTGCTTTCGACAGTGATTAGAGGAGTACGATTATAGGGTTGGGCGAATGAATATTTCTGTCTCACTTCCACATTCACCAGAGTATGTATATACATCTGCCAATTCATCACCTGCTCATAAAATATACTCCCTTCTCCCGCACTTCAGCGTACTTCCACGCCATAATCTGAACAATAAATGTAATATTCTTAAAGGCATTACAAGTGTTATTACTTTTTTCCTTTTTATATTACTTTAGACTCTTGAGGACTTACTGAGGTGTTATTTTATTTAGATTTTCCAAATCGGACATTTGTGGTGCTATTTAGGAGCTAAAATTCGAATAGGTCCTCCGTTTTTGTGCATTACGAATGAGCATTTTGATACACTAATGAGAATCTAAATACGATAGATCCGACAAAGAACAATAGAAATGAGGTCTTTAAGGCTCTACTGAGACCCTAAATTTCGATTCGGGCTGGTATAACCATTTTACATTTACTACTGATCGAATCGATCATTATATTACGTAGTGAAATAGTTTATCTTCATGTCATAGGATATCCCAATAGTATATGCATAATATCCAAAGTTTTATTCACTACATAAAGTTCAGATTATTAACTTTATCCATGTTTCATAGTCTTTATAAGTAAATGAAAAACTTTATTGTTTTCTCATTCATAATTGTTGTTTTTTTAATTCAATATAACAGCAAATTAGATACGTTTAAGTACTGTGTCTCATCAGTTTTCGTAAGTAGATATGTTGCGAAAATTTGATATTGTCTTGAAGGTAACATCTAAGACTTCATTTCAACATGACATAATAAGATTTTGATCTTTGTGGGTTTGAGCTTATTATTCCTCAAATTCGGCCAATCGATTGTATACTCCGTCTATTTTGCCTCGGCCAGATTGACGTTAAGTATAATAGAGAACAACGAACTCAAGAATATCTTATTTTATTCTTAAATTCAATCAATACATGGAAGAATTCTTACACAAAGATAAAGCTGCGTAATAGAAAACTAATTCCTATGGCGTCACTTGCCATGGCATAGTAACGACCGTATCTTCCTGAAATTTACTAGATGTATTCCCAACTCCTTTACATATGTGTTGAGTGGCCATCAAAGAATCATTTAGGTAGATATGCAACTTCCACATCAGGTTCTTCTTGAGAAATGGGAAAACAGAACAAATGCACATTCTTCCAGGTATTAAGCTGTCCCTTTGTCAATTAGAGCAATTTGTATAAATTTTTAAGAATTTAGAATGTTATCGAGTCAACAAAATTCTTTTAAGTTAAATTTTTGCATCAGAAACATTTATAGATCCCCTAATTTTCTCAACATCGCTACATTTGAGACTATCTTCACTAATTGTAAATAAATTTAACATCTGTTCAAAGAAACGTTCGTGTTTTTTTTTTCGAAAAAACATATGTTTGAAACAACATCTTTCAGTATATGCGGAAACATCGTAAATTTCACAAAAAAATCATAATCTTAGCTTACAAATTTGGTTTAAAGGACTGGTTTTATGATCGTTGTTAGTGGTGGAGAGAGTACTTGAATTAGGGATTAATCAGGGACAATGCGTTTTATTTAGATTGTTGGTAGAAGTGGCCATTTTAGAAAAGTGGCCGTAGAGAGAGCTATTGCAATGGTAAATATTTCCTTAATGTCCTAGTGAAAAGTTAAAAAACTCCCATTTCATACGAACAACTCTACACAAAGTGTTTATACGTAATTATCCACTGCAATTTTACATTAATCAACTTAATCTTGTTTAAACTTTTATGTTTATTTTAACTTTTGTCAATATTGTTGTAACATCCGGTGTATCAGTTTATAGCCAATTTTGCAATTTCATTTATTTAACGTTCTTTAATTTCGCAAACTTGATGGTTAAATCATTAAAAAGAATCTACTAAGATTACACAGTTTAACAATGATCCATCTACTAGCAAACAACTTGACCAACATTCCTGTCTGCTGACTAACAATAATGAATCCCTACAAAAAAATCGTTTTTTTTTTGTTGTTTGATTCTTGCTGATATAATAATTCGGCCTGCCGCCTCCTCCTCCTCTTCCTCCTCGTTCTAATTTCAAGAATATTTTGTGAAAGAATATATACGCCCATGACCTTGTATGTGTTGTTATGTTGTTGTACCCATATATTGGATAGGACAACGCCCGGTTCTTTCGTTTTTATGCACCAGCCGGTTTCCAGTTTCAACAACCTTAACATTACCAATTTGAAAAGTCGTATGTTTTTTTCTTGAACAAAAGCTCTCAGAATAATAAGAATGGTGTATTCGGAACTATGCTTTTCACGGTACTCAATGTGATAAGAAAAAAACAGGCCCAGGTATATAACAAGACTTTTTCAATAATAGAGAAATAATGTGAAGAGAGTGTGTGTGTGAGAGAGAGAGACGATGGGAACATAACACTATTGAAGATTTTGCAAAGTGAGGAAGCGAAGAAGTTTCTCTACCTGGCCGTTGTTGTTTGAGAATGGAGTCTATTAACAGAGGAGTTTCACGATGACGGTGAAGCGTTTGGTGTTCTATTATATAGGTGGTGGCGGTTTCGCCCAGGATTTTACAATATCCGGTCGTTCATCTTCCAACTTGTCGAAAGAATAGATAGATGCTGCGTAACACCGTGTATCTCTCCTCTATTTTAACGTTAAGTAATTAGTTTAGATACGAACACGATCCTTGTGTAAACTCGATTTATTTATCATCTATTATTGTTGAATAATGATAAGAATTTTATACTTTAACATTCAACATATGTACATATAAAGTTTAATATAACAATAAATTTATTTACACAAATGGTAAATGTTTCCGACACGGCCCCTATAGAAAGGAAATCCAGTCTGTTGACACGAAATAAATGATAAGAGGGGGTAAGTGTTTGGATAAATAGCTCGATTATGCATGGCAAATAGGATTTCTAGATGGTGAATTTTTCGAAATACCTTTTATAAAATCTGTTCGTGCTTTTTTTTTTGTTATATTCTTTTCGTTCTGAACCAAATCAGTCAGCGTTCTTCAACACGGTTTTTCTTCTTCTTCTCCTTCACTTGCTCACCCCTTCAAGATGAATATTGGAATTTCAAACATATCTTGTTTCGTGGTGGAATAGAAATCAGTATTACGATTAAAATCGATAGAATAGGAATAAAAATGCAATGAAAACCAAATTAGAATCGGTATATAATTGATTTTACCAAAAAAGTATTCTATTTGGGTGGAAAGGAAACCGTCCACTGCGTGTGAGTTTACACCACATTTTTGCGATTATAATTGTTCAACTTACAAATAGTCCACATCACAGTTTCGATGAAATCGTAGTTATTCAAAAGTTAATAACGAAAATTCGTGGACCATGACCGATATTGTTTTTTAAACAATTTGATTTACTTCAACAATCTTTCTATCTCTGTTTGTATTTTGCAGTAGAAGATTTTCTATCTCACAAGTAATTTGTGTTGTTCTACAATTGTTTTTTTTTTGTTTTTAAACAAAATTGAACATTAAACATTTAAATTGTACTTGAGATCAGATGACACAGATATTTGTTGGGTAATTATAATTAATTTATTACTTATGGGAGCTTTCTTTGAGTATCGTTGATATTTTTGGCATGTTGAACAATGATGGAATTGAAGCCAAATTCAACATTGCATATAAACAAATTATTAATTGAGATATTTTCATAATCTAAATATGATTATAATAGAATATTTACAACACTCATCTTTTTGTACTTATCGAATCGATGATGTTTATTCAGTACAGAATTATAGTGGATTTCAGTTTCAGTCAAGTGGTAGTTAGTATCTCATAATTTCAATAACAAATGTTTACATATAGAATAAATACGTTATAAGAATATTGTGGTGCCAAATTGATTGCCAGAAACGTTTCCAAATGTGAATAATGTTAGAATTTTTGTCGTTTTCATTCGAAATAAATGAATCAGAGCGCAGGTTAATTTGTGAAAGCAATATGCAGGTTGAAATCGTATAATATTCTAGGATGTGGAACGCACTATTACGGATTATTAATTAAGCGCTTTATAAGAGATAAACCATGAAATGTAGTAATTCTATAGTGACTCGGTTGAGATTCTGGTTGTAAAAGCAAATGAGATCGAAACAAATTTTCTGTATATATAGTTGGCTTGTTGTAATTAGATCAACCCAACTGTATGATATTAAAACTGATAATAAATGAAGTAAAATGAGATTTATTATTTAATCAACACAGTCGAATAGCTCGAGAATTTTTAAGAGTTATCGCTGTGATCGCCGTAGATGTCGAGCCATACCGGGACGACTATACATTGAAGTTGTATTATATAACATTCATTGACTTTCAATGGCATGGGAGCGGTTTGTATTTTAGTTTAGAAAATTTGATTGTCGACAATTCTATTCAATATGTAAATCTGGCAACAGATGCTGGAACAATTACCAATTACTCCGATAATTGTCGATTAAATTGATGTTAGGCTTCATATTAGAGACGCTAAACTGTAACTGAAAAAATCACAGGGAGTACAAGAGAGTAAGTCTCAAACAAAATTAGTTACGCAGCGTTTAATTCTCCTGCCATGTTCTTTGGATTGGTAAGTGTATTCAGCTTTGACATTATCAAATTAGACAAGCAACTTAAGAAGACTAATGATCATGTTCACAATAACTATTGATGTTTCGATCGATTTTATAAACTTAATTTGCCATCAGACGTTATTTTAATTCCATTAAATAATAGCAATTCGACTTTAAACATTGATATTTTCATCGTAATGATGGTAGAGTTAGAATAAACCATTGTAAATTATCGTGTATATGTTTAAAGTTGATGTTTTCTAAAGTTTCGTCCGTTTTAAAAGGCGTTGAATAAGAAAGCCGCTAAAGATTATAAGTTTTATGCAGCATAAAATTTACTACTTGGCATTTTCGTACATCTTGTCAGAAGTTTTACCTTTTTGTTCAATTTTATGATGTTTATAACATCATTTTATTATTAGATGTAGTAGTGGATGTTTTAAGTTTAGTTCTTATTAAATACATCCAACATTCAAGTTTTTTAATCTGTGGTTTCTCATAATGCTAATAATGAAATTGCAACTCTCAATTAGTTCGACTTCCTTGTTTGCTATTTGACTTTTTTCTTCTTCTATCTTATCTACACTACCAGACGACACAACAAAAAGGGACTTGTAACAAAATAATAAAAGAATTCTCTTTTGTACAGCCAGCCGGTACGTAAATTTAATAAAATTGAAAGCATGGATAAAACGACTTGAAAACAAAAAAAAACTTAACAAAAATACAACAAATTAATGATAGTGGTTGAATTCGAATTGTGATTAAATTTCAATCATTACTTATTGAAAAATTCAGTTCATTTGAACGATTTTGATGTTCATATCCAGAAATAGATTTCAAGTTTTCTCTGTGATTCAATTTTATTGTGGGTTGTGGTTCTCAAGGCGAACGCTCAACTTATTGTTTACGTCGGATAAATTTTTCTTACAAGTTTTTATCATAAGTCCCTATTTATCCGTTTTATGTTTTGTGTCTATAAAACCGATATTTCATGCAAATATTTCCATTTTCATGATAATGTTATAAAGTTCTACGTTATTCCCAATTGCCACTGATTTTATCAAAACCACCAAAATCGTATACTTAGACGTACTTGACTTGGCTATTTTCCTCAAAAACCATTTCGCACTAAAGAATGATATTTGCATCTCATGTTGAAGCTCCTCTAAGTGGGGTTGAACTACGCTATCAGGCCGATATGTATCGGACACTTTAAAAGCAGATGGAAATCCCCAATTTGCTATTTGACAGTCAGATAGTTGCCAAAATACGATGGGATTTGTTTTGATTATCAGAGTTCAACAAATTTCTTGTTACGCTACTACTAACTGTCTGGCCACTACTGCCGCCGTCATGTCGGCTACATCAAACTTGGTTCTGTTAAAAAAAAAAGTTGATATCTAGTTATGTGATACTTGGAGAACTGTCACTGCAACCGTTACAGTAATGCTACAGTAACTGGCAGTGGCTAGACTTTGACTTAAATTCTCCTAGTTTTACACCTGCCATACACAATTGTAGTTATATCAAAACGGTATAGTGAAGAATCTCAAGAGAACAAACCGATGTAAACTTTATAATTCAATTGACTTAACTTCGTTTCTTCTGTACACACTCCCCCTTTCAGCTAAGCTATCACAGTGGTGAAATTAGCTTGTAACTAACTTCGATACATGTTAAACGGTTAGATTAGTTTTAATATATTGTAAATGATTAAATGAGGGTGGATGTGTGCATCTGTGTACGTGTGTATACCCTCAGAGTGAGACATAAGACACTTAATCTCCGAAAACGTTTATCAACAAACTGGTTAGAATAAATATGTTGTCAGTATGTTACTAAGTTATACGACATAAATGAAATTGTCACTGTTGCTACTCTATTTGTAGTATTCTCTCTTTATCTAAACGATTGGTGGTAGATAGCTTGATGTTACTGCATTCTTGCTGTTGTACTGGCGACATATTGTTTCAAAATGTTGAAATATTCGATTATTATTTGGTTAATTAGAATTCAACAAAAAACAACAACGATTTTTTCATCAAAACACATTTCAATTTTATTGAGTCGCATATTCATTTCCATGAAACAAGTAGAAATTAAATGAAATGAACTGTAAAATAGAGTTGATTGTCATTCTGTTGAACTTTCATGTTGTTACATAGTAAAATTTTGCTAAATATCTGACAATTTTGTATTGTACTGTCAGTTGACGGAAATATCGTGTTTGGCTGATTTGACAAGTTGGATGCACTACAATAATTAATCGAATTTAAATAAGCTTCATAGTCGCTTCAAAGTGTGCATTGAATCTTCAAGCACACACTAAGGTATTTTAAATATGGTGCGTTTGATAGAAAACTCAGTTAGTGACTGAAATATCTTTTATTCGATTAACTTTGTCATCTGGAAATCCTTTGAAATTGACGGTCTTAACGATAAATGCCATTGAAAATAATCGATAAATGAAGCTATTATTAGTCATTAGAGCTTTCCAGCAGAGTTCATGATACATTTCTGATTAAAATTCGCTTTTTTTCTATCAGATAGCGATCGATGTTTATTATATAATATGATTTATGAAAAACTTACCAAATAAGCTTTCTCAATTGGTTAAAAAATCAAGATTCTCTTCTTGAACCAATGAAGCGTTCAATTCTTCTGATGTATAAATTTTTCAGACAAGATCGAGTAACTTATCCAACGTTATTCTCAAAGATTCCAATATCAGATTTTTGAGAATAACTGCTTAAATATGTAGATCCTTGATATACACAAAAACATTGTAATGAATAGAACGACAATTTGAATCTGCAATTCTTCCGCAAAATCTATTACGCTTTAGTCACTCCAATTTGTGATTTGTTCAATAAAAAAGCAACTGGAAGAGACTGTCAGTATGAGAATATAATTAGAATGTAATTTACCATGAATAGAGTCTGTGGGAAACAATGTGTAACGATATATTGCGTGCATATGGAAAAATCATGACACTTGAAACCATTCATTCTACAACATGATTTCACATTATAATGTGAAATTTCTTATGAACTACGCACAACAGAACGAATTTATTACCTTCAAAAAAATTAATTAGAATCGACAGACAGTAAAATGGAAATTCTTGGCTGAATAATAGTAATTTTTTTTTGTTCCAAAACATGTTTTTTTCTCGTACATTGACAATAATAAACGACAAGTCTGTGATGTTGTTAAACAGATCCAACTATTACTGGAATGTTCATATTTGCCATAGAAAATCGTTTGCTCTGATTTTGTGGAAGAGTCAATAAAAAAATTCATTCGTATAAGGAAATGTAAATATGTATTTATTTGTGAACAGAAAAATTATTGGTTGGCAAATATTTGTGTGTTTTCATCGATATTTTCTGAAGAACATCCAAAAATCTCTTGCCACAAAATCATTATTACCGATATAGTTGTAAGACAGAAAACCTGAAAATTTGAATATTTTGCATTTTCATTAAGCAACAGATGACGATATGATGGTAAAGTTTCAATGTTTATAGACACTGCCATGAATGTGAAAATCCCCAACATAAAAAGGAATTGTTATGTAAGCTCAGTTTAAAGGGTCGGATGTTGTTCTAGAAGTTGTTTTTTACATTTATGATCTGCGCTTGGAAACTATCATTATCCATCAACATTTCTGTTGATCAATAAATTTTAAATCCTCCAATATCAGATGTTGCTGCTTTATCCGATAGTAATTTAATTTTTGCCTTAAAAGAAATTGTAGCGTTATCATTGATACTAATGTCAGATGGAATCGAGTTGTATTCGTTAAATTATTATCGACATGGCTCTAGTCGTGAGAAACGATGTGTCTGTAAAGACAACCTTCAGGGCAGCTCACACCCCACTCAGGGTTCTTTGAATAAAGATGTATCGGCGAGAGAGAGAGAGAGAGAGAGGGGGGGAGAGAAAGAGTACATAAAGGGTAGAATAGGTAAATATAAACATTATCCCTGAACCTTTACAAATATATTCTGTAGTTTTGTATTTTAACGGTAATCAAAATTTAAAATTCCTTTAATCTAAAATTTGCGTTGTTTCCAAAATTATTTCGTAAAATTTACGTAAATTTTTTGTTTGACTTTTGTTCAGTTTTCTTAAAACAAAATGAAATATTTGTATTTAACGCCAAACCATCTATGTAATATAGCCACCACTGCGTTCCAAGCGCGAAATTCTAAAAAAACATTTCACCTGCATCAGGAAGAGGGCATATTTTGGATTCTCTACGTTTTATAACTTAAATAGAATAGAACTAGGCCAAATTTGGTGTTCGTCAACATTTATATTATTCAACCGATTCGTATGTGTTCGTTCTGTAACAAATAATTAGACAAATAGGTCTTAAAAGTCAACCTTTACATGTTCAAAGGTTGTACAATAGAGTGCTTGACACATACACACACATTGAAATAAACAAAGAAGGAGACAGATACATATGTAGAGAGAGAGCTAGAAAGTGATAGAAGTTTTTGCGATTATATGGTCGTAGTTGGTGAACTTAAGAATTCGCGCTTAAAAGCCCATAGGGATTACTGTTACCTTTATAGAGCTTTACACTGTTACGGATAAAGGAACTATTTTACTATGAAACAAATAATCGCAATTTGAAATAAATCAATGCGTCTTTTGTAATGTGTTTGCTTTGATTATTTTATTGATTTGAGGACGATTTATTTTTATAGAATTGTTCAGAAATAACTCGTTTTTAACATGATAAGTACATCTTTGATTAAGCTTAACAATTTCGAACATTATTTTAGCATAGTTGGTGGAATAAGCTTTGGTTGTGAGTAGCAGCAGCAATCCTCACATCTCATTCGACAGATACGTGATTTTTGAACATATTGAATATTCACCCGGAAATTTACATGGTATTTGCGACATAACGTTGATACACACCAATCGTCACGTCTTTTTATTGTCTAACTGTAATGATCGGTATCTCTTCAAATGTGATTCGTGACAGTTGCAGGGCGTTTTATTTTTTTAATTCATAAACCTCTTGAAAACATGATATAAACATAAATAAGTACATCATAAGATAGATTACTCATTCATTATTTTCTCATCAATTTCCCCGTACATAAAGACTGTTTGTCACATGACATCATCTTCTCAACATAACAATTCCAGGAAGAAATTGATTTTGTTTAGTTTATTCAGTCATTAATACAGTACAAAATATCTATTTACGGACTGTATCTAAAATAATTAGGATCTGACAAGATAGCTGTTATATAGAGAGCTATTCGACAAACCCGTTATTAATAATATTTGCATCGGGGGTATTTCCAAAGATGAACTATGCTGACCCTCTTGTATTATAATAGAACGTTACGATTGCTATAGAGATTATATTATTCGGTTTTGTTGAATGGGTTATATATAAATAGACAGAGACGTTCACTGTAAACTTTCTCCTACATGTTCGTAATCCTCTTAAACTAAAACCAATCTACTAGTGACTGGAATTGTGTATTTCAACAAATTTTCAAAATGTATTTGGCCTGTTCGATAATAGAACCATTTTCTATTACAAATAAGCGACTTTATTCAATTGTTACAAGTTGATAGTGGGTGATATATTCTGTTATTATTAGTCAAATACATCTAGTTATTTTTTTTATATGGTGGTTGAATTACGTACCTATATCATCCAATTAGAGAAACTCTACAAAATAAGTATTTCCTAATTTGTTCTATATTGTGAGAATGGCAGTCGAGTAAAATATAAAACGACATTATTATGCCATGTAGAATACCAATGCGCGATTCATTTCTCTTATTTCAGTATTTGGTAAATAGGTGAACCATTTTAGCCCTTCAATTCTATCGTGAATTATTCGAAATCAAGGTTTTGAAATAAAAAATAAAAAAGAAACAGCAATCCGCGATATGATTAGTGAAAATCACATTATTATAGATGATAGTTGTTAATGTGATTATAAGGATGTTTATTTTATGAAATTGTTACCGGGCAAGGTATCGAAAATCCAATTAGACTAAACAAATTCCTATCAATCATTGGGAATGGTATTTACCCATAAGGGATCGTATCTTTCTAAATTAGATTTCCTTATAAGCTATTGGCTTGTCCATTTGATTGTTTATTAGCGTTTTAATTACATAAAATGTTGGGCATTATCCAATTTTCGTATAAATGAGAAATGATTCTATATAATGCCTGCCGATGAACGTAAATGGGAAAGTCGTCGTCGTTGTCGTCGTCGTCGCTAATGACGTCTTTTATGCGCCATTGCTATTCAGCAAAGAATTCGTTCCACTTTTAAGCAATAGCATAATGATAGATATAAAAACGAGCATTATAGTAGAATAAGATAGAAATTGAAATAATCAATTATATGAATCTCCTGTCCACTTGTATATCAATTACATACGATAACTATTCCTGAGCACGTCCAAACCACAGTATCTTATCTAAGAAATTTAATTTCAACCAATAAAACATTCATAAAGGCAAAAGGCACATTTTCTATCTCTTTCTAGTTATATTGTGTGTCAGTATGTTCATAATACGTGCAAGAATCCCTTGTAATAACTGTTGTAATTTCTCCTGTTTGCGACAGGTCTGGATGGGAGTTCTTTCAAATTGTTAAGCATGTGTTACAATGCACATAAATTCTGATAATACTTGTTTTAATCGTTTTCGAACATCAATAACAGACAATTTTGGATTTTAAGCGGAGGAATTGAACACGGAAATCTATACGGAAATCCACAACAACGCCATTTGTGTGAATAAAATTTGATTTGGTTTTAGACAACCACACACACACTATCTCACATGATCAATTGATCCTAAATAGTATTATGAATGGGTGATTTCGTACACGTGTATATATCGTCTATAGTAAATGGCACAATTAATGCAAAAACGAATTTAATTAATTAATTAATCATGCAATAAATACAATGTATTGAAATTTGGTGGAGGCGCCGGGCGAATAGGCACTCCCAAACAGTTTGAATTTACAACCAATAAAGCCCGTATTCTGATTATATTTTGAATCAAATCGAAACATTTCATGCATCCAAATGATAACATTTTAGTATTGAGGCTAGGGGAATCGCACTATATACGAACCGCATAATTCTCAAGTTATCATCGAGTTGGTTATTGTTAACTATTGGAGTGGTGATAGTGTTGATAGTAGTGTTCTCGTAATGAAAAGGTACAGATGTTAATTGTGTATACGTCACCTTTATTACTACTACACGCCACCGCCCCACAATCAATATTTGGTAGTTGTCTCACTGTATTAATATCAGATCTAGCAGCAGACTGTATATTATATAGGATTTACGTGTTCAGATACATGTAAGGATGTGGTTTAGTGTCACATTGATTTACGAACTTCAATGTGCCAATACATGTTGGCCGTTTCTGATTTTTGTTACATTGCCCAGCTGAGGGAAAGATTTATTCTCGATACGGGACTAACATTACGATATTCGTTTTGAATTATTGCATCCATGTGACTCATGGGCGTTTTTCAAATCAAACACAAAACCGTATTTGATCACAATAAGAACTATTCTAGTTGCCATTTATTTTCTCTAGTTGATCACCAGTTGGAATAGTAATTAAGATTCAATGTTATCTCAAATTTTCTAGGATTTCATAAGCATATAATAAATAGATAACATTGATTGGATTATAGAAATAAATGGTGGATTATTTGAAACATTGTTTTGAATTATTCGTAAATGGGGGATATTATTATTGAATAATTGATTCCGTTGTCATTAGTAATTATTGTGATAATGGACAATGCAAATGCATGTTTATGAGTTTTCATAGAAAATCTTCATATTGTATTGTTAATACCAGATTTTTTCTCGTTTTGTCGCCGTTTGAAATCGTTCCGACAGCAGTTGATAATAATAACTCGTTCGTTCAGTTTGTTGTCCAGTTTTGTTGTCACATACAGATATCAAATAGAAAATTCATAACATTTTAATTCTAACTTGTGACATGAACTCATCAACTATAGTTATAAAAGTTGTATAATACTTTCACCCATCCAACCCCAACAACCAACTATTAATGAGAATTTCTGTCTGGAATCATTCGTCTAATTTACAATGATTTATTATTTGAATTTTTATTTCTAACAACTTCGAAATGGAAAATAACCGAAAGAAAAAAGTATGTAAATGGAGTTGAATTTAAAAAAAAAGAATTAAGGACCGAATAGAAAATACGAATTTTTTTCTGCTGCTTCAACGAACTTTGAACAATAGATGTGCAATTGAGAACAAGTAATTCGCTGTGTTGAATCTTAATTAACATCAACAGTTTCAGGGAATTTGAAATTAATAAGAATTTGTAGGCATTTACAATTCTGTTCTGTTACAACAGCCCGAATTTTCTAGTAGAACAAAAATGATACTAGACAAACAAATTGAAACTAGATAGTTACTTTGTTGTCACAATTCCGAAACTGAGATCTGCAACTATACCGTAAAGATGATCTTTAAAATTGAATAATCCGCAAAATTCGTTGATTTTAATCTATTTTCATATAGGTCAGTTATTTGAACAACTTATTTGCTGCTTAATTAACTTTTGATCAGAAAATTCCATTAGTTGTCGCGTTATCACACCAGTTTCCTTCATATTCATCGACAAACTCATACGCAATTAATACTTGCTAATTATTTTACAACATTTCAATTACACACTCGTTGAATATATTTAATAAAGCCGTTATTAAAAACACGAATAAGGAAATCCAATTTGTTAAGAAACTTGTATAAAATCTGTAATTTTCATTAACTAGTCGACGATATTACTGAAAATGTCTGAATTATGTGGAAAGATTAGAAGGGAAAAAAAGCAACTTTATTTGCTCCTTTGAAGCGTATAAAATTCCCAAGAGATAACTGCGGTTTGATGAGATTCTTCCTTTTTTTTTGGCTACAAGAAAAAAACAAACGTATTTTAACGATACTGATTTTCTACTACGCAGAGAGAGGATTATAAAAGAAGAAGAAATAAGTATGTGTATTGTTGAACGGGAACAACTCTACTATTTCCTTCAATTAATATATTTCCATCAGAATAAAATAAGCATGAACACAAATATAAATTAATTAACAAAGAATTGTTCAGTCAAAGTAGCCATTTAATTTACATTTACATTGTGAGTGAAAAATATATAAACTGGATGTTTCAACATTTAACCTTTACGGTTTATTTTTGTGGTGCAATTTATTTAATCTCCTTGTGGTGCGATTTGTTTAATACACTTAAAATGAAGAATTTCAATGCTTTTTTATAAGACGGCAAGTCTTGACACCTTAAAACCCGTCCACATTTGCGAGTAATTATCAATTTAGAAAATGTGATGTACACAACAAACTAAAAAGAAGGTCATTACAACGAAGAATACACGGTTGGTAGTCAGATATTTGTCATGGTCTAGTTGGTGGGTGGTCGTCTAGAGTATTTGAGAAATAATTCCACGAATTTTGATCATTTGGTGGAAATGTCAGCCGTAAAAGAGGGTTCACTCTAACTTAAAACCTTTCAACTGTAAAGTAAAGAAAGTATAAGCACTGCACATTTGACGCTTGTTTTTCGTTGACATTTGTTGTGTCAAATTCGGTCCACATTTGAGTCATTAGCTCTGCACATTCAGTACTTTTCACTGGGATTATACCAAAATAATGGTGTGACCATAGTGTGTTGTGTTACGTGAAGAAAATACGATTTTATCCCCAATATTCAGATTGAATCGATAAATTTATTGGTCTTTTGTGGCTTGGGTCGTCAAAATCTTTTACTACACGTTGCTATTAGCAGCACCAATGAGAATCCTGTCAAACGATCTTACCGTTTTAACTAGACGAACGGAATATTAGAGAGTTTTATCAAAATTCTGGATACAATTTTCTTTATTTGATTGTTTCATATTTGTGAGAAGTTACATTTTGGTTCTGAAGAGCTATTTGTGACTTGTCTAGCAAAGCCATAGGGGATTTATATTTATATGTTTTGCACAACTAACAATACTATTGTTTGCGATAAAGTCATGTTACATTTTAGATAGTTATAACATTTGGAAAACAATCTCAAGTAATTCACTTTAGCCGTTAACCATTCATGTTTCAATGATAACAGTAGCAAAGTTCAACTTTGTATTAGATGTAGAACTAGTTGGTTGTAAATGCGACAATTTGTACCTGGCATATACTACTAGAAATAGCCCTTTTAGAGGCCTAATCGGATCGACATTTTAATCCATACATAACGACTTCGATATCAAATACCATTAATGACATTTCAACTAGAAATCCAATCGGCTTAGTACCATTTTCGATTACATTCGATACGAAAGTAAAATTTAAAACTAACATGCAAACCCTTGTCGCATTATTATTACTTTTTTCTTTATGTTAATATCAAAATTAGATCGTCACAGTATGAATTCTGTCGGATGCAGCAAAAATCCTTTCATTATGTTAAAGTTTTTAAGGTGAATTACTGGGTTTTCTCGACGTTGATCATAGTGTCTTCCTGTAAAGTGGTTGTTGATGTCGGCATATATCCGGTTGAATCCTGACATTAAACTTAACGTTAGTTTTTCCAATAATAGTCGAGATAACTTTTTTGATTGTGATATCTAACTTTATATTACTTTGTTACAATGTTCCAGATCCGATCACGTATGTTTGTTACTCTGAGCAAATTGACCTGTTGATCTAATTCTGTACACACGTTAATTGTTCTGATGTGTAACAGAGTCAATACCGAAAAAATTTGATCAAATTACCAAAACGATCACATGATAGTGTTAAAAATCATTCAAGCTGCAAAAATCTTGAGGAAATCTCTGTTGATGTTGATTGATTGTTGGCGGCGGATATTGGTTGTTAGATTGAATCTATTTGGGGTTATCTAAAAATTCTGTATCCTGACTTCATTATGTTGCAACATCATTCTTACCTGCCACTTCAACATTTTTTTTCTTCTACCGTCGGTTGTTTCTTTCTACTCTCTACACATATGCCTAAGTTGTTTGAAAAATTGTACACCACTATCTTAGACCCTTTTATAAATCATGCTAATAGTTGTTGTGAAAAATTTCGTTGTTGAAATAGTCGAGACTGTATATCATGAACATTATATTCTAGATAACGTTTATATGTTTTCCCTGGAGGTGAGCTTATTTAATTGACACTTGGGAAGAAACGGTGGCAACCATGTTGGTAGTTCTCATTAACCTGGCAGCAATGCGCCGTTTGGGAGTTGACGATACAATGCTGAACTTTAAGCTTGCCCACTTAAATATCGCCTAATATGGAATGTTTTTACTAGTCATTTTCTTTATCATTTACATTAATCTATTATTATATGGATCTATAAAACGATCATGTTCCGATCGATAATACGATAATAGTTCCAACATTGTGTAATACGATCGTGTTGGAACTATCACAATTCTTTTGGTCTGTTGGAGGAGTACAAGCATCATCAAATGGCTTATTAGAGAAAGAATTTAATGACAATAATTTTGCCGCATGAATTTTATGTTCTAATAAATGAGTTGATAATATTGTATTGACTTCACTTAATGCTTATTAGCGAGGAAGATTTAAATTGCTGTACAACAACAGTTGGTTTTTTTTCTGTACTGTTATACACAAAACACAATAGACTTATCAGTTTCTAGAAGTTTTGGAAAATTGTACCAAGGGCTATACCGTTGACTGGACGCATTATTAGTGTAGAATAAGATCAATCTTCACACTAGCAAATACGTTTTTACCTAATCTAAGTGTTAAATCTTTCACTAGTTCATTAATAATTCAATGGACCATTCCTGGCGACCATCTATTGACGTAAATTGTAAATATTGTACAAGCTCTAAAATATTGTCGGAGAATTACGTTGAAACGCAGCGAACGAGAGAGAGAGAGAGAGAGAGAGAGGGGGGTTAAGTAAAATCTGTGAACGCTTTAATGGATCCAATTAATATCCGCTCGGAATTTCCCTTCTTTTTTTTAACTCTTTAATTATTCTCGAATATCTTCTCAAGATTAATTGAAACGAAATTGCAAATTATAAAGCAATATATTTTATAATTTTATTTCTTTTATACATAGTGACCTATATACAACTGTTTTTGGTGTAATTAAATTTTCTGAAAATGCTGTTATTTTCCAACAACTCAAACCACTATTTCACGCATAGACACACACACACACACACACACACACATAAAATAAACACGTTCACTTATTTATTGCAATATTGGCGTGTCATTTGTGCCATGAACTATTATGAAATTCAATTGAATTATTGAAATTATTGTCGATAAAAATCAATTTTGTATGTGGTCCCGAATAGTAGAAATCGTTTATTTGATTAGTTCGATTTTGTGTGACCACACAACTCTCTTCAGTTTTTATCTGACCATTGAGTCGAAGAAATTTTATTGAAAATCAACAACGTCTACATAACGTTATATTGATAGATAGAATGATCATTGGATGATGCTTGGTTGCTATGGGTTGAAATGTAGAATTCACGATTTGATCCTCTCACATCGCGACAAGTTCTTTAATCTTAAATCCTGACAAAAGCTCTTCCAACATTTCAACGGAAGTTTGCTCAACATCTTTACAAAGTTCATTCTACTGCACCATTTGGCTGTTATCAACTTTTCTGTATTTTAATAGTACTATTATTAGTAGATTTTTAGATATTTGCTTTTAAAATGTAAACATGTTGAAATTATATAGAAATCCCTAAGGTTTAGACTTAATTAGAACGCATGTTGGTTTAATGCTTGAATTTCAGTGGAGAATGTATGTATTTTGTTTGGCCACATACAACTGAATTATATTTGTTCTATTCGTGGTTGCATTGTTTTTCACTGTGTTGTTCGAGACGGTTGCTTTTAATTACTTTCACAAACTGCCAACTGGCCGATTATCTGCTTTACAAATTATAAATACCCATAGAGAATTTGGATTAGTTGAGCATTGTTTTTGTTGACAAATGTTGTCTTTTAAAAGTCTAAATGGAATTTATTTGAAATAATTAGTAATGATCAATTTCGTACGTAATTTCCTTGATGTTGACAAAATGTGGAACAGATGCGGAGGATTAAATAATCCAGAAACCTTTCAGTTTCAGCAACACACACACACAATTTATTTTTATTGTGTGTCATTGTCTGGCACAAAGAGCAAATTTAACAGAATATATATCTGTCTTACGCACACAGAACATCATGTATAAGTTATATCAAGAACACGCTGGTTTCTCCTAAAAATCAATAATATCCCTTAAATGACACCTATTCAATATTTACAATTTTCCAATTCTAATAACACAACACACAGTGAATGCGCTCGAAGCGAGAATTTTTTATTTACAACATATTCCGCTTTCTATCTATTGAAATACAAATAATCAAAAACCCATTTTTGCAATTGAGTTCTGCTCTACTTCATAACAAAATAACATATTTTTTTCCACGTCTATTTCTCTTTTACGCTCGTGTAGATTCATTTGTAAACTCCGTTTATCCCTTAACTATTAAGTAGTTGTTGTAATTAGTTGAAAAATAACGCCTTCTTCCACCAACAAGAGCAATTAATAATATGTTTGTGCAATTTTTTTATTTATATTCTTATCCTGTAAAAGTTTGATTTTCTCTTATATGATAAAATGGCTTTTCCCCATTTTAATGGTCTGAAGAAATATGTAATTGTTACTGGAAGTTTTCCAATAAATTGAGGACTTTTGATGGATTTTGTCTGTGTTGCACAATGTGGTGTGTACAGACGAGTTATTATTCAAGTCCGGTTATGTTAAACTTTACAAGCTTGCGGTTTGTTTTCCTTATTTCCAGTATTGTTTGTTTTGGATTCTGCAATCATCTATCATATATTGATTTATCAGAACCAAATGTCCTGTGCGTGTGTCTGTTCTCTTTCATTTCACATATCAACATAGAATGAAATTCGTAGAATTTCAAGTTCTATACGCATACGTCGATTTCGTGGAATTTCAACATTTTAAATGCTATTTTAACAATGTTAAAATAAAGATAAAATATGAAAAGCGTATCATAATTTGCTAAATGAAACGTAAATTGAACAACTGCTCATTTCTATAGGGTACGATTTTATTAATCCTTTCTTTGTATTCATGGGAATGACGTTTGTGTCTTCATTCTCAAATTTAATCTCGCTTAAAACAATTAATAATACAAGTTGAAGGAGAGACTGTAAAAGTATCAACAATAGAACAACAAGACAAAAACGAACTTTAGTTCTCGAAGTGGTACCAAACTAATGGCGTAATTTTAGTCGGCAGTTTAAGCAACCCCATATTATTTTACACACATATAAAGACACCAAAAGGTCAATTTTCAATGCTCACTCAAACTTTATAGAAGCTTTATGTGACCGAAATTGATTTATTATATCACATTGTACGGCGCCAAAGAGTTACCATAGATGTCCCTACTGGACATTATGGATTAGGGAGGTATTCACAATGAATTCCTTCGATTACACATGATAAGTCTTCGAAAATGTTTAATCTCTTCACTAATAGATTACTTGTCGTATGTTTCCACCACTGTTCTTCTTGTTTCTCTCTGTGGTAGCGTCATGTTGGTTGAACAACAATTAATTTACTGTGTTTTTAAGCTTTCACAATTACTGCACCGATAAAATTGTAGCCGACAAGAGAACCTGCTGCTTTACTTGAAATTTGATGTTAGTGGATAGCACGATGCCACCACAAGTCAGCAACATAAAGCCGCAGTTTATTAAACTTGTTATCGAAACGAAATTGCTCGTAACATGGTGGTCGTGGTGGTAGTAGTTGTTGTAGTCGACTTTACAGCATTCATTATTTTTGTTAATATCAAAATGAGTTGCTTTTCGTTCCTTGTTAAAAATGACGATATCAAATTAAATCATCAAAATGTGTAGTCGTTCAAATTTTCTAACAGTTCAGACAAAAAAACAACAACAACAACAACAGGATCTCGTCATATCTTTGTGTTCGTTTTCGGTTTGTTCCTTTTTTTTAGATAACATAGAATTTCATTTTGCATCGTTTGCGGCATTTCAGTGCTGTTGAGATAGCTTAATTGAATCATTAACTCTCTATTTGTCTGTTCTGACTGACAGGTCTTTACGTTAGCATTTTATACGATTGAAAATCAATGGAATTGTCTTTTGTTTCAGGTGAGTGTTTTTGCTGATCAACAGTCTGCCTTTATGCCCGCTATTGTATTGTTCCTTTGTTATCTATGTGTGGTAAGTTAAACTGACACAATACAAATATGATAGCCCACCGTTTATCATTGTACAAATGTTAAAATTATAATTAATAATAATGGATTTTGATGATGAAATACGGCATTTGTGCACAATAAATAAGTTTACATATTATTCACCGTAATTGTGCTACAAAAGACGAATATAAACCTGTGTAATAATTTACAACGTTCCCATCTTCGTATTATTATGGATGCATTTCTTCAACATTCAGTAATCGGCTTATAGTAGAGAAGGGAACCATTATGTGTGGTGTACCAATTTCTCGTTTGTATTGATTTCCGTGCCAGTGGTTATGACAAACTCTCAACAATAAGTTCACTATAGCGTAAATAGGTCTGGAAATGTTAACAATGAATATTACTAAAACAATGTAAGGACGTGGTGTTGTATACCTCTTTAAATTAAAACGTAGAATTTCATTTTAAACTAATACCATGTTGTGCAATTAATCCTCTTTGCTAATTGACATATTTTTTTTATTTATTTCAATTCACTATTTCATAAACAAGTATCACTAGAGTTTCTAGGGTTTGTGCAGTTGCACTTTAAGTGTCCTTTAAAGTTGGAAACTTCCAAAGATCTTGTTTATCCAAATATGTTGTTATTCTGATATGTGCCGTAATCAGTATACATTTACAAAGTGTATACACTTAAAGTATTAAAGACTAAAATGATATATTGTTTATTAGTCGTTCTCAGTTTACTCTGTATCGAATTGTTGAACAGTAGCAAAAACTGATTCATGTACAAGTAAAATTGATAGATCGTCAAACATTTGGAGCTTTTAGCTGATAATGGGGTGTGAAGTTTGAATTTTATCTTAATTAGGATTAATTCGGGAGTTATTGTTTGTGACAATGTTAATCGTCTTGACTTGTAAGCGTGTTTTATATGTCTCCACTCCTAGTAGTTACACCACTGCTGAATGTTGTTCTTTTATTGACTTTCAATGTTTTTGTTAGTTTGTCCTAACATGCCACCATTAATTTTCGCTAATAAAACTGCCTTTAACTATTACACACCTCTTGTTGTATTAATGGTTCATATTGTTTATTCGATAAAGATCTCCTATTAATCTAACAACAACAAAAAACAACGGAAATAAACGTTGTTTGTGAAAAAAAGGACACAAATGAACTATTATTCTGTCAGGAAATAAACGGACGTCGAAAACTGAAAATAAATTACGGTTAACTGTTTTATAGAGTGCCTAAGCGATGACATTAATTACAACAAAATATGTTGGATTTACTATGCCATTTTGGTATGTGTGTGTGTCGATAATATAACTGAATGTTTACTGATTATATTTATCGACTTGGACAATTAATATTAACTGTCCATTATGATGGCAATTGGATTAAGTTTGAAGAATGTCGCATTTCTGAAATGGAACATTAATGGACATTGGTTTAATTAAAATACCACATTAACTATTATTTCTATTATATATAAAAAACCTCCAACCTTATATAATATGAAAGAAATTATTATAAATCATTATTTTTTATATTTTATATAAAATTAATCAAGATTTATGAAATAACGATTTGACAGCGGTCCATGCTTTTGACTTATGACAAGATTGGACGCTGGTGGCATTACAATTGACACCATTTCGGACATGTTGGTCCGTTGACGTGATTGATTACCAATCTTATTACAAATCATGGCAAAAATTCAAAAGGAATTCCTGTAAACTATTTCTAATAAATAGTTGCTTGGATGTAATGGAACCGGCTTCATTTTTAATCGTTCGAACATGTAGACGTAAATAATTTCTATGGTTATCATCATCATCATCATCATTATTCGACAATGATAAGTTTTCCTGTAGGTCGAGTCAACAACCGGAAAAACATAAATTCATTTTCTCGAAAGAGTGAAAAAAACACACAGCACAGAAGAGCCACAGAAAACAAATGGAGAAATAAGAAGAATCATCACTTTATGTTGATACTAACACATACATATAGAAGACGGAAGTTGAAAATCATTGGAGATTGCGTTTTTATTACGTTTACGATAATCTTCACATTAGGAACGTTAAGAGAGCGTATCAAAAGCTTCGGAAGTTTTCCATACAGAATTATACGTTTTCTATTATAATTTGCCGCAAAGATTGTTTAAAAGAAATAGATCGAAATTCACAAATCCTCAACTCGACAAGTTTGTCTGTTCATAGAATTCGAGAGAGTAGAATTAACAGAATTGTTTTATTCAAACAGATTAATTCGAAATACAGTAGGTGGATGGAATATTTGATCTAAATACGCCTCTGAGTGTTTAAGGTTGAAAATTTGTTTATTTTTGCCTTTCGAAATCTACATATGATCAATCAGTAAAATTCCGTTGGCAATTTATTGATTTGAACAAAAATTGTTGCACAATTATTTAACAAACCCATGATCACCAACCTACATCAAAAACCCACTAAATTTGATTAAATATAACCAGTTTGATGATGATGCAGACTGAAAATATTCCATCAAAAAGGTTGCTCAAATGCTCTGGAATTTTCATCAACAATCACATTTTCATTACTATCTTTGTTAGTAGGTTTTCCGAGTTGACGTTTGTTATTAAATGTCATTAAGATGTTTGTCTATTTTTTTTTGGTTCGTTTAAACTGTGTACAACATAAGTTGAGCATTATATGGATGAAATTTTTACTACGTACATAGAAGTCTTTTTATAAATACTAAGGGTGACACGTTTTCTCACTTAAATTGTGTTCAACAAACTTAAATGTTGACATGTAACAGTTTTAGTGATAGATAATTATAACTTTGTTACATACGGTTGGATTTAGCACATTATTGAATTAAACTAATTAACCTTAGTTTTCGAATTATGAAAAATACTGTGATGAACAGGACCGAGATGAGGGTGGTTTTTACTGGTCATGAAATTAAATTCATTAAATGCGTACAGGATGTTCCGACTGAACCAAGAGAATCCATAGATTGCGCAAGCATCTAATAGTTTCAGATTTACCATTTACGTTAGGAACGAACGCTATTCATTTTTTAGTTTAATTTTTAACACAACTGGTACATAAGTAATTGCATCTCCGATTTACAAGACATGTCTCCTAGTTGTTGTGTAAAAAATTTAATAACAACTCACAGCTATCTTAGCAATTTGTTGGAAAATCTTATTTTTCACCACCCCTCACTCAACACACCTTCATTTGATAGAATTTCCCGGCAACATCTGATAAACAACCATTCCTTTTAATAGAGAGACATGCCATAACGAAACGGCTACGTGGAGGGTATTAAATTAACAAAAATATCGCATTATTTTTGCAACCCTTAATTTTTTTTTAAGTATATAATGCTTTTATTGTTTTTTTTATATTGGAATTTTCTACTGTATGTTGTTAAATATGAACGATTCAACTGCAGCTGCGACTGGAACTGCAAAATCTATATAAAACACCCTCTTGGGGTCAATTACATATACACCCTAAATACAAAATTGCATTATATTGTACTTATATATATACACACTCGAAGGTATTTAGAGTTCATTTTCAATAAATAAATTTCAATGAATGTAGATACTACTTAGGTTTTGAATTTATTGTAATTGATTTATGGGTAGATATTTATAAAACAGGTGTAATAGTTTTAAATATTTAAACCAGACAAATAAAATTTGCAAGGAGAGAGAAATCCTCCGCTATTAAAATCTGCAGGATTAAGGTTTGCCTAGATAAAAATATAGCGCTGTTATCGATTTTAATTGGTTTTTAAAGCTTTTGAAAAAATGTTCTATTTAATAAAAATTACTCTATAAAGTATCGTTTCATTTGCAGTATAACAAAAGATAAGAGCTTCATTTTAAGCTGCTTTACATCAGTAAATAGGCTTAGTTTCAGTGAAAATTCAAATTAACAGTAACTTGATGATGAATATTCGTGTGATTCCTTTACTGTTTTTTTGTTGTTGTGGATACATCTCATGTTTTTTGCCTCCCAAAAGTTTAACAGTCAAATTCTAAATTCTGGTTGAAAAACTTCAAATCTTTCATTTATTTATTCTAATGAGAACGTATTGTGTGCGTACAGCCTCAACAATCAAAATTTCCCCGAAATATATCTGTTATTTACGAATCTCATTTCTTGTGTAGAGACTGTATAATTTTATTAAGAGCTCATCAGAATTGTTAACCAAAAAGAAATGTTGGAAAAATACGAGCTTGATAAAATAAAGGGAGGAAAATTAGGATTTAAATTATACAAAGATAAACGGGGATCATTATAAGAGAAGTTTTGTTTGGTAACAACGATGGAGAGAAAGTGAATTTACTTTGGTAATTTTAAACTTTTCACTTTCTTCTTCCGCTCAGATTCAAATAAATCAGATCGATTTTGATGGATCATCATTTAGAGATCAAGCTGTGATGATTATGATAATGATGATGTCTTGTTTGACATTGAATATAGACGATCGAAAGACAGAAATACGTGGACAGGGAGTACAAAGAGTTTAGAGACAACTAGAACAAATTGTTTTGTATTTTTTAAATCGAAATCGAAACGATAAAATGAAATTTACATGTAAATGGAGTGTGAATTTAAATCCTACAACCAACTTCTAGTTTATATAATATATATATATATATATATATATATATATATATATAGATTTCTTACACTTTTGGATTACAAATTGGAAGATTTTCATGTATAATTTATGCACAATGAGGATTTGTTCTTCTTCGTTTTATTTTGTAACGTTCAGTGAATTTCACACCTTCTGCAGATTGTAAATAAGGGTGAACATTTTCAAGATCTACTTAAAATGGAAATGGACTGTTGAAAAAAAATAGCCGGTACATTTTAAAACAACATTTAAAAAATTTAGCGTCCATTCACTTGTATAATTGAATTGCATGAGGCTTTATACGTTTACATTACTGATAAATCGATGTGATGGATCAGTATGAATATTGAATATTCCAACTCTCTTATGTTTGTTTATTGAACAATCGATGAAAACGAGAGAAACTAAACTACGTGTGGTTTTTACAGGAAATTGGTCGATAATATAACAACATTGCAATTGCATATTACAAACCGCAATTGATGGGACACCATAATCGAACTATGCCAGAATCCAATATCATTTAATATTAAGTTTTGCACACTACATTTTGTTGTAATTTCAAAGTTCATTTACTTCTTCACTTGACATATTCATGTTGTATTTTGCTGCCATCTTAGTCTATTTCATAAATTGTCTTGCGATCATGACAAAAGTTCCTTTAAGAACACATAGAGAAATTCGTTGTAAAGTTTTGTCAAAGAAACATTTTGTTTTACCATGTCTCTAGCGAAATTCACACTGTCTCTCTTCGTTCTTCTTTACTTTTACACATCGAATGTAACGTGATTCACATCAAACTTTGTACTTTGGCAAATTTGTTCTACCAACTTTATTTTGATAAGAAAGAATTAATCCATCAATTTATTTATCATATTTACAACATCTGTTACGGATTGAATAAGATGGAAATATTTGCTTTTTGAAACACAAACAACAACAATGATACATATTCGAAGTGAACAATTCCTAGATAGAGGATTACAGGGAGTGGTGCTTCATGGTAGGAGGCGATAGATTGACGGAAAAACAACTTTATAACAAGCTCATTGGACACTTGTGTGTAAATGTGATTATCGACATGAAAATCTTCCACTGTTTTCCACACGATTATCTCGAAAACTCCATATCACCTGAACGTTATATTCGCACAGTTTAATCTGCTATTATCATAATCAAGGGACATTTATAGGAACAATTTAGTATTGGACTTATATATTATTATTGGAAAAATTTAATAAGTCAGAAACCTTCTTAAATATCGCTTTATATGGTTTCATACGTCGTGCAGCTGGTGTTTCCCTTTTTCCCCACTAAATCACAATAGAGTAGATATCACATATTTATCTAGGAAAAAAACTGTATTGTTAACGAACTGTCACGTTCCACAAACAGTCTTGAAATGTCGAGAATAGTGGTAGTATTAGTGAATGACTACAGATCTTTCTCAATTGGCAAAGCAATGGGATATTTCATGGCCTAATTTTCAATAGAACTTCAGTAAATTTAATCCAACTCTGACACTAACTTGTATTTCTCCTTCAATGTGCATCGCACCATGACCCTCTCTCGTTCGCAATGTTTGCGAAGATTTAAGGACTTTCTGAATACAGTCAAAATAGTAACATCCGTATTCACAATAAATTATAAAACAATCAGAAAAATTTCGCCTCAATAATGGACAAATGGGAATAAATTGAAAAATACCGAGCAGCATTATTGAGGTAAATATAATGTGGTAGATTTCAAATGCTTTTTCTTTTTTGGGAGATCGTCTTCTTTTTTCGACATTAACAAAAAACAGACCATTGTAAACGATAAATTGCTTTGTTGGAATGTTTTCATGTTATCTACCGGCTGAAAATTTATTTCTTATACAATATATTTATATGGATTGCCTAAACTGAAGGCAAACAAAAAGATGCTTATGTTTTATATTATGTTTCGACTAACATTTTCTGCTGATTTTTATCCGAAACGAACAAATATATATACATATATATATATATATATATATATATATATATATATATATATATATATATATATAGTCACGGTTTCAATTGTTATCATGTTGTTTCACTTGACCTATTTAATTTTTTTTTTATTTCATCCTTCTACACCCCCGATTTCATTATTTATTTGAAATCTAGTTGAAGTTTGAGGAAATATAAATCTGTTGCTACTATATAGGTCAGCTTCTTATAGAAATGTCTGGTTAACGATAACACCTAGTAACATCATTGGGGAACTCATGTTAACAATGCCCTCCTGGGAAATATCTTGGAGATATCCTACATTTCTTTTTGAAATCTCTGAGCTTAATTTTCTTTCTAATAGCAATTTCTATGAAGAAATTAAATTTTAATTAGCACCATGAGTATTTAATTGATTGGCAAAGAGAATTTAGACGAACAGTATTTTATATTCTTACAATCTTGAATCACTAGACAATTGGGAAAATGGCAACGGTGGCACAAAACGACCATTCCTCTGTTTGTAGTTCCAGTTGGTTGAACATCCAAAAGAATGCTTATGACATGTAGGATCAGTTGTTAAAACAACGCTCTGAACTGACGATCAACTGGTATCTTAACCAACCCATCCTCAATGATTGACTTGAACATGATAGAAATCTATTTATGATCCGCTTCTATATTGAATATATTCTGTAAAAAGAGACAATGTAAATCTATTTTAATCTACCTACTCTATGTTATTTACATCATGGTTGAGATCGTCTACCTTGTCAGTTAAGATGATAAGAGCCTAGGGCGGCTGTACTGTAAACTTCTGTATTAGAATCTCTTAATCGGCAGATTCTCTCGCATCTTGACGTTAACGGAAACTTCGAACCGCACAATTTTCGTTACTGTCAATATTAAATTGTGTTGCATACGTTGCACACGTCTCTAATTAATGTTTAAAGTTTCTATTGTTTGTTGATGTGATTAAAACATGTGCTTCAGAAGAGAGAATGATGGTGATGATGATGATGATGATGATAATGTTAGTCTTGATAATGGTGAGAAAACAAGCAAAATGGGCTGGAATAGAAGTTAAATTCTGTAGAAATAAGCATTTCTAGTTCAAATGTTCACTCGCACATGTTGAATGTGTGTTGAGAAAGTAATACGTTTGTTGATATTGTATTAGAATATTGAAATTTCAAATGTTTACTTTGAAGAGGTATTCAGTCACATCTCGATTAACATTATCATATTTATTTCTATAAAAGTTATTTGATACCACCATCTTCCGCCTCCCATAAAGAACACACCATATGTGATAATTGCAAATTTTCTAGTCCAAATTATGTGCTAATTTTGTACAAATTATCACATACTGCCCGAATTTACATCATCAACCTAACCGAGAGATATCATCCCCCTCACAAATAGATTTTAGTTGGGCCCAATAATGGTCCACACAGATTACGTGCAATACAATGATTAATAGAAAAATTGTTGTGAATTTTTCGAATTTATAAACCTCCAAACAAAGCAATGATTGATTGAATTTATTTTTCGTAAATAGGAAACAAAAACCAAACAACAAATCTTTTCAAAGTTGACTTTGTGTAAATTTTTGTTTCATCATACAACAACAAAAAAATGATCGTTTAGTAGGTTGATGATTTTATCAGCCTATTTGGTTGAAAGGTATTTGTTTGTTGAACAATAGTCTGTCACTACTATGACTATGATAAAATGTACAAATTGCTAGCAGCAAATTTACGTACAAGCCGATAACAAATTTTGATTAAATTCGATCCAATTGACAATTTTGGAATTCCTTAGATTCAATAAAGTCCGTGTCCCAAACTACCATAAAACTTTATTCGGGATATTAAGATGCACACATCCCCTTCATCATCCATCGTCTATCTACCAAATTTGTTACTTTATATTAAACATGATATATGATGGGAAAAAATCACGACGTTAGTCGAATCTTCTTGATAAAGTTGTCTCATTTCCAACATCTCTGGAATCTGAAATCGACACGTTGGCAGTTGACTAGCATTAAATTAAACCATAAAAACTTAATTGAAGTATGGTAACAAAAAAAAATGAAACGAACTTCGGCACTATAAGTTAGTCGGAGCAATATAGCAAAGTTTTTTATTTGAATGAAACAAAAAATTATCAAACATTCGGTGTAATAAGAATATTCGTGTAAAACGTTCATAACACGGACTTTTTTTGCTATCATTGCATTACAGTCGAAAGTTATCGATGTTAATGTTTCTCCTATTAAATATTTCACAGGATCAGTCAATAAAATTTATCTTTTTCTGTCACGAATCGATAAATCGCATTGTCCTTGTCGATTACGTTGACTATATACATTGAAAAACTACCCTTAACACATAACAGTTATCTGTATATAAGGTCTAGCCATGTGATGGATCATGGATATCTACATTTATGTTCACTTTGAATTGTGATTTTATGTGCATTTATTTCCTTTAATATATTTAATGTTTCATTTAGGGATTGAAAGAACGGTACGTTATCTGCCGTAAAAGATTTATGTGTATGCTAGATAATATTTTAAAACTTATAGCCAAACAAAAATAAACTCTGAAATAGAAGTCTTAGAACTACGAATTTGTCGCAGTGAAGCAGGTTTTCTCCCTAATTGAGAACCGGAACTGTAATTGTGCTACCGTATCCTTTTCAATTTTCTATTATCCATTAGTAATGGAAACACTAAAGTTATTGTTTCAATCCGTAGTCGAACCTGTTAAAGTTGCGGTGCTTCTGAATGAGAAATTTTTGTTTAAACACATCAACCAAATAATTGTTTTAAGTAGTAACTGAAGCCTACTCTATTTTACATTTTGTATGCAATTACCTAAACAGACTCATTTGAGATACTTGATTTGATTGGTGTTACCGTATTATAAAAGGCCTTCTCTGTATTTTCATATTATTCAAGATTCTAATAATTCGAAGAGGCACCCCCATTAATTAGTTTAAAGAGATAATAGAGAATTCGTCCGTAGCCTAAGATATGTTCTGGCCATCAGTGGGAAATACCCGGAAAAGTGTTGCATTTTCACCCTGAAAACTTACAAACTGGTCAAAATATGTCGAGAATTTTCAGATTTTTATATTGCATGAAAATGAAATTGTGGATTAGAACAAATCTATATTCGAATTTCAAGATGCCAAATCTAATGAACTCGTCAAATTACTGTTGAGAAGCGAAGTAATAAAAAAATTTGATTTGAATTTATATTCTATTCTTAGAAGAAGAAGAAGAAGAAGAAGACAGAAGGACTCAAGATATTTTGTTGTCTAATCTCGAAAGTCACCTGTCTCGATATCTTGACATTTGATAATTCATGAAAATTTAATTGATTCGCATCAATTAAATTACGCATTTTTGTTTAATTATCTTATCAACATTATAATAACGAACATATTCAATTATCAGTTCAGTTAACAATTGTTTATAATTTTCACATTAAAACAAATCAGTCAGTCCACTGACGGTATTGATATTTACTAATGGATTTCGTTAATGCGTTTTACGTGTTATTCCTCTCAAAATTGGACAGACTTTCTCGTATTAACAGAAAACATTTGATAAACTACAGAAAAAAAACAACATGTTTTTGTTTATGGAATAATAAGAAATTAGAACGATATTTAGACCGTTTTTCGGTCATTGTCATCGCGATTATTATCGCAATTAATCGGTTTACATGATTATATTGCAATAATATACATTGAATTTAATTTGATTCCAATCATGGGAAGATTGGTGTTGTTCGGTGGTAAAGGTTGTTTACAGATGCAAAGCGCCTCCACCAAAATCCCATAAAGCATTACACCACAATTTGAATTACGATATCAAATTATCTGTTGTCGTAAATTATATTGTTCAATGTTGAACATGTATATAGGAGTATATTGACATTTTAATCATCTAAATAATCAAGAAACACTAATTAAAATCCTGTTATAAAGGATAATGATTGATTCGTTTCACCTCTCCGTATGGATCTTTTATCCTGCATACGTAAAATCGGATAGATTTCCAGGAGAATCTTAACATTTATAACAAACCTTTTAGCGTTTAATTGCAGGTAAAATTAGGGCAGAATTTGATGATGCAGGTGCAATTTTATAATAATTTCTATTTTTCATTTCATTTAGATGACTTGCGCATTGCGGTTAGCGTGATTAGTTGATATACGAATCGATGAATGTTACCACCGTGAATTACAAATTAATCAACAATATATATATATATATATATATATATATATATATATATATATATATAGAGGAAATTGTACGAAATTAGAATACATTAAAAATATCAGGATTTATTTGAATTTCGTTTTTAACAATTTAACAATAAGGTTTTAACAATTACGTTAATTGTCGATGAAATTGAATGAAATATTAAGCGGACAAGATGAAACTAATTAATTATAGTGTGCATCTTGATGATATTACTTAATGAAATAAGTTTCACAAGTAAATTTTGTATTATTACTGTCGTGGTATTAAAGCGAATCAACTCCATGAATCACATCTAATTCCTGGTTGCTAATTAGTTGGATACGTTTGTCAGTGTAGAAATATTGAAATTGGTTTGCCTTATGAATAAGTGAAATACGTGGGATCAGTAATTTCGAATTGTGTTCAATATTGGAAATTCCATACACTCTCTCACTCTTACACATATTATTGTGGTATATTTTGAAAAAGATGCTTCTAATGTAGAGTTTGTGTATTTATGCACTGTTATTTCCCCAGTATTCACAGGAATGCACTCGAAGTACGCCTATTAGCAGACAGTCGGTATATCGTACACATATACAGGATGGAGTAAGTGTAAAAAAATATATATTGAAAGCTTTAAAAGATATCGAAATGTTTGTGTGTGCTTTGATAGCTTAAGGCCAGAACAAGATTGGGTTTTTATGTATTTTTCTCTATCAATACATCCATTTTATCTATCCTTTTTTTCTTCAAGATATTATATTTCAACAATATCCAAAGGCGAAGTGCATATTGTCTTCGACAATTACTGGGACATCTGCAAATATTCGATTTTCGCCAACGTTTGAATAAATATTTGGCAAACCCACTTATCAATTTCCGCTAAATCGATAAATTACATTCATAAAGGAGAAGATGTTTCAAATGTATTATAAAATACACATATTGTAGCATTGCAATTAACAGCAATGTCCTTTCAACGTGCAAACACACACCCACACAGAATCCAGTCTGTTTCAAAATGTATTTAACAACTTGCCTCTATCAATATTTGCATTTCATCACATGCTCGATTTATTTCTCTAAAGGTGTTAAGTCCTTTATGAGTTTCTAGTTAAAATATTCATCAGGCTTTAGAATATTCCACCCCTTCTGTTACGTGAGGCAGGCCAGTTACTGAAATAACAGTCGTGTCGATAGATAGTGGATGACAGTGAATAAAGTTTAAATTTTGAATAAAACTCCACCCCTACGTTGGAATTGTTACAGACTAAAAACTAATTACACAACCAGATGTGTTTTTAATAATTATATACATTAATTAATATGCAGAGTTGACCGGTTGGAATTAGGCGAATTCTCTCCTACGCCGTCATGTGGAAAATCTAGAATTTGTGTGGTTTAAGCACGCTTCTACCTGCTACTATCTTTCGTGTTTTTTGTTTGTTTGGTTTTTTTTTGAAGCAATTTAACGGATATTATAGCCTTTTAGGTTCCCTCATGTGTGTTCTTGTATGCTGTTGAAGGGCTACAGGTGGTCCACACTTGTAACAACCGACTGGAAGAATGTCTCGCTAGTGGCATATTCATCTTTATAAGAAACGGATAATAATCCAAATTTACTTGCGATTAATCACACGTAATCGATTCGTATGTTGAATAAGTAACTAGTCCAATTTATTTTTGGAACACTTCCTGCTAATGTCAATGCGAACATTTTGCTAATTACTGAGAAAGTGTGTTGGAATTTTGGATAATTCCGACGCTATTCAGAAATTGTAATATTCTGTATATATATAGAAGAATAGATAATTCATCATTTCCGTTAGAATTAATGGAGACGGCTGTAGAAGCGACAGTTTTACACTAACAAAAAATAAACCATCAACAAACCATTGTCGTGTTCTACCTGTACGACATTATCTATTCAAATTGCAATGCAAACAGAACTTGAAAATAATTGACACTAAAATCTATAAAAAAAAATAATCAAATTGATTTATTATGTGTTCTACTCCTTGGTGACAATCCTTTCAAAATGTTGTATCATTAATCATGTTTATTTTTTTTGTGGCACATTGAGTTTCCGGCAATGGCCGTAGTTTTTTTTGCTCTTCCACAATTTTATTTGTTTATATATTTTAAATTTAATATTCTCATTTTATACTCACTGGTAGCAGGAGGGAAAAAATCAATAGAAAACCTTGTCTAGAAATGGAACAAATTCAGCAATAACTTTTACATCTAACTGTGTTCCGTGCAAAAAACGAATTAATAAACGTGTCACATTAAATCATCCAGGATTTGATTTAATAAAACTGTACGTTGGCGTAATAGAAAAAGAATTCTTACCACACAGCCCCAGACACACATACATATACAGAAAAACGCAGTTTATCTTCTACCTGATCTATTTCTCTCGACATTTTTGAAATTGCATTCCCGAAAACAAAATTTAGAGTTCGAACTGTTCGACATTTTTTTCCCCTCTTCAACAGTAGTTTGAAAACACATACGTATCATTTTTGAACTAACAACTACCAAGATGGTCGTATATGTAAACTTTCACTGAAAGTCGAATTTAAAACACTATATAGAAAAGGGCCAGACTTTTGACTTATGTTAATGAAGCGAAATGATAGAATCTCGTGTCGTGCCATGAAATAGATGCTGGGGTTATGCAAACAAAACGAGGGAAACAAGTTCTTTGCGTGTACGTTCTCAAAGTTTTGCAACTTGAATGTGTCTCTCAGCTGGAAAGATAGTGAAAATTTGCTTAAGTGTGTAATATGGATATTCAGTTTCAGTTATTTTATATAACTCTTTCTTTATTCTCCACATCTCTTGTGAATACTTTTTTTATTCACTTAGCACTTGAATGCAAGCTTTCTGAGTGATTGAGGAAGTGATGAAATTTTGTCACAATAAGAAGAAATAATGAAAACGTCTTTAAACAACATGATACTGTTGAAATGGTATGCAATTGTATTCATTGTAGTGAATACAAAATACGAAAAAAAGGGAACGTTAAATATTCGCAACGTAGGCTTTACATAAAGAAGGACGAACCAAAAATAAGTTCTTCTACTATGTTGCAATTCACTTTGTAGGACTTTCACATTTACAAACATAAAATTAACGTTAAATTATTTGCTTATTTATTTATATATTTGTTTATTGATATTTATTCTCGCTTTCGCTAAAAGGCGTTCACACTTGTCTAACGTGATGTAATGTTTCATATTGAAATTTATTACAATGCGTAAGTTTTCATTTCAAAGTAAGTGTTATTGTTACATAGTTATTTACATTGTCTGCTGGTGTATGTGTAATTAATTCGGGCTACTGAGTTCTTTGATGTTCATAAGGTTGCACTGAATGTAAGCGCAGGTACAACAAAGGCGCACGTAAATTTAATTCACACCTAAATGTATGTCAAATACCCACATTTCGGATTGTTATGACCTATTTTTATTGTGGATGTTCGTCCAGAAACAGATTGTAAATTGGGGAAAAAAATTCATCTGGATACGACTGGTCGAAACATTATGATAATAATAAGTGAGTAGATTAAACAGTGACGCGTTACTCGATTGGCAGCGAAAGGCAATTGCCTGTAGGATTTTACAAACCGATCACTGTAGTAAGAATATCGAATTGGCCACTGAAGAAAAATTGCTGAATCCAACGCAGCACAAGGGACCCCCTGAAGCTAAATTTGCCTGGGGTACCATGCCGCTATAACGCCTCATTGCATATAGTCAATCGGAATCAAAGAAACGTTTTCCTCTCAAGATACTTTAAGCAAATACTAAAACTGGTTACCAACTTTTCGGTTGAAATGCATTTTTTTCGAATATTTCCTAAACGCATACTAAAACATCAATAAGGGCTTTCAAATGTGGTTTAAAACGCAAATAGTGTGATGGCTTTACTTCGGACCGCTCAATCCTGGAATGAATTCGAAATCATGGATTGTTGGACCACAACTGCATGAACGTTTGCCAACAATTCCCATCTGATAGAAGGAACATACATTATATTATCACAAAAGGTCATCTCACATTATTATTACTTGAAGAACCTGACTAAGTTAATTTTGAAAAAGCCACCCTTAAGTTACTTTAATTTCAACAATCGATACCATTATCTAGACAATAAAAACCTAAAATTAAATTGCAAGATTTTTAATGGAACACGAGATTTTCTTAATATAGAATTACCATTTGACATTTACGATTTGTAATAAAATGGCTTTGTTTTTTCTCTAAACTTAATCAAATTTTCTCATTTCATGAGATAATGGAAAGTTTTTTTTTATTACAACAAAGCAGGAATAGTTTTTTTTTATTTTGACTTCTACTGCTTAGACCAAAACTGGTCGTTTTTTTTTTGAGAAAATTCAATAGAATTGGAGTAAATGATATTAATTAAACTACCTTCCACGCCGGTTTATTTGATTAAATTTCATGAAAAAACCAGAAACAGACTGGATAGTATTTGAATAATTTAGGAGGCTGGATGAAATCTAGTCAGGAACAGATACATGACGACGAAACAAGATTGAAGTGCATCTATTCTAACACGATACGTATTTATCACTAATAGAATAAAATAAACTGTTTCTTTAGTAATTTTCATATAATTTATTCATTCGACACATTAAATATCAATTAAACGAAATTTTATTTGTCATTCAGGATATTATTTGCTAAATTCATGTTTCTATAAACATACCTACCCTCATCCCTTACCCGCATCATAGGCGACTATTCATTGTTCGTGACAAAAGAATAATAGTTTGTGTTGTTCTTGATAAGACGCATACATTAATTCTAAGATAAGTGAATGGGGGTTTATTTTTTGCACATTTAAAATATGAAAATTGCAAAACAAAAACGAAAAAGATTATTTCCATTTTTTTCTTGTTAATGTTCTGAATGGGAAATCGCTGAAACAGACGATGATGACGTGACGTTGACATTTTAAAAACAATTTGTCAACATTGTAAAATATTACTGGCTCAAACCGCCCCTATTCCACTGAACTTCTTTAGGGTGTGTTTCCCTTGAAATTCTATTTATGTTGAAATCTGGTATATTGAATTATTATATGTTCTATGAGTTATAACAGTGTACAGTCAGGGGTTGTATAGTATTTTAATTCGGGTTCATTACTCTACAGGTTCGTCTTTTATTTCTGACAAGGATTCCTGTTTAATATTCTACAACCCTCTTTTACGTTGAATTGGATTGAAAGATTGAAATTTCTACAGCCTGGCGAATACAAACTTCCATTTTTGATCATGATGATTATAAATTAGGGTCTACCAATGTGTTCACATTGTAATTCCAACAATAATTATACATACATCAAAATAATCTCTAAATCCAAAATGTGCGGAACATGACATTTCTGTTGGTGTATAATCCATCTACCAACCTCTAATGGAACAGTTTATATAATACGGGAAAATAAACGATGCCACAACAATATTTAATCGGCCATACTGACAATTCGAATGTTGATTGTTTAAATTAAAATTGATTTTGTTATTAAAACAAAAACAACAACAAGGTATTTGTCATTTATGAACACACATATGTTCTTAATCAAGAGAGTTGTTGGTAAAGGATGGCTCCAGACAGGCCAGCATCTGGGATAAATGTGATCAGGCAGGTGGTGTCTCAAATGTCTTTGTTGTAGATCTAGAATGCGAGCATATGTCGTTATTTATTGGAACGGTGGAGGGATGGATACTAAAATTTTAAAACTTTTCAATAGCAAAATATTTTCCTGAATTGCTACAATTTCCAATTTTAAGCATAAAGTTTGTTATAACTTCCACCTTACAATGAGAGAGCATATGTGAAATTTTGTTGAGTTGCTTGTTACTTTTGTTGAAAACACATCCAACAAATGTAAATATATTCATGTTATTTACAAATTTTGCATTACTTCACATATGTATCTGCGTATATGAAATACATCCCTTTTGATGACTTTAGTTTCAATTAAAATGTTTTAACTTTGTCTGTTTTTTCAAAAAAACAAAAAAAAACAAAAAACTCTGTAGTAAATGTAATATAGAACTATAAGCTTTAATAATATATTATTTAATGAATTTATTTCTATACGAGAAACAAGCTGTACAACAATCGCTTGCATAGCAGCTTACTAACTAGATAAGAATTTTATATTAATATCATTATGATTATTACAACAACTTATAGCTTTATTAATTTTCTTTTCTTCGTATTAATATTTCCCGTCTCAATATACAATCCGTTACTGCAAATCCTTGGATATTTTCATACCAAAAGATGTCTGTAAGGACAATGAAAAAGAGAACCAAATTAACTTTGCATACTTCGTCTATTTCGACTCAGTTGACTTGACTCTAAGTCACTCAAAGCAGCGACTGTAAAGTGATTAGCGATTTGTCAAGAGAATCCGTTTATAAATGTCAAATGGAGCATTTGGTACTTTTAAAACAAATCCGATGCCTGTCCATTAGAGTTTAATTTTTGACAAATAAACAAGTAGAACAAGCACTAATTTGTAAGCGTTCTGATTTCTTAAGTGTAGCCTGAGGCAGACTTTAATAAAATTGTAAAGCCACATGGCATGTTTGCAATTGTATCTTATTATGTGAAATTTCTTTTGTTAACAATGTTTACCATTGGATCCGAGTCATATTAGAAGAAGAATATGCTTTTAAACCATCAAATTTTAATGTCATCGCCCTCAGGAGGCTTTTGTTACAACTGTTTTATTATTATTTTGTATGCAATAATAATGAAACCTACGCTGGACTAACTCATTAATTCAGCGAAATATTTAGCGTTGGTTGTTTTTTGTTGAAACTCGAATTTTCAAGAAGTATTTCAGGATTAAAACAGTCAGTAGTAAATTTTTTAACGAAATTATATGCAGTCGCAAATATGATTGATGCGGCAGATAATCTCCCAAGGTCCGTCTATTTTTGAAGCACATAAACACTCATTTATTAAATAATATACGTCTTCTAGGAATTTTAAATATGAAGAACAACCGACTTCCTAGATGGTATAATCATTCATAAAATTACCGTAATACTTATGTGTCACATTATGGAACATCTATTTTAGAAATTGCCCAGTAATCGCCTATTGTATTAGGTAATAAGACGTCTATGGTAAGAAATAATTTATTTTCATAACCCATCCTTTTATTACTTTCGTATTTACTATCTTAAATCCAACTTGATCGAATCAAAATAGATTATGTATAGTGTATTTTTGGCTAGTTTTTGTTGATGAAATATCTAATAATAATTCATAATTTTAGTCTAATCTCCATGAAGTATAAAACGAACTGTGTTTTGTTTATGTTGTATTCCAAATTAATTAAATTGCTTTATAAAAAAAGTCCAGTTACGTTACACTACAATTTATATAACAAACATTGTTGATATGCATGTAGAGCGGCATGAAAATACATCAACTTCAAATTATACAACCTGATTAATCGGTTAGCTTGTTGTACAATAATAAATTTAAAATATTCTTATTTCTTACATTATAAAGAAAATTACGTTTACGTTGATTAAAGAGTCTATACATAAATATCATTAGTAATTCTCTTAGTTGGGTAGTTTCGAAATTTAATATGAGTGTGAATTTGAACGAGAGATATGTAGAATGAAGGGGCATAGGGATTGAGAGAATTGCATAGTTCTAAGCAGCTTATGTTTAATGCTTACGGCTACGTGGTATTAAACACTAGTTTAGTACATAAAGTAGAAATGTCTATGCATACGGACTGGAGATGGTACAATTATTACATTAAGGGTACCCTTTGAACTTTGTTGTGTGCTAAAAATTACATGAAAAGTATCTAGTTTCGTCGATTTTTTAACGTTCACATGGAATATTTGAATATAACTATGAGAACTTTGTTGAATTCAATTGGCCTAGGTAAGTGAATTCATTCGAAATTAACATTCTAATTGGTTAGTCTTTCCATTTTCAACAATTTTCCACTGTAATGCAGACAGTCTCAGTAGGTTACTTAAATTTAATCGTCAACATTATCAAACTATTAACGATAACGTTCTTTTTCATTATTACTAAAATGGTTTCTCTACGAAAAATATCAACAAATAATAATATTATGAGAAGCTAAAAAACAACGTAAACTCGATAGAACGATGACAGAATGAATAAAATAAAAATGTTATTTGTTCTCGAAATGATTATTTCAATAAAAGAGGATTTATATTGTAGCGAGTGTCAGATGCCTGGACACACAAGATACGAAGACTGCTATTCATCTTCTTCATCAAACGCTTGGCGTATCTCGAGACTCGGAAATATTGTCAAAGGCTCCGGCTAACACATTTACACAAACAAAACTGCATATATATATATATATATATATATATATATATATATATATATATGGAAAAACGTATCGTATTCCTCCACTTCTATACATCCATTCAATACGGATGGAGGATCATATGCTGTCACCGCATGTTTTTATTTCAGCTTTTCTTCGTCAACATTGCTATACGTTCACATTTATTCGAGAGAAATGTTTGTTATTTGATAATCGGTTGTATTTTGTTGGCGGGACAAAAAGGAACATTTAAAAACAGAAAATGACGAACACATTAACAAAAGATTGAAATTTTGTAAAATAACAATAATAATTCAATACCAGTAGACTGTGTTCACGCAGGGCTTTACTTAACAATAACGAAGTTAAGTTTAACAGAAGATTAGATTTATAACAGTGATAAAAGTGTGTCGTTTTCGAAAATGTATATTTACCGAACTGGAAAAGGTACAAACACACTGATAGAAATAAAACATTATTGTTGCATAGATTTACATTGAATCGATATTGCATAATCGAATGGAAGACTTACACAGTTGTCAGTCGTATGCAGAAATCTCATTTTGAGAAGGATGTGTATGCCTGGTTGTGACTGTAAATTCGTGCTCTAATGACACATACACACATATGTTAAACACTGTATCTGTATAGTAATGGGTCCATACACCATTTGCAATGCAAATGATAGCGAGAACCATCCACAAAAGCCATCATCTCCTCTACTGACATTACAACATCGATTTTAATAATACTGTTCGTAAATTGCAGGCAAAGCAGTTTTTTTTAGCCTTTCTTTCTTTTATCTGTAGTAGTGTTATATGAATACGTTCAGACAGCAACCAAGAACTCGAATGCCACGCCTATATCTACATCGACATCTTTGCCAAGATTAAATTTCTTATTCTGTTTTAACGAGCCGTTGAGAAATATCGAGAAAATTTCCGATTTATTATCCAGAATTCGTAGATTAATTAGTAGAGCACAACCGGATGGTGGAGGAAATGAGACATTTGCTGTTATCGAAAAAACGACATGTCTCCCAATAGAAGGTCTTCATCGAACAATCAATATTGTCTAAATTGTTTTATGTATAAATATCCACTTTTATCCAAGACGGCACGTTATCTTCTACCTTCATTAAGATTTTCGTGTTTTTTTTTGTTATCAATTTATTCTAAAAATAAAGCCCCTCGTCTCTTCCTCCTGTCTTTATAGCAACTGGAATCTGTGTCAGAGCAATATTGTGAAGATAAATGGTGAGGTTTTCACAATCTTTGTTAATCGAATAGGCCTTAATTATTTTCCATAATTTACAGACACGTTACCTAATATTCTAGAAGTGTGATTAATGTTTTTTAATTGAAATAATTCAGATAATTTCTCATTTGTGAAAGTTAATCGGTTTGCTCGAAATTGAATAGAATTAAAGCAATTTCTTACAGAAAAACATTTTCGTGATTAATTTAATTGTTTGAAACTTGTAATAATACTCCTCAATTGTATACAGTTCAACTGTATGTAGTCTTTTTTTCTTCGTATTTGTTTGTTTATCTTTTTTGCGCCTAATCCACTTTCATCAGTCATGGTTGAGATCCTTTAATTTATTTGCTTGAGTCTCGAAACCTTCACTTTGCTGTCGTTTCATCTTGTATATCTTTCGAAATCAGTTTTATCCATAAATTTCAGTCTATTGGAGGAGGCAAATCGGATATGTAATCAGTTCCTGAAAAATATTGTAATTTAATTTGAATAAAATGTTGTATCCGACTATATTGAGAAAAATGGCGGATGCGCCGGACATGAAACCCAACAAATAATAAATATACAGTCATTGTTAAACTATATTTACTGATTTTTGAGTAATTTTGTTGTCATTAACTGACGTAGTTCGCGATTTACAATTTAGAAGCTTTAATATCCTGTTTTTTTCTCTCTATTCGATTATTAATTGATTTCGTTCAGATTCGAACATTGACAACGATAAAATGAACGCTCCATTAAAAGGAACGATAAAGAATTTCAATCATAAAAACATACGTGTTCGGTTAAGCAATATCAGAATAGCAATTTATCGTTTTATTATTGTTGATGAAATTTCCAACTCAGAACGTTAGAAAAATCATCAACAAGATTTGTTTGTCATTCGAAAAAAATCGTTTAGTTTTGAGAAAAGATTTCCGTATAAAAATATCAGTCGTATATTATTTAGATATCATTTTGTGCACAGAACGATATGACAGGTTTTCCATTTTCCAGTGGCATACAAGTGAAAATCTAGCTGAAAGCAATAAGCTATTTCATAAATGAAACGAACCAACTAAAAGCCAAACGTATGAAAATACGAATTTGCGCAAATTACAGACAAATATCATCTCGGTAATGTAGAAATTTTCAAAAAATATATATACATTTCTGTTTATCCTCCACTGACATTTATATTGTTGTTATTGCTATTGCTATTTTATTTTCTTGAAGCTTTTATGTTATTTTCGTGGATCGGCTTTATGATTACAAGAGAAGGTGTTGTGATCGAAAATAAATGAAAGATTCTTGGTTGATTCCATTGAGAATTTCTTGTATTGGAAAACTATTGGTGCGGTTTGAATTAGACCTTCTCACTACATACCAATCGATTCAATTCGTTTCAATATAGGATCAATAATGATCGAATTATTCCGTATTTGTTAATTTTTACATTATTTTTATGTCAAATAAACGGAAAATTAATAGAATAATAGAATTTAATTTATATTGATCCAAATGTGGGCAGTTGTTGAATAGGTAGACGGGAATATTTTACATTTCATTCAATTATGTTTGAATTAATAGAGCGCCATATTTTCTAATTCGTCGGTATTTAATGCTGAAATAACGAGTAATAATTGTAGATATTCTACAGAAATAAATAAATATTTAATTGAATTTCTTAATTTAATTTTAGTTGTATTTATCTGAACTAGAATCAGGAGACTTGTTGCTGTGTGCACTTTATTGGAAAAGTCTGGTTGTGTGTGGAGTTGCTTTAGCTAGATTACGAATAAATCTTGAGTCGTTCTCGACAATCCACTGGGACATTTACAATAGTCACACGTAGACTCTCGATAAAATTTAATGATCATAATTTAATGGTTATTGTTTTTGTATTTTTATTCCATGTAAGGGCTTTAATTGGAATTAATTATAAGTTCACCTTAACGAGTAGTGTAACAGGATACAATCTAAGGGTGGTTGAGGTTTTCACTTTTAATCACGAAAAATTAGTTGTTGGATACGTATAATAAAGGATTTTCTAGCAAGAGCACAACCAATCGCTACATGTTCCGCCACGTGGTTCTATCACCTTAATCCTGTGAAAGTTAATTCAAGCGCACCCTTATACATACAATCCCATGCCCACACACACACACAACCTGAAACGTAAACCACATTCTACTACTACACACAATATTATTGATTTAAACCGCCCCAAGCTGCGCGCAATGCAGCTTCTGACAGCTTCATCTATATTGCCTTTAGCGCTTTGTATTTTCCTTATTGATGATGGTCATTTCGTTATATTCAATTCTAAGGTGATCGGTTATTTTTCCAAACAATTTCCGTTTTGTTTCGCATAATTAACAACGATAACTTTCCTAGTTCCTTCACATTGCTTCCTTTATTCGAAATTTGATACTTTAAATTCAGTAGAACAAAAGTCATAATAATTATTGTTTAAATTAGTAGAATGGAATCGAGAAACTTACGGGAATTGTTATTATTAACATTATATCTACTACAGCATCTATTGCAGCAATTCCTATATGAAATGTAATTTTGTCTGTTATTGTCAGCATGCAAAATAGATATGATTTTTAACAATTTAAAACACGTTTTACGTCGATGCGGTGATGATAAACGTCAACAATGATTCGATCGATAGCTTCATCTTTGCAAAACTTACATCTGTCATATGTTGTGTGTGTGTGTGTGTTGTTGTACATTCGGATGTTTTCAAATTTTCAACATGAATGACACTTATACATACGTACAATATTCCAGTCGTATGTAAATCCATTTTGATGGTTGTATAAAATATATTTCAAACTACTTAGGCTTCGTCGTTTCCCAACACAATATCACAATCAAATATTAGATAAACGTCTTCTAAATATATGATTAACTCGTCGATTATAGATCGTATATAATTGTGTTGATTTTCTTTTGTTTTGCTATACGAGTATATAAAGTGAAAGGGGTGGGAAAGTTATCAATTACACGTTACAATTTTTAATTAGATACGTGTGCAAGCAACGTGACCGTTAATGAAGATTTATAACAATGCAAATTCTACAACTTGTCAACAATATATAAACACTATGTCATCTTTTTCGTTTTTTTTTATAATATGTTTAAACAGCGATGTGTTTTCCGCTTAAATGTTAAAGAATGTTTATGAGAATCTGCAAGGATAATAGGTTTTCTGTATATTAATTCTCCAAGATATTTTCATAAATTCTATAATAAATCTCAAGAAGACAGCGATAAAATTAATCGATTCGTTGGTAGAATTATAATTTTCGAAATTCAGTACAAATATTAAGTTGTTTTGTAGTTTATTGGATTGAATGTATATTCGTCATCCGATGGGATTTCATTTCCATACGTGATCGAATTGTACATACAAGGTAACTATTATTAAGTACGCGTTCGCATGAAGGAAATGTAAATATAGAACTCTATTAAAGTTATAACGAAAATCTTTCCATTTTGAACTCGAAATTTCTAATTTGCTATGCTATTATGGATTCTGTACAATTCACACTTTCCTCAGATACAATCGATAGCGAAATGTAAGCAGTATGAAATATCAAGTATACTTCTTAAGATATTGGAAAATTCTTAAGCAAGTTCCTCCATTTTTTACCTATCAAGGTATGATTCGTCTTTTTTAACATCTCCAACCCAACTCTAAATACTACAAAAGACAGGCTTGTCAAACTCAAACAGATGAACTATATACGATTAAAGTTCTTCAACTGCGATTCCAAAACATGACTTTATCCATAATCAGACTAATTGTAAGGTGATCTTGTACAGGTGACAAGTTATTACCAATTCTATGTTGAATGCAATTATAAAATGTTGATATTTACGCTGCTCTAGAACTCCTAACAATATTTGAACAATAATAATGAGCATAATCCATGAAGCAGTAAATTCTTACAATTATCGGTGAAAATCAACATTGATATCAAGATTTATGTAGAATCCAAACGTTTATTAAAACTATGTCAATATTAGTTGACAAATAGAAAATGTCCCTCGTTGAAATCAGTCAAGCAGTCAAATTGAAAACAAACGTAACATTAACTATATTTCAACTTAATAGGTGCCAATGTGAACATGGCGAATTTATTCAGCAAAAACACACTAAATTGTAATCAAACACGAGGACACTTTCTATGTTGGCACTAAGTCGCACTACACCATCACAGTTAGGGAACAATTGTCTTTTCAACAGTAATTGTGACGCCTGTAAGAGCAGTGAATTTAAGGATAATTAACGGTTCTTGACTTTCGGAAAGGCGATGAAACATTTCAAATATGTTCAAATCGAGATGCGTCTTATAATTACACAAATAGAAAATGAACTTTATGCTTTTATTAACATTTCATTATACAATTTAATATAAATGCAATATTTAACGTAAAACCATTTTCTAATAGGGTGATCTATTAAATATTTGTTCGATAAAAGGTTTTCATCGAATTTTGTTTGATAAATTTTACGTTAACGACAGGTTATACGCATAATGTTTTATATACGAGTATGTATACAATAAAATCCGTTTAGAAAATTAAACGTTTCTGTCCGTTTTTGAATAAAAATGGTCGACGATATAATAACTTGAATATTTTAGTAGTGGAGTTGATTTATCGCAAAGGGGCGTCGAAGCATTTAATATCCATTATGTTATGTTCAGGGTACTTTTGCTATAAATCGGGATTAAAACTTAAATTAGGAAACTTTTATTGTGAAGCTCGCACTAACATATGTTTATAATCGTAAACAGATGGATTAACAACTTTTAAAAGCCACACTGATAAGAACCAGACGTATAAAATAAATGAAACATTTACAGGAAATCTAATAACGTTTTATATTTATGTAAGATTGAAGAAAAAAAAGTCTAAATGTATAATCGATTATAATTGGACAGTATATGACAGTTATGAAATTAATTTTGCTCCGACTGTGATAGTGACAGTGATGAAAATTTCGAGAACGGACAATACAAATTGCAACTGTAAACTGTTAAGGTAATGTGAGACATTGTTGAAATTCTATAAATGAAATCCCCCCATAAATCATAATAATTAATTTCAATCAAATAACCTATCGAATTGTCGGAAAATAATTTAGTTTAAGGATAATAATTAATCACAACAACATAAAATTAATTTACGTCCATTCACTTCCTAGCAATTCCCTTAGTTTATCATAATTAATTAACAATTGGTATTAAAAGTGCGAAAATGGAACGTTTAACACTTCTTTGTTAATAAATCGTGTGGCGGTGAATTTATCAATTTTTGATAAAATCGAATATGCGACAACAAAAACGAGGGGATTCCACTTATCTCACACGAATACATTGAACTCTTGTCCATTTTTGTAAAAGGTTATACAGCCATAATCAGTTTAATTATTAATTGGGATATCCTAAAATGAGTTTTATCCGATTGGGATCAGCTATTTTATCTAGAAGATTCACTGAGTGACATTTATTCGACAACCTTTCTCTCTTCTACTTCGGTTTATTATTTGATAGCAATCGTAAATTTTCTAAAATTCCTATTCGGGTTACTAAACTTAAAAACGTTTTAATTTCTACCATGGAAATAATGAAATTATAAGCGTTTTATGCAATTATAAAATACAAACGTTTTCTGTGTAATATCAAGACTTCACATTAATTAAGTATCCTGAGATAATTTAATTAACAAGACAAACTTTACGAAACACAACAGTGCAGAGGAAAGAGTTGTTATTAACCACTTTAACTGATGATTTATATGGTACGGTCAGTTGTTAAATACTGCTCTTTAAAGTTCTATAATGTACATGTTGTTGTAAATAATTACTTATAGTTGTAACAAATTACTCTGTAATGAGTTTAGTTTTGAGAGGTATTAAATGGATGTAATCTCAATTTATCGTTCTACTAAATACTGTTGGGCAGGTTAAAGATTTGCGAAAAAAGCGCACACATAAAAAGCAATATAATCAATGAAAACGAAAGTAACTCGTCAAAGGACATGAAAAACACTATCTCCATATTAACAATCACACAAATTTCGAGATCGAAATCCCATTAATAACCGATTTTGTTATAACGATCATAGAATATCGATAAAACCAATTTCGTATCAAGTTAAAGATTGTTACTTTAACAAGTTTGCTATGTGATTCTTCAACAATCGAGAAAAAACTGCTGCTTATTTACGTTTGTGTTGACCTAAATGGATGGAATAGCGCTTTCGAGCAATATTGTAGCAATATCTCTATTTTATTTATATAGAACCTATTAGGCCGTTTATTATCAGTTGCCTGTTTACCGTTTCTACCCTTAACTGACGACAAACTGTGTGCAAATTGGTTTAATCACATCCCACAGATTATTCCTGATGAACAATTAAAAGCTTTAAGAGTCATTTGCAAGTTGTGATATAATAAATAAGAATTTCTCAAGTGTCAATAAACAATAAATAATAAGTTCTATCATGTTTATTGATTGTATATTGCAAATGAGCTTGTTTTGAGTTGTTTGTTAATTAATTGTTGTGGAATAAATGCCGTCTCATCTGTGTTAAATGTGGAGGGTTTTGTGTTTAATTCGTCCCGATTCTTATTCTATACCAAAAGAGTGGCCTGAAGGTATACAAATACAAAAGAGTAAATTTGTTCGACAAATTATTATCTTTCTATAAATAACCATTTTAAAAAGGATACGGAATCCAATGTAATTATTGGTTTTACTTAATTAAATTGTTTCCGTTAATTTGGGTAAAATCAGTCCATTTAATCCTTAACTGTATATATATATATTTTTTTGCTATAAAAGTATCATTCCAATAAATATCTAAGCATTTACGGTGGTAGGGTCTCCTTTTTCAATATAGATAATGTGTCTTGGTCACGCAGCCATTTATTTGTTTGTAATTTCGTTTCGATGTCGAAACGGAAACTTTTTACTATTGTGTTTTGACTGTCGATTGGATTCTGTTTTCACTTTTTTTCTGTGTTTTGTGATCATTCATTGTTCCAACTTGAAACCACCTTGGACACGTTTTCCAATATTGTAAACGTTCATAATGGGAAAAGTTTAAGGATTAAATAAAGAAACAACATTTCAAATAACTTTCCGATAACTTTTTAATATTTGAAGAGATTCACGCCTTTATAGAGATTTTTTTTAGAAAAGAAGCTTGTCAACATTTAGCTTTTTTTTTAGTGAATTAGCCTCGTTTGATGTTATTTTCATGTACGTATTTTAGACGTTAAAAGGAAGCTTCGTAATGTATATTGATGTGATTCGTCTATCGATATCGATTATTATGCGTAACACGTGCGAAAACTACACAAATAATCCGCACCTGTCATTTTAAATCAGTTTAACACAGTTATTAATATTTATCGATTTTTTTCTAATAGAAGAAGAAGTAACAGAGACACGAACGAGTATTTCAAATTTGCTTTGATAAAATTTTCGTATTTTGATAGTTGTATAAATAACAGTTTTTCATATATTTTTTCTTTGGTTACAGGAGAAAGACCGTTTCCATGTAGTTGGAATAATTGTGGTAAAAGATTTGCCCGTTCCGATGAATTAGCTAGACACACACGTACACACACTGGCGAGAAAAACTTTGCGTGTCCTGTTTGCAATAAGAAGTTTATGAGAAGTGACCATCTCAGGTAATGTAATTAGTTTAAAAAAACAATTAGTTTTGCTAAAAGTAATGACGCAATTTCCCTTTTGTTTTTTGGAACAAATATTCATAATTCCTGCTATTCTTGTTATTATTAATATGGTTGGTAGAAGTAATTAGACTTTTTCTATGCTTTGCACGAAATGCTTTAATTAAAGTGAATTTATAAATGCGCAACATTATATAGTTATTGGAGCCAATTCCCTGATTACGTAAAACGAATCCGGTCGGTTTTCCGATGACTACAAATCTCAGGAGTGCCTGAAACCATAATGATATTTAAGTTGAATTTATGGGGAAATTTCTTCCTGGAAACGTAAAATATACGCACGTCAAAATATAGATATTACATACATATATAATAATCGTTCAAAAATACGTGGAATAAACGAAACGGATAAATCATCTAAAAGTAATCCTCTTAATGATTTCACTAATATTTATTGCGAAATGATTGAATAAAATCTAATCTAAAGGATCAGTGATCAATCGAAATTGTCAGTTACTAACAGGAATTCGACAAGAACAAGGATATTATTGAAATCAAATCACCAAAATGCCGTTTAAATGTTTCAATCACTATTAAAAAAAAACAAGTATATATGCGAAGAAATTATTTATGACAACAAAACGGAGAAAGTTTCTTATAAAAGTAAATAATTCGTTGGGAAAAGGAAACAGCATACCAAATATTCTTCCACAAAATCCAAACAAACTAGATAGAATATTTAGTAAAGTTATTCTTATGAGGGTGACACTTTTGCTTTATTGAATCTCTTATCGTAATGGCGGCCGTTAGCGGTAAATGAGAGCTCATTATACTAAAATTGAAAAACATCCCGCCATTGCCTCGGTGGTTTTCCTTTTGGGGGTTACGTACTCCGAGATAATATAGAAATGACACAGTTCTGAAAATATATGGTCGCGTTTCGCATATGTTCGTTCCTCCATCATTACCACCTTTCTCCATTTCTGCTTTTATTTTTTCTTCTCAATCCAAAAATATCCCATTTTTGACCATTGATCTTTTACTAGATAGAAGACCACATCCAATAATCTGTTCACGTTTTTCTTTTGTCTATCAAGGATTGACAAAACAATTTGTGGCAATACTTTGATGTTGGAAACACAAAAACTTCCAAACAGAATCAATGGTGATGGTGGTGTTATAAATATTTTTCAAGTCCTCATTGATGACCTTTTACAATCTTCTCCTATCTTCAAATTGATCAAAATTGCATTGAATCTTCGAACAAATGATGCTAGAGATTGAGTTTTCATCATTGATCACATTTATTTTCGATAAAAATTTTAAATTCAATCCACAACTAAAATGGAAGATTATCGAAATATATTAGAAACCGGAACGTTTTACATCTATTTAATTTAGAAAATTTATGAATGGTTAAAATTGTTCAATCAAGAATTAATATCGTTTATTATTTACTTATCGAAACTTCCATTGAAAATATCTGTAAAATTCAATAATTTCAAAGAACTTTCATACCATTTACTAAGTGAAGTGTAGTTACTTTCGTAGGATGGTTGAGGGAATTTACGAAATTAGATTTTTACTGTTGTTTAACCGCAAATGCGTCGATCAGCTGAAACTATTATTACTACGATTACAACATATTGAGGGTGGAATAGAAAACAATCGAAACTTACACTCGACCCGTCAATGTTCATTGCTGTAATTTCAAGTTTAGCAATAATCGTATAGAACCGTATAACAGGGCTTTTGATCTTTCAGTTATAAGGAAAGGAACACCCTCATAATCATCACCTTTTGCCTACATATTCCGGTTTTCAAGCTTGTTATATTTCACTTGATCGCTTATACTACTGACTTTGTACATTCTTAACGGGAAAAGCTTTTACTAGTCGGTCTATTCAAATTCACCAAGTAAATTGGCAGTTTGAATCGACATTTTATAACTGAACGCTCACAAATAAAATCTATCCTTTAATATTATCCAACATTAAACGATCCTTTCATACTTTTATAGTTATGGGAATTTTTGTAGCAACGTCTTTAATTACCAACAATAATTACCTGTGATTATTTCTTCCACAACTTGACAACGACAATTGCAGACGACATTCTTCATTGTCTCGTGAATTTATTCAAGTTACTGACTGTCATATTTGTGTAAATTAATTTCGAATACAATATTTTTTCAGACACATGTCAAGTTCCATTGTTGATAACGTCTCCTGTACTGTGTGAAAGTTAAGTCGGCTAAATTAAATTATACGAAACGTACAAGTTAACTTTTCTTTTTGTTATATTAAAAATTAAGCCAACAGCTTTTTTATATAAAGTTTATTTTCAGAAATAAAAAATAACTTTGTTCTTGTTCTACAATAGGGAATTTGACTGGCAAATAAATAATTCGACTACTCATGGGAACAACACCCCCGAAAACAAAAAACAATGCCAAATATTTTACGAAAACAAATAACCATCAGCACCTACTTATATTTCGAATTTTCAACATTGAATTCTTTTGAAAGTGCTTATAACTGTTCTTTTCAACATTTTTTTTTGAGATGGCTTTTCTAATGTCGTGTTGTGGGGCTTCTCTGTTCAAATAAAATTAATTATTTTGATTTTATTTACATTCATGCTGTGATTTCAATATGCGTTCAATTCGAATTGTGGATATTTTGTTAGTCTCTTTCAGTTACAGTAAAAATGTCAGAGTTACTTCGATTGATTGGAAAATGTTCGAGAAAAATGGATTACATTGAGAATTCTCTCCTGGACGACTTCCATTTAATGTGTTCTATTGAAGATAAAAGTTCGAAACTGGATTTTTGTGTGACTTATGTAGTGACACACCATTATTAATGTCGTTGTTGTAAATTCAGTTTTTGATATTTCTACAGTATTATGATAATTCAACAAACATTTTTCAAGATTTATTCGTGATGTTATTTTCTAGAGACACAAAAATGCTTTATTGTCTTGTGAAACATTGTTGAATTCAAAACTAAATTGCACCAGTTGCTGTTTCTTTAATGCTCTACACAAACCAAATTGTCTTGGCATAGTTTAATGTTTCCAAGTGGCAATCTACCCTCCACAATTATAATTAGTTGTAGAAATAGTACAGCGTTCCGGATAACACTAATTCCATTTATCCTTAAAGATGAATTCTCGGTGCGTCTTCCTGCATACATGCTTTTTTTTTGTTTGATATATTTTTAATATGACTAATGTGGTGAATTTGATTTTCAGTAAACATGCACGTAGACATCCGAATTTTGATCCATCAGTGTTGAGACAACGGCGTGCCCCTAATCGAGCATTTTCAATTAATTCAAGTGATGGTACACCATCAGATGTACTTTCCGATTCAATGCCAAGTCCTTAGAAAATAGACATACAACAAGAAAATAAATTAGAAGGATCTCTGTAGATGCTAGATGGTAATTAATATTAACAAAATCCTGTTCCTGAGCCATTTTTCCTTGAATCCTAAATTTCGGGAAATCCTCCAAGAAAATCCGTCGTCTCAATTTTTGTTGTTAGTTATTAACTATATAATAATAAATAATATCTAATTGTTTGTTTTTTTTTGTTTTTTTTAGATATCTAACATAATTGTTTATAGGAATTGTTTTGATTTAGTAGGGTAAATTATATATATATGCTCAATACCTCTACCATTATAGTTGTTAATCTAATTAATAATATTAATGAATATCCCCGCGGAGCATTTATTCGTGTTCCTCTCGTTTTTCATTTCTTAATTCTTGTTTCTTAATTGAATTACAATTGAAAATGTTCCGTTGAGATTTCGCCAGTAAATGTTAGAATTATCCCGGTTTTGAATAAATTTGTATATAATCATAGGATAAGATTTATTTTTGATTACAAAAAGTACCTAGGATTTATTAAAGAAATAATCTAAAATAAATAAATAAAATTATATTAAAAAAATATATAAATATATAATTTTGTAGCAGCTTCTATTTGATTAAGCCAAATCTAAAATCTACAATTTTATCCTTCTTTTCTTTTCTGTTTTTCGTTTTTCTTTAATTTTATTTAAATCATATTGACAATCGTATCAAAATCTCGTCGAGATCTTAGTTTTAATTGTTCTAATAAACCAATTAGTGAGGGTATTAGGATTCTAACAAAAGAAAAAAAACAAATTTGGAGAATAATATTTATTAATAAAAGTCCCTAATTAGCGAGAAATTATAATTGAACGATTGTAAATAAAATTAATGGCATTTAAAACAAAAATGTATAGATAGATGTATAAAATAATACAATTGACAATATCTGTGGATTATTATAATTGTTGCACGCTCCTTTCATTTCTCCAATTTTGCGCCAATTGTGCGATTTATCCTGAAATGGTGTGTATGACAGCCGCCACAAATCCGTTCCTATGCCCAAACCACCCTCTCTTATAGTAATCCTGTTTAAATGAGCAAAATGCGTAAAATTATCCATTAATACGTCGTCAAGTGCTTCAAACAGTCTGACAACCGACCGATAATTGTTGTAAATTCCCCTGTAAACTAGGTGTCCGTTGTTATAATTGTACAAAACTGTAGGTTAGTTATTGCAAGCGCATTATGAATAAAATCCCGTTGGTTTTTTTTCGAACTTATTGTTAGAATGATGTTCTTGTAGTTATAATTTAATTCGTAATTTTTTACATTTGAATGCGGAAATAAAGACAATATTCAAATGCAGAAAGTTATGATGAACACTTGACAGGATTCTGGCCAAGTCTCGATTTTGATCGGCATTGACAAATATACATATGTGAGTGAACTAGTGATAAGGGATGGTAAGGCGATCCATTTAGGGATGATGGAAACATCGAGATAGAGGCGCAGAGTCTCATTATTTATTTTTTGTCTTTATGAATTTCGTTGTTCAATTTTGATCTGCACCCTCTTGACCAATTCTAGAGAAGCACTGAAAGGAATTAGAATATTTTTGTATTTTAAACACGCTTGTACCTATAATTCTATCAGTTTTATATAAAACCAAATGTTGAATAAAATAAAAATCAATGTACCCCCCAATAAATATGTAAATAATGTAAATAATTAAATATTCATCGATATTGTATGTGGATTAACCTGAAATTCAAAAAAAAACAAAACGCAAACTATATAAGTTACATATTATGATTAATAAATAAAACTATCCACAATTGAACGAATTGTTTTATTTATCAATCGCGTATTTAAAAACAATAAAGAAAATTGGCAAATTCGATGTGCAAAATAGCTATTAATTTCCAGCCCCCGAAAATAGAAATTCTAATGACCACCATCTCGTTAGAATCGTCTCAACAAGATTAAATTTGCTCCGTTAATAATTCATAACGAGAACGAATTAAGATTCTTTTAGATTTACATTCAAGTTTATAACTATGCAATTACAGTTGTTTTTTTCAACTGTCTCCGATTAATTCAACTTTCACATTATCATTACGAAAAAAGAAGTTTCACACAAAAATTTGAAGTTTTACTTTATTAATTTTTGTTTTTCTTTATTGATTCTACAAAGCAGTCTCATCCATTACTTCAGTTAATGGTTTTGTGAATTCCGTACTCCTCTTGAATGGATTCTTCAAATCAAATCGTCGAGTGAGTCCAGGGAGGTATCCTGCAGTTTGATCTGTTTGTAGTTTATAGTTCCAATAAGATATTGCCGGTGATTTATACAATGGATATTTAATATAAAGCTGCAACAATCGAAGGAGGCAAAAAAACAACAACAAAAATTAATAAAATCAACTAAAATCATAGAAGAAAAAAAAAAGTGTATTTCAAGCTCGATAAATTTCTAGGCGCCAACAAGACGACTACAACACACAACTATCTTTTTCTCAACTATAGTTAGAATCACGGTGTTGAATTTATTCAATATGTTTGAATTTACTAGATGAGATCTTTCAAATTTATTTACGAGTAGGTCTCTACTTACTCTTCATTGGAATTTTTGACATATTGAAAACGGGAATTTACTCGCTTACTGCACATTACATAAATAGATTTATGTTTATTGATGTGAAAGTCTTGAGGAAATTCATATTTAAACTAATATTTATTGCTGAAAATTTCAAATTTACCGAGTTTATATCTGATTGCATAGTTATAATAAATCCAAAAAATTAAAATTTAATCAGCATACTGTGAGATTTGAAAATAGAACCGGTGACTTTAACGAAAATAAACGCCGCCAATCCCCGGAACATATAAAGCCCCCGTCCACATTTATCGAACGATCACAAAGGAATGGGTACAAACGGAGATTGAAACATATTGTTTACGGCAATGCACATACGAACGAAGGGAAACAGAGGTCATCGAATGGCTTGAACGACGATCCGATTCGTTCGCGTTTATTCCCATTTCTATCCATCATTTGGAATAGTTGATTCGTCCCCCTTCGAAACATTCTTTTGTGATCGTTCGATAGATGTGGACAGGGCTTAAAACATCAACAATTCTGCATCACCCTCAAGATATTCATTAAATATCGGATAACAATATATGGGGATATGTAGAAGTGAAAACAGCGTTAGACTTAAAGGCAGTAAGAGCCAAAAAAAAACGATTTTCGTCGACAAAAATATTGTGGTTGTTTATATCTGTTTATGAAAGTGGAAATGAATGCCACAAACTTAATCTCCAATTAGGGTTGAATGTTGCAATTCAAAATTATTATACTTAAATTATTCTTTATTCAAATGAGTTTTATGTTCAGTGAACTTCAACTGTGATTGGAGATTAAATTTGATACAAAGTGGTAAGTATCGTTTGTATTCTGCTGATCATTAGCTAAATCAAGAGCCATTTCAGCTATTCATCTTCCATTCACATTGCATTAGTGTGATTGAACCCCCAGTTCAATTCGAACGAACCATAATGATTCATGATACAAGCTTTCGTTCGGTTTCAACTCAGATATGGACGCTATTTTTTTTTCTCGATACGAGCTTTTGAATACCACACAAAAGTCCTTAGAATCTCATCTTTCCTTTCAAATTTGGCCGAGATTTTAAATAAAACTGCTATAAAGATCGAAATGAAATAAGCTTTCTTCTAATTGGGAATGATGAGTAACGATAGGACCATTTTGTTAGAGAATATTAATTTAGTATTATCAAAAACGAAACAGAATCAGGTAAGATTATATAAAAAAAAACTCGAATCACAAAGAGATTTCCGCGCAGTCAGTCACAATTTACTACACAAAATAATGAAGAATGAAACTAATCAAATTTTAAAAGAAAACCTTTTCAATTTCACAGCGAACAACCTCAGGTATTATTTATGATCATACAAGTCTTTGTTATCTTTTACCAACATTCAATATTTGCCATTTAATCAATGATTATAAACAATAATAGTAACATCAAATATACAAGTATGAAATTACTATTAATTAATGTTAACTTCTACAGTAAATTAATCAAATGGTATTATTTGAATAATGAAATATTTTAATAAATGTTTGATAGAATTAATTAAATACGCATTGGTTGCGCTATAATTGATGTTTAATCACAATCAAACGATCCATATTGAAATATATATATATATATATATATATATATATATATTGTGGGATAAGATAGGATGAAGGGGTGAAATGGAATAATCAGGGTAAAACGGTCGTACAGTTGACGAAAAGTTTTCCACGCACAAACGAGAGAAGAAGACAGTTTCTGGGCTATTGCAGTTTTACAAGTAACTTCTTTAGAAAATGCGGCAAGACAGTGACGCTTAAAAGTCAATGAAACTTTAAATTGAAACCGGCTACTTAGAAATTGTTCCATAAAGTAAAGATTGGAACATATTATAAAAGATCCTAGTCTTATCTCTTAGTATCAAGAGAAGACATATCGTTTTTCTTTTTTCGTAAATTGTTACCTTGGAAGTTTCCACTTTTACCTTTATTTACAACGAATAAAAATATATTTTATATGTAAATTATCGTAAATAACAGAACAAAACGTTCGTTTCTATTCACAAACGTTCTGAAAACGAGAGAGGAAAAATTAGACCATTGAGTCCCAATACTTTAAACGTTTGAAAGGATAGGTGGAAGGTTATATAGTGGAGAAACCGGAACGGATTCAATTGATTGTTGTAAGAGTAATGGTAGGAAAAGCGTAAATTTATTTTCGCTTTTCTGTCCACAAAGTTTTGATCATCATTTATATCAATTAATTTCGGATTATTACCTCATACAATACGTAGTGACCTAAAGAGACTGGTGGAAGCATTAGGATAAAAGGGTTTGAAGCTTTCAATTTGATCGAATGTTTTTGATTTGTTCGTTCCTATTTAACAACAGAAATTGATAGTGTGAAAGTTTAATTATCAAAAAAATTAAATTGTAGTAAAGAAAAGTTTTTCAATTTATGTCTGTTCCAAACAGGAAAATTATCCCATTACGTATTGCTTTTAGCGGATGTAATTTTAGATGATTTCAGGATGTGGCCTTAAACTGTTGTAATTTTCATGTATATGAAAACAAAACAGACAATTTATTTAAGTCCTATACCAAATGCTAACCTAATTGGAATGGAATTAAAATCACCTTAAAGCAACACAAACACGTGCGTTTTTGTTGAGAATTGTCTGTCTATTGCAGTCAATCTGGCTATTAGACAATATCTTTCGAACCATGAGAAGAACACCAAAAAAACAACTAATAACGAAACGGAGTAGAATGTCGCATTCAACAGTGAAATGAAAGTACTGCCTTTAAAACATGGGATTTTAACAGAGAGCAAAATCTACTATCTGCTTATATATTACTGTGCGAACATACATACATGTATATAGATATATAGTTAAATATTATATACCTCATTGTTTGCGTGATGTTCGCGTTCAGGCGGGCATCCGGGAATATTATAATTTTCCTCGTATTCGGTACAGTATTCTTCAACTGGCGGCGGTTCGTTGAGCTCCCGGATTACTTCCGCTGTGGCTTCCTCATACATCGTTTTCACCAGACCGATACGTCTCTCACCTGAAATCCGAAACTAATTTTCATTCTAAAATCGAGCAGAAAAACATCCACATTTATCAATAAAACGTTGCAAATGATTTACATATTTTTTATTCTTTTAAAAAAAAACAATGATTGTATTTTGGGAATTATGGTAAATGGAAAATGTGTGTGTGTGTGGTTTTGTTAATGGAAAGAAATTGAAAATGTCCAGAACTTGTGTTATTTGTAATTTGGTTGATTGCCAGTGTTTTGAACCTGTTGAAATTTATGTATTGATATACATACGTACGTTTTTGCAATTGGGAAAATACCCGATATTTATAAACATTTTATTTGATGCCAGTAGTACATTTGAAAATACAACAGTCAGTTGTTAGTGACGTATAAATAACTATGAAGGTTTTTTTGTTAATTAAAAATAACGCAAACGTTTTGCATTTCATCCGGAATAGGGATCTATATCTCAAAAGCCTAGAATCCCTGATTCAAAGTTTGATAGATGATGATCCTATATGATCCTTGATCCTTGATCTCTCAACATCTACTGGTGTGTTTACAATCAATAAATAAGCAAATCATCAAAATACCTCCTCGATATATAGATCAAGATAGAGACTTGCTTAGAATTGGACTGTATATACATGATATGACGAAGAATTGAACACATTGGGGGCGAACTCAAAACTTGATGCTCCTACGACTTTCAAATAAGTAAACGTATATCCAACGTCTACATGTCATAATCCCTTGAAAATTGTTAGAAATTCAATGTCTTCGCCATTCCAAAAGATCTGTAGTTTAGAAAACATTGATATAAGTTAAAGTGATATGAAAGAAAAATAAACAACAATTGTTTGTTAAAATATCCATTTTTGACTTGTATTGAATTGTAAAAACTCCAGACAAGTTCCTATCGTCAAGACAAGTGATGCTTGTGGTGTTACGTGGTTTCATAAAAACTTGTTTTAGTTAGAGAACAGAAACTCAAACAAGTTCTTGAACAACAACAAATAAACATCATCTCAATAGATATAACCACTTATTACATAAACTTGAAATTCTATTTAACAATACACGTGTATCTTTACGACAATATTCGTAAATCCCGATTTCTCTAATTGGAAAAAACTGGGATGCTTCACAACTAAATTTTACGATGTTCCAGAACCAATAATCAGTTAGAATGTCTCTAATGAAATCAAAACCACTAACAACGAAACTTTCAAAATTAAATCTCTGTGTAACAATATTTAGTTGAACTGCCATATTGCTCAGTTCTTATCACAAACGAAACTTTCTAAACTAAAACACTACCTAAAGCAATATTTCTATTACAGATGATATTACAAACAAGGGACTGTTTCATTAAATTATTTAGTTGAACAAAATCCATGAAAAGATATGAAACCGAAATCTGGAACAGATTCTCATAGAAATCGCATAACAAATTTCAGAAGATTACAAATTAACGATAATAAACAAAATATTTGTTGTTATTAAAAATAGAATTAATAAATGTTTCTAGTTTAGATTAAAGCGAAATTGTGCCAAAACATCTTCTTGATAAATTGAAGCTATTTTTGATGAAAAATTGATTGTTGTTAAAAAAAAAGTAAAACAAGCATTTGGGGTTCTCCTAAAGAACTGGACATTTAGATAAAACTTTTTGTTGTTGTCCCAGAGTAATGGTAAAAGGCAAAAAATGTAGAAAATTAACTTCCAAAAGTTCTATGAAGGATTATATCAATGAAAACAATTCAATTTGTCACCCAACAAAGTCTCAAAGTAACGGTGCTTAAAGTAATGCAACATCCATAATTCGCACAACTCCAGTTTGTTCAAATTGTTAATTAAGTTCGCATCGATATTATTTGCACTGTTAGTTTAACAATGAAAATTCTAATCAATGCAACGAATGAATGTAATCAATAGAATTCTACTCTTGATCCCGCTATAAACTAATAGACATTTCAAATATTTGAAGATTAAAGTGTAGTTCTGAACGTTTATAAATCAAACAAATCGCGCAAATTTGAGTAGCATAGAGTGTTTAATAAATAAAACTGAATTAAGGTCGTCTCGAAATATAGATAAAATACATATAAAAAAAAAACGATAAATTCCTTTGCAAGTTCCTGTTGGAAAATTTGTGCATTAAATATCAGTAGTACAACTTCCGTTTACAAGCTTTTTGAAATAAAGTTTACGGTATCACAAAAATAAAAATCACTGATAATACTGAGAGAGGAAATAAAGTTCCCAATTTAACGGTTTCAACAAAAGGATGAAGAGAAAAAATATTGTTAAACCGACGAGAATCTCTATGCAAGCAAAACAGTAAACTTTCACAACACGTTCCTGTCTTAACTTCCTTCTTTTTTTTTGTTATTCGTCACACAGGGAAATAACAAATTTTAGAATAATGTTATTTATGCCTGGTTCCAACTGTAAGTTGAATTGTTTGTTTTTTATTTCTTTTTGATTGTTTATTTAGTAGTGTAGCAATTTTCTTGTAACAATGTAAGGGTCACCAGCTTGTAACAGTTCAGGAGCGAACATGTTGATTAACACAACTTATAATTAAACTAACAGGGTAGGCGTTCGAGGAGTCAAGAGCAAAACATTGCCGTTTGTAGTTTGTATATGTCGCAAATAAGCTTAATTCACTCTATTTTTCAAACAAATAAACAAATAACAATAATAATAATGGTGTGGCGACGTTAATGGCGTCATTGCGTCCACCCTCATCCCTGAAAACATTGTGTTAAGATTCCTGCTGTGAACATACGACATCTCCTCCGGCTAACTTCCAATTAGAAAGGAAGTTATCGAGCAGAAATCCATTGTTTGTTCAGTTTTACCCTCGATTAGCCGATACTATAGTAACATGCATTTTATCGTTTAATAGATAATAACACGGAAGTTACTAAACTAAAATAAAATACAAACAGAACATAAAACCAAATAGTAACGTATCGACCCAATTGCAACTATATTTGCGACCGGATCATTTAAGTGTAGGTACTATACGAACCTTGAATTTTTCGTCCTTCTTTCAACGGATAGCGATAAGTGTCCTTCATTGTAGATATTGGAAGTGTTGAATCATATCCTTCGAGAATCAGTCCACTACCACCATCACTTTCATTTCCTTCTATCCAACTGTTTGCCAATATAACATTATCGTGATCTTTTGTTAGATTTTCATCACAACAATAAGTGGATTGTTCAAGTTTTTCATTCATTTTGTTTGCAAAGAACGAACAATAATCAAGAATTTATTCTGAACGTAAATTGTCAAGTGAACAGATGAACCGATAAATAAGTCAACAGTAACTAAGGTAAAGTTTTATTGATAAAACGCCTGTTTGAAGACACACAATTTTTCATTTTAATAAATACGGCACTTTCTTGTTGTTAGTGATTCCAAATTATTCACCCTTATTTGGGCATTTCAACTGACAAATGAGTGACGATCAAAAGGAATGACTGTTTACCAAAATGCTAAATAATCTTTTGGCAATCTTGAGCTGAATGTTGTTATTTGTTGGGGACTCTACTATCCAGGCGAGGATTTTAAGATAGTCCTAACGAAGAACAAAACCAATACCATTGAACATCAAAGTTATGACTTTCACTTATCATCTCTGCTGAGATGCGTTTATTTACACATATATAGTGAGGATTCCTAGCGAAGGTGTCTCAGAAATCGTTAGGAATTATATTAAGGCACAATATATGTAAATGACGGATCTGTTCAGTCTGATGAGCTACCTGTATTCGACTACAATACGTCTCGAGGCTTTTATAGTAAGTTTACCAATATGAAAGTGATGGGCGCCCTCAAGGAAGAAAATCCCCAATTTCTGGGCGTCAAAGTCGTTAAAGAATTGTCTATGGTAAAATTCTTTATTTGTCGGTGGTCTCGACACGCACAAGGTGTTTCGTTTTACCAATTTTGTTTTGTGATAAAAGAATGATTTCTCACACCATTTCGCATCTCATATGCTTAACGCACTCAAGCGTTTGACTAATGGCAAAATCAGCCCTGTATATCTAAACGGTTGTTTTGTTTAATTTGATCAAAGATCCAGTTTACTGCCAATTAAATATGCATTGTAAATGAATTTATTTAAATTCTTTATTTGTTTACATTAAAACAATAAAAAAGTAGCCAAGTTGGTTATGCAACACAATTAACTAGTGTGTACTAGTAATTGTATAAAATGCAACCGCTGTCAAATTTTCGAACAATTTTGACAACTGCCTAACCTCAATGTTACACATGCAATTATTTGTTTTCAATTTAAAATGTGCTCTTGGCGAAAATATCTGCTGTGGTTTGCACAGGAACATGTCGCATTTAGATTTGCGGTATTCCAATTGATTCCATTCATAATTCTGTTAATATAGTTGTCATAATTTTAGGAAATTGAATCGTTGTTGGCATTACTCAAAATCGATATGAAATACAATGAAAAACCAAATGAGGTTGTTTTGTTTTAATTGTTTTTATTTCCAATAATTGAAATTTTTGATAAATTCTATGAAGGCACCCTTTTGGATTGTGGAATTCTCAACGGAGGATGATGCAAAACGATTAGTAAACCGATCTGTATCTTTGCGATTTTGTATCGAATTATGGGCGCATGCTAAAGATATCCCAGCTTTACATCAGCAACTACAGAATTATCCGAAAAATCTGATGGAACCGCACATGAAATCCCATCAAAGTTTCAAAATTGAAGTTGAAACGTTCTGTCGCCATTTCACTCAAAAGGAAAAAGTTCAAAAACTCGAAGTAATAAAATCCAATTTATTCGCGATAAATACTAATTAATTATAGAGTTTCAGTTATTTACCGGTGGAAGGACGTGTGGATTTAAAAGAACCTGATGTGAAATTCCAATATGTCGAATATTATGGCATTTTAGCCAATGATCCACCCGAAAATCCACATGATGTATTCTTCGGTCGATGGGTTCCTATTAATTTTCCAATGATTACATTAATATTGATTTAGATTTTACAGGTAGCACAAGGTTCAAGGCAATTAATTAAGAAATTATCGCTAAAAACTAGAAAATTCATCGGCAATACTACGATGGATCCACAATTATCGTTGTTGATGGCGAATCAAGCTCAAATCAAAGATGGTGATGTTGTTTTGGATCCATTTGTTGGTTCTGGTTCGTTATTAGTGTCGGCTGCCGAATTTGGTGGATACGTTATTGGTACCGATATTGATTATCTGATGTTACATGCAAGAACAAGACCGACCAGAATTAAACAAAAAGTAATCAAATTGGGATTTTTCTAAATTATTATTATTACAAAATATTCATTCTAGCGACGAGAATTAGATGAAAGTGTTAAAGCAAATATGAAACAATATGGCTTAGAACATCGTTATATCGATGTACTTATTAATGATTTTGCTATGGTGTTTTGGAGGGATAATTTCGAATTCGATTCGATCATTACAGATCGTGAGATTTTCCCAAAAAATTGATTATTATTCGATTTTTAAATAACAAATTTCCAGCACCTTATGGAATAAGAGAAGCAACCGAACGTATTGGCACAACAAAAGAAAATTACAGAATTAGTGAACAACATTTAGCCACGCACATTCCAGCAAAAATCGAGTACAGTATCTCAAATCTCTTCAATGACCTCCTCAAGTTCTCAGTAAAACATTTGAAAATCGGTGGTAGATTAGTTTGTTGGTTTCCAGTTTTTAGAAATGATTATAATGAAGACGGATTACCATCTCATACAGGTTTGAAACTTGTAGCCAATTGTGAACAAGTCTTAAATAAAACAACATCTCGACGGTTATTAACATTCGAAAAAATCGATACCATTACAGTTGATAATAATGAAAATCAAATATGTGATTTTCGACGCAAATATTATCTGGCACGTGAAGAAACAAGGAAAGAACGACGGATGAAAGAGGCTAAAATACGCGAAGAGGATCGTATAGCAGCATTAGTAAAAGATCATAGTTCTTAGACAATCACAATTTATTTCTTTTTCAATTTTCTCTTAACTACCCGACCACCAATTGGACGATGGTCGCGATTTTGTGAGTTTGTTTTGTCGCGTCCTTTCGAAGACTTCTTGTCTTTTTTAAATTGTTTCGTTTCTTTAAACTTTTGCGAATTTTTGTTTTTATCATCAAATTTCGTCTTTTTGTTTTTATAAAAATGAGGTGATTTTGGCGGTCGTTTCATACTGCTACTAGCAGATTGCGTGAAAAGATCTAAAACAAAATAAAGAATCGATAGAAATTGTTTTTGCATTGAATTGATTTGATTTTCACACCTTTGTCAGGGTCTTCACCCACTTCTTCCTTATAATATTCAACGTCATCATCGTCTGGTACTGGTGCTTCATTATTTGCTTCTTTTGATGTTTTTTGTAACATAATATCAGTTTCTGATTTTTGCTTTTGCATACCTTTCAATGATTTCTCTTTCATTTCACCTTTAAATTGTTCTTTAACTTTTTTATTTTGTTCTTGCACCTTTTTGCGTTTCTCTTTTAATTTCCGTGCTGCTTCACGGCGTTTTTGCAATACCAATTTCTCTTCTTCAGTTTTCTGTATTAGATCATGATATAAAACTTCACCATCTAATAAACCGTCTTCAATTTTTATCAATTGTAATGTTAATCGTGGTCCTAATTCACTTAATTTAATTGATGATTTGCCCGATTCTAAATTACCTCGTGATTTGATTTGTTGCGGTAATGTTATATGATTACTATGGTCATCTTCTGCTTCACTTTCTGATAACAGTGCCGATCTACAAATTTGTTTTAAATTAAAATTTTCTATTTTCTAATTGATCAATGCGATATTCTTACTTTGTTAGCAATTCAGAAATATCGTCACATCGCGCTAAATTCGGAACTTTCCCTTGTATTACTTTTTTGACGCCTTTTGAAATACCAACTGGAACGATTTTAATGTTGTAATGACGGAAATCGATTAATTTCGTTGATGGATTGTAATTCAATAAAACACAACGGCGTACAGTATTTAAATCGACCTAAATTCAAAAAAGAATTATTGTCAGAACAACGAATTGTTAAGTAAATTACGTTTGTTAAATTGATTGAAGGGAACATATTTTGGAACATTGATGCCATTAATTTCATATGTAAACCTTCACCACTGAAGCTATTTAAAACAATCAATGGCGAATGTTTGTAAGCACCCTCAACGACCAATTGTTTCTTTAATGATGAAATCACATCTCGTGCTAATGAGAAATTGTTGATTTTAAATGTCAGTGTTGGTCCTCTAGGTAAACGGCAAATTTTCAAATAAACAGCCAATTCTGTTCGTGAGAATATTGATAAATGTGATACATGTAAGTATCCAGCAACAGATACGAAATCTTTAATCGTATTCTTTTTACGTTCCTAAAAGAATTACAATAAATTCATTTAAATCAAAATCTTTTCGATAAATAATTAAGCAAATTTATACTTTTAAAGCAGATGCTGTAAATGGCTCCATAACTTTACGAAAATCTTTAGTCAATTGAAGCAGATGACCACCACCTAATCCACGATGTATTACAAATGAATGGGGCGCTTGAACTAACTCTTCCGGTTCACCAAGAGTATTCTTATTGTTTCTAACAGAACGGCCCTTCTTTCGGCGTTTACCCATTTTTCTGTATTTATTTTTCGATGTATTTTAAACAGAACCACAGAACACGAGTTGGATAAAAAAGTGAGGTTAACTTAAAGACATAACCAATGACGTAGAAGTATATAGACTGCTTACCGCCTATAATTTCTGTGCTTTAAAAAAGAGGGCCTATATAGAGGTTTGTCTCACTCTTTTCATCTCATTACAATGCGCAGTCTATATGAATTAAGCTACGTAGCCACTGATCTCTATAGATATGGATAGCTGATACTGTAGTCCGCCATTAACGCCAATCGCGGAATCTTCAGCGCCACTCGTGAGTGAGAGAGTAACTAAAATGTAGCTTATAATTTGTTGACAGTAAATTGTCAGAATATATATGTCTTTGTCGCTTTTCACATGCGTTCTTTATTCAATGTAGTTCTTCCACCACTCGTGTGAGGCGCTGATTTTGACCTATTTTGTTTAATTTTTCCCATAAGGATCCGCTATCCATATATATAGAGATCAGTGTACGTAGCCCAGTAAAGGGAGACATAAGATATCATTGTTTCACTCTAATGTATACTATCATAGAGAATCAGTAGATGTCAGCTGAAGCTTTGAAAGTTTTTAGAGTTGCATACATCTTTCTTTTGGAAGGATTAACGATTTCCTTTCGGAGAGGGAGCTTTTACTTATTAGTTCAGTCTACCATTAAAGAGTGTTTTTTAAACTATTATTTTTATATATTTCTTATTGTGTTTAACTTTATGTTTAAAAAGGAAAAAAGGATTGTGGTTTACTGCTCATTTCAACCAAACCCCGGGCGCTTATGCCCTTTTACTTATGGATGATGGTTTACTGCTCATTTCGACCAAACCCTGGGCGCTTATGCCCTTTTATGGATGATGGTTACTGCTCATTTCACCAATTCTAGACGTTTTTTCTACGATGAGGGACCTGCAAGGGGGGAGGGGGGCTAGGGACAGACATCCTAATCTTGCTAACTGGTCCATGCACTTTGTGGCATGGACAAATTAACAATTTAGGTTATAAAATTCTGAAAATCCTTTTTCATACCGTGCCGAGGTTTGAACCCCGGACTTCTAGGCGTAAATCCATATCCTTAACCATTCGGCTCGTGAATTTTCATATGAAAAGTGTACTATAAATGAAAACGATTTTCTACGATCCAACGGATACAGCCGACATTCCATCGTGTGTTGGGCACCCGAAAGTACTCGATTGCATTAATGTATAGATGTTGCTAAGCAACCACAATTTTAAATACCTAACATGTTAAAACGTCTGTCATTGGTTGAAATCTATAGATTTCCAAAAATATGCTTCGGAAATGCTCATTTTCCACACGGTAGCAGATGGTAATGGAAAACGGGACGATTGATTTAAGAAAATCAAATATACTCTCATCAGAAACTGTAAATTGAATGAATTCAATAGAAATGCGGTCCAGCTGGTGATGTTTGAAAGTACTTTGTGATCAGTTTCTAACTAGACATGCGTAGTCTAGTCATCAACCAAACAATCTAGAATTGTGGGTGGGAACATACCTAATAATTGCCACTATAATCTACGAGGTGTTCTTACAATGAATATATTTATATGGTGGTTCGTTTTTGGTGCAAATATCTCGATGCGTTTATTTCCACTTTGTCACTTCATCCCGTGATCACATTTTCTCTATAACACGCATTGTTCACGGACATTTCATTTGATCATCTAAAATTTGGTAGTATCATCTATCTCGTTCTCTTCTCGCATTTCCCTTATATAACTCAAACAAACTAAAGCACCCTCTAACTAACGCAAATCGTTATTTTCCCAACTGTTGTTGTAATTGGAATCATCATCATCACAATGATTTAGATTTTGGGATGAACAAAGATCATTGAAATTATCATTAAAATGAATTCCACATACCCACACTTAAGGGTGAAAATGTATAAAATCAAAATCTACATATAATTGTAGACAATATTACCTATTTTTAATGCATAATGTGAATATAGCTTTATATTATTCTTTGTAAAGTATATCATTAATGAATATAACTAAACTGTAATATTTTAAGTTAAAGTTTAATCGTTTCGTGATATGTGTCATAAACGTCAAACAAGTTTTACTTCAATCGCACGTAAAGATTACACGCACACAATATTTACCTGTTAATTTGCAATTATTTGTTTAATTATTACAAATGCGTCTGTTATTTGAATGTAATTCATTAGTTTATTAATTTCAAATATACAAGAATGGTACCCTGGTTTGTTTTATGTGGATATAGATACGAACAACAATAATTATAATAACTACAAAATAACAGGGTAATCTTGATTATATGCAAATCATTCCAACAAAGTTGAATTAAATTAACCAAATCACCAATATATCATAAGTACATATTTGTATTTTAAAATGTTTATAGTCTTATTTTGATGATTCACAATCAGTTTTTATGCAACTAACAATATTTCTCAGATTATTTTGTAAGCAAACCCGGAGTTATCGGTCTGCGACTCTAGTTGGTTTGAGCCGTAAATATTCAAGATGTCAGCGCACATGTGGTCACGTTTTTGTCGATCAGATGAGCATTCTATATACTTCTACGTCATTGTGACAGATTTAGATATAACCTCAAAAATAGAATTGTTTATTTTATTAATTCCTTTTTATTTAGAGAGAATATTACAGATGTAAGTGAATTACGCAAAATAGAACGGAGCTGACACAATCCATAATGAAGAAAAACTATCCAAATCAACATATTTCTCATCTTGTGAAATTCACCAAACATTCACAGGGTAATTATCATCATTATACATCAATGTAAATCGTTTATTATTTTATAATCAAACAGGGGTGTGGTACGAACGGTATTGAAGTATCCTGTCAATGTGAGGACCAAAATGCTGTACATCACGTATCACGTAGCAGTTTTTCAATTGAAATATAGGAAATACCAGCAATTTCGGTAAATATTGCTAATTAGAGTAGCTATAAGTAGCAAAGATTCGTTGTTAATCACCAATACATGGTTAGCGGGAGTTTTTTAACACTTTACTCATTTTGATGATAAGTAATTTGAAAAGTGACTAATTATCAATTAGTACAGTGATAATCGTTAAAATATATGGTCACACATCACAGTTTATTTTGTAAAATTTCATAATATTCAAATTGGGATTTCTTGTACAGTCACTTTTTTTATGACAAATTTTTGCTATATCTATCTCAACATTTTGTTTTTGTTGATTCAATATTTTGATTCGTTTATTTTTCTTTTAGTTTTTACTCGTCGAAGAATCAGTTACATTGAAATGTGGACAATTAATAAGTAACACATAGTTCCCATTTGAATGTTTTGTTATAATGCGAATTCGTTAATTTTAAGAAAAACTAAAAGGTAAACGGTATTGTTGATAAGAAACGATCCAATAAACAATGAATGAAGAATCGTTTCCAGTTATGGAATTGGTAAAAACATTTTTTAAAAGGATATAAACACCGACTGTTGATGTGTTGTAGTGATCGAATTAAATGTAAGTATGATTAATTGAAACTATAAATAATTGAATGCATTTTAAAATATAAATAATTTTTAGGATGTGTTAAGCTAATGACGGCAACAGCAGCAGTAGTATTAGTAGTAGTAGTAGTACCATTGATTTACATTTTACCAGTATTATATAAGTTATTTACAATTACAATATGGTCATAGATATATACAAGCATTAGAAGTGTTTTATGTATTAATTGTTGTAATATCTGGTTGTTGATTTCGATCAAGTTTGACAAAACATGTTCACATAGTAAAATTATGGATTATTTGGGTAAGAGTACAACAATTATCAATTTATTATTGTTAATTTCAAATTACTGTTTTTATGTTTAATGAATTTTTAGGTTGGCGATATAAATCTAGGGATCTTTGGTGAATGGAATTTTAGAGTGGCAGCAGTTGTTTATTGACATTTGAAAATGTAACTATAATCTCAAAACAAAATTATTTATCTATATAATAATTTCTTTTTACTTAGATAGAAAGAAAATAACAAATATGAGTGGAGTAAGCATGATGTAACGGAGTTGACACAATCCATAATAAAGAAAAACTATCCAAATCAAGTCTCGTGAAGTTCAAGAGACATTTATAAGGTAACAGTCGCCATCATACATCAATGTAAATTGTTGATTATTTTTAAAATAGATTGTGGTGAAGAATATGTATTACTAATTTTAGGCTTGTGTGATGTAGCAGGATCCATGAATTCACTGAAAAAAACAGGATAATATTGTACTGGAATGGTGATGTTGATATGGAAGGTGAATCGATGTACAGCTGTAATTATATGGAATTTGCTTGATTATCTAGATGTGGAGTGATTGATTAAATTGTAAGTACGACTTATGAAATTACTAAATAATGTCCAAAATGAGACAAAATTCTAAAAACATGATTGTGCCAATATGTAGGTTTCTGTAATTTTGAAAACTACAGATTTCTGTAATTTTTAAAATTGCATCGTTTTGCGCAACGCGGAGAGATGGTGCTGCGTGTAATTTTCGATTTTTTTTTTGAATTTGTTTATAGTTTGAATGGACAACATTTAATAATATTATTAATTGTATTTCTCATTGTAGGTTGATGAACAGTGAGGAAATAATTATTAATTAATGAAATACGATGGAATTGGTATTGAATTCATTTTGAAAATTTTCATGGAAACATTGAAAATTGTAAGTGTGATCATGTTTTGTTTTTAGTAATTATTAAACAGAAACTTGATTACAATTGGGGAAATACAAGTTTTAAATTTATTAAATGCCTGTAATTTATGATTGCAGTCATTTGATAATGATTCATGGATTAATTATGGATCATAATGGTATCTTTTGGAGTTGTTGTTGCTGTTGTTGTTTGTTTTGGTGGTGGTGGTTGTTGTATGGATTAGACTGTTAACAATCGTAATATTTTCACGTTCAACAAGATTGGTTGTGTATGTATGTTTTTAGTTTAAATCTAGAATGATTGGATTTAATAATTTTTTTTTCTAGATCAACACCATCATCTTCATGGGAATTATGCAATTCCAATGTGAAATTATGAAATTCACCAAACATTTAGAAGGTAATTATCATCATCATACATCAATATAAATCGTTTATTATTTTATAATCAAACAGGGGTGTTGTACGAATTATTATTGATATATCTTGTCAATGCGAAGACCAAAATGCTGCACATCACGTAGTACGTAGTAGTTTTTCAATTGGAATATAGGAAATAGCAGCAATTTTAATTATGGCTTTTGGTAAATAATGCTAATTAGATGCTAGATAGCAAAGATTTGTTGTAATTGAAATATTCCCCTGGGTAGGCAACCATACATACATTACTATTGAAAATGGATTTTAATTCGTTTATTTTTCTTTTAGTTTTTATTCGTCGAAGAATCAGTAACAGTGAAAAGGTAAACGATCCAATAAATAATTAATTGAAATTATAAATAATTGAATGCATTTTAAAATATAAATAATTTTTAGTGTGTATTAAGCAGCAGTAGTAGTAGTAGTACCATTGGTTTTCAATTTACAATTACAAGATGGTCATAGATATATACCAGTATTGGAACTGTTTTAATCATTAATTGTTGCAATATATGGTTGTTATGGAATGTTTGGTTAAGAAAGAATACAACAATTATCATTTTATAAATATTAAGGAGAACCAAATTTGTCATTAGGGATTCGAAGTTATTTATGATTGTTCTTGGAAAGTAACAACATTTTAATAAGAGTTTTGTTAAAAATTGCTATTATACTAAACAGATAGGTATTATTAATTCATAATGTGAAGAAAAAAATGTTTAATAGAGTGTATTAGTGTAGATCAATAAAAATATTTTATATTTTCTTTGGCTAAAACTAAAATTATTTTTTTTGTAACCCATCGCACCCACCAAAATTTTCAAATTCGCCTGACACCTCCACCAAAATTTTTCGTGCTAAAATCAAAAATTTTTGATGGATGCGCCGGGCGAAATTTTTTGGATTTTGGTGGAGGCGCCGGGCTGCAAATGCTAGATTTTGATCTTAGCACGAAACATTTTGATGGAGGCGCCGGGCGAATTTAAAAATTTTCACCCGGCGCCTCCACCAAAAATTTGTGCTACAGTCGAAATTTGACCAAGAAATTTTTGGTGGATGCGCCGGGTGAAAAGTTTCATAATTTTGGTGGGGGCGCCAGGCGACAATTTTTCATTTTTGATTTTAGGCCGAAAAATTTTGGAAGCGCCGGGCGAATTTGAAAATTTTGGTGGATGCGCTGGGTTAAAAAAAAATTAATTTTAATTTTAGCCAGACAAAGAATATATAAAATATTTTTATTGATCTATTTATAATACAATGGATTAAACATTATTTTCTTCACATTATGATTTAAAATATTCTATCCGTTTACTATAATAGCAATTTTTACAAAGTTCTTATTAAAATGTCGTTACTTTCCAAAAACATTCATAGATAATTTCGAATGCATAATGACAAATTTGTTTCTCTTTAATACTTATAAAAAGGTAATTGTTGTATTCTTTTCTTAACCACACATTCCATAACAACCATATATTGCAACAATTAATGATTAAAACAGTTCCAATATTGGTATATATCTATGACCATCTTGTAATTGTAAATTGAAAACCAATGGTACTACTACTACTACTGCTGCTTAATACACACTAAAAATTATTTATATTTTAAAATGCATTCAATTATTTATAGTTTCAATTAATCATACTTACATTTAATTCGATTACTACAACACATCAACAATTAGCTTTTATATCCATATGAAATAATGTTTTTACTACCAACTCTATAACTGGAAACGATTCTTCATTCATTGTTTATTGGATTGTTCCTTATCAACAATATCGTTTACCTTTTAGTTTTTCTTAATATTAACGAATTCGCATTATAACAAAACATTCAAATGGGAAATATGTGTTACTTATTAATTGTCCACATTTCAATGTAACTGATTCTTCGACGAGTAAAAACTAAAAGAAAAATAAACGAATTAAAATATTGAATCAACAAAAACAAAATGTTGAGATAGATATAGCAAAAATTTGTCATAAAAAAATGACTGTATAAAAAATCCCAATTTGAATATTATGAAATTTTACAAAATGAACTGTGATGTGTGACCATATATTTTAACGAATATCACTGTACTAATTGATAATTAATCACTTTTCAGATTACTTATCATCAAAATGATTAACAACGAATCTTTGCTACTTATAGCTACTCTAATTAGCATTATTTACCGAAATTGCTGGTATTTCCTATACTTCAATTGAAAAACTGCTACGTGATACGTGATGTGCAGCATTTTGGTCCTCTCGTTGACAGGATACTTCAATATCATTCGTACAACACCCCTTTTTGATTATAAAATAATAAACGATTTACATTAATGTATGGATGATGATAATTACCTTGTAAATGTTTAGTGACTTTCACAAGATGAGAAATATGATGAATTATTCATTTAACAGGTCGTACTTACAATTGAATCAGTCACCTCACATCTAAATAATCAAACCAATTTCATATAATTAGAGCTGTCGATAAATGGAAACCAATTTATCTTCCAATATATTATTATCCAATGGTTGAAGCAAATTCATGCTACATCACATACACCTAAAATTAGTAATATCCATCATCATAATCTATTTTAAAATAATAAACGATTTACATTAATGTATGGATGATGATTGTTACCTTGTAAATGTTTGGTGAATTTCACAAGATGAGAAATATTATGAATTGGATGGTTTTTCTTCATTATGGATTGGGTCAGCTCCGTTCTATTTTGGGTAATTCACTTACATTTGTTATATTCTCTCTAAATAAAAAGAAATTAATCAAATACAGAATTCTATTTTTGAGGTTATATACACATCTGTCAAATGACCAAACACTACTGTTGCCACTCTAAAATTCTAGTCACTAAATGTCACTAGATTCGCATTGCCAGCTTAAAAATTTATCAAACATAAATACACTAGACTTGAAATAAGAAAATTTGTCCAGCGCCTCCACCAAAATTTGAAAACTTTCACCCGGCGCATCCACCAAAAATTTTCATACTAAAATTAAAATTTAAAAATTGTCGGCCGGCGTCAATTATTCAAAAGATTCCACAATGATCACATGTAAAATAGACAAGCACCATACTGTTAGATAATCTTTATTGATAATATTTCCAGAGCAATAGCGGACATAACCATTACAATTTACATTGGGATGTCATTCTGCTATAGCGTAAACTAATAATTTTGTTGGCAATGTTTAATTACACATTACAACAGAACTATCGAATAATAATATTAAAAATAAAATTATCATGAAAGATTTAGATTAAAAATTAAGTACAAAATAGTCGATCAAAACGTTTAAAGATTTCTCATATTATAAATTAACTACTACAATAAAAAAAATCAAACCTAAGAATTAATTTACTTTCAAACAATTATCGTAAACAAAATTTTCATACTACTTAGAACTATTATATCACTTCATAGAAGTGGATAAAGTTTGAACTTGTTTTATTCTGTTTACTAATTTATGAAAATCTCTACAATTTTTAAATTCGTAACAAGAATACTTAGCCTACAATTCTTTTCATTTTCGAATAAATTCAGCATTAAGCACTATCCAAAAAAATAAAATCAAAAAACAATTCAATCATTATCAAAAATAATATTATTAATAAAAGCTGTGTAAGGATAAAATAATATTTTCTATAATTGTAAATTTATTGCAATATTGAAGATATGTACGTTAACATGTATTCTGTTCCGGGGAATTTCAAATGAAATCTATTCGGGAAAATGAAATGTGTAGGTGTAATGATGGAAATGGAAATTTATTAAAACTGTTTAATAAAAGCGTAGCTATTAGGAAAAATTTGTAATTCCTACAATTTTCTTGTTTATGTATAAATTACGCAAGTGTTTATAAATAACTATACATAGGTATTTACAGGAGTACAATATTATTTAAACAAACAATACTATAAGATTTCTGAAATACTTTAACAATATTTTGTGTTGATCTACCATCATTTTTTATTCATTGATTTGAAAATTAAAATTAAAATAATTGTCGTAATAATAGCAACGAATTATAAAATAATACTTTGATCAAGTGATTGTCGTTAATGTGAAACTATTTACATAAACAATGAATAGGGTGTGTTGAAGAAATTCAAAGTAATTTTTGTTGTAGACAGTTGAACATTATTTACAAATATATTTAATTTTAAGGGACCAACACGTTGCAAGCGAAAAAGTATTGCTTTGAATACGCACTAAATATTACAATTTATTATTATTATTATTATTATTATTATTATTATTATTATTATTAATATTATTAATATTTATATTTTAAATATTTCAACTAACATACCGCAGTCATATAATAATCATATTCTTTTATCATATAAGGTAAAAAGTCCGTTCACTTTGGTCCGGAGTCATCAGTTTCTTCTTCTGACTGATTGTTTCTTAATTTTTGTTTTACTTCATAATCATCTATCCGACTAAGATCGTTTATTATAACGTAAAGTATTCTTTTTCATTTTCAAAAAATTACATATATATCACAGACCTACAATATTTAGACTTTGTAAAAATAAAGGATTATGCTTCTTTTTCTCTCTGCGTGTTTTTCATTTTCTGTTTTCTTATCAAATTGTAAAACGTAATTTGAAATTTATAAAATTAATAATAAAATCAAATATTTAAATCATTTAAATCATCGAGAGTTATTAAAAACGAAAAAAAAATTGGGGAAAAGCACAATTCAAGCACTATTTTCAATCGTATTCTCTTTTATAATCACGATTCCTAAATTCTATCCACCAATCTTTGAAAGATGAAATTAATTTTAAAGAAGAAGAAAAAAAAACAGGGAAACAACAGGGCACTTTCACTGATTGATCGTTGAATAATAAAATCCATAAAGTTCACAATTTTACGTTGAATTATTTACATAAAAAGAACTACAGTCCAATATAATGGGATTCCGAAGAATGTGAGTGCAAGAGGGCCGCGCTGAACGAGCTATCAGACTAATGGGCGATAGATTTCATTTGGATGGCTATTCTGGTTGCTATCATTCTGTCTAGAGGCACATTGCTGAAATTTGTTTAAATTTTTTAAAGAATATTTCCATTATATTTAAATTATAAAACTTACTGCTTGTTTTTTTTCCCATGTTTTCATTGCTGATTTATATTTTTCAAATTCATGGCACCAATCCGAATAAATTTTTTGGTAATCATTGCTTTTCGATGGTGGTGAACATCGATGAGCATCAACTGTAACGTTGTAAGAACAAAGTAGTGAAGCACCCATCCAACAATCATAACGACCCGCATCTGCTTCAGTTACAGCAATTATCACTAAGCCATGTTCAGAAGTTTCAATATATTTGTCAGGCCTACAATTATAAATAAATTTCAAATATTTTAATTAATTGTTTGAAATAGGGTACCTGTATTGGATCTTATAACGTCCTTTCTCTTTTGAATAATGATACCATGTGATTGTTTGAGATGCTAAAACGGCTGGCATTCTTAAGAAGCAACCTAAATGTAAACTTTGACCCCATGTAACAATCATTTTCTTTTTAATTACACTACTGTCACAAACATCAACTGTACTATTCGAAACATCTTGAAGTAATCTATAAGAAAATATATTCAAATATTGTGGAAGTTGTTTTGAAATTTAATTAAATACCCTGGTGAATATGGTTTGCAAATATTAGAATCCTTATCCCATCCACAATAAGGATCATGTACACATCTTAAACAGTTATCATATCTTCTATTACACATAACTAGATCAACTTGTTTAACTCTAAAGTCTGATGCTACATATAAAGCTTTGTGTTCTTTAGAAATTTCCATAACTTGGATTGGTTCGTTTGGTGTAACATCGAAGACGTCTAGAAGAATTGATGATGTACCTTCACTATCCCGTTGCCATTCAACAATTTTATGAACACGACCATCATCTAAAGTGAGAATTTTTGATGGAATTCAATCATTTGTAGGAATTTCCCTATAAATCTACTTACTAGTGCCTGCATAATAAACAGTGTAGTCTAAAATAGCACCTCCAATATCGACTTTGATCTTATCAACTACAAGACGTGTGAAAAACATATCTCGTTTGAAGAACACCGGCTTCTCATGTTCGTGCATTACAGCAAGATCCATCAAAGGATGTGACCTAATAAAATTGAGTACAGTATCGGGTAATGTTTCAGTGTCGTTGACACATGTTCCTGGTCTTGGTTCAGGTACTTTATTTGATAAAACTGGCAACCATGCTGATGATGATGTTGCTTGTTCTTTAAATTTTCCATTAAATGCTGCTTGAATATCATCTACAGTAAATGAACAGATTGCTGAGCCCATTAAACCATTAGTTGATGTTGTAAAAGTGCCGTAAAATTTCGTATCATCTCCTGGTACTTTATAAATACTCTCTACAATAAAACAGAGAGTACAATCATCTCATAAAATCATTCTTTTAGACAGATAGAAACATTGCGAAACAAACAAAATAACTTACGTATTTCATTGAAGTAGAATGGGAATTCACCAGGAATCGAACAATTCAGTCTAGCTTTTAGATAAGTGGCCCAGTTCTGGGATAGGATGTTTTTACCGCCTGTGTCTTTTTTACACACCCGTGCTACTCTTGAGTAGACGCTTTTACCACAGTTGATGTACTCAACAGCTGTTTCTCTAAAGAAGAACAGTACGTAATCACCTATGTCGAATGAACCAACAAAGTTCGGTTCTGAAAACACAAACACAAACAAAAGCTAAATTAACAAAAGCCTTTTTATTTTTGTTTTTATTCTTTAGTTTCCTTCTACAAAGGAAAGACACAAGAATATACGGGAATGAACGGAAGCTTTATTGTTGATACTTTACCACATGATGTATTGAACTATAGAAAAGTTAGTTGAAACATTGGTGTTTCACACAAAATTCATCGTTCCGTTTATTTAATCTTTATGCTTGTCATATAACTCGGGTTTACTTTCGCATCGTTGAAACTAAAATGTCAAACACTGCTGCTTCGTTATAAGATGAAAACAGAACAAAAATAAAACAGAATGGTAGAATACAGTGCATAATAAAATTGGGTAATACGTGGAAAACTAAACAAAATTACAAAAAGTACGTATACATGTTCAACTATTTACCAATCCCTTAAAATAATCGCTGATGATTTAAATTTGAATTTGCCATATATGTAACCTTTTCAACAATTATATTTTTACTCTATTCCATTTTAATATTCATTTGAAAAGAAATCTGTTCGTTTGCATTCACTAGGATATTCGGCATTGATTTAAGCCTAAAAGTAAAACCCTTAAGATATTTAATAAAGGCAGAGGAAGGATTAAGTGTTAATCTATGATATAAATACATAAGCTTAACACGGTAATACTAATGCTTCACAATCACTTGTGTGCTAATACTGTAGAAGCACACAGGTGATGCGTTAAGCTTCGTTTATAAGGGACACATGTGGATGGCGACATGTAGCTAACCACATGCGTCTTAATAAGGGTACCCATTATACATTGCTGTCTTTGTGTTTAATCAACGTAGCAAACACTGAATACGTGTTCCAAGCGGAAATAGTAAATTAAATAAATCAAAGGAATGATGTACCGTTCACGAACGTGATGTGTAGGTAAAGGCTGATATGGAAGATGAAGACGATTCATGCAGAAGGTTCTATCAGCAGTAATTTTCACATGCTGCGAGTGCACCAGTAAAAATTCAGTCTGAAAAAACGCCACGCAAAAGTGCATCTGAATCGTCAACAAATATCAACAAGAAGACGTGGTGTTTCTGTTGGGAAACCAAGGAAATATTGTCGGGAAAAGTGAAAGTTTTTGAAACTAGTTTAACTTGTCAGGTGTGGACGAATCAAACATACTACTATCACATTTAATATATTTGACAAGGGCTTAGCTAGAATATGGGTCCCTTGAAAAGTTTTGTTGTTATCAAAAAAGAGAGCAATTTGAATGATCTATTAAATTTCGAATATATCTAATGAAAATTGAGACTTTTTTAACAAATTAGCTGCCATATAAAAAATGCTAATTTGATTAATGTTTTATATTGATGTCACGAGTCACCGGAAAAGGTGTAATTGACGCACATTAACCTGTCAACCGATGTTAGCAAAAGCGGACTTTCAACGTTGGTTAATGAATTTGTACATGGGAATAAAAACAGTAATGGAAAAACATGCGACAATGGAATGACCCTTTTGTTGTTTTTGAACTTGGTAATAGAATAAAAGCAAAACAACAAAAATTTAGTAATTAAAAATTTAAATTCACATTATATTGTCTAAAATGTAATAAAATTGTATTTGAAATGATTACCAAAAATACAACATCATACTAAATGTTAATTTGTGGGCGCTTGGTTTAATTTAAGGTCGATTTACATTTTTATAAGTCGGCTTGTAAAGATTTAAATTTGCATATAAGAAACAGTACATTGCTGGTGAACTTTAAAACATCTTACGTAAACTCAATTGTATTACATAAAAATCTCGGACCGAAGGATAATATGTATGTAAATGTAGAATGAGGCGAATGCAAATTAGAAAATTATGGAACAAGTTTCCTGTATAATAAGATGTAAGGGGAGAACAGTGTCACCTGTTGGTATCATCTTAATTGAGTAATTCTTGATAACCACTGATTGATAAAAACTTGGGTCTGTTTGGCTCTTTCGTGCCTTATTTCCTTCATAAACATGCTAAATACTCGATGATAGAAGATGATGGATTTTTAATTAAAACTCGAAACTATTACTGTAAGAGTCATAGGATTACACTTCCTATTTTGCTGTTAAATGCTTCAATGTTTTGCCGTTTTATTTGCAAAAATCCACTACTTATTGAATATTTTTGTTTATTTATAGGGAAGATATAAGTAGGTTTCTCCAAAATGGAAATGATTCAAATGCGAAAAACTTTAACATTTATCCCAATATTCGATATCGAATTATTTTGAATTTTCAAGGCATTTATTTGGAAAGACTTTCTATACTTTTTGTTTTTATGTAACAATAATTTATTTAAATCAAACATTCTTTCTAATCACAAACAAATTCATTAATTAACTAAATAAATGAATTTGTATAAACTGTAATTGAGTCCAAATAAACAATTTGTAATAGAATAATAATTAGGAAAACAAGTGTCAATCGATCATTCGTGCCCAAATACTCTCTTACCGCAAATGACATTTCTTTGTAATGTAATTCTAAACCATTTAACTTTCTCCATGATAAATTGTTTCCGACATAAGGTTTATACAAAGTCTATTATGGTAAGATTGAAGAATTTTTAGAAATTATCAAATTTCATCATCAATTTTTCCTAAACGTTTTGAATTCCATTATAATCAAATTAAAAACAAAAAGATAAAGCCCATCATTCATGTGGGATGAAATGTGTTAATACAAATGGGGACATACAATATAAAAGGCCACGTCCACTAGTAAAACGCAAATTCACCAATTCAATTATCAGTAATCTGTATTATCACGGTGAACGACAGGCGAACGTTAGTCGATAATTAAATCATAGAATGTAGCAGTTTTAGTGACATACCGATAGGTTTCTGGGTTATACATATATATATATATATATATATATATATATATATATATATATATATATATATATATATATATTAGTGGTGGTCATGGGAACCAGGCAGGTGGAGATTAGAATGGAGCAGTAATAGGTAACAGGATACTCAAAGGTGTTTCCGCTTGCTGATCCTTGCCTACCTAACTTGATTACACTATGCATGATTACAGGTTGAACCTTGTCTGAAATCCTAAAATATCTAGTTACGCTAAATTCCTACTAATAAATAAATAATCATATACTCAAATCGATTTTATCGTAATGGAATTCCATCAGGTGTTGAACTATATAGGTTTGCAGGTAGTTGAGATAAAATTTGATGGTGGATAACAGTGTGCGGTATGATCAAAGAAATGTTGAAAAACATATCACCATAGAAACGAGAATGAGTTGGGTTGTATAGAAACGTCCTTCCCCGTTTTAATTATCTCGACTTCGCACATGCTTTTGTCTGATGATGCCATTTCTAGGAAAAGGCATTGGGAATTGCTATCTGTACAAGAAGAGTGAATTCCGCCTAGCCCTTGAACACTAATAAAGATCGACTTTAGTGATCCATCCGAATTAGCTGTGAGCTCGTAGGAAACGATCATGCTTATCGTATTACTCTGTCTAGCTAAATGAGACAGAAGATATTAATACATATCAAGCTTGGTGGAATATTTGATGTCGAATAGAATTTAAAAAAAAAACTAAATCGGGGGAATTTTGATGGAATAGTCAGATATCCTAATAATAATCAAATGGTATTATGGAAATTAACGAGAAGATAGAATCAATAATTTCATGCACTGCACTTTTATTGCTATGGTTTATAATATTTCTATAAACAACAAGCAAGTATTGATATTTCAATTCAATGCAAACACTTGTGGTTGCTACTCCATAAATCATAATTTTCCATTCGGTAAATCATTGTGAATCTACAATGAAGTATTACAATCGTCCAACTTTTCAACGATATCACTAGGAAATCCATGTATAGAGGAATATTAGCTGTCAGCTAAACATCCACAAAAATAGATTACATAAACTTCCTTACCATACAGATTTTCACTGTTAATAACATTTTTTTATTCGAAATAACAAAACGTCAATAACAAAAAAGGGAAATATTTATCGAATGATAAGTGTCGTGTTTAAATTCTTCAAGAGAAATATTTACAAGATTGGCATTTATCCATCGTTTGTATAACGATATGGTCATCGAGATTACTTTATTATTATTATTATATAAGAAGTTTTTGGGGGAGAGTTTGTGGCGATATGAAATTCCTTTACCGACTTGATGGTAAATTACTTGGCAACTACTTTAGTGGTAATGGTTTGGAAAAAGTTATGTAGAGGAAGACGGAATATTAAATTAAGCCTGCAACTAGTCAACGTAAAAGATTTTAGAAGTCTGCATAAGTAAATATTTACAGTATTTAGTATCTATTTTGACTAGAAATGGATTGTATTCTAACAGTATTTTGTTGTTTTTTGAACGTAATGCCCAAGCTGTTCGTTTAAACAATTTATAGATTGTAATTAAAGCATGCAAAACTATTTTGTAGTGACAATATTACTATAAGTAGATGCAACAAGCTTTGATAGTTGACTAAGGAATTCCAATCGCATTTGATTAAGTACTGTTGATAAATACTATAAATACCTATAGATACTTACTATCAAGCCATTTAGAGTCGTATTTAACAGTCCTCTTGTAACTGAATTCCTTTCTGCCGGTTGTTAAATTGTAAAGATCCGTTCGAAAGATGACAGTATCAGCTTTTGTAAATTCAGCGTTAGTTCCAGAATAAAGTCCAGGTAAATCACCTGGATTGCCTTTCTCTGACCAAACTGCTGTTGAATTGTCAGCAGGATCATATGGACATTTTGCAATTCCCATACCAATACCCGGTACGAAAGTATTACGACTCAGATGTGTTAAATTTGCCTGAAAACGAATAAAAATAGATTGCATAGCATTTGAACAAAAAAATCCTTTGCTTACTTATGATGCCAGATAAACTTTACATCATTAATTTGCCGTATTACCATGTTGGTTTTAGCTAACATATACCACACATTTAGGCATATAACATAGACAAGTAACTATCTCTTTTCAATTGAATGCGTTAATTCATGTTTAAATTTATCAGAGATTCAGCGGAATATTTGGATACACATGCACAGACAATTATGTTGGTTGAGATCCATTTCGAATGTAAATCGTGTGTTTAAAACGTTATCTTCTGCACGAGTTCATTCAGGGAACATTCCGAAATCTTTAACGTTACAGACATATTAATTGAAGTTGGAGAGGGAGAGTGCACTTGAAATCTGAACGCATCATCGTTTAGGGATTTTCTGTTATTAAATTTTCGATGAGATAACAGTGGCAAAAGAGTCGGAGAGTATATCTCTACAAATACGATCTAAAAGATGTAAATTCTATACAAACCACGAAATTCAATAAAGATTCTAATTGAAAATGAACACAGAATGTTGTATTTTAATTTTAAATAAATCAAGATTAATGTTATTGCATTTCTACGAGTATATTTGTTTCTACTATCAATAAGTAGATTTTAAAGGCAAATTTTAAGATTGAATAATTTAAAGTCCATTTAGAATCATCACTGTCGATTTACATTTACTATTATATGTTATTGGGATAATATTGTTCGGTTGTAAGGAGTGGAACGTAAATGGGAAATCGATGTGATTGTTAGAAGGCGAGCATTGGTAATGCAAATGTGAATCTTTAATGTCGTTACCATTGCACACATGTACACACACACAGACACACACACAGACACACACACAGATACATATATACAATGAAGTTTACAATGTAACACATATATACAGTAGGTGAGGGTGGTAAAACAGGATGGCGACGACAACGTCTTATCGCATTTTGCAGGAACACTTCAACCTCACTTGTGTTTTCTTCTATAATATCTCTGTCGTATTTTACTTCTTTATTCCAGATTACATTCTTGTGTATGAGAAAAATCATCTATCAATAGAACAGGAAGTAGGACTTACCTACAGGTGTATTAACAGTACAGCAGAATGAAAATGAAGAGTTGATATTAAATAGAAACATGACAACATAGAGGAAGAAAATCACTGAGGTAGATAATGTTCTAAAATTGAGTTTGTTTAATACAAAATTTAATATTTACTTTGCTCCATCTTACTATATGGAAGATAAAAGGTAATTGCAAACGTGTCCCATCTCCTTATGCTTGATCTTAAGCATAATTGGTTATGTTTTAGTAAATGGCAGTTATTAACTGTTATCATCTTTACTTAAATATTAATTGTATGAACTTGCCACACTTTGAGAAATCTTATAGTTATTTCAAATCAAAATCAAAACATATACTCAGTTATAGATTTGAATATTATAAATTATCAGTCGATGTGGTTGAGATTTCAACTGAGAATTTCTAAAAGCTACATTGTTCCAATCAATCACAAACCAATGGCGGTTATCAACTGGATATTAAGATACGAAATACAAGTTTCTGATGACAATACGAAATTTTCAAATTACTTACATTAAGTACCCAATCTTTGGGATTATGGGCATTGGTCCCGCAAATGTATAATCGACTTCCATCACCCATCGCCTGAATCACTCTGATGTGGTTGCGGCAATCGAAATGCTGAAAAATAAATGGAAATAATTTAAAATCCAATTAAACGTGAAATATATTGTCAGTATTCTATATACATACAAATACCTTCATTAGCATGTTATAAATCGTTCAATTTTACATTTGAATCGAAGCGCAAATTTATAAATTGAACTAAATTGTTCGTTTATAAAATTGCTTATTTGAGGATATTTGTAATAAAATCGACAGTTTTATGTTGACAACAGGGATTTTTATTGCATATTTTTATTGACTCAAAGAGAAAACAAGCCTCTTGTGATCAGAATCATATGGTATTGAATGTGGTGATATAATGGTGTGTTACTACTACTACTCAGCAAGTCTCTAGCGATTGGTAGAAAATAACACACCAATTTCAACATCAATCGGTCGATCAAGAAGACTTTTTACTTTGCCGGAAAACTCGACTTTTTCAAACTCAACTACTATATAAGAAATTGTTCCCATGAGGGATCGATAGCCAAGTTGTATATCGATAGTCGGAGGTTGCACCAGCTATTGTGTGATTCGATACGGAAATAGTGTGCCATTTTTACTGGAACTTATTCAATTTCAATCGATTGCTATGAAATTACCATGACTGATTTTTAAAAATGGAACGTTTGTACGGGAAGTACAGCATTGATTATTTAAATTAAGTGATAAACTCGAAGAAAACACTTTAGACAATTTACAAATTCAAAAATTAGTGCTTTGTCAATCCACCACTTTGCAGTCTGATTCGTAACACGGCATTAAGCTCTTGTGTTTGATGTTGAAGGACTTTTTTGAAATCGCCACTATGTGGTTGTTTAGTTTGTCCAACACAATTTTATGTGTTGTATGTGTCGCATAAAATAGCTTTAAGTTTGAAGCCAAAACATCCCGAGAAAGGTTAGGTGGTCTATTATTAAGTAGGATCACGTTCTGCATTTAAACTAGTATACACTTTTAGTGCTGTTCGCGTCACCATCGACAAACATCTATTAACTGTGCTACAATATTGATTTTTTAACAACTGTATGTAAAATTATTCAACAAACGTTTACGTTTGAAGTATGCTTTTGAATCGGCCGACACTGTCCTCTTATTCTCTGGCAATAAACATGACACAATTTCAGTTCTCGTTGGCATGCTAAAGACAGAATTTTTACGTAATAGATTGTTTGTTGCCCAGTGGACACGTGATAGGGAGTTTTATGAGCTTTTGGAACGAATCCAGTGAATTTACTAACAGTTAAAAACTACATTTTGGCAAATAGAAGAACCATCAATAGTAACCTATAAGACTCAGTCGTTACGCTTGGAGATGAGATGTTTTGAAGGTCTTAAAAACCAAGCAATACTCTCGCATTAGATTTGTTTCTACTTTTTGTTTGTCTTTTTAAATTGAAGTTCATGTCAGAAACTTGTAATATTGAGGCAGAATTACATTTTAGTTGTGTATGGCAAGGGGGCATGTGGGGGTTGTAAGGCAGAATATTTCGACTTTTAGGTCCATTAAACTTTTGGCATCTAATTTAATCTCACACGAACGAGAATTCTGAACATGAAAAGTTATCCAGTTATCCATTTGTTCTATAAATTTGACTTTGTAACGTGACAGTTTTACATACGGCCTGTTTTATATTCTATATAACTATATAAAACCGCGTTCTATGATAAGTATGTACACAAATTACAACATTATTATTAAAATCGACTCTGATTCAAACGTAGAAACATCGTTTCCGTTCGATCTGAACTTTGAATAAAAACTGTTAAAATTGGTATGTGATGGCAGCAATTTTGCATTAAACTAAAAGCTTTAGAAATTGTTATCGAAAGTCCTCCAATGTTGGTTATACGCGCCATTTAATTAAGTTCGTTTAAATTTTTTTTTACCATACCCGCATGTGTTAATGACGTATTTTCTTTGTTCCACCTGCTCCATTTAAGTTAGCAAATGAAAAAGGAACGATAAATCTAAACTGAGTAAATATATAAATTGTGAAATGACCAGTGAACAAACAAGCTGAGGATTTATAGGCGTGTTCTAAAGCTTCTGTGTTAAAACATTAACGTAGATGGTAAAAACTCGTTTCCAGCAGAAAATGAATACATATACTTTCTTTTTTTTATACATCTTCCTTTTAGGATTTTCGCTATACCGATATAGTAATATAATTCATTTATATGGTGCGAAATTCTATATTTCTGTCGATCCCTAATAGTTTTTACGGTAAATGGCAACGAAATGGAGGCAATGTCGATTTTTATATCTAATAGTCTTTGTAAATCTTTTAGTTCACTTTGAAAAAGATAATTTTGTAACGATAAATTTTACAAGATACTCCTATACGATAAATTTTAACGTTCTAATTTCATAGATCCCTAAAATACCATATACATTGTTATATATTTTTCTCTGATAAATTACGTGGAGTACAATTTAGCGTTTCTTTATAACTCAAAAACATGCTGGGGGAGCGATGAGTAAATGTTGAATTAAGGTTGTACAGAATGGTCCTTGTGTGTATGGTAGAAAGCTCATTGTTAATTGGCAAGTAAAAAGCAAGCGAATCAGTAGCTATTACAGAGCACGTTTAGACGGAAATGCGTACTAATTTTATAATTACTTAAACAATAAAAATTCTTTGAATCAAGTATGAACGATAGAATTTACTTCACTTTTAGCAATTATACGAGCAAAATCGCATTTACCTATAATTTAGTTAGAAAGAGAATTGATTCGATTATGCATCATAAAATTGAACCACTTATATCAGGACTCTTATTGCGAAATTGACGGGAAAATTAATTTAATGGGCGAATTGACCTGATTTTGAAAGAATGAACGAAAATCGAAAGATATTTTATTATTAACCATTTTTTCATTCAAACACTAATCCTTACAGGTTTAATTACAATAATTTCTGATTCAGATGAGGTAAATGCTTATCTGGTAAGAATATCGGAGGCGCAAAGCTTGAAATATGTTGAAAAATTAGAATACATTAAAACTCTTAAGTTTAATCTGATTTTTTTTTTAAATTTTTGTTAAACTTTGACAGGACTTTTTGAATTAGAATAGATGATTAGAGTGGCGTTAATAGAGCGACTGTCACAACTTTATAATTATATCAATGGCACTTTAATATGTTAAAATCAACTATCGCAATTAATTTTGTGGCATTAAATCTAAAATGTAATTAATTATAATTAGAACGAAAATGTCAGCCATTAATAGAACGATACGGCGCAAAGTAAACAGATTCAAGAGGACCATTTTTCCAATTACAACCATTTATTGTATTGTACTTTAGCTAATTGTAAAAACGAGTAGTGTCGTTGAATATTGCAATTTAATTACATGTGATAAACGACAGAACGATTTTGTATGTCGTTTCGCTATACTGTCTAGCAATTTTATATTTTTCTTTTACATTTTATCGCTGATACTGCACATCATTTTGCAAAATGCATTACTATGACCAACACCATTGCATACTAATCTAACTTTTGTAAATTATCTAAGCAGCCCTTCAGCAATGTGATATTACTATTACGACAACTTAATTACAGTTTAATGACAACCATTTGAAAGTCTTCGTCAATTAAAATTTCATTAAATAATCATGATGATGACAATAATTATTTATATTAAATACAAGAATTTATTTAACAAGAAACATCCCGAAATAACGGTGATAATTATAATTACGAACTGAGATTAGTCTTGTAGATGATGTTGATAGCAATTCTATCGATTAAATGTCGTAGAGAAAGGGACATATCGCCGCAATTACCAACATAGTCTTCCTGCTAGTATTAAACGACTCGTGACGTACAATTTCTGTCATATAAATCGCATTTATACCGCATTTGGGATTGAGCAGGTGCAACTACCGTCTTACAGTTTCACACAATCAATTCCACCCCGAAAATTGGAATTAGAAAAAAAAAACAGTGAAGAATTCAACGATTAAACACGCAACTTGTAAAAATGTAATCAGAAAATATATCAAAGACAATGTCAAATCTCGTAGATAATTTAGTGATTACTTTGTTGTTGTTTTCTTTTACGTTCGTTTATTTCGTTCGTTGAGATCAAATCATTGGAAAATTCAAGAAGTCAGGATAATAATGTAAGCCGACGTAGTTGAAGGAAAGGCCTCATGGATTACCTTACGATCCGTGAAAATGTTCAACGAATGAAAAATTGCTTAATGCAGATCGAATAAGACAATTTTTAACGTTACAATATATTGATAGAATTTATTTCTCCCACAAATCGTATCCGACTTATGTTAGAAATGTGAAAGGATTTTTTCAGTTAAAATTTCCAACTTAACCAGACGATTGACGTACAATAATTAATCTTTATTGAGAAGTCGTTCTGTTATGAATATTTCATGTTTAACAAATAGGTATAAAAACTAATAGGCACTTATATAAAGGGTTAGTATTGAGTAGAGCTTTGGATATTGGAAATTTTCAGATAACATAACCCGCACTCGTCGTGTTTGTATCGAAATTAGTTTAAACAAACTTATTAATAAGGTTTGTTGAATTCCATCAAATTGTCTATTATAGAATTGTCCACATATTGGCAAATAGAATTGTTCGTATATTTGTATTATTCACACACATTTTGTGCCCCGTTTTATGGGCAAACAAATGAACCCAGAGCTTACACATCACAAACTATAGTGCATTGTGTTCAATAAGGATCCACTCTCTGGAGACGTTATTTGAATTACAAATAAGGTCAGAAGAGCAGAGTTAAAATTAATTTCAATTTCATGTTAGCGCGAAAGCGTCACCGACGCCCGTCATTTCGTTTGGCCTGATTGAGACTTCAATTAGCAAATAACAATATTTTGGTATGAAATCTCGATGCAAATTTATTTAATTAAGTCTGCTCCGGTCGTGGATATATTTATTATTGAAGATTTCAAACTGTGTAAACTGTTGGAATTTGTTCAAAAAATTCGTAATTTAATAATACACGAATGAGATATCAATGGAACCTTTTCACTAATTACAATTACAAATATCTAACAAGAACAAAAACATTCATTCTGACATTAATTTTTCACTAATGGAAACATTCTTAAAATATCATTTGTACAAAAGAAAACGGAAAATTTATAAAATTCATCAAAATATTTCCTCAAATTTCGTTGCGCTGGAAATGAAACAAAACAAGTATTCATATATTTTTATCACAAAACAACTTAGAATAAAAATTTAATTATATTTTCCAAAAATAGAACAGATTTAACTGTTATCCGAACGATTATTGAGAACATAAACAAGCCGAATTCTCCTGAAAAACAATAATAATTTGTATTATTACCAAACGAAAGTCACGCAATACAATGATTAACTAGTCCTCTTCCTTTTTATGAATAATACGTTAAAAAGGGCGTACGAACCTAACTTGAAGGTTTGATATAGTAAATTATATGCGTAACGATTTCCTGTAACCGATATTAGTAGCGTGAAGTTAACCATGAAATTGATATTAGAAATTAAATAACGAAAAATTCAAATTCTAACAATAGTTAGCACATATTTTTTGTTTGGATTTTCTTCTATTTTTTTTTAAATTCCAGTGTAATAAATAACCGGCATTATCTTTCCGGACGTTTCCAAGTGCGCTAGGCACTGCTGCCACCGTTACTGCTTCTATCTCAACGAAATAAATTCTCATATGACTTATGTGCAACAGCTCCCATATTCAGATTAGTGAAACTTTAAATTATTTTCACTGAATTTAAATGGAGATTGTTTAACATTTGCTATATTCTGTTTGTCCCATGGAAGTTGTACTAATTTGCTACTAGTTTAGATTACAGTTTAAAGTCCATCTAATGGATGCAATAGAGTACCAAGTACAGTTTGAAACCATGTCATACAAATTTGTAATACAATCTGGCTACAACTAGTGACATCATCATAACTAAATTGAGATACGTACTGTGTAAATAAATAAATAAGATTAACTTTGCTAAAATTTCAATTATTTTCCTAAATACTCACTAAACAGTCACTTAATAATCGTGTCGGTTATAGCTTCTTGCAAGCTGTTTGCTATTCTAAATCATAGCTTCTGACATACGATTTTAATTTTGAAAACAAAAAAAAGTCGTAATGCCACAAATCAGGAGAATAAGAAACTTGTGGAAGGAAAGGGATACATAGAAAAAATACAAAACAAGATGACTGTTATTCTAATCTTATTATTAGATATGCTCATGCGAGCTTTTAGCTTCTTGTTTTCAGGTTCCTACTCCTATTCTTTATAGAGACTAGTTTGGTAAAGGAGGGATCATACTGGGGTGAGTGATAGATCTCAGTAAAAGTCTCGCTGTTTTTTGGAAAATTACTAAAAAAGAAGGTTATTCATGTTTCATATTTTCCACGTTTGTACGTTTCACAGTTTGCCATAGGACTTTATTGCGTAACGTTATTCGAAATAATAATTCTTTTTTATAGTGCTGTAATTAGACATTTAGGTAAACTAGCGCCTAGCCAACAAACATATATATGTATATATGAAGGTTGAAAGATGAAATTGTTTTTCGTAAATATTTACTCGTCATTAACACACGATGTGCATTTGAATTGATTAAACTCACATTTTTAAGATTGTTTTTTATTGATAGTTCTGTAAATGCAAATGGTTTCAAAGATTACGAAAAAGTAGATTTGCTCTTTTGTACCTAAGAAAAGTTAGTCTGAAAGGAAATTATATCGGATTACTTGAAGGGAATTTCGATACAGTATTACGATGAAGTTCCCCTAGTTGAAACCATTTATCTTGATGCAGTATTCAATCTCATTTACAAGGAATCTTTATAGTTTCCCTCTAGATGTCTTTTTCAAAAACCAAATCAGACTCTTTTTAATTTGACAGCTCGTTATTTTCTCAAATCCAAATTAAAGCGAAATCAACTACATCAAATCTTAATTCAAATAAACAAAAAAGAAATGTGTAGAGTAGCAATATTTATTAATCTCTCAAAAATACCGATAAAACTTTACGCTTTTCTTCTTCATAAATTATTTGGGCGATCGTAGAGTAGAGAATAAAATCAGTTAAACTAAATTTGACACCCAAGTAGAAAATTTCCTGTCATCCTGTAAAGAGCTGATCTGAAACTTTTTCTCTCAATTTTTTTTCGTTTTTTTTTGGTTGATGAATACAGTTCGTTGTTGTTGTTGTCGTCGTAGTCGGCGTCGTTTGTGTTATGTTCTGCAGAAATTTGCTCAAAACTTTTTATTAAAAGGTTGCACGTTCTCTAATCGAAGCTCATCACTGTCAACGAGATGAGATCGGACGTCACAGACGGCATTCTGAGTCGTCGTCGTCCGTTCTCAAGAGGCGTCTCTCCCAATCATTGACAAGGGACTTTATTTCCGTCTCTCTATTTTTCTCTCATTTTTCCCTGCACGTGGAGCACTATCAGTAAATTCATATTTGCAAGATCTATTATAGAAAGAAATTCTAAACGAACAAAACACCGATAGGTATATATATTTAAATGAAAAATACTATTTAATAATGAAATGACAGAGTTTTGCAAAAGATTTGCAAAATACACAATCTATCATTTATATATTTGTGATGGTTGCGTGTAAGTTCATAAGTGTCAGAACCTTGTTTTGATTGACGAATCACATGTCTTTCAACATTCGAGCATGATCCCCAGAAATATACGTATGAATAAAAAAACATGGAACGTCATTTAATTCAATAGAAGTTGTCACGATAACATTGACAAATGCGATTTTGAATAATCGCCATATACTTTTCTATAATTATTGCCTCGTCCAAACGCAATACGATATTTAATCACTTATTCATTAACACAACTATTATATGGTGCTTAATTAGTTTTTTTAAGCGAACGTAAAAAGTGTGTACAATTATCTGAGTTTTATTTGTAAGCAGTTTGATAGTGGTTTTAAAGTAAAAATTTATAGCATTCACGAATACCCATGTTGACTATCTGAAAATGTAAAATGGTAACAATTGTAATGTGTAAGCTGTACAGAGCACAAAAAATATTAACAAAACAGAAATATCTTTGCATAAACGAACGCCATTCATTAGTAAAAGGCGGCGGGATGCGCCCCTTTGCATATTCATGGAAAATTGCGATACAATACCGGCTAACTAAATACAAAATATTGTATTCTCTAGATTTTATCGGCGATGTCTGAAAATTATATCCAAGGGGATGATATTGATAAATAGTTAGCCTTGATTGTTTCTAGCGGGCAACAACAAATCTCGTTATTAAGGAACAAATTATAAACTATGACAAGTATTAGAGCATAGTTTCGGTGTAAAAGTTTAAGTCGTTTCGTGATTAAAATATCTCACTACTGATCAAAAGCAAATGAGGGTGACAACATTTCAATCGATTTGCAATCAATCTAACGACTTGGATTCACAATTTTGATTCAGAAAGTAAAGTAATGCCTAAAGAGTGAAAACATTTCGGTTGTTCCAGGCAGAAGTCAACTGGAAATATTCTTACCTACATTTTCCGGGACAAAGGCGACATAATTTTCATTGATTACTTGGAACAAGGAAAATCAGTTCCGGGAGAATATTACTCATTTCTTTTAATTGAACTTCGTACCAAATTTATAAAAATACAACAATGCAAAAAATCAATGAAAATAAATTTGAAATCGGCGAACAACCACCATATTCTCCAGATTTTGCCCCATCTAATTTTGTTTTTTTTTTGTTATAAAGCATTAGAATTACTTTCTAAACTATTATTATTCTCATGAATTAAAATTGTTCATGATTTGCGCAAAAATTGTTAGCTATTAGAGTAATGTGATAAATGGCCAATTAATATTTCGATCATTTTATCGGATAGATATAAAAATATTCGGATATTATATAAATTCAATCAAATTACAAAACGTGCAAATACATAACGTTTTGGTTTTTTTTTATGTTTCGTTATAATTTAAAATGCAATTTCTTAGAATGAACGTGACGCATAAGAGTTGTGAATTCGTAACAGCTATGCCATTTCGTAAATAGTTTCGTATAAGAGCATAAAGTTCTTTTTGTGCTTTTCCACTTTATTTCATGTTGCATATAAAATAACAAACATTGTTAAAGAAATATAGAGCAACGCACATTGAATAAAATCTACTATAATAGAAAAATTTGTACATGTTATTTACATACCTCAGATTTTCCTTTAGATACACAACTAGCAACATTGGTAGGTTCCAAATTTAACGCATCCCTCTGTAAGGAAAGAAAAATATATTAATTAATATTGTTAAAAGTTTAACAATAGAATAAATTTTGTATAGTAAAATGAAGATGTTAACTTCGTCTAGAATATTCGTATATTTCAAGACTCTGAGTTTGTCTTGTTCACAGTCTAATTACAAAGTATAACTCCCATTTGTCCCGAATAAAAGAGCAATGGGAGTTAGAAGTTGCGTTGTACCCAGGAGAGCGTGTCGCGGATTTATTTTCGTCTGTAAATAGGATGGGCCTTTGTGCATTGTACCCGTCACCCAAATAACAAATGTTCACATATAATATACGAAGGGAAAAACTAGCTGACTCATGCAAATGATTAGCAATAAACTGTTTACCTTAACAAATCGTATCATTTTTTATCAGTTTCAAGTGTAGCATTAAAAAAAGCAACGTTACTGACACACCATTACTACCCCCAGTATCGGTAGCAATCGTGGTGGCGGCAATGGTAGTGGTAGAAAACGAAATAGCGTCAATGTAATTTGTTTTTCGGTTTGATTTTCCAGAGGGAGAAGAATTCTTTTCCATTACAGTTGATATACATCAGACGCCCTCGTGCATTATTTAGTAACTGACGCAAACTTTCACCCCCAAAAGTGCGAAACATTGCTGTAATGGTCGTTGCTACACACAAATTTGTAACAAGTTTTACAATTACTGGTAGAACTTTTGTAGTTAATGTTGAGTAAACGTTATATTAACCTGGCGCAGGAACAGTATTGCATTGCTTTCATTGTAGAGCTTTTAACTTGTTCACATAGAATTTTTACTGGCAGTTCTCATAAAGATTACCAATTTCTAACCGTTAGTACAGCTTCGACAATTTCTTCGTTATTTCGAAATTTCTTCATAGACGATGTGATTGCTGATGAATAGAATAATTGAATTTCAGATCACAGTTTTTATTTCTATAAATCGTCGTTGTTAATGAATTGTGGAGAAAGGCAAACGACCGACACGAATTTCTCATAAATTCCTCCATAAGAATTCCTCAAAGCTCTGAATATATTTATGAAAAGCGCCCATTATACCATAAAACTTTATTACCTTTGCCGTCACTACTCTGGAAAGACTTCATTTAAAAAATGCAGAGAGTTTCACCAGAGTACTTGTATTTTTTTATTAGTCGTAAAGGAAGGGTTTGTGGGGGGTACAGTGTTTTAAATTTTATAATTCGTCTCATACTGTGTATACACCTAAGCAATTTGAACAAACGCCAAAGTACAAGACAGTAATGGTTTCTGTCTAATTAAAAAAGTCACCCCCTCATGACTCTAACGTTAACTACAGGGGTAGATGAGTGAATAAAATAAATAAGAGGGAATGTGTAGTGCCCACTTGTATAGACAAGCTAACCAAATATTTACGACCCCATTTTATAGTTGAATTTTGCTTATTCAACTATTCAATCAAATAGTTAAAGGAGTGTATCGTTTTCATATTTTAGATTTTCCACACAGATACACACAGACACAACGAATATTGTCTAACGTAGTTTTTCTCCTTTAAATATAAAGCAATTCTCAACGGATACTAATCGAAAAGGCGAGAAGCTATATCTAAAGGGAATTTGAACTTGGAGATGTCGCAAGAATGAATTTTATTAGTTGTGGAAAATCGATTTTGTTGGAAAAACCGACAAGCACTGAGTAAATCGACATTGCTGTCCATTTCAATTAATGAAGCTTGATTTAAGCTTCAATTTCATTTCAACAACAGCTCTACCAGTTAGAAAATGTTTGAACGGTTCTAATTACTTAACTTCAAAAGTGCCTTCAAAATAAAATAACCCGATCTACATACGTTTATTGTTTCGTCGTATATCCCATAGATATGTACTATTGCCAACAATTTCCCTTTTTCTAGTACGTGATAATGGAAAGATAAATAAAGAAAAACATCTAGGTGGTATTTGAACGTGTGAAGGACCTTCGTAGTTAATTCAGAAATAAGCGAAACACTATTTTTCTCCAATTTACAACGACTTAACGCGCTTTGTTATTTCATTTATAAATGAGTTGAGGTAGGTAGACATTCTATGACTGCATTAAATACTCATTGAATATAGTAAAAATTAATGATTTGCAATCGTTTGTTCTTATTTCTATTAGATACGTTAATGACACATCGATATTCATTGTATTAACTGACTGATTTTGTTGCCTACAGCAGCACACATCACATGCTATTGTTACATACATAGCAAATGGAAATTCTCTGCTCGAGGCTATTTCCATTGTTTATTCTCTGATTAACTAAACAAATCGGACAAATTTGGCGAGAAATGCGCTAATCGCTATAGGGAATTGCAATGCAACGTCTATTCTCATAGATAAACGACAAATGTTTTCAAAAATACTTTGTTATATAGATAATTCATTTTCAATTTTTAAAAAAACAATCATCCGGCAGCAACATTTGTTGATTTAACACTGCAAACATCAAAAGTAAAACCCAAATTATTTTGTAAATGATGGTAAAATTGAGAGAATTTCTATTTTCGTGGAAAAATAAGTTTCAATTGCATTGTCGAACGGTTATGAGATTGTCCCTTGAGGCCGTGTCATTGGTGGCGTATATAAAGGCTCGAAGGAAACAAATAATGAGTGCCATTTGTTCCGGAAACGGAATTAACTACTTTAATTAGTTTGAGACACGTTGAATTTACGTACGTTTGTTGTCGTTCGCTCACGATTGCCGATTGCTCTCCGGTTAGAATTGCAGTAATAACAATCTTGCCTATTTCAACGTTGTTCGAACAAATTTATTTCAACAAAATAAAACAGGATCGAAAATATTGCATGTTGGAAGTCAAATGGCCGCACTAATTTATATAATGATTTGACAAGTCTCATTATAGGGAAACTTTCGGAACATTGTTTCTTCACGGTAGCAGAAAGTGTGTATACGTACCCGTTAGAAATAAAGTTTAAGTGCTGTTTTATGTCCAATAGGGCATTCAGGTTTTCGTTTATTCGTTACCTAAGTTTAATGAAAATTACAATTCCTGTTTTCTGATTTATGGATATCGTACATGGATTAATTAAAAATACTTTTATTAGATGAATTTAACGCGGACGAATAATCATCATCAAACTCAATAGAGAACAAGAGAATTCTCGGATTGAAGTCTCAATTGAACGGCCGTCAAGTTATTGGTCTATAAATTTCCAAATTCCATTCTCTCTGTTTATGTGTTATTACAATATTTCCAGGTACAATTAGCTTAAATTTATAGCCAATTAAAATTTAATTTGGACAATGAAAGGTGTTACATTCATTGAATCACAAAAGCAATTCGACTATTCTCATAAACCGGATTTCGTATGTTGTTAATAAAACAATGCACCGATAATTTTAAACGGAAATGTTGAAAAGTTGTAAAATAAGAAGAAAAAACAACAACAATGGATTGTTGTTATGGTTGTGCTTTGAAGTTCTATTTGTAATTGGAAATTGTAAAATGAAAGTTAATTTCTGTTACTAGATCGAAATAATTTCCGACAATTCGCTAGAGCTTTAGTTTTCATTGTAACGATACAAGGTGTCTCCAAGAGAAATCCAATATTAAGCTTATAATATAACTGCTTAGTTATTGCTGCCTTGGGCATTGGTAAATTCAACTCTTAAATATTTGAAATGGAGTGCGGGAAGAACCTTATTGTTATTGAGATACAAAGAAAAATCCTTTTATTATTTTCAATGTTATTTAGCAAACTATTTACGTTTTTTTTTATTTGAAATAATCTATACGAAACTCTAACGATTATGAATACGATAATATTGCAAATTATTATTGAAAACCGAAAAACTTGACAAGTGCACACAATTATATTCATCAATTGATTTTCCGATATTGGTGACGAATATTTCAATTAGTTTAACGTTACGTGTGCGACAAGCGTAAATATAAACGCAATACTAAACAGTTTTATTGACATTTTAATGTTCGATTTTATTGTAAAACTTGACTATAAAAATATGACACAAAGGCAACTATTTAAAATTCAAAATTTGACTGCATAATAATCAAAAATAACTGTTGGGGTTGTGATTGTTATTGTTGAAACAATGAAAATCGTTTTATCATATACGAAAAATTATCCATATTTGTGTTGTTGTTGTTGTTGTTAAATAGTCCTAAGCCATTGTGTTTGCATGAATGCAGAATTGAAGCCTTTAAATAAATAAACACTGAATGTTAAAACAAACACACAAAGACAGTCCAAGAAAAATTACGTAGTTGAATTACTCAAACGAAATTCCCCAGAAACTCTTTACCTCTTGCGTCGGCCATATTACTAGATTGCTTCTTTTAAAACAACGAACTTATTAAATTTTGATATTTCTACACAACGAACATGTAATATTTCAAATTCTTTGAAGTCAACCATATACATTAAATAAATAAATGGATGCGTGATAGAATGTGTATTACTGTCTCATGCACGAGAATATCCACATTTTGAAGCACTTTAAAGGTTTTGTTGGTTTACCACAAGGTATATTCACGTGTCTCAAACCGACTTTAATTTTACCGAATATCTAAGATATAAGCAAACAAGATTTCATATTACTAACTGTCTAACTTCAAAGAAACTGTATATAAATAGAAAACGCAATACCAGAGAATATATCTATGTCAACAATAATCAAAATTCAAATTGGAATTGCGGCAGGTATTCTTGCTTGTGTTTATATGAATCATAAATCTTAGTTATATGACGGATTTTTTTTGGAAATAATGTTAGAATTCCCAGTTTTTATTATTGATTGTCGTATCCAATATCAATTTAATCATTTGGTCAGTTTGTTTTGGAAATCAGTTCTTCAAACTAAATGTGATATGAATACGAGATCGAATTCAGTATTTGAATTCCCTTTACTTCGTTTAATCATTGAACGTTGAACGTGCTATGCAACCTTTAACTGTTTAGTTCGCCTTACAGTAGTAATTTATAAGAAAGCCATTTTTTGTTCGTTATCGATCCCAACCAAAATTTTGTTGTAAATTAAATAAACACTTAATGAATACAATTATTTTTCAACTGGAAGGATTAATTAAAATTTCACAAATACCTAATCCGATTATTATATGTACAGATGGGGAGACAAGAGTAAAAGAAAATGTGTCCCTAGTTGTCACATAATAGTGTAATCTTTACAGAGATTTTCACGAAAACGAAAAAAAAATACGAAGACGAAAAAAAGAGATCTCGAATTGTATGTAGAAAAACCAATCGCTGAAGTGATGAGTGAACGGAGCTTGAAAACATCCGATAGATAAAGTGTCAATATTTGCACAAAACAAGATCCGATGGAACTAGAATGCTTAAAAGCTTCGTTGGGAAGGTGAAAGTACAGGATTACAGTCGTTTTATGCGAAATTTCGACTGAAGTATAATGTGTGAGTGAACGATTTCGCGCTTAAAAAGCTTTCAACGTTGGTAAGCGAATATTATTAAATATACTTTCCACAAAATTAAGAGGTACTTGTAGATTTTTTGTTTAATAATTGATTAAAAAATGGATTCACTATAAGAAGCCAGATTTAATCAATTTCTAAAATGTTATAAATTATCATAATAGAAGGGAGCAGGGTATTCATGTAGAGAAAATTGATATTGTTCAAGCTTTAATCAAAACAAGATACAATAAACGACGCGTAATCAATATAGATACAAAAAGATATTAATAGTAATGAATGTCTATGATCTTCCCCTAAAAAGCCTGAGGGATGACATGGGTTGTCTTTCTAAACGTCCCTTAAGTAAATACAAGTAAACGGGAGGAGTGTCTTGATAATCAGTCAATACCCAAACATTGACACTGGGCCTTACTTTGCGACTTCACAAAGAATGAGGGTTGTTTCTCGATATTCAATTTAATAACTCTAAGTTTGAAATCGACAGAGTAAATAGAGGGTTGCCAAATAGAAAGGATTCATCATCAGTTGTAATTAAATGATAACGAAAAATTGGGAACGTTTTCAAGGAGATGATTGGAGAAGTTATAATAAACACCTACTTATTTAAAATCAGACGACTGATTGGAATTGTAATACTGATTAAACATCCCCTTTACTTGGCGATTGAACGTCTGGTCTTCTAATTTCCAAACATGACAGCAAGTCTTCAAAACTTTCAATTAGATTTTGACTCTTATATTGTAAAGATATTTCAATTTTATCAACTTTCAACTACACTCCGACTCATCACGTGCAGTATTGATGTCAAATAATAATAACTTATAAGGGTACAATTTTTTTGGTTTAGTGTTTAATTTAAATAATTTCTTATAATCTGGATACTCTAGATGAAATCGATCTTATCAACGGTAACAACAGAAAGTGTAACAATCACCGTACTGTGTATGCTTGAACTGGTTGCGTGTCAGGTGTAAAAGTGGCTGCACTACCACCGACAGTGAGATTGATGGATTTTGGCACGTGTTAACTGCCTCGTCCTCGTGTTCCTTATTGGCCCATTTCTCAAAAGCACACTTTTATCAATGGATGTAGAATTTTCTGCTTAATCACTGATACCTCTTTGATTTATCATCAAAAAATAAATAAATGAATTTCACTTATCTTTAACTCGTTTATCGAATAGCCCAAAAGCGTGTGTAATAAGAAAGAGTAAATTTTCTTAATTAAACGTTTGTATCGTGGATTGCATTAAAAATTGCTATTTATTCTAGCTTTATTGTGAACAAAGCGATCGTTATAAAATACAGGGTAGATATTGGCTTTTATTTTTACTAGCTATTAATTAAAACGACTCTAACAGCGAAACGATCATAGGTAACGCCGACAATGGCCAAGCAATATAAAAGTGAGATTTATGGGTAGCTGCTCGAACAACGAGCCCAGATTAGAACAGCTTGGCTAAGAACCTGTAAGTGACGGTTCAATCACCCGCCGTTTTGAAGAACTTTATTAAACAATGCCGAGCTGTAAATTTTACGTAGGGTGGCTAATAAAACGCACAAAAAAAACAGGGGCATATTATGGAGAATTGACGAGTGGGGTCGATTTATTTTTGTTTTTGTACTGGACAATACAAACTCGCGTGTCCGGATCAACGATAGCTGATTTGCGATAGGGGTGATTATAATAAAGCAAGATTAGATCCAAATGAAACACGCTAACATAAAAGAATACCGTATTTGCTGGAAGATATCGTCATTTCGAGTAATACTTCAAATTAGGCAAAGAGAAATGATATTAGAAAGAGAAAAGATTAAGTTAAATCAGTAAAGAGGGAAATTTGATCAATTCATAATTGAAATAAATTACAAACTTTCTGGAAGAATCTCAATGGGATTACGATAACCACTATCTCCTGTCTACCTCCATTGTGCAAATCTATCTCTCAGCCACATTTCTACGTATAATTGGAATTCCTCGACCATTATGAGAGTTTGAAGAAATATAATTCCAATATTGAGCAATAACTGATATTTATTTGTAACATATCTTTAGAAATTTACATTGTATTAGTTGGATACTTTCTAGAGTTATTTGACAATTTCGTTATATCATAGGACGGTATTTTTTCGATCTATTTTATAGTAATCATCATACTGCTTAAATTACCCTTTCCTAAGTGAATCACTCCAACCGGAAATCTCGAATCTCAATCGGATTTCTTATAAGTAATTCAATCGGCCATCAATCCATATTCAATAAAGTTTAATCTGAAGGAATTTTACAATTTTTGAGCGATAATATAAAAACATCATTTGAAACGAATTTCTATAATGCCCAAAACCAAATAAAGGAAAACAATACTGTTCACCATGGGAACAGTCCCTTTAATGTTCCACATTTGTCATGTGCAGTTGATTACATTCGGCCGATTTGTGTGAATAGGTCCGTGGTCTCGATAAGGCCACTATGGTGTGGTTATACAGGACCGTCGCACGTATTTCGACAATGATAAGATGACAATGAATGTGTGCTCATGGACTGCCTTTATTGAACACATTTAACACTCACCAACAATAATTCACATTTAAATCGGACATATTCACATGGATTTTGATCATCAACATTGTAAATCTTTCGAAAATGTTCACTCAACTCTATTGTGGAATAAAATCAAATTTGAAAAAAAATTACAAACATTTTTCTCTATTATCTACAGTAAATTGGAAAATTGATAATATTGGAAAGCAGAAACCACTATTGAGAATTCAAACATTTCCAAGTCAATTATGTTCGACTGAGTTTGCTCATGATTTCTAGACGGCTCTGCACTCAATTATTAATGTTTTAAAGGACACCAGCAGACGATATATTCAATTATTGATAGTGAAGTTAAAGAATTATTTAGAAAGTCGACCGACAGTCCAATGAACCATAATTTCAGATAGTTAAAATGTAAATAGATGTCCTTTAATGTGAAAACAAAACAATTTAATATAAAATTTTATAATCTTCAATAACGATAGTTTTTATTTGCGTTGACAAGAAATTAATTTCAATATGAATAATTGTTGTGTTTAAATAAACAAAAATATCAGATAACAATTTGACAAATCCAATTAAAACTAAACGGATTAATGGAAATAACGTAGGTACGTCCAAATAATATTGGGCTTGCTGAATATTTATTATAGCAATAATACAGTTTTATTTGACTAGACCAAACGGGTGATATTGTAATTATTATAGGCGTATATTCACGCACATTAGTAACAAAAGATTAATTGTTTGATAAGTAAGAGTTTTCTGATCATGTTTACATTTTCCTATCAATCATTCTATCTAGATTCCAAGCATCACTTATTGTCACTATAATTCTAATAAAGTCCTTATCATTTCAAGTGAGATGTCTTTATCAAAATTTACTAACGTGACACTATTCTTCGCCTCCATTCAATGGAAATCACTGTTGTTATTGTACAATTGGCAGTTAATAACTAGATAAAACCGTTGATTTGAAGATGTGAAAGCAGCATCATGAATATCGTTAGAAACAGAAACGAGCCTTGATTTTGATATTGAAGGGTCCCGCTTTTCAACTCTTATACATGAATTTTATCGTTGGCAAACATGTGTATCCGTTCAGATAAATACATTTCAATTCAAGAGAGAGAGAGAGAGAGAGAGAGAGAGAAAGTCAGGGGGACGGTCGAATAATCAAAAATCGATACACATTCAAACATTGAAGAGAGGATAGAAAAAATTGAACGCATACATGAAAACTATTTTAACTCGTGTCAGATTTGCGAGAGGGATGATTGGGTGGTGGTTTTTCCCGGAGAACAAGGGATACGATCAAAAACTTATCATTGGAAAATAGAAAAAGACCCCTTGGTTGGGAATTGTTCAAGTAAGGTCGCCAATGATTGATACTTTTCGACGTATACATTTTAGATGAGACCGTTATGGATTATTTGGGGATAAACTGCGTGAAACAGTTTTCGATTTCAACTTTTTAAAGATTACACAAGGGACCACGAGTATAATTTATATTGGAAATATTTTTCCACCCTTATAATCTATTAAGAAGAAAATGGTAAGTTTATCAAATTACAATGTCTCAAAATTAATTTGTTATTATTTAAGTGTTAATATTATGGTCAACTACTAACAAACTGTATTATTTGATATTAATTCATTCGTTAATATTTAATCAGCTTAATAATTCATACGAAATAATGCATGTCCTTGATTAAGGTTGTAATAACACCATGTCCCAGCGGTTTTAAGAAACTATCTTTTAAATTATTCCTCATCCAATTTACTTTATAACAAGGATGGTTGGATCTGTCTGTCTAGATATACCATTGTAGATAACATTTTTTTTTGAATAAAAAAAACAAACCCGAGGTAATTTCTTAATCAACCCTTCGTCCTATAAAACTCATCTTTAATTGGATTTCAACCGTGTTTTTTTTTTCGTTTTAATACCAACAGGATTTAACAAAACAACTCAGGTGAGAGTTGATGGAAACAGTTAAAGTATTTAAAATAATGCTAAAGTGTTGAAGAAGCTCTCCGTAATTTTTAATTAATAGCCATTAATAGGTGGATTTTTAAACACCCTTACGTAGTTAAATATTAATCTTTACGGAGAATTTTGTTTTTATTTTACCTACTTTGATATAACACCTCAATAACCATTATAGCAGAAAATTGCGACTGTATAGATCGTCAAAAGTCATACATTTAGATAGTAAAAGTGACGCTGTATCATCATATAACTCATAATATAGGGGCGGCATGTAATCCGCGAGATGAAGATACCAAAAACCGACTATTTTCATGTTACTAAGGTAGTAAAACTGGTATATTTATCATACATTATGATAAGCCAAAAATTCATACCAACATACATAGAGGGAAAAACTTTCTTAGTTTGTTGTATAAAGATGCGTAATAATCTACTAATCCCTACCCAAACCCTCCTGTACTATGTAGAATACGTAAATCTTGGTATATTACCGGTAATAACAAACAAATGTTTCTATAACACGAAAATTACTTACCTCACAGTTGGACTGGTTGATATTGCTCAAATTGAGGCGAAATACGCGGTCCCTGCAACAAAAATTCAACATAAACAAAAAACCTTATTTTACTATATAGCTAGTCTACGTTGATTTGACCAACTTGACTTCAATGAGTAATAACAATGAGCCCATCCCAGAGGCAAAAATTCAAATTTAAGGCTTGGAGGCAGAATATCAAAATCCGCCCCCAAATAGAAGAAATCAGTTTCTATATTTATTTTAAAAAAAGAGAATGTTCACAAAAGGAAAATACTTCAAATACACTCTAATAATAAGTCTACAAATATCAGATTTATTTGTGATTTTCTTCTTGTCTTTCACGCAGAAAATTCTCCTATAATAGATATGTTTGTTTGATTTCATTGCACTGTCTCATTTTCCTTTCTTTCATTTATAGTCTTATTATCATCTCATGAGTGGACTGGTTAGCTCAAGGGTAAAAGTATTGGATCTACAATTCAACTACCTTTGGTGAACGGGATTAATATTATACGAATAGATTCTAATTGTGTGTTCATTTTGAAATATATTCATTCTAACAACACCCCCCGTAGATGAGTGAAAATGATTAGATCGCTGGTCCCCTACAAGCTTGGGCCTAGAGGCATGACAGTTACGCCACTGCTTCAACCCACATTCTCAAACAGACGAAATGAGACACTGCTTATTTACAGTGTGCTCCCTTGCAAAAATCAGAACGTTATTGTCGGATACACTGGCGCATATAACCAGGATCTTATCCCAATCAACTTCTATCACTTTTTGAAACTCATAAACACAGAGGATAAACGTTTTGCAACCGGTAATGATTTTTTTGAACTTTTCTGATAAGAGTAAGTATTGATGTACAAGTGAGATTTTCTACTCCACCCTTGTATATTTGAAAATTATTTTAAATTGAACATAAAGATCAATCACAAATTGCATGACAGAAGAAAAATAAATGAATTTACTGAACGTTTGATAATTTCCAATGGTAGTCAGTACCCAAAAAAAAAACGATAATAGTATATTCGTATCAGTTAATATTCGGAGTTTTATTAAAAAACTGAACCGATACATACATATTTAGTCTTTTGTTTTTTAACATCGCTTTAATAGGAATAACTTGAATAGTCTCCACCCTACTGTAGGCTTTTGAAACTGTTGGAATTTTTTATTTAAAGTTATTTGATTAATTCACATTTCATTCCTAAATCTAGAATTTCGTGTTCAACATTAAATTTCCAGGAATTTAAAATTATTTGAAGAAAAAGAAATACATTCGATCAAGGAAAGCAAATGTTACATTCACCATTCTTTTGGAGAAGAAGAAAACAATTGCGGATTATTTTATTGTTGTTAAATCTTTATTGGAGACATGATTGACGTAAAACTGCTACTTTTAGTCGTGTCTGTTGTTGTATTATGGTTTGCCTGTCGTTTCGACACTGATATGTTGTCAGGAGTCATCCTAATAACGCAACAAGAGTAAAGGTCTGTGTGCATTATTAAACTGTTTGTGTCAGCTTATTTAAACATGACACTCAAGGGAAACTCCAAGAATTTCGCTTGAAATTCCTACTAAAATTATTACTACTATAGCACTCTAGTGTAGAAAAATAAATTTTCATTTTGATTATCGTAAATGTATTAGTTGTGATAAAAATTGAAAGATACAATCCACTTGCCAATAATATGATAAGTAAACAGAACGTGATAATATGATATTGATATTGTTTCACTATACGGAATCATCTTTGTTGGTAAAACTAATATAATCATGGTACGGATACTGTGAGTAAAACAAGCTGAGTTTATACTTTAAAATGTGCATATCTTATGCACCACAACTGGGGGTTCGACAACCACCAAACGTGCTCGAATGTCGAGAAATGCGATATCCTATTCAATTTTTCGATATTTTCTTTCTATCTATCTAAATGTTGTAGATGGTGTGAACAAAGATAACATTGAATGTAAACTGATCAGTATATAGATGCGTACACGTTATTGTTATAGGGGATGTTTTGCAAAAACCTTTATGATACTCTAGAGCTACCCGTTAATACCCTTCGTTTTATAGTAATGTATACCATTATATTCAACACTGTATGCGCCTAATAGTTGCATATCTATAACGCTGTGGTAAGGAATTATTTCATTTACATAAATTGATAAAGGAAATATGATTTGGAATTTGCTGGTTTCGTTAGAGCGGGAACACTATACTTAAATCGATGAAAATTCTAAAAAATGCATCATAAACCTGAAAAACTTGTTAAACTTTATGTGTAACTCACGTGTATAAAAGATTCTCTTTCGTAAACATAACAGAGAATAGATTAAATATTAATATCAAATCTCAAACATTACAAGGGTGTTGCGTGTGATGAATGTTAATTCGTATGAAGTACGTGATAATCACATCATTAAGATTCCTATTTACATCTTATTTGTAACTTGAATTTGGACAATTTTTATTTTGAAATCTCAACACATTCATATTCCATTGATGACAATAAACATTTAGAATTTGTAACGACACACTAGTGCACATTCATTGACACTTTAAGATAATCACAAGTAGGGCCATTGCCTTAATGATACGGCACTTTGCGTGTTAATATAATTCGTGGTTTCCAATACTCGTTCCATTAGCATTCCTTTCACGGTTCACAGATATAACTCGATTAGCATCTCCTTTGTAGCAAACTAGAAAGTCTTGTGGTACAGGTATGCGTTTAGTTTGTCTGTCGATCAGTGTTTCTCTCCACACACTATACAGGCTCGGCCCCTCCAAGTCCTGGTTTTGAGACATTTGGTGAATTTAAAATTAATCGTAATTGAAAATAAATGTAAACATCGATTAAACTTAAACTTTTGTTTTTTTTAATGCTCTTGCATAGTTCGCTAAGATCGACAGTTAATTGAAAACAAACAAATTACCAAAATTTTTTTATTGTTTAATAATTCGTTCAATTGATAACAATAGCAAAACTTTCTCTAAATTCGGTTTCCATCAGCAACGCATTTTTAATTTTAATTCTCCAAATTGCTAGTTTGTTGTTGTTGTTCCTCCGTCTTCTCTTACTCATTGAGTTGTAATGTTTCTACTTCAAAAAGACGTAAAATTTTAGGCCAGATCGTTTTCTTAGTAGAAAGAGGAGTGGTTATTACAAAAGGGGTCTGCTGAAGATGGTGAGGGTGGATATTTTTGCAATGAGTATTTACTACTTAACCACCCACTTTTCCTATATCTCTTTTTAACACATGCACATCATATTTCTGTTTCATTTCTTCTATTTTCTCCTATGTTTCTACTTGGACGGGCCGACCCTGTATAGTAATATTCTCAACACCACTATACACATACTTTAACAACTACCAAACTAGAATATGTATAATATACAATATAGCATCGTTGTTAATGAAAGGCGCAAGTGTGGATGTGCTCTTAGAATTTAACTGAATTTCCATTACAACAACGTACAATATTAGTGTCACATATTCCAATATGGTGGAAAATAGTCTCAATATTGTCGTGTTTCTAATGACATTAACAATACAAGTCAGGCACTGGCAAAGAGTAAAATTTGTTCCCAGTAAACACAACATGAAATACAACTAAGAGTATAGAAATACAAAAGCTATATAGTTCAGAAAATAACACACCAGATTATGAAACGAACAAATCTAACAAATGCTGTTGGTGTCATGCCATGCTTAAAGACCAAAAAAACAAACGAACCTTCATAGTTGACATGCGAATAAAATCCTTATTATTCAAAAAGCTAACCAAGCTACTGATTCTCGGTAACATAAAATTATTATTATTATTATCGTTAAACTGAAATTAGAAATGTGGAAATTCTCTGATCATTAAACATTAATATTCTAAATTTATATCAAGAAATATGGGGTTCGGTTACGTATTTGCAGCATCCGGTGCGTTGGTCTATCGCCAAGTTGGTTGATATAATGTATGACCATTTGGCTGTGTTCGATAAACGGCGGGCAATTTCTAAGCCTTTGAAAAGGCACACTCATGTGGAAATAATGTTTTGAAAATGGCATTCCGTTCCTTGCACGCTTTCACACACACACACACACACACACACACACACACACACACACACACACACACACACACACACACACACACACACACACACACACACACACACACACACACACACACACACACACACACACACACACACACACACACACACACACACACACACACACACACACACACACACACACACACACACACACACACACACACACACACACACACACACACACACACACACACACACACACACACACACACACACATACAACTACAATCACCATCATCAGCATCATCATATCGTTTTTGTTTTCAGATCTCTAAACAAACTCAAATACTTATCAGTTTTGCAAACTGAACTTACTATTTGGATAAGCGTGTGTGCTTTCATCAATGGAAAGATAAATAGTTGATAATATTGTCTGTTTATTGAGAATTATTTGTCTGGAACGTAGCCAGGATGGTATAAAACTAACATAACAACAGTGATGTACGAAAATTCAAACATAGTAATAACTTTATTTTTTAGTTAGTTTAAATAATCGTAATTCACATTCTCTCAGAGTAGAAAGCAGCTGTGTCGGCACCATTTACCAGTCTTTGCACAACAAAAATTCTAACAATCTTGACTTAACGAAGTTGAAACTGTGCCAGAATATGTCTTTTAAAATGAACATAATCATAAAAATAGATACTCTATTACCATCCTAGTCATTTAAAAGATTCTAGTTTTATTTCGAAATACTATCAATAAACGGTAGGAGTATTTTAATCAAAAAATCAGTCTACGTTTAGTAATCTCTTTAAAGAAAATTATCTTCACGGTGATATGAATAGTGAAATCACACGAAAATTGTAGAATGTCAATTGGATGTGTACGCGACTGCTGAATTAACTACAATTCAAATTCACCGTAGTGATATTAGTGGATTTTACTGTATATACCTGTGGTAGGATTTGGTTATGTTAATAATAGCGAGAAATATGTGAATCTGTTGCTAACGATGGAAACGGATGTAGGATTGACGCTTAACTATCTAACACCATCATCGATTAGAAACAGAGACAGAAAGAAAATACAGAGACAGATTGTTGAATAAACCAAATATTCGGAATATTATCGTCATGATGCACACAAATATTGTAACAAAGAGAAAATGTCAAGTTTGATTAAGAACAAACAGAAACTGATTATATTTTGTAAAGATATCAACAGTATGGATTTCATTTTTAATGAAACGTGCAACCATTGCACCGTTCATAATTACTAACTGATGTTCTACCAAATGTAATAATAAACATATACGTATTTTAAAAAATAGTAAATGTGGCTATTTATTGAACGTAATCATGAAAATGGCCAACTACCAGTATATAAGCATAAATGAAATATGAACCACAAAGTAGTGATTAGTTTGATATCAGAATTGTTTCAAATTCTATAGTCCACATGGCTATTATCGATGACCATCCAGTATAAGTAATGTTGATTGATTTCTTGTTATCCACTAGAAAATTCTATATTTTATTAAGAATCGCACTACATCTATAATTATGTGCCTATTGTTAACAACAGGAATATGAAAAAATAATAATGGTAGAAAGTCGTTTTGTTTCCTGTGAACATACCATTTGTAACATAAAAATAAAATATTAGTGTGTCAATCATTGTGCATTACGTGATAAAAATATCACGCCGCCACGTCACACAACTCTTGTGTTATTTCTCTGAAAAGGTCCAGCTGGTCTGGCAATACTAAACAGAATCATCATGCTCCTTTCATACAAACTAACCGTGTGAACTGTCAGTGTGCGTATCTTTGTATCCAGGGAAAAAATCTGACAATGCCCGGAAAGATTTTGACAGATTATGATAATCTCATAGTTCGTGTCTATATTATTATATTATTAAAGAGGGTTTGAATATAAAAAAAAGCATTAAACGTTCATTGATGATTTTTTAAAATTATTCATTGTTATACTAACAATAAATCCAACTCATTTTCTTTTCATAGATAAAACAATAATTCTGTTGTGATTTTATAGTTTTCTTTATTTCCACAGCGGAGATTAAAGTTTCCGTTTCTACTATTCTGTGAGCTTTCTAGTGAATTTTTATTGTATTTCAGATAGATAAACGCTTCACAGAAACCACTGCAAGCGATTAGTAATAAACTGTACGTGTTTCTCTTCTTTTTTTTGGCAAATCTCAACATCGGATAGAATTGACCAAATCATCCGGTCTGAAATCGTCTCACGGTTCTATCTTCATATACCTCTTATATACACAACTGTTGTTAACATTCTCGATTCTCTCCCTTTATGTTTTTCTTTTTTCCTTCATTCGAGTTGTATCTCTAAAAATAAGCCATCTCGTTTTGTGATGTGATTTATCGACTAGCAGCGCAAAAACCAAATTGAGGGGTTTAAATAAGAAATTATAGTCCAACCATTACTATATTATTATTACCACTACTACAGTAAACAAAAACAGAATTTCGATTCAATATGTCATTGGTAAGAAAACTATTTTTGGATTGGAAACTAACGATACGTTTATAGGGTAAGGAGAAATGGTCGGTCAAGATAATATTTACCCTTGTTAATCGACCATGGAACATATTTTAATGTTGGTTAGTCTCCGTGAACGGACAGCTGGGTAGCGACAACTAACAACTGGGGTAGAAAATAACTGGTGGCTTTTTCTTAGCTGGATAGTTTTTGTCATGTTAAGGATATTTATTTGTTGAAAATGATATGGTTTAACAACAGAAAAAAATATATAAAAATAAACCCTTACAGCACTATAATTTTTTTATTGGTAGAATCTTTAGAATTATATGTTTGTATTTTGTTACCGATTATCTTGTGAAATTATACTTTTCTAGTGTGTTTGTATTCCTGTAAAACATCCTTTGTAGATTTTAACAGATGATAGGGTACAATGATTATTTTATAAGTAAACAATAAGTGAAACAAGGCTTGATAAAGGACTTAATAAAGGAATACCTGAGAAACGATTCGAAATTAATTTATGCAGCTTTCGAATGAAATTCCCCATTTTTTTCACTCTTTTTTCTAAAGATTGACTAAAATGCAACTTCGTTACTCACGTAACGAACAAAATACGGAACGTAATATAAAAGAACTATAATACGTTTACAAGACATTCATGACAAGACTACAAGAAGTTATATCATTGTATTAAACTTGAGTTGTACAACCGATTTGAGATCGTACTTGAATTCAAGACACCAACATTTGAATAAATCAGTTACCGATTCTGTTTTCGGACTTGTAAATTCCATTGAACATGTGTTTCTTCCGATGCCCGTGACAGACTGTATCACTATCGTTACAATTACGAAAATTCCATTCAATGGATCTTAATAACAGTATTCGTAAAAAATTACACATAACAAATACAGCGGCGCATACAAGGAAATCTTTTCTTTTTTTGTTTATTTACACAAAAAGAAATAAGGTTTCCAGAATGACAACCAGTGCGTGAAAAACTTCACAATCTACTAGTTTGGAAAACCATTATTTTCCTGTTTGGAGAGAAGTGTCCACACGTCTGTCATGATGTCCGTTAAACTGTTCAAACATTCAAAGTAGAATAGTTTTATTGACCTCTGTCGATATTTCTACTAGAAGACCAGTCAAGCAAATAATGGATCAATTTGTTTCGATGCAACGGACAAATTCTCTATTCTTGTTAAAAATGTTTGAATTTCGTAACTTTTCTACCCTTGTATAAAATCAACATTGCTGGAGGTCTATTAATTAATAAATCTGCGAAACGTTTTAATTACGTAAAGTACTCTTGACACAACAGCTATACAAAACTTGTACTAACTGGAAGTTACAGAAAAGTGATATACAAACGAAACATTTTTTCGTCTTTTGTTGAATAGAATAGCCTTGTCGTTCTGTGAAATATGAACTTTTCTGACCCTGCCCTCAAGTCGCTCTAATGTCCAATGAGCTGCTACTAACACACTACTGATATGAAACTAATGATGCACTTTTTGGTTTTCTTCTGATAACCGAATGATTGATGACTTGTTCGTGATGGGTATGGGCACCGCCTACGACAATCTGTAGGTTTATTTGTTGTATTCAACAAATTACCACAATTTTCCATACATTTATACATACAAATGTTATTTGAAATTGCGTTGATGATGGACTGTAAGGAACACAAGTAAATAGAAAACTATTACTGCATTCTATCTAAAAAACAACTAAATTGCTAGATAGTATATATTTAACGCTTTTAAAAGATATATTTATCTTTCTGTCATGCCATCCTGTGTGAACGCGTTCGTTCGATAAAGTTTGCTTTTGTGATTCTTCACCGTCCACATTTATTCCGGTCTGAAGACAGATGCCATATGGTCTCTTTTTTCTATACTTGGAAGACTGTCCCATTTTTGTTGGTTACTTTTGAGTAAAGATGGATGTTTCAACAACACAGCCTCCATCATTTATTATTCAACTTCTGAGAAGTTCGACGTTGAATTTCTCTAACTTTCAGCAGAGTTTATTTCTATACTTACCCTTTCGTTTTTGTTGTTGTTGTTGTAATTGGTATAGCGATTGTAATAATGTTTAATGTTACAACATCCAACAGAACATATGATTTTGTCTGGATTGAGTGTTGTACGTGTTGACACATATATAAGTGTAGATTTCTCATTCTTATGAATTCTTTGCGACAATGCTCTCCTACTAGCTAGTAAGTTGTAAACATGTCTAATCAATCAGAGCTAGGACCATTGTCGGATATCATGTCCATCTTTCTCATTTCAACCAATTCCGTACAATCTACAGTGGTAGATTGTAGTTTTCCATTTCTCCGGCGCCGGCAAACTTTCCCGGGACGAGTTAATAGGATTAGATTTTTATGGACAATGTCATCTGTTCTTTTGTGTTCACAACTCCAATTTCATATGTGCACAGTAAATATGTCTCCGGTCGTTTCTGAATACGCAGCCACTTTTCTCATTGTCTAGATTTCATTTTGTTTTCACAATTGTATCTATATAGATACATATTTTTCATATTGTTTTGTCGTTTTAAATATTACCAATATTTTTTATTTAAACAACTATACTATTGCAGGTATTCCTTTAATAGTGTGGTTAATTTTAGATAATTCTTGACATGCATATATTCGTGTCTTGTAGCTTCTTTGAAACTTAATTGAAATTTGATGTTCAATGTAATTAACATTCAAATGATCCGAAATTCATAAATGTACGGAAATTTGTCGTGTGCATACTATTTAAACTGTCACATTATTAATTTCAAGATCTAATTTTAGATGGTAAAATTCTCTACGTAAATAATTTCCCCAACTGACACTATTGCATATTTGATTTTATCTTTGGAATGTATCGAAGTCGGAATTTTAGTCCGATTCGGTGGAAAAAAAAGACACTATTAGTATTTGATTTCACATAATATCACTAGTGTGACAATTGAAATGTAAGGCGATGAAGAGGATGGATTTGATTAATAATATCAGCAACAATTAATTCGTGGTTCATGATGACATTGCAACAAAGATGTTATCAATCTACTGTGATCACATGATAGTCGGGTCAACGGATTCTAGATAATGACATAAACCGATCTAATTCGATCCTACTTGGCTATTACAGTGAATTGCAGACGATTTGCCTTGCAGCCTGTATCTAACCAGGACATCACCATTATAGTATTAATTACCAACAAATCCCTACTACTCTGTTACTCCTACCGTACTTAATAGTCCTGCATGTGATGATGATGCTGAAGATGATGAGACAGTACTAGGCAATCAACCACCATCAAACAGCAGAATAATGTGCCCACGTTTCTACAAATGCATATAAAGCGCTGTTATGATTAGTGATCGTTACTATATTTATTTAATTTATTATACGTGAATAGTAATTTATATGATGGCGTATCTAATTCACATTTGAAAGAGAAAAAACTACATTAAAACCATTGAAAAGACAACAATATCGTGAGAACTGTCATTAAAACACCTGATGATATTGTTACAAATACTCTCTCTCGATTACGCTTGACGTAGCAGAGAACACAATGTAAGTTCTAATGATGACTGCAGTAATTTTTGTTTTTAAGTGTATGAAAAGAAATGTGAGAATAATCGTAGAGGATGTAATGCATTTTATACTGTAATTGTCAAATAATGGATGATTGATTTTAATTTTTTTACGTAAACTGCGAAATAATTTGTTGGAAATTTCAATCTGCTAGTTTAGTGTTATTGTGGAAGTTGCGCTTTTACTGCAGCATTCACTGCTATCTAATAATTTGTAATATTAATTCAAGTAATGGCTCTTACGTTCCGGTAGCCGTTGTGAAATATAACAAAGTGCAAGTTCTCGTGACCGCTAGGAACTATCTGAACTATAGACCGACGCATGAATTCGAAAATGAATAGCTTCAAACAAGCATAAAATGTTCTACTTTTTGGCATTAATCGTGGTGGTGGAAGTAGGCTTGCCACACGTTCTGTGTACTGCTGATTCTAAACCGCTTGTTACCGTGTGTTCACGCACCATGCTCTAACGAACGCCCTCACAAGCTTTCCGCTTCGATGCTCTCTCACGCAAAATTATGGATGCAGTAGAAAGACGGTCCGGTTACATTATGACGCACCCTCCTGGCATATACTGCCAACCTACCATTCACGTTCCCTAACTCGCGAATGTGTATCGTTTACCCGTTTAATTATAAAACAGAATACAAGGATAGGTTTTAGGCATAGGGTGGAAGACATTGAGGAAGTTAACGATGCACAAAGTAGCTATACGATTGACAAATGTTAACCAAATGACAACAGCGATTCTGATTACTATAAAGTATTCATGTGATCATCAATTACAGGAGTGACATTTCTCAATTATTCATGTAGAATGAAAAAACCAGTGTTATATTTGTTCACAAATTAAGGATGATCGTCCTAATAGAATGTTTAATTTGGAGAATTTACAATTTTCAAGTGATTCCATACTCAATCCGATTTACTTCTAATTAATCTCAACTAAATTCTATTCGAAAAAGTTAATTCATGTTGCAATTAACCAAAAAGGAACACAGTCATCATTTGTACAGCTCAATTTATCGAATTACAGCTTTTGAATTTAGACACCAAGCAACATAAGGGTTGTGGTGTTAGTAGTAGTAATAGCAGTAGTGGTAGTAGTTGATGAAAGTTTACCCTTGCTATTTGAACGCTGAATCAGTGAAACACCCCGTTCTGGTACACACCCGTTCCTGTTTAATAAGATTATGTTGCGAAGAATAAAACCCTGATTTTCTGCAGCGTCACACGAAACATTAGGAAAAGAAAAGTGGTTAGAAACTATTGTATGAACGTTTTAGCAGTTCGTTACGATAATTCCTACCCTACAATGGTCTATATACGTATGTCAATAAAAGATAATGAATGCACTATATCTGTAAAGACTATTGTAAAATTTAAAGTTCCCTTAAAGGGTTCGAGGGGGTAACGGCAGTCTGTTAGTGCATCTGTTGCTGACGCACCAACGTCGTTTACTTGAAAGCTTTAGGGTAAATACATAACCCAATGTTTAACGTCGCGTAATATTAATTAACAGTTTATGATTTAGGACTAATCACTTCGGGATACTCTACTGTAAGCTTATTGCATTATTGTCCAGAGAGGCATATAATACAGATGAAGTTTCTTAACCAGGAATGACAGCAACGATGTAAAGCACCTAATACTGTTGGGAGAAACGTGCTCTACAAACACTAACACTATTAATTGATGGATATCTATTATGAAATAGGTAATGCCAAGAGGTTAGACTCAAGATTTTATTAATGATTAGTTGAACAACTCTACAAACTAAATTACAGGGTCAGCTAATAATGATATTTGAATTGGACGACAGTTGGCTTGTTATTTTCAACAAACAAGCTGGAATCAAAAATAGAAATGAACACGTGGAATAACGACCTTTTCGAATAACACGAGATGCCTTCTTTTACGTCAAATTACTTTCTTCTTATTACTATATTACAACGGTTTATGTTAAGTAAAAACATTCCACGATTTTCTTGTATATTCAGCAATATTCAATTCACAATCTGCATTACAAAGAAATTTCACCTGTAATCTCAACAAGAATTTCTAATAAAAAAAATAGTTGTAACATTATCTCTGTAGAAGGATATGTTGTTTTGGAAACCGCTCGTATAATAGCTGTAATTTAGTTAGGTAAGTATTATATTTAACATGCTGCATTAGTTTTTTGCTCACGTCGCTGTATAGTCCCTACGGTAGCGATGTTTCATATAAGGTTACCAATTATAGTCTACGAGGCTAACGCAATTAGCGTCATTATGGTTCCTGGAGCCCTTTCCTTCAACGTGACACGTAGTGAAACTGCATTCAACATTCATCACGTCATACACATGAGAAAGGTTTGTCCTCAGAATAGAATTAAGTGTACAACAATTTTTTCAAGAAAAATCAGATAAAAGAAATACATGGGAATATTTAAAGTGCAACTACTTTAAAAACTATAAAAAAGAACGAAATTATTATATTTTCAAACTGAAATTGTAACAGTGTATACAGTTGAGAATAATGAACCGTTTGAGTTGGAATCTAGTTAAACTGAATTCGTGTTCTTGCTACACAAGAGCTCTTACGTGTCTAAATAGGTATTTTATTTCATTTCATAGAATAATATCATTTAGAGAGAATACAACATTCTTCGTTTGAACATAAAGAGCTGTTGGATTAGAAACGATCTGCGGTCTATATGTTATAACAAAGCCACTAGGCGGCTTGTGAACCCAATGCAATTAGCAGTGTTGTCTCCAGGGCCATTGTTGCTTACTGAAGAAAAGCGTGACCAGACTAGAAAATATCGTGTAAATGTCATTTTCGCAACAATAACTTGACGCAAATTCTACATCTCTCAAATTCTAACCAGTCTCTTTTGATACAGCCACTTTGTCTCAACTATCTTTGAAGTTACTTGGCTTAATTTAACAATGTTAACTGTTTTAAAATTGGTCAAGTTTCTCTTCTAGAAATGCCTTCAATGACAATCATGGAAACGATAAGAATATTTAAGAATTTAGTTGAACTAAAAGAATTTTAATAATCATTTTTAAACGTTATAAAAACTGTGCACTTTTAGCAGAACAGATATTATAAATTGTCTACAGTTTAAAATTTAGTGTTGTTGTTTACATCTATAGAAAACAATTTTGTAACCCTTACACATCAGCATGGAATAAATTAAAAACTTTCATGTGCGATAAATCCTATTTATAACAGTTTAATTTAATGTATGAAACGAGAATAGCTTAGGGATCTCCATATACACTGTTAGAATTATGAATGTCCTAATGAATTATAGGGATCGACCACCACCGTACACTTTTCTCTCTAGAAAGGCTCATTAACGTAAATACCGCTAACCCCCTACCTATATACATTTTAGAGAACAAAGCCATAATACAACAATTTTTACCGTCTCCTCTGGTAATTACGATTTTGTTTTTGTTGTGAATTTCGTGTGTAAAATTTGAATAGCCACAATATAGACGACTGGACATTGTACACCACCACCACCACCACCAGCACTGTCATTATTCGAAACTCTTTTGTTTCCAGTCCTTTGAAAGTGTGGAAAATTCAACACGTATCGTGTTTTTGAAGTGTTTTGATACAGAAAAAAAACAATTAAAATCAGCTTTCCCGTAGAACAGTGCGTGTCTATTTCATTTATATTCTCATTTATAATTTAACACGAACATCGTTTTTATCAGCACACAGTATATCAAACATCAACAACGGATATTATTGCCCTGATGAAGAGTAACTTGACGCTAGCAATAACTGTAAAACAAATTCGATAGACTTTTGAAATTAACCTAAATTCGAATGCTGTTCTAATCCAATTAGAATTTAAGTTGTTCTACAGTAAAAATAAATTTTATTCTGGCATGCCGTTAAATAACAAAAAAAATGTTACGGATTTCCGTTTCTTCAATACACTTATCACGGTATTATCGGGTACATATTATTGGCCATTAGCATTTCAAGCGGAAATTTGAAAGGAAGGTGTGAGGAAGCACGATAAGGGTATGGCGTCGTTCAAATGGGAGACTGGTGTTTACTACAAGGGTTTAATAGGTAGTTGAATGGGTGCCATCCAATGAAAAGGAGAGGGGAGATTTGATAATTTATTGTTTTTAATAATAACATTATAGTTGAAACGATCACTAGTCATTCATCAAATTTTATTAAAATATTGATAAAAGATTAAAATCCATGCGTAATTGTAAATATTTAAAAAGTAAAACAATAATGAAGCTTCACATTGATTGCAAAGGAAATTAAAACATGTCCGTTTTTAAACGGGTTAAGACAAAGGACGTGAAGTCCAATTAAAGGGTTAGGACATTAAACTCAGTACCAGCATTTAAACTGTTGAAAAACTGCTTGTTTTTGTTATCAGAAAATATAATCAACAGTAGTAGATCAGGGTCTTTATCCTAAATTTTAATTAAATTAAATTTTAAATACGTACGTAGGTATACGGGAATTAATCTCCTAATTTTTATGTGATTGTTAAAATGAGAAAACTTATTTTCTTGTTTTTTTAGTTGGTATCGTTCTTATCGTTTCGATGGCATTTTGGCATGTCTGGTAATCACAAAATCACACACCAAAATGTCATAAGTGACATGAATTGTTTTGATTAGCCATGCAACTGGTAATTTTTAACAATTTAAATTGTCCTATAATAACTTTTTTCCTTCCTGTCATACACAACATTTCATTCACTATCAGATGGGTAAATATGGTATAGTTTATTTGACGTTCTAGTTATTTAAGATTGTTGATAAGGGGCGGTGCAGTTCGCTTGAGGGTAGCATGTTTTGACAATGCGTCACACTAAACACAATCACGAACATACATATAGTAGACAAGTTCTACAATTGAAAGAGAAACAAAACAAAAACAAAAAAAACACCACCCTAAATTTTTAAATCAGCAATGCCAATAACGGTCAATAACAACAAGTCGCGATATTTCATGATAACAACAAATTTGTCGATAATCATTTGATAGCGAACAGAATCGGTAACGTTAGTGATAAATCACGAAAATGTTAAAACAAGCGTAAATATTTGAATTTTTATTATAGAATCGATGTGTTTAGTTATTAGGTTTCAGGAACGTCCCCCTTCAATCTAGATAAAACGATGTCAGATATTCATACTGAGCATTGATTTTGTACGGGGTCCTTATCAAGATTTACGTCGATCTTTTAAAAGGAGACAGGCAAAAGAAGAAGAAAAAATGAAAAGAGCGTGACCAGGGGTTGCAAATATAATGGTATTAGAACGATTTTAGATAATTTACGGTACCATTAAAAAGTTTATTAAAATCAATAAGCAGACGGGGTTGAGAGTAAATGGAAATGAATGTCTGATACAGGATTGAGAAGTTTACATCACATTTAAAATGAAAATAGATGTTTAGTAAAAACTTTCAATTTTGTCGAAAATTTCAGGTAACTGAAAGAAAATCAACTTTAATGATAAAACTTGAACTTCTATAAGAGTTTCACGTCAAAAAGTACACGTCGAAGTCAATTTAGAATTGTGCATAATGTAAATGTTTTAGAGATTCTACAGACTTGTAGTACGACACCTGAATTTTACATTAGTCAAACAAAACTAATCTGTCGTTTCATTTAAGCGACACTTTCAATGCTCAATTATTTGACAATCAATTTGAAAGTTTCGAACTATATAGACATTAAAGTTTCCAACCGTGAACACACTGAAGTTCCACCAGAACCAATAGAAAATAACATTTAAATATGCAAAATGATGAGAAGTTGATATGAAAAGGAGCAGAAAGAATCAGGAAGTCCCACGATATACGGCTTATAGTGATAGGATTGTTCAGTTCATATCCGACACCCTTTCATAGTTTGTGCCTTTTGTAAATATACGGAGGTGTGAAAACTGCGGGTAGTGTTCACCATGCATCTATTGTTTTCTAAAAGTGCATTGTTATAGCGTCACCCTTTTGTTTGTACTTGAGTTGAACAGATTCTACATTAAAGGACAGGGCTCATTTATACAATTCCTCCGGAGGGGCATACAAAAAAGAAAATGAGTTATAATCAAGGCAATGATTATATATTTATAATGATTTTGAAAATTTTTCTCAACCTATCAAGTTATAATTATGAACATGCTTGAAAATTGAGACAAAGCGGTTGAAAATTTGTTTATCAAACACGACTTGGTCTTCGGATAATTAATCAAACAATATATAAGCGTTCTCTAGTTGAAGTTTACATTAAAGGCACAGCAGCAACAACAAAAACAACAACTTGAAACAGTTTTTGTTAAATGTTTTATAGTGTGTGTTAATTGCGTATTTATTTGTGCATTAAAATGGAACGATAAATCGTGCAAAATCTAACCCCCAACATAGTCTTATGAAAAATCATTTTTCTGTAGATGACATTCTAATAGTCATTTAAGTTATGAGAAATGATAAATGAACTTACATAGCTCCAACATAGAGTGAATCTCGTTTGGCGTCTACATGGAATGTTCGATAGTATAGCATCCCACAGGAGAACTCTCGTACATGATCTGAAAAAGACAAAAAAAACAACATTATTATATACATTAGATAATAACGTTAACATTACAAGAACAAAACAAAAACCGGAATGACTGTGGAAAAATGCAAGTAATTGTCTGAATGTTAGAAACATTAACAAGTTTTTATGTTTTATGCTGTCATGTTGATGATTAAATAACTAACGAGAAAAATACTTTGAAAAAAATTACGAAAAGTCATGTTTAAGCCGGAATATAGCGAACATTCCGCTGTAATTTTTTTTTTGCAAATAAGTCACAATAATGAGAAATAATGGACAATACGTAAATATTAATAAGCCATAAAACAATGTATTTAAATTAAACTGTAGCGACTTTACTATATTGATGAAAAATCAAAGTATAAAAAAAAATTAATCACATAAACAACGAAAATTATTAGCAGGATTCGATATATTTTTTACATCGACGAATCGAAAATAAAGTTATTAAAATATTAATGGCTGCAAAACCGTGAAAAATACGTTTATGTGCCCAGACGTCTATCGACCGTTATATAGGGTGTGCGGCAGACCACGGGGATCGTCAACAATAAAACACGAGGGTTAACAATGTTCAAAACCTCCGTTCAGGCACGTGCAATTGTAGAAATGAATGAATTTATCCTTCCTAGATCGTATTATTGATAAATATCCAGATTTTAATAGATATTATTATTACTTTGACTAGTCAATAGTATATAACAAATGTAAATGTGGGTTTATGGATGAAACTACGAGCCCTCTATCAATTGGAAAATTATATTCTCATCGCATTAGGGACATGTTAGTAAGCTCTAGTTATGGCCAAAGGACGATAATTTAATCCTTCAAATTGGTCACAAGCTCGACCGTAACTAATTGAAACTGTACAAAGCTAGAAGATAACTATTTAAGTATTTCAATTTTATTAAAGTTTATCGAATAAAATACACTGCAAGTATCACATTGGAAAGATGATCCCATATCTAAATAAATAACTAATGCAAGGTTGTATAAGGTCATCTTAATGTCGAGTTTGGAAATGGATAAAACGATCCAGGCAATTCAATAAAGTTGCCACAGTTAGTTGCGTCTATCAAGCAATTTCTATTAAATTGTGGACACGTATTTGTCTTTACCTACAGGCTATCTAATAACTAAAGAGTGGACGTACAGTCGATCCATAAAAATTTCAACTGGCCCAATAAGCCACAGATATTACTTTTTTCTAATCAAATAACGTAAATAAAACGCGTCAACAAGAAGTCTGTACATTTTTTTTCTGACAATGACCCAAAGACTGCTTTCACTCAATTTTCATTTTTTTAATTTAAGTGGAAAACAATATTTCGATGAACACAATGCTTGAATTTGATTATAACAATCCAACATATTTATTACTCGATATTAACACAAATATCTAAGATTGTAGCCTCAGGTATTACAACACAGCATTTTTATCGAGAATCAAACGTAATGGGAAATATTTTTGATGGCTTCTAACGCTCGAAATGACTATTAAATAAAAAAACTTTTATTATTAAGAGGAAAGCCAAACATAATCAGAACGTATAGGATGCCCAACTTATTCTGTGTCTTTCATGCGATTAAAATACATTTAGCATATGAATATTCACGAAAGAATCAATTTCACTCTTTTCTAGTTCAAATGTGTAGATCGAAAGCAATGATAAACAAAGTTAGGAAATCACCGATTATCAATTACAAATTGTTCAATATTGTTCAATATTTTCACATATCGACCGTTAAAACATTTTAAAATCGACTTCTAGTCTAATTTTATTTTAATTTAAAGTGAATAAATCCTACTAAATTTAAGGTATAAAAGTAAAATCAATATAACACCAACATCATTCATTTTACCCTTGTATAGACTGATACGTTATCGTTATTTCCAAGTCGTTGGTTTCTAACTTGCAAGTGTCCATCAAAACGACACTTGGTAAAGACGAAACCACACACAACAACCCAACAAATGCTGACACGCAACTTAAGCAAAACAGGATTTTGTTCTTTTAAAATATCAAATATATAAAAGACTCAAAAGAGGAATGAATCGACAAACTTCACAGAATATCATTCTATAGTTAGTTTATTCTCTATGTGCACATATATGGAAATTTTGTTCAGATATTCCCAAAGAACATAATTAAGTTGGGAAATTGCAAACAGTACTTGTAGATATGATATATGTTCTTCGATCACTATCTGTAATATAGTGAGCGTTTGTAGATCATGCAATTTAAAGATCTATTACAAATGCAGCAGGCTGTTATCATTTCTAAACATTTCCTGATAATTGTCACGTTATTATAAAAACACGCCGATTTCACTCAATCGTTCTGACATAATCACTGCTACAGTAATGATCGATTTTAATGATTGACGCCAGACGAAAGCATAATTTTGAAATTTTAATAACATGAGAAACGTTATTTATTATCGTTATATAAAGAAAAAAAACGAGTTGTTTAATAACCGGATATTTTTGTTAGATAGCAGTACATATCAATTAATTGCTATTATTATTATTATTAACAATAGTTTTTATGTCAATATTTGAAATCGCTAAATATAAACGGTTCAAAATCAATAATTTCAGAGGGCGAGTTAAAATAGAATCGAATAGAAACCTTTTGAAATGTATTAGTAAATAAAACTGTAATGGTGACTTGTCCATGCTCCATTTATAGAATTAATTGAAAGATAACTTAATTAATGTTGGAGAAAAAATTCTCATCTTTCAATTTGGAATGTAATGGCTTTGAACATGTAATTTCCTATATAGATTTCCTTTCTAACAAATTTAAAAGAATGAAACGATATGAGATCTTAATAAATCGACATTTATTACTTATTCTCTATCTTTGATAAATCATTCATTATTAATTTTTTTTTGTTGGAATTAAATTCAACGGTTCAATTGTAGTTTCAAGGGTGTGTGTGTTTTTTTATTAGAGGAAATGTTAAATGTGTATGCTATCCGATAACAAGCAAAGTCATCACAGACAATGAGCAATGAATTAAATTGTTGCAAATATACCGACACAAAGATTTATTTAGTTGTATCATAAAACGTTAAAATGAAAAACAAATTCAACAAATATACGATACGGTAATTATGGTTCAGCAGACTGTAACAAAACAACCTTAACACTAATTACCTGATGGAACAAATCGTTATGTATACATGTTTGATTATCAAGAAAAACATTAATTCATCTATACTTACACGTTACAAAATAATTTTATCATATGAATGAAACGACTATTTAATGCAAAATCGAGCTCTTTATATGAAATTGCTGGGTAATTTTAAGGGTTAAACGTATAATTTTCGCTATATTGGTTTTCCTAAAGAGTTGGTGAATTTTCTTTAAGTAAACTATCGTATACATTGTTGTTAAATATACGTAAATGACCTCTAGTTCCCTAGATAACAATCATGAGAGAATGATTAATTTCATTGGAATTTAAACTAAAATGAGAACTACAATTAAGATAACAAGTTGGTAAAATATCAAAATGTGAATTTAAAAGTACCTATTGACTTGGAACGGTGTTAACATTATATAAAACACGCTATTTAATGATAACGTCAACTTAAACTATATGTCTCGATACATAAAATAAAATAATTAGACTTATCACAACTGGTAAAACTTCAATATACTTTAACGTGGAGAGAGGTTTTGAATTCAATGGACCTGGTCATGCGATACACATATCATTCTATTATTTTCATGGATATATAAACGTTATGATTATGTATAAAAACTTAAATACTGACAACAAGACCCGTACCTATCACTAAATAAAGTTTCATGTTACACGCCATGTTTTACATACGGAGTTTGTCCACTAGATGAAAATTCACGTGCTAATATCAACGTATATACTTTATTTTCAGCAATATAGTTGTTAACGCTCCAACATTAAGCACAGTTATTATAGAATTCGGTTAAAACAACCATCAACAAACCATCAACGAAAATGTAAAGGCCACCCTGCCTTCATTAGTCAGTCATTTTTATAAAATTTCCCACCTCAATAAAAAAACTTCTTGTTAAATAAGTTAAAATGTTTATCAAAGTTATGCGATTATTATTACTATTATCAATATTATTATTTATCGTTTAATTTGATCATTTCAGAATTTTATTTATTGCCTGATCCGATACAACTATGTCACACTGATAAAGGGGAAAACAGTTGTATGCAAACTCGACCAAGCAAATATTAATATTGACGTCGCTACGTTATGTTAACATTTGTCAATGTTTTACTGTACAAATATTGCTATCTAATCACTATAATTTGTCAAGTAGCAAAGTCAGCTGAAAGTCAAACTATCGAACATGTTTCGAGTTCCGTGTTTGGGACACAGGTAACAATGCTTACAGCATCGCCTGAGGTGTGCAGATACGTCGGATTATCATCGTACTCTGTCACCTAATGTTGGCATATTATTTCGTAGAGTCAAAGTCTGGCACTAGGTGAATATATGACCTCACAAAATCAAAATTTCGCTTTATTTCGCACCCTGACCGTTGATTACATAAGCAACTTATTCAGTCATCTGTTAAGGTGCATTTATACATAAATTTTCGTACGCTTTTATACTTTTTTCCAAAAAAAAAGAGGCTTAATGCTCGCGTGAGTACGCGTATACTCATATGAGGCCTTTCGTTTTATTAGAAAGGGGGTGAAACAAACTGGGAAGCAAATACTCCAGGTGGAACCACACCCTCATATAATTATATTTAGATCATTTTTATGGGAAATATAGAAGTATGTATCAACGTTTTGTGGTAATAACTGAGTTGTTGTTATATCAAATAAACAGGTTTTACAGCATTTCTACCTTTGATGATATCTAAATAGCTTCTTATCGAAGAGTGTCTTGTATCAATATAGAAAAAGGCAAAAATATTTCCTAATTAAGTCATATCCGGTCTTTTAACAAAACAAAGAATTTCAAAAATTTCCAATTAACAACAAAATGACATTATTCTATTGTCTACAGATAAACAGCTGATTAAATTAAATATGTAGATTTCATGTGTGTGTGTGTGTGTGTGTGTGTTTATGTTGATATTGCTATGGTTTTAATTATGTGAAGTTTTTAATGTGTTTTTTTTCTTCTGTTTATTTCCGTTCTCCTTTTATTTAAAACTAGTTGCGTGTATACCTGTACGGCGTTTGTTGGGTTGGAATGTCATGACTCAGTCTACAATGTACCTAATTATGATTTACGATAATATAAAACAACGAATTACAGTATCTGAAAACTTGTAGCTAGTTTTTTAATGAATTTTTATTGGTGCTCACTCAAGTTATATACACAAATATAAAAACGATCGTAAAATATATGAGAACGTTTTTTATATCATCCGCATAATTTAGATTTTCCGCAAAACCGCGTTAAATTTAAGTGTAAACCTGAAATTCTCAATGCTATACTTACTCCATCCAGACTAACGTTAACATTAACGTCAAGTACAGTTTGTTTATTATAACAGTATTTTTCAAATTGGAAAATTTCATCTTTAATACGAAAAGTATTAAAATAGTCACGTTTATATCATTGTCTAGAAGCTGGGCATAATTTCTTGCAAAACATTTCAATGTGTTTTCACTCCACAAATTTATTATTTTTTTTTTCATTAGATAGAAAAATGTAATATTACAAGTCCATATTTTCAAGTGTGATATTTCCATGCGCTTCGGTCATCTTAAATCATTCTATATTAGAATCGTTCATTTTCAAACGAAAAAAAAGAAAAAGCGCCGACACAGACAACATGCAAATAATTCACAAGAAAAATTTCCATTAAAAAATGTATATTGCTTCCATATGTATCATATGAATATTTCCTATTTCTTCTGTTGATAAGAGATAATATTTAAGGGTAAAAAAAACATTGTGTAGAAAGTTGTCTGTAACTGTAAAAGCCCGTAAACTATAAAATCTGCCAGGGTAATTCCGTCTAATATATTAAGAAGGTCTATAATTTTGCTTTATGGCAACAGTAGAATAGATTGAATCCATTCAAGTGATCCACACAAAGTTAAGAGTCCGCTCTTGGCAATAGCATAGAAAAAAACAATAGAAAACTATAGTAAACGAATAGAAGAAGATAGAGGGGACGAACTAAGGCAAAGAGACACTATTCAAGCCATTGATTTTTATTTCGATTCATGAATTTGATCTGAAATCTGTATGCTACGTTTGAATTAGGGGGTGGAAAGAGCTCAACTATCTAAAATACACGTCGTTTGTTAGATAAAAATTGGTGAGAGAATACGTTTAAAGATTTGTTTAGTGAATGTTGTAAGTTAATTATGATTAAGTCTTATACATAATGATAAATGTGTTTAAATATGCGAGACATGCGTACCCGGCGCCTCCGCCAAAATTGTGAAAACTTCACAAAAATCATTAACATAAATTTTATTATATTATAAGCATAATTACTATGTGCAAATTAATTGAAATTATTATTACATTAATCTACAGAGCACAAATGTACGTTTTACAATCGTAAAGAACATCGTTAATTCAACTCAGTTTAACCACAAATACATATTCGACTATCATAAATTTGCGATGCTTATTGATTAGGTACTATAATAAAATGATGTTATGGTATAAGTTGAAATGATTACACCCTAGATAGTTCGTCGAACTAGCACAATACAACACATATACTAGGCATTATCGATGTATAACCAATTTATTAATCAATAACATTGTTATAACGTTTCAATTTTCACTTATTGTAAAATGGAAGAAAGACTCGGAAAATCTCCATGTTATCCCAATAGACATCAGTTATTTTGTTGATGATAATAAAAATTTACTAGACAATAAGTTGGGCAATGTACATTGTTTTCAAAGAACAATACCATCATGCAAACTTGCACAATCTGTCTACAAAAACTTTCAAACTTGTTTGTTGACTCAAAGTTTATGAAAAGTGTTGAGAAACAAAAAGCAGCGGTTCCACCACGATCGATTTTACTTCGAGGGACAAAAAAATTCCCGTGTTATACTAAATAGTGAAGAATAAACCGAAAACCATTCAATATACAAGACATGTTTGAATGTTTTTACAAGTTCAATTAAACCAAAATTACGAATTCTTTCACGTATCGTAGTCGAATAAAAAGAAGGAAACTATTTAGCAAATTCAATAGTGAATTAAAAACGAATCACAAATTTTTATGATTGTCTTACATATTGGAATATTATTTTGGTCGCATCTGCGTAATAAACTCGCGAATAATATATTTAGTCTTGGCATAAAGGAGCATTACTACGAAATCAGGACACCTGTGCCCAGTATACAAAGCTTCTACATGAGTTACAGTATTACCTTGAAAATGTTGATAAGAATACAGATTTAGCAATTCTCGACACATTTACATTGTCTTCTTTACTACCAACAATAACAACAAAGGGGGGAAAACAAATACAAGTCTTATTTCAAATATAAATCATATAACCTACGGTCTTCTAGTTTCTCTGAACGTCACCATACTTAAATGATTAGAAGGGTGGATTTTGTGCCAAACAGAAATCATAATAGGGGAAAAAAATATGATAAAGATTCATACTCATACCATATATGAGAAATTCTGCAAAATTTCTTTGAATACGAAACGAAGCTGAAAAGCTTTGACGTCGTTTATCAGAAAATCGAATTAAATCATTCTATCTCTTCTCTATACTGTTCTCTTATATTCCACCCCTTCGAAATTCCAACCATTGCACAACGATCGATGGATATGTGCTCGTTTATTTAAAAATGTAGTTGTTAAGCGCTTCCTTTAGATATTCTCTTTTTATGACAAAGGTAAACCACGTAATCCTATTTGTTCAACGTTTGAAGTTGTTATATTCACAGTTTACTCTATTAGAGATGGTTCAATGTATCGTATATCCAACACGTCTATTTTTAAAAATTAATGATTATAAACCACACTAAAAGAGACGAATAAAGAAGGAATGATTCAATTAACTACAAACAATTTTCTAGTGGAAAGCCAGATGTTTTACTCATGTTTTATCTGTTCAGTTTTCTTAAGACTCCTAGAAATACAACGTATATATTCTTGTAAGCAAATCAGACTAAGAGAGAAAAATTCGATAACTTCCCCCCTGGTGGAAAATTCGTAACAATCCTCGTTTTAACACAGTTTCATACAAGGGAAAAAGAGAAAGAAATATTTGAACTGAGTTTTCCTGTGTAAAGATAAATAAAAACGTAAATTGCGCGTAAGAAAATCGTTCACGATGCCAATAATTTTTATAGCAAAATAACGACAAAACAGTCGGAAATATATAAAAGGAAAATTAAGTCTATTTGAATGATATACTCAAATTTTACATAGAAATAGCTACTATTTGGTCTGAAAATATTAATGTTTTTGCTAAAATCTAACTAGAATAAATAAGTTTTCCGAGGCAATTTCTAATAAAACTATTCTAAAACAAATCTTATGATGCGTACATACAACATGTCATTATTAGCTGTTAATTAAGATTTGTTTTCAATTGATAAACTAATTAATCCGAACATTCAAAAGGCTGACGTAATTACGCACAACTAATCGACCATGTTTTCAACATGTTCCACAAATTATATTGAATTAAGTCGCAATATCTATTTCCTACAGACCGGATGAATTTAAGTTGTTCCAATATAAGCCTGTAAGCTCGTGTATAATCACGAAAGCCCCATTATCCCTTGAGTACGGCCAAATTATAACAAATGCTCCACGTCCGTTTTTGGGGGTCTTCTACATATTCCATATTGTAACTATGACCTGTTTAGAAATTGTTAAAAGTAGTCACAGTTCATGATTAGCATCAGTCTAAAAGCGATTGGTGATCAGTTTGTGCGAGTAGAAAAGTACGAGTAGCATGGTGGGCAAAATATATGCCCTAATGTAGCATATATCAGGGCTACTTTTTGTAGATAAATCGACCTGTACGACCCACTTAGTACCATTAACATTTTATAAATATTCAAATTAATATACCTCCAAGAATGCGATCGTTTCGCTTCAATTTTGTTGCAAACTTTATTATCCTTGTTTTGTGAGAAAACTTGAAAGTTTCATGTTTTTAAATGAATTTTGCGATTTAAACATGTTTATTTCACATCGGCAACTTTGTGATAATCTTTAAATTAAATCCAAATTGATAATTAATTAAAACATTGTTCGCCTGTGACAAAGTTCTCCAACTTTAATTTTCATTTCATCAACATCTTGACGTACGATTTTCGTAACATATTATTAGATAGTAAACTCTGATAATTTTCTATTGTTGATTTGGTGTTATATAACTTGTGAGTGAGATCGAATTGAATTTGGCAAAACTATTTAAATATAGATAGTTGATCAGGATGGAAAAGTTCGGTAAATGACATGCGATATGTCGTGTTAGTGACATTTCAATTGCTGAAAATGCAGTATATTCGATATAACTAAATATTTTTTTTGGATAAATTCAAGAACTGATCGTGATAAAGTGATGCGAAATTTATTTGTAGTTATACATTTCGCCTCTAATAAATAGAATATTTCAATAATATCGTTCTTATTGCGAAAATTTATTAACAATGCCTTCTCGGTTCATTCAGCAAAATAAGAAAACCTTATCTATTTGTTTGATATTCGATTACAACTCAAAGCAACAAGCACTCTAAGCTGTCTGAAATGTACAAGACATGCACTTTCAAAGGGAATTAATTCTACAGCAAGATTACAGAATGTTAATATTCCGTTGTTATACGGTAAAACGAATAAAATATTCAAACCATCATATTGAGACCGAGATTGTATTGTAATCGTATCTACTTCGAGTGGTCTATTGTGGTTTGTTAACAACAACGAATCAGAGAAAATTTCGTAAACTCATTCCAAGAAATATATACAATTCCTTTATTATAAAATTAAACATCTTTCAAAGTAATTAAATTACACATCTTGCATATCATCTCAAGTACATTTCTTAACAATAATTCGTATTTATATACGAAATTCGAAAGCGTGGTGGTATTTCGAAATATCAATTCAATATCTAGAATCTTGGACGTTTACGGTTTGTTAAATACAACATTAAATTCCACCCTAAATGTAAGCGTGATTGGGAAATATGTATCAGGAGGTTTGGAATTAGAATTAACGGAGCTGTTACGTTTCAAATCACCATCTTGATTCAAAGACGACCAAATATACAATGGATATAATCGAAATATAGCAAAGATGAAAGTAACTCGACTGAGACATTGTCCAACGCTCCATCGCAAAATATCTATACATACCCTCTGTTATCAATAAATATTTTACCAGATACTATTGATGGTAAATTCGATTTTTTCCTCTTGCACTGTGCAAACTTATATTTGAATCAACAATACACAGATTTTGTGTTGTCACTGTTCGAATATTGATAATATCTCAAAATCTTGACAGAATTGTAAATATAATTCCATTGAAAATAAGCTAATATCAAACAGATACTCGAGAATGTTTCAGTGAACAAGAAAAAAAAACTAGAAAGTTTTCACATTAAAAAGTAATTAGTTTCTAAAAAGTCTTTTAAAAACAACAACATCTATCGTTGGTTGAATTAAAAATTCAAGAACCTTTCAAAAAATTAAATTTTAACTTGTGTAATTTTTATTTGTATTCGTGTAAAATGTTTGAAGTTTTTCATATAAGGCACGTTTCGTCTGCAACTATTTCAACAGTATGAGTTTTAAGTGTTAAAGCTTTTTCCATATATAAATGGATTCTGTTTTGGTTGGACGATTTCAAATATTCTGATCGTGTCGAATTCCCGTAATACCAAAAATTACTTGACTTATCACAAGTGAGAATAACATTTTTAATTTATAAGATACGAATTGGTTTTTGATTGTCGTCTACATATCACCTGTCATTTTGTGAGTTTCCCAGAACCACTACAAGCCATTACTGTTGAGGACGTAAATATTTTATTGACAATAAATCGTAGTAGAAACGTAGGAACAACGCCACTGCATTCCCATTGGGACTGACAAAACTAACTGGTAGTAGTAGTGGTGTAGCAGAGTCCTGACTCAAGGGTTTCAATGTTTTGAATTTTTTATTATTTAATTGAACTGAATCCTAGTAGGAAAACGATTAATGACAAAATCATTTTCAAAATGACAATATACTAAAATTGGTTTTGTGGTAACGATACTCGATGTTTGGATATTGTTTTACTAAAAGACAAGACAAATTGTTATTACGCCTAATTATTAATAGAATGATCCTCAATGGGACTAGTCCTCGCTTAACTGCTTACAACATTAAAAACTCTCTGATTTATGTTTCAAGTATTAAGCATTCTAGTTTCCATGTAAACTCCTTTAATATAAATTGTTGCAAAGTATTCCACTTGTAATCATTTGTCCTGGTGGTCAATTAAGATTTAGTCAACTTAACTGTAATTCAAAGAGATAATAACAGGAAATACGATACCAGCTACTATAAATTTAGACTCGTTTATAATAAATAGAATTTAGAACAAATTTTAAAAGCCCTATTGATCAAGAGACTATACAGCTAATCGAACTTCTTCCAAAAAAAAACACAGCTTGTCGCTCTTCATTCATTTTCTCATTCATTCAGCATTGTAGTTAGCGTATTAGCAACTCTGGATTTCCAAATTTAAATCCCTCAAGTAATTTCCCTTGGGTAAGTAAGTATGATTAGATGATTTTTGTATGCCCATCCCGAAAACTGGTTGGGTCTTCTCTGTTAGTTTATATATATATATATATATATATATATATATATATATATATATATAACTTAGCTCTTATTCTCTTCAAATATATAGGTACACACGCACATCCAAGCTAAGTAATCTATTGTTTCACGTAGGTTTCGTATGGGATTTTGTTGTAGGGTAGAGTTTAGCTTATATTGTTATAACAGAGGGTTGTCATATATTTAACGTATATCTCAAATGGATACAGCCGCCCACTAAGGCTTACTATTACCAATATTACTACATCAAAGAAAATAATTTCCTTTCAAATCCGCCTTGAAGTCTGTTTTATCAATATTGGCTTTTATAATTCTCACAAATCTGACAAATAGGAAAAGTCAATCTAAGATTCTTAATAGTAAAATTTAAATGAAGCAAATGAATTTCAAATTGTATGTTTTTACTATAAGTAATAGAAATTAGTAGAATTTTGTTGTATTTGTTGACTTCGACTGTCTTGGTCATCCCTCTATTGAATATCGTCAATTCGATTGTATGTTACTAGTTCTATGTGATGTATACTGAAGACTTGTTAGTAGACAGGGACCATGTACTACTGTCAACGGGTCAACATCAAGATCATGTCGGATTTCCAACCCTCTTTCATTTCCTAAAGCCTAAAGCGTTCTATAAGCATGGGGTGGACATCTGAATATAACTCGGACATGAAATTGCACCCCTCAGTTGAATCGTTTTAGTGCTGTAGATTTTTAAGGACATTCAGTGATGTCACTTTAATTGAAAATGGCAAATAGTAAAAAACACCATTTTTATATAAAAATTCCATATTGAAAATTTGGATTAATAGTAACATCTCTATAAAATGCCATTATTATCTCCTATTTAACATTAACGATTATATTTCATCTGGTGAGTTTAGGTGAATGTTGAATTTCGATTGTTCACCATAAACGTAATTGTGCGCTCAATTATTATAATTGGCATTTGTTGATGTATGCCGTAAATCAAGTCAAAAATTCGTGTGCAGAATTGGAATGTTTGTTGTCTGCTACTACCGGAAAATAATGGGTGCTCCGGTTAGTTTTCACGAGGGGGTTTTGAATTAATTTGGGAACCGTAACCAATTGCGTAATTTACTGCCATGTTTCCAATCATCTGGGACCTCTTGATTAACGATAGTATTTCAAACATTTACTACCGATTCGAAAACTTATTTTACTTTCCTACAATAAGATAAAATTGAAAAACGAAAGTAGATAATAACTATTACGATTATTATGGAAAAACCAGCGACAAAATTGAAATTTATCACGTGTACAATACAATACAAGCAATTAGAATTCTCTGAGGATGTAAAAAATGTAGATATGTCATCAATTAAATGTATTTTGTTGATAATCGCTTCAGATTATCACTACTAATAGCTGTATTGCTCTTTATAAAATGTGAAAAAAAGCAAATACAAGTGACAATTTTACTTCACCACTTATCACCACTGTTATCAATTGATCATAAAATACACTTTTATGTCTATTTAATTCATTCTATGTATCGATTTTAGCTAAATCACTTTTATTTGAAATATATACATCGAGCCGATAATATTCCGATTATGTTGCAGGTTTTAGAGTTTGTTTAACCGCTGCTTTTGCTTCAGCGAAAATTCGCAACAATAAACTGAAAAGTTTCTGAAATTTATACAACAAAAACATACAATTAATTTTCCATATTTACAGTTCAAGTATTTTCTACGTCAATGTACACATATAAAATAAATCGATTGGTTGATTTGATTGTTTGTTTTCTTTCTTTTTTACAAAAAAAAACCTAATTATAAAAAGGTATTTTAAAAGACAATTGCTCTTAAAATATCGTGGGTGGTCGTCTTACAAACACGTAGGTGTTTCTCAGTGGAGGTAAAACGATAATCATCAACCACGTCGGACACGTTTTTCATTTGATTAGCTCATCCTATCTCATTTGAAGTGTATTCAATTGTCTATATAGAATTGTATATCGTTAGTCATTCCGCTATTTCGGAACAAAAACATCAGTAAACACATTATGATGATCCCATCCTCCCTCTATGAGAGAACCGTCGATTTGCGATCTCCTTTCTTTATATAAAAATATTGTAAAAGGAACGTTTACCTTTTCAGGCGGAGTGTAATATGTAAACGGAAAAACATCAATAGGATTCTCCAAGGATAGACTGTATATATGCACATATCCATAGTTATCGTATACACAAAAAGGAAAGTAGGTAGCAAACAAAATGTTGTTACGGTTATTCAGGCGCGGAACGTGTTCTATATATATCAAAAAATATAAATGTAGAAATGAACGCTAATGTCTGTTAAATTTACGATTATAGCGTGTATAAAGGCATGAGGATGTAAGAAAACGATTATAGGATCAATAATGTCAAATTTAGATACTTGACAGATTTATTCGTGGACCAAGTTGAAAATAAAAGTTTATCTAGTTTTCATTTTAATTTGAATTTTGCGCACGTATAATCAGACAAGCTATCGTAATAAACAACATTTATCGTCCTCAAACTGAAATATCTTAGTAGACTTTGTTTTTTTTTATCTAACGTCGGCAAACAAATTACTATTGTTATTAGTGTTTAGATAGGAAGTATCAACGACCCGTTTGTATGAACAATTAGATCCGATTGCATAGAGACAACGCAACGGTCTTTGTAAATTCAATTTTGAAATGCAAACTGTTCGTTTTTAATTAGGATACGTCTATTGTCACTTGGTCAGCTTTAGCGTCTATACTATCGAAATAATGCTAAATATATTCAATCATTGATAGATTAAATAATTGTCTTTTTTTAACCTACACCGAACCAAATAAATTCCATTAAATGTATAAATTAGGTGATTAGGATCGACAATGTTTTTTAAAAATATTCTACAAACATACGTTTCAAATGTGCTCGCTAAAAGTCCCCTTTCTAATCTATGCAATTATCACTGGCGGAAATTAAAACAGGACCTTTTCAGTCGTAAAATGTTTTTTTTGTATATATCTAAATTGAATTTATATCAGCTAATTAGTATTTTTTTCATATATACAAGAAAAGACTTAGGACAATTTGATACAACGTCAAACGAAAATAAATGTACATGAACCTTATTACATCTCTAATAATAACTGCTTAAGGAAATCAATCGTGTTTAAATATTTCGTGACTAGTTTAATTTAAAAAAAAATTACGTCCAATTTTAGATAGACGCCTTGACAATAATTTCGGTAACTATCTTTAATAATGAAAAATGCAGTAGTCGTAAAACGACTGCCACGAAAGGACAATGATCGAAAAAATAGAAGGAATGAATATCAATGTATCGGCTTGAAAGATTGTAATCTTAAAATTCTTTTTCATTCTTCACGATGATCGTGAAAGAACGCGATTTTCAGTTGGGAAACATCGTGACATGAGTTTGTTATTCACTCAACCCTCTTGCTAACCTGGACCCTGTTATTGAAATATATTGGACGAAGAGGAAATCTATCGATAAATCATCCCTCAACTAGATGGGTGGACACTTGTTGTGACAGAGAAAACGAACAACATTTGATCAACGTTCACGACAAAGAAACTATATACATACAAATATAGACGACAGAAAGAAGATGTAGGGGTGAATCGAAAAAAAGATGATATTTGGTTTGATGTATTTAATAGAAAATGATTCTGAATTTAACGTCCCCATTATTGGATTACTGTGTATTATCTGCACATTAAATTTTTAAATTATCCAACCACACGCAATCCAATTTAGTAATAAATAAGTTTCATTGTCTATCATGTGTCAAACGTATTGATTTAGTCAATATTTATTGGTCCGTTCCTTAAATGGAAACAAAAAAAAATCCATCCAAATTACTGATAATAAAACAGGAACAAATCCCAAATTATTTACGAAGAGTACTTCGAAATACGACTTTAGAAATTAAGGTAATTTGAATTCATAGTTACCAGAAGAGTTTCGTTTTCCAGATCTCGTCTTCATTGCGAGTTATTTCACCGAAATGAAACTCATTAAATGAACGATCTTTCTTTACCAAATCTATTTTTCATTTACTCATTACGTACTTAAATTTCAAACTTCAGTTGAACCTTCATGTTACGTCAATAAAGTTATATTGAAACATCAACTGGATGTACCCAGAATTTAATCTTTACGTAGAGAAAATAAAATTTTCAACGTTTATTTCGTTAAAGAAAGAAGTAAAACGTATTTGTTGCAAATCATCAACTTTATTAGCACAATTAATTTTATTTAAACTGAAGGTGGCGTGCTGTTAGACTATTACAAATTCTTGTTGTATTGAGCTTATTTTAATAAACTAGTTCTGAAAGCAAGCCCGAGCAAATTTTCAATACCTTTTTTGTACCACCAACTAAACTATAAATAAAATAACATTAGTATTTTCAATAGAATTAATAATTTGCCGGAAAAACAATTGTTTCTATATGAAAATAGAATCACTTGTTCGCATGATATATAAGAAAAGCTGATTGATGTGTTTGAGATAAAATATTTTCCTGATTCAAAGGAAATCTGTTTCGTGATTTTTTGTTGTGTTTCGTTTCCCAATTATGGTTTGCTTGTTCCTGCTTTTATTTTTAAACAGTAACACGAATTTTCAAAGTTCCGGTGTTGTTCGTTTTCCGTATCATTACTAGAACGCAGATAATGTTACTGCCTGCCAAAATATCTAGAATTTTTTTCTTATCAGTAAACGCATGTATTTAAATAAGAGGTCACTTATTTATGGTAGTTATAAGAAATTTTTTAATATAAGGTTAGATTGGAGCCTTTACTGATTATGTTTTCGTTAATGATTTTCTCATCAACATAAACATTTCAAAAGGTTTTTAAGTATTTGAACTTGTCCAGTCTGTATTCTATGAATTGCTTCATGTTTCTGATGAGAAGCTTTAGAACCTTTAGATAAAAAAACTGTACTCGTTGGAGATCGAAAGTGTTCAAAGAAACTTTTTATTAGTCTGGCAAAGTAACCGCACAAGCACCAACTCATCTGCGTGATTAGCATTGCACACCGAGAAGGAGGAATGAGTAATGGTGTTGTAAATTAAGAATGAGACTTGACGGCCGCTAAGTGCAGCCGTCGCTCGATTCCGGGCACTATCACAGCCCGGACTTGACAAGTGACAGTCACCGGAAGTGACGACCACCACCATCACCTACATTGATTACTACCACCACTATGTAGTCGTATTTACTTGTCTCAGTTTCAAATAGAGGGAAAAATGTCATTGTATTTAAGATTCTCAATTAAATCATTTTCGGTGGGAAATTTCTATTCAAAGAATAACTATAGACGGTGGTGGTGGTGGCGAATGTGCGAGAAATCTGATTCGATGCATCAACCATACCTGTAACAAAAAGGAAATATATGAGAAAATTTGTTGGAGTGTGAATTTCAAGATTGGTAATAAAATATATTTCACGGAACAAAAATCAGGTACCGTATGTTTTATATACAAATAGCATAGCACATCGTTGGATGGTTTAGGCATTCTAGTTCCAATATATACTCACTCACGCACTCAATCAAGCAGAAAGTTTACGTTTGATTTCACTTGAATAATAGCTCAATACTCACAAGTGTTAAAGTTCGCGAATCGATTTCGGGAAATTTAAGAGGTCGCCGCTCACAAGTAGAAATCACGCAGCAATCGTCACTGGCAGTGTCTAGAAGAAAATTTCCTTACATAACGTTCCTCTAGCATAGATAAGAAACTGAGAAGCATTCATTGTGATGCCTTTGTAATAGAAAGATTAGGTTGGAAATGAAGGTCTTCGACGGCAGTTTCACAATAGAAATAGCATTGCTCTAGAGATTGGAAGATACGACAGTAAATGAAAACAAGAATCCCTAAATGAATTGATGTCTTATTTATAAAGATAACAACAGTGATCAATGAGATAAGAAAATAGAAGACACTTTTTGTTAAATACAGAATCATCCCAGAATGAAAAGTAGTAATCTTTCTATTAACTCGATATACGGATAGTATTTCCCAGTTAATTGGTTATCGGATTGAATCAGTGAAGAAATTGATTCCTCAATTCAACTCGCTCTGGTGTTCATCTGAAAATATTGAGAAATATTTAAGAAAATACAACCGTTATGACAATATTATTACGGAGCCCTTTATTTTTATATTGTCTAATAGAACGTCAAATTATCTAGTTCTGTTACTAGATTTATTGATTCAATATGAATAATAAGATACTGTCAAATAAACAATGTTCCCTTCTATATCCCTCTGTTCATTAACTTTGTAAATAATTTCATTCGGGATTGTTCAGTAAGAGATTGAAAATCTCACAGAGACGCTAAGATATTGGGTATTATGTCGAGGCAGACACGAAAATTGTCATCTTATATTCTTACTGTATGCAGTATACGTCTTCGCAATCCGTGCCCCTAGCCAAATGTCACGAGTAGCATCGTCATACTCTCCTTCCGACATCACTCTATTAGGATTCCATTTGCCTCCCTTGAAAACCCCACCCCATAAAATCCCTAATATTTTCTCCATCATCCCTGAATCTTCCTAATGGACTCTAAATGGATGCGACTCATATGACAGCGGGCAAACCGATGCTTCTTCCCTTGAGACCCTCGTCGTAATATCCAATTAAAAAAATAAACTATTAAGGTCTCAGGTTACGCTAGTTGCTTTTAAGATCTGAATATCCCTGGCACATCACATTTAATATGTCAAATATTAAGTGGCAAATGGAATTGATCCTATAAAATATTGATTCATTTTAGATAATTGTCAAGATCCTTCATGTGGACCAAAATATTATTTGCAAACGATTCAGTATATAAACAAACATTAAATAAGCCATGATGTAAGAGCAGATATCTATTAAATCAAAATCAAGTCATCTGGAAACGTTAACTGGACCGTAGTGTTTAGGTTAGTAGTTCTAGGGATTTATTGTGAGTTTTACTACAAAAGGACTATAATCTACATGAGTTTAGATACAAGACAACAATATTTGGAATCAATTCAAGTTGGAGAGATATTATTGATATAAGAACTATTGTATTAAAACTAATTCAACAATATTTTGGAATACTTGAACAAATAGACTAAATATATTCAATCCTATGAATATCTGACCAACATGAAACTAAACTTGGCAAAACTAAATATTTTAACAATAAAAGGAAATTCAAACTACGAACAAAGCAGATTTGCTTAACTAATCTACAATCACTATAGTAAAACTTTTCGTATAAATTATTATTTTTGTTTGGTGAATATTTAATATATTTTTTTCTAATTACCATCGATTTAATTGAAATATATTGGACAGAATTGGGTAGGATTTGGTCACAAAGAACACAAATATATATTGGAATCAATTTGCTCTAGGACGTGCTCAGTGCCATATAACTTGGCGGCTGTCTAAAGCCGATAAATCCCTGTTCGATAGCATTAGGTCGCGTTTTTTTTTACCGCAAGACTGCACAACAATCGACATATTGTCGCTTCTATACAGTCGACTAACCATACGAAATTAATTACAATTTACAATAACCGTTAAACTAGAACTATTACCTGAAACTTTCAAACAAAATAAGAAAAACATTTATAGTAAAGAATCGAATAAACGCTTGAAATCTTTGGATACTAGCCAAACAGTTATTGATAGTTTTTCGAGGGTAGTTGAGGTTAACATTTTCTATTTGTAACGTAAAATCAGTTTCTCTAACATATTGGCTATTCATGTAAATATTTTTGGCCAATGTACAAAACTACAAAATACTGCAGTTATATGTCAATGCTGTAACGTTTTTCATATTGCTGATAGGAAATTAAATTCTCTAAATAATTCTATGCGATTCAATAAAAGAAATTAAAGAAAAACGAACAACCTCTATAAATACATATAGTTGATATGTATGGAAATGAACCTAACATGTCTAGCTGGTCATTATTTATAAATCCTACCTAGTTATTTGTTGTTTTGTCAGGAAAAACCAGAATGAAGGGGATGAAAGAGACGTGGAATATGTTTACATACAATCAATACAAATCAATAAATTCTCTATGATAACATTTAAAAACAAGTATGTCAGGAAACGTTCATGCATATGTGTTTAGTTGAATCTATGCGTACATCAAGACATGATATATTCATTAAATTATCACAAGGCTATAACAAATTTCACAGTCTTTCAAATAAAAATAAAAACAAGTTACTAATTGTACTGCAGTAAGACTGAAATGCCATAACATTAAAAATAATGTCTTTAAACGAGCAATCAAACGAAACAAATGATAATCGTCCTTAATTATTTGAACTTAATACCAACTCCTGTATATTGGATTTCGGCGATCCTGATTTCTTCAAAACATACGAACAGGGACCGGTCACATTCTATGCAATAATTATAAGAGGCCGTACTGCTTCACCAAACTACCGTAAAATCAAGTCAACCATAATTTCTAGTCAGATAAACATTAAAATGTTACCATCTTCTTCTATTATAGAAGTTCTCTTTCACATCTCTGAGAATAAGGGTAGATTAATTTCTTATAGGTGATAATTTTAAAGCCTGACAGTAAGATAGGTTGAAATATCCGAAGACTTTAGATTAACCTTAAGCTATCATAAATTTACGTTTTTCAAACAATTGTTTATTTCACTGGATTAACTAAATTCGTATAATGATGGAACAATCCAATATAATTACGATCCAATAAAGTTGACATTAGTCCAATATATGCTCAATAAAAACAACAATAGATGACCTTCATTAGTGGTGATTTGTTAATTGATTTCATTTAATATAATTGCAAAGGAATTAACTTAATTGCAGTAAGTCGGCTAGTTGAATACTTTAATGTATAAATTAAATGAGATTAGTGTCACGTATATAGGTCAATAGAAACTGTTGATAAGGAGAATTTGCAGATTATCCCTAAAGGGGATGAATGAGAAATTTCCTTGGCGCCATTATTGTACGAAGGTATATACTTTTGTTAGTATAACAGTAACATAGGATGAACAATAACCAAATCTAAGCAAATTGAATGAGTTCGAAGTGAACTAATTGAACCGAGTACGCGAGAAGGGTGGAACTCTTCGAGCATGTCGTAAATTAATTCCGAAGCTCACAACCAAGTCAGAAATCTCAGTGAGCATGGTAATGACAAGTTATAAACCTCCAATGTCGTCTACAACCGCACAGGCCTGAGTAAACATGACAAGACAGAGTTTAATTAAGTCCCAAAACCATCATTGTTTTAGAGTCGGCCGTAATTATACATGTACTTGCACCTCAGGGTCGCTATATATTAGTGATGTTTTGTTTTGTTGTATGATACTGACGATGAGAACTCCTTTACCATACTGTATATATATAATATTTACGATTAGATGGACCGTGTATATCCTTTAATGTTGATCTTCAACATCTGATGAAACGGAAGCGGATATGTTTATCGAGACATTTCGGCTTATTGAACCGGGTTTGGACTGTTTCATTTACATTCAACTAACAATACAAAAGCTAATCTACGAAATTACTGACCGAATACACAATACTGAAATGTCCCTAGACACAGCTTCTACAGATGGTGTGTTTTTTTCACCAAACTATTTGAGAATTACACACTTGAAAGTCAACTACAAAACAAAAACCGAAAACATTGTTTTACGACAACACTACAAGTTAATGAGACTGCTGGAGAAGACACGATTAGATTATTTAAAAATCGCTTAATTAAAAAAAAATCGTAACAAGCAGAACAAAGAACACAGATTATTTGTATATTTATTCAACAAACACCGACTCGGTTGACATAATTTATTCGATTGTGTAAAATATAGCGCAAATTACAATTTGTGTTACTTTTTCAACAGTAGTAATTAAAAATGACCATTTTTCTCTTTACCCATTTAAAAAATTCAATTTCAGCATCACACAACGCACAATATTACATTCTTCAATTTATATTTCCCCCGCAATCGTTTTTACTTCTGTTTTTTACATTTACAGTCTATTGAATTTGAAAGACAACAAAAATCTTCCACAAGAATAATATTCCATTCAAATTCGTCGATCTTTTTATTTCAATTTTCTACGATTTTCAGGCGGGATGTAACCTTCAAAATTCAATCAAAAACCAACGATCCGTCTTAAAGTTGATGGTGATGCTATTTAATCGTTGAATTGCTGCGACATCTAGAATTCTACTCCAAAATGGTAATTAACTACACCTACAAAACTTAAGTTTGTTTTGTTCCTTCAAATCTAACCAAGTTTATACTTGACGTGTCTAACTTCTGCAAACGATATGATTCTCCATTATGTAATTGCTATTCTTATTAAATTAGTTAAACTTTGTTGCTCTAATTGCATCTGACATTTATCAAATTTTATTGGTATTTTAATCGATTTAATCGTAATGATCATACAGTATAATAATAATAATAGTAATAAATCTATTATACGAATAAATGAACAGAAACTCAATCTTCGTGTTCAATTCCAATGAATGCATATTAATGGGGAATAGCTTATTACTTACACTACAATATCAATTAAAAGAAATTAGATTTGAAATTTTATAAAATATTTTATTGACGAATTGAACTATGGGAATAAAATTGAACCAGTCAAAGAAGTATGTGTATTGAAATCGAATTTCAACAAATTGTATATAATGAAATGAAAAATTTTAGTCATTGAATTCAATTGAATTTCATAAATTAATGAAGCTCCATTGTGATGTCCTTTTGAACTGCCCTCCGCTGTGTAATCGTAATCAACCGAAATGAACATCATTTTGATGCATTCACCAAATGAAAATGAATTATCATAAAATATTCTCGAAATATTAATATCTGAAAATCTGTCAATCAAACCAACAGAAATATACCCGTTTATGTTGTTTTAAACTATAACAATGTACTACCATTAGTGGTAGAAATGCACGTTTAGATAGTCGGTGGAGCTTTTGATTGAACATTTCAGATTGGATAGACCTAACTGTGGTCTCGTATGTCACTCATAGCTGACATCAGCGTACATTGTATACACATCATACTCTCCCCAACTACAAATCACTGCCTTGATGTAACGGTTAGTTTAAAAATCACCGATGTTGGAAATTGCACAATCAATCCTGAACTCTCTAATGGTTTAAGTATCCGATCACATTTCTATTTCAATCTATAAATTATTTGTAGAACATTTAATAACATCGTGTTTTAATGTGACAAGAGATAAATGCAAAATTTTGCAAAATTCCTTATTTGTGAAAATAAATACAGTTTAAGAGATGTTAACAGTTGATATAACGTTCTACACAAATCCACAATAATGGAGACTGATGGTAGCGGTAAGTCAGCATGATGCACTGTGCTACTGCACCACGCAGATAAGGTGCAGATGGATTTAAGAGACTTTTCAACCGAAAGATCACCGACAAATATATAAAAATATTTAATGTGTATTGCAAGACTTTTCAAACCCACCAATACCACACTATTACAATCGTTTATAAAATGACCTAGCAAAGAAGAATAAATCAAAATACTTTACACTGAAAGTTTATCTACCAACACACGAGCATTGGAATTTAAATATTCAAATATACATAAAAAAGAGAAGAAATATAAATCTTTCAATATCGAATGAGAATATGTTTGTTTCTCATAATAGAAATGGTACATTAATATTTCTTTTATTGAAGATATTCAGGAACTTTCAAGGAATTACAATGTTTAAAAAAAAGGTTCAGTTGATATTGGGCTTTTCGCGATTGAGAGAACTTACGTACGTAAATTATTGAATCATTCATAAATTTAAAATGTTCTCTTAGTAATGCTTCTTTACATTCGGGCCATTTCATTTCAACAACTGCTCAAACAATACCGCGACTATTCATATTGAGAAAAAGAAAATATAAAAACTGAATCAACATCTAGTGATTGCTACTTTTGTATGAACCATAAACTATGCAGAATGAATTGAATTTGGCAAATGATTCAGAGTGTCTTCTACTGTCTTTTCGTTCACTAATGGAGACTTTAAAAAGAACATAGAAAGTGCTCTTAGCATAACGGGCAATATAGAGAACAGTTCCATATCGGAAGCTCTTCAAGCGCCAAAGTTCACATGAATTTTACAGCCAACAATGGATTATTCTCGACGCTTTCTATTCGATTCTACTGTGTTGCCAATGAAATCGCCATACTGGTGGTAGTAGTTGTATTTGTCTTTTGTCTGAGAAGGAAAACGAGTTTTCCCGAGATGAACACAGCCATTTTCAATAATTTCTTATTGGACTGAAAAGGAGAATAGAAATAAGAAATAGGCCCAGGGAAAAACAATCAAAGAAACTGAATATAGAAAATTTGAATAATCTAATAAACTCGTATAGGTTGTCGTTACCAAAACCAGCTTTACAAGATAACTTTTATATTGAGTTAGCGTTGTCAGATTGTTTCAGTTTATTTTTTTATTTTTTGTGTGTGTCGTTGCTGTTCGTTCGAAATAACATTGCTAGACGACCATTTTCTGATTATATTGTTATCAAATTATAGAAATTTCTAACAGTATTCCAGTTTTTTCTTGTTTAGAAAATGAGCTTTTATTTGACTATTTATAGAGAGCACGAGGATAACTTGCTTCATTTTTCTAAAAGCTTATGTCGTACAAATTCGGTTCAACGATCTAATTTAATCTCACTCTTGTCTACGATTTTTGTATTTCATTATTTCGAATACGATAATAAGTAATAAAAACATATTCAGTAGTAATTTTTAGGTGAGTAATTTGAAACGACATTTGAATTGTCTTGGTAAATGGAATTCCATCGAATTCCTATCTATTTGTTTTGTGTAATCAATCATGTACATCCTTCAGGATGTTTTTTTCTCTGACATTATAAACCCATAAATCCCTTTACAGTTATTTAAAACTTGTCCCATCTGTCGTTATAATTATGTGTCCCTTGTCGATCTCAGTCCATACCCCCCCCCCCTTAGCAACTCCATTTTGGCTGTTTTATTATTGTCGCTGCAGCCGATTAAAACTCCCAATGTAATAAATATAAATATATATATATATATATATATATATATATATATATATATATATATGTATTTATTTAAATTTATCCATTGTTTACAATAAGGTTTTAATAATTATGTTGAATGATCGTAATACTTCAAGTTGGGGATATGTCACCTTTGACATAGAAAATTATCAATATAATGTGATAATGTCTGAATTGCGTTTGAACCGGTCCCTTTTCACAATAGAAATTCTGCATTTGATGGCTATTCAAATCGAAATTGGCATGTGCCTAGTGTGTACTGGTTGTGACGTCTAGGGATCATTGGCTACTCTCACTCTCAATAATTTAAATTTTCAATAATTGTAAACAACTGTCCTATCAAAAGAAGAAAATAGAGGAAATAAGAGAAATACAAACGAGCGGAATATCGCTTTGATATATTGCGTGAAATACAACACTAGAATTGGTAGTAATTGTCAAAGAGAAGTTTTAAAATTACCTACCGGTATTGTCTTAGGATTATGGAAAATCAGAGCACGTTTGGTTTCTTATCATCTTATTTTGGTCGAGTTGGATCGTGTCGAACAAAGCTGTGTTGAAAATCATGAACGTAAATCTTATCGTATCGTTCTCCTTTTACATAAAAAAGAAAGAAAACCAAAAAAAGTGTCGAAGAGGGTTGTAGAAGGATTTCCACATTGATATCCGAAACGGAATTTACGTTTACGAATGCGTGAAAGAAATTGAATATCAGAAGTAAAACGAAAACGTTGCCGTCGTTGTCGACGATGACCTTTAGGGGGTGTAAATTGTGCCCCAGTCCTATATTCGATCGGTACAACCGACCCACAGTATAACGAAATCAAAGACGTACGATAGATAGCTCGCAACTTTGGAATTCAATTTACCAACGGGACAACAGGTCAGCCAGTTTCCGCAAGACAATTTTGACGTTAAACTTGAAAAATGATCAGGGGTTGCTGGATTTTTATTTATTCTTTTTCTGTCGTCTCAAATACCAACTTTTCAAATCGAAAGATGTAAGTTGGCCGATGCCGCCGGGATCTTTCTCTGACAGAACAGCTCATAGGCTGAACTTATTAAATTTCCACCTGCCAAGAATTTTTCGTCCAGTTCGCAACTGTCCGAGAAAGTAATAAAATCTTAGTGTCTCGACCGTATTTCTTAAAGATTTGTTCAACTTCTATATTCTTTATTTTGATAGAATTTTTATTCTCAGGAGATTGACAGTTTTAATAAATCTCTAGTTTGTCTCAAACATTGCAAGAATACATGAGTAGATATATACAGTCACATATTCAATTTCGGTTTAGTTCGACTTGTTAAAATCGACGAATTTACATTGAATTATTTTATTTTTAAAATCAATACTGAAAGAAAAATGCAACATCCACAGAGAGTCGATCAAGTGTTCTTAGAATGAGTCAATAAAATGTAAACGCTAAAGGCTATGCTAAAGGTCACAATCACAAATCTGATTGATATGCTTAAATCGGCAAGAGTAAATTAGCATATTATTGAAAGCACAGTTGTAGAAGCAAATATTGAAACCTAGCAATGGCAGACAGATCCAATTTAGCCATTCAAGTAAAAATTTTTGATTCGATGTCTCTCTATAAAATGATACTTTTTGGCAATAACGCAATAACATTATTAAGAAATTGTCACAAATCAAGTACTAACTCTACTAATTGAAATTGAACTCCAATTTTATAAAACACTCTTTTGAATAATTCGTTCACATGTAATTATCATCTAAGAAATACAATACATAACCTGTTTCTATTCAAATTAAAGCATAAATATATGCATAAAATAAATATAGGTATAGGAGGAGACTTTAATTGCATGAATCATAAAATGGATTTATTCTAGATGAAAATCTCCAACATTGAGAGATGTCATAGACATTGCGATTTATGACAGGAAATGGCCACCATGAGGTAGAAGCATTCGCAGCAGTTATTAATCCCGCAATGGAATCAGGTACTGACGTCGGTTTTAATGACGAAATCCATGCAGGATGTTTATGAGTGGTGGTGGTGGTAGTGGTGGAGTAGCATCACCCAGGACATATTTAACGGGTGGTTCAATGGTGTTGCTGTGGTTCCATTTACTGCGGCGACCATCTGTCACAGAATGTGGCGGCACATGATCTATGCACGTGTTCGCGGACAGTACATTCGGGAATATATGCGTTATTGTATTCCCTACAGAGACTGTACACTGATGAATCGCTATCAATATATGAGTGGCGCTAATATCCGCCATTCTATTGGGGGAGAATCATGCATGAAAGAAGGGTTCATTTCAACAACCCTATCAAAAAGTCTTCTGCCATTTGGCGTCATAACAAAAGATAAATTACTGCAACTTGGACGTTAAAAATCACAATCGGATACGATTGTCCCGATGGAAGGATTTTTTGTTACTATTGAATGGCAGATGAATACATCTACATATTGTAAAGATTAATTAAATTGTCAATTGTTACATAGTTTTTAATTTTATATTACCTGTATTCAAGTAGATTCGATATTAGATTGGATTTACAGATTACGGAAGGATAAAATTCATGTTTCTATGTTTAATGATCCATGGGGAGAAAATGTCGGAAAGACTTGCAGTCTGTTGTTAGTAAATGGAGTGATGCGCGGTAAGGGGCTATAAAATTAAGCTAGAACACCGTAAAGCAACCGCTATAATGACGATCGCGGTCAGCATATCGACCCCTAAGTCGAACAATCTTCTAATTATAGTTAAGGGCTCGTATATAGTCTACTGTTTAATAGACATTGTTCCGTTTTAGAAAGGAAGATAGGATGTACTATATCATGTTTAACTTAAAAGGGCTATGTTGTAGTCACTAGTAATCCGTAGGTATCTAGTTACCTAAGGACGTGCTCACTGACTAACTCAATATGCTCCCGTAACGACGTCCTATTATCCCAAAACTCTGGTAAATCAGGATTTGCACAGTATGGAAGAAGAAAACCATTAAAAATCTTTATGTTCGATTTGATGAATTAGAATCGTTTTTCAAATACACCTGAATAGCCTTGGTTCGATTACTATATTAATGTTAATATATTCAATGGAATGATACGGTTTAACTCAACATATCATTTTTTTGTATAGCAATGTTCACATTTGTTGTGCTTCGATGAGCATAAAATGTAAAGGATACAAAAAATTGAACTTCCATTAAATTGATTGTATACGACCGGAAGAAAGTGTATTGAGTTGTACTTACACACTGGAGTAATTTAATAAGTCAACTCACCTGTAACAAAAGAAGAAAATATAGTTATTCCAAATGAATATAAAATAAATGGTCTCATATAAAAAATTTGTCATATTTCAAAGATAAAATAACTTTTACTCAAAATTTATAGTTTTCAACAAATCGACTCTGTACGCGAAGAAGACCAACCACAACTTTAACTAAAAATAATGACTGCCAAGTTTGTTTAAACTTTGTTCAAATTTTTAAATACACTAGACTAAATTTTAAATAAATGTGGTGGAACTTAATGCTAAAGAATCTACTGTAAGTTCAAATGAGAAATAATCTCGACAAGAAGCAGGTCGCTGTGATCACCAACACCACCACGACTATCACCATTATCATCCCTAAGATTTACTAGCCTGTACACGAGAGCGTAAAGATGTTACAAAAGTTTCGCGGACATTGGAAGTGAACCATCACCAAAAATGGAAAAAGAAATAGAGATAATCGAGTCGTTTTCAACATTATTTGTTGTTGGACTAGGAATAGTCAGCCTACCATATAAACAGAAGATAATTGTAACATTCTGTAGTATTAAGAACTCAACGTAAAATAGTTCGAATTACTGAAAATGGTCACTGTAATGATGCGACAGTGGATGAAATAAATTACCTATATACATCCAAAACGCACGTAAAATTAATGCGTTTGTTAAATACCTAGATAATTACACATTATTTGTGGAAATAATTCAACTAGAAGTGGACTGTCGAGTAATTGGCCTCAAAGGATAGTCTTTGTTCAATATTGTTAAAAGAGACTTCATTATTAATGTCGTTTTTTCTAAATATTCAAATATTTAATTGTAGGGAGACAAAGTTTACCTATCTTCTGTTTCATCATAGAGCTGGCTGTTTTTATGGGCGTGCCTAATAAAACCTAGTGGGTGCTTTTTGTTGTTTTATTATTAAGTCTATTCTAGCTCATACATACATTAAAATGCAGTATGGACGCACGTAATGAACTAAATCAGTTGAATAAGTAATGAGGATGGTCGCATGTCAATTTTTGACTCTGAAAATATTCAACGTCTGTTGTTTAATAGACTAAAGGGAAATTTACTGAATACAAAAACAGTCATATTGTGGATTTTTTATGAGTCTCTAGAGAATTTTTTTCGTTACAGAATACTTATATAAATTTTGAGATTATTTATTTTGTTGTATTTCACATTACAGTTTTTTTTGTAGTTATACAGGCGTTTGTGAAAAGCGCCGATTTTTGAATATGATTGATCCAACAACTCAATCAATGATAAAGTATCAACTATTAAATATTACCTACCAATATGTTTAGAAAGATCCTGATTACAAATACATTTATAAGACTATGGTATTATAAATATCTTTGGAAGATGTAGTCACGAATTCTGTATCACGTTAACAAGCTTGATTTGAATCCATTAATAAATAAGAAGAAAATTATATGAGCCATGTTCCAGGCACACCCTGTACGTTGGTGTATTACTAAAACAGTCAATTAAGGAGTACTGAATTAGTTATGTGCTTTGTATGTTTGTTTGCAAATTATATTGTGTACTGACCGCAATTTAATTTAGTTTTAGAGAAGTTGAGCATTGTAAGCCATTTCGTGGCTTTTATTAAGAACCGGCGACATGTAACACCTAAAGCAGTGGAGCTTGCTTACATTGCTGAATATTTTTCAACGTTTTCACAATTACAGTAGATATTTTATCTTATAGTATTCACGATGTTTAATGCGATTTGTCAAATAAGACAAACAACAACAACAACAGAAAATTTTTAGCACGTAGTCTAAATAATCGGATGTAAATTTGATTTATTGATGAAAAACAAGCAACATTTTATTGTTTGTATAAGCAGAATATTAGAAAAATCTTCTTTTCCTAATCAATCAATTCGGATTTGTTAAATTTTCACAATTGATAAGAATTGAAATTCACATTCCATTTGCAATAAATTATAAAATATACAGCTTTTATTAACGTCTCGAATATTAATTAAAATCGATTCAATAGCTGTTATCTCCCCTCTTTCTATTTGCCTGTTACTCATTGTTGCTTTTATCGAAATAACATTTTTATTATTACTTTTATATCTTATAAGATCCATTGATTTGCGTGTCCTGTATTATGTATTTTGTTTTTGGGTTTAACTCCTATTTATTTTATGATTGAGTGCGTGGTGATAGCCCATGATAGTCAAAATGGTTTAGTAGCGTGTTCTCACCCCTACCCGCCCCTTTCATTTTCTATATTTCAAAAAAAATGCTGTAATAACAGCAATGAGAACAACACATGTGCGTAAATGTTGACGAAAATAACAACAAAATTTCCTTAATATTTCCAGTCAAATATGTATTAACTGCACGTTATCACGAATATCCTAGCGATAATAACTTATATTGTTTTATAAACTCATAAATGTAATGGAAAAAGAAAGAGATAGAAATAAAGGCCAATTTACACATTTATCAAAATCGTACACCTGCGAAATGTAAATAACCAAACTTTAGTATGGTGCTAGTGTACGGGCAACATTGATTTCGTGATGATAATATTCCCATCGTGATTCTTCAAAGTGATAGTAGAAAAATACAAATTGAAGATAAAACGAAAATGAAGAAGAGACGAATTGCACGCACACTACCGATATGCGTAGCTCCATCGTTAAAATCAAAAATAGTCTTAATAATTTTTTTTTCTGAATAATTCTTGAATAATCAAAGGAAAATAATGACAAGCTTTTAACGAAAGGGAATCATTTTGTCATCATTTGCTCATGAAGATTTATTAGTCGTTACACGGCATTGCAGTTGTCTATGGATTATAAACTGGTATTCGACAAATAAATAACTGTATGTTTACACATATGAAAAATATTGCATCTTTGAAGTCATAAAATCAGTGTGCGCCTTTATCAATTCGAAATCGTCCAAGTGAAAATGCACTCCAAACTCTACAACTGCATTAGAATAAACCAAGAGAAAATAAACTGTTAAGAAAAAAGTCCATACGATATTTTATTACATAGTAATTACGAATATTTGACCTGAAATGCTGCATTACAAACTACAATCAAGTAAATATTTGCATGCAATTTCGCATTATATCTTTACATATATTGCCGTTAAATATTGATAGCTGATGTAAAATCTGTAAGTCAATTCATTTTATGAATATAACATGACTGAAATTTTCTATTTTCACTTGATATTTATCAATAAAATAACATAGTTGGAAGTTTTTCAGGTTTCGTTGTCATAATGGAAATAGGGTTAAATGTAAAATATTCATTTGGTATGTTTTTAATTATATTTCCAAGTTATTTAAAAAAAAAACTGTTTAATTTATTGATGAAACAACTTTTCTAATTATTCTCATTCTATTCAATCACTAACTAATAAAATTTGTATGACGAACCAGCCGTGAAGTTTCCTCAACTACTCCTGAACAGATAAAAATATGAATTATTAACAAATAACAAGTTGAACCTTTTCATATGTAAATATGTACTTTTTAACGTAAAAATATTATTAAACATGGAAATATATAAATTATTTAACAGTGTGGTGCCGGCAAATTAAATGTTTGCATTGTTTTACATTTAGTTTTGCTGGTTTACAACGTGAATTATGATAAAAGAAACTTCATGGTTTTACGCAATTAAAGACGGAAACAATGCAAACGACAAGTCGACCAATTCAGTTTTATATAATGAAATAACACTTAATATTAATCAAAATATAATAGAACAACTTTGTAAATTGTTAAAACGAGAATATTTACTGATATGTAAATAATCTAACTCACGCACATGTCCATGCAAATTTCGGTAAATGAAATTTATTCTCAGTTATTAAATTCAGTCCCCATTTATTAAATATTAAAAGTTTTAATAATTTTTAATAATGTTTCATTAGAATTTAATAGTGACGATATTGTAGATTAAATGAACGTTCGATACTAGTAAAATATTATTTTTTGAAATTATTACTTGATACTATCATCTATGTAAACATTTTTAATCTATGATAAATATGTTTAACAAACTCTCGTTATAATTATTGAATTCCCACTGAGAATGTGGAGAATTTTGTATGTTATAAAAAACTACTGTTGAGCAAATAATAAATTGCGATAAAAGGATAAAGTTTCATATAAGTTTTTTTTTCTAAGAACAAAAGTAACACTACAAATGTTTGCATCTTTTATGACTCATTATTACTTATTTGAATAATAACACACATAATACAAAAAACACATTGAAAAAACACGAAAAATTCCACAAAGAAAATCTCTACTTTTATACTACTGACAGTCAAGGAAATTAACATCAATCTTCCAGAAACAGTGTCATTCTATCTCACTGGCCGTGTCATATAGTGATGTTTTACTGAAAATCTGTTTTCAACAAGAATTAAAACAATTTCATATATTCAACATTCAGCTTAAACATAAGGACGTACACAGATACGCTTTGTAACTTATCAATGGAAAGGCTTCATGCCAGTGTGAAAGATTGAGGAGCATCAAACGAATTTTGCACGCTAAGTGGATATGATCGCACATATTTTCAACTCCTTCGTGGCGAGCACCTTTACCGCAAATTTGTGTATCCATTCTAGGGAATCTCACAGATTTACAGTTCTAAAAGCATATCATCAAACGACAAATAAAATCATGTACCTAAGAATCAATAAAAAAATAAAAATTTACAACACCTGAATGCATTTTTTTTATGTCCCTCCACCAACATGTCCTCCTGTAGACCTAAATCTACCATAAAGGCTCTTCCACACGGTCACAACGTCACTTCTATGTGGGAAGCAATCATACGTCTGTGTCGACTAGTGACAACGACGATCGTGGGAAACAACATTAACACATTTAGAAAACCCAACCGGCAAATGATTATAGCCGGAAGACACTTCATTCATTTTAATGACTAACAAATATTTGTAGAAAAAGATTATAATTTTATCTTTATTAATTAACGAACATATAATATTCATTTTGGATCTATTATTCACCATTAAAATGATTTAATTTTTGCCAAACAATTAAAATGAATTGTTAAATACCACTTACAAAGATTAGCGACATATTTTTTTAAACAAACTCAATGTATATTTTATGACATTACATGACTACTGTCCCTTAACACACATCACTGTCATTTATGTACATGAAAAAGCTATCCCATTACGTATAATTTTCTACTCGTCTGTAAGTTTTTTTTATTTTTTTTTAAAAAGGGAGACATATAACTTGATTTTATCAGGCTAGAAACCTTGGTTATGGCCACGCGTAATGGGATACACGACAAAGAATAACAAACAAACCACAAAAGAATTGTAGCTTTATCTGATGTTAGTGTACTCAATACCTCAAATTTCTTATAAGAAGAAACTATTGAAAAATTGATATTTCAACATTATTATTATTTACTACAAATATTTCATTTTTATGGCTGATAGATTATTAATAAAAATTTGAATAATACATCAAAAATTGATCTTTACAAATATTCATCACAGTCGACTAGACAAAGTTTTCCCACCTTACATATAAGTTCAATCACCTAAAAGAAGTTATAAATAATGCTTTCGATTGAATGAGAATGGCGGTAATATTAATTAGATCGATAAGAAATACACGTACTAATTCTAATTATAACAAAATTTAGATCGATATGGGATTACTGAGATTTATTCAACAATAAATATAAATTTCCGTACATCAATAAAACTCCTGAAACACTTTCTCTACTTTCTTATAGATTTTCTTTAAATTAAAGTAAAACGAAAATATTTTATTGTAGGCGTGGAACCTATTGTATTACACTGTTGAGATCAAAAGCCATAAACGATTAACAATCTGTGGGATGCTGAAAGCTCTCTAGTCTCTATAATAATTCTACAATGTAGCTTAAATTGTACATTTCGTCTATTTTGATTTGGTCGGCTTGTCATTAACGCAACAACAATCATAATAGTAAACGTAACTAATTTGTTAAGATCAACAAATCGAACACACAATTAAAATAGAAGAAATATACTTTTTGTGTGTTGTTTTTGCTGATTTTTATCAGAGAATTTACAGAATCTTTTTAAATTAATATTTATGGTCATTACTGTGTCTATACAACATATATTATACTTGAGTTACACATACACAATAAAGATTACCTGCTATCCTACACGTACTATATCATTTTAACCGAAAGCCATATTGTATACCTGGGGAATTTACAGTAGAGCTCTTATAAAGGTGTAACTTAGACGCGGCAGCACGCGCACCCAATTCACTTCACCATAATCAGTGATAATGTTTTGGTGAAATAATGTAATGTTGAAGAGATTTCCGTCTTAGACTTACATTGCAGAATACGTAATGATCTCTAGATTTATCTTATATTATTCAGTCATTAAATATTGAGACTTTTTATAGAAAATTCTATTAATGGTTATATTGAAAATTGGAAAAACAATTTTAATAACAAAAGATGAAAAATAGTACTTACAATGAAATGAAAGTTATTATACAGATATTGCAATTAACTTGGATAACATCAAATGCAATAATAGTTAAATATAATTAAGCAAAAGAGATTCGCATAGAAACGAGCAGAATAATTATTGCAATTATATTGGGAGTACAGTTGTACGGTTCATCCGTTATCTAGTTAAACTGTCGCCGATAAAATCTACAAGAGATAACAAACAAAACTTAGGCTGGCTGCATGGCCTACAAAATCCAATAAAAAGAACAACAAGGAACACTGCACGTCCAGAAAAGAAACGATTATTTATTATATACGTTGGGATTAAGTACAACTTCAAAAGGTCGTCGTTCGGTATATCATTAAATTACAATATTATGTAAAAATAAGTGTCCATATCCATTATTAGATTTGATTAGTTTTCCAAGAAATAACAACTTAATTACCTATGGACTTTTTTTATTTTTGATGATTTAATTATCATCCATGTTTGTAATGTGGTTAGTTGATTTTTTTTGAAATCATCAGATCTTGTGAAATGAAAAGTGTCTAAATACACATAATTTGACAGGTGTTAATTAAGTAAGTAATAAAAACCCACAAAATAACGGTAAATTAGTTATGACTGGAATGTGTTTATATGTAGGTATATAGTAATATAACGATAGATAATATTTATAGTAATAATCAGGAGAGGTTTATAATAATGAACGATTCTTCGAACTAAATTACAATGATCTCACGCCGTTGTTGGGAGTGGCCAGGTAGAAGATATCTTCATTGTGCGGTCGCTGGCGGCAGTTCATGGGAGGTCCAAGATATTTGCAGCTGAACGGACGGACGTGGTCCGCTACAACTGCAAAAAAGTTTCCACATCAACAAAGTGGAAACCATAATGAAATACACATATGCCTATCTGTATCTAAAACAAGAAACTCAACCGTAAAACTAACGTCCTCTTTGTATGAAACCAACATGTTGCTATCTACAACGAGCTTCTTTTTATAAAAAATGTTAATGAAGTACATGTGAAGTATAGAAACTTCATCATTGAATGACTACCTGCTGTGTTTTCGATAATTTATAAAAGAATCATCAAATGCCGGTGGCGAAAACATCCCTACCACAGCGTTCAACAACTAGCAAAAATATATGGATGACACTAATCGTATGTATGGACGACAAAAACATAAATATCACTTTATCTTAATGAGATTTGCGTGATATTGTAAAGCACCATTCTCCATGACCTTGAATATGGTACATTTAGTTGTTAATAATGACCAAAGTACAATGGAGTGGATACGAAGCAGCACGAAGAAGAATCGAAGAACAGGTCAATGGAAGTGGTATTTTGTAACAACAGTGCCAACAACAATAGACGTTGGCATCTGGTGATGAAACAGACATGGAAAAAGATTCTGATAGTATGTTATACATACCTTCGATTTTCTATTATTAAAACTAATTATTAAGAGACAGTTCTAAAGGAACCAATAACTAATAACGCTTTTTCAATAGAAATATAGTGATTTTTATCCGGATTATTATTATTTTATTGTAACCAGTTCTTGTATTTGAATCTCAAAACTATTAAAGTGTTGTTAATCATGTAGCCGCTAGGTTAACAATCAAGAAATATTGATTCATCTACTATGAATGTGTTGATCTTAAACACTTTTTTAAATAAGACACAACAGTTCCGCAAAAAATAAATTAATTATTTAACTACACGGGAGATCGTTTTTTTTTAAATTCATGATTTGTGTTATTTTTAAAATGTTTTATCGATTATTTTAAATTATAATCGAATAGAATCCAATATGGAAACACGGACAATATCAAATTAGATTTATCATCAAACATACGACGAACGTCGTAAAAGCTGCATCAATTAAATGTTAGCCCAATGGCGATAAAACTTCATGCATCTGGCTAGCTCCTAAAGGAGCACGTATTCCAATCGTAAGAGAAAACTTTCAACTGGATAGAAATACAATTTCAACAGAAAACTTTAGAAAGAATAAGACGAAAAAGTGTATTTCTCGATTAGTAGCTGAACTTATCCGTATTTGTTGAGCATCTTGCTCTTGTTGTTGTTCATGATGATGATGATGACGGTGGAAAAAAATACGAAAAAACCAACTTAATTTTCAGATGAATTAACAAAACTGGTTCAGCAATGAAAAATTATATTGAAACCAGTTGTAAGGTAATTACAGAAAATAATTGGATTGGTTGTAGAGATAGATGCCAACTGTGTCTTAAATTTATCAAAAAGATTTTTAAACAATCAGACCACATCAAATCAATTATTTTACGTAGAAATCATATTTCATATTTGAAATTGGAAATAATATTTGTTTTGTTAGAATAATTCAATCAAATTCTATTGAAAATGTAATTATTTCAATTGGAATTATTTATTGCCGTAGTTAATTTTAATTTTAAAACAATCAATACATTTCAAGTCTGTGTTCTATTCTAAAATTGTAATTATAAATAACTAATATTAACTATTTCTAGTTCCTACACTATAAATAACAGTGATAGATAGATTGTCAACAAATTATTGATCAATATTCGTTCTTAACACCAATAGGTCAACAGTATCATATTAATTTTAGTACCTGACATTTTCAACTTTAAAGGGGATCGATATCAAATACTCGTTAATTATAAGTAACTGAATTTATAAGAAATGTATAAATTCACCTGAATGCGGAACTGTACCGTATGTCCCATGGAAAATAGTCAAATACATTCGATGAAAATTCTAAAGAAATAAAATGACAATACAAAAGTTGATATTTTGCAAATTTTAAACAGGTGTTCACGCAAAACTTTTTATATGGTAATCAGTTAATTACGAATCGTAGTATAAAGACATATCCTCTTTTACTGTATTTTGAAAAACACTGAGTAAACCCAAAACAAAAGGTCGATGTCTCTATCAATTAAGGGAATTGCATTGCTAGACTTTATAATAATGAAGGAACTTTGGAGATATCTATGTCAACTATCAGAAGACAATGGCAACTGATAGTAGATCAAATCAAAAACGAGTATCATTCACACAAGAATACGCGACTTATGAATTATAATATTTTATCAGTTTGGATCAAACAACGTTTTTTTTTCTCAACTTCCCATCAACTAATAACACCATTGCATCATGATGTTGGTATTTATCCAAAACAAATTTGACGAGAATTTTTAAAACAGTATCTATTCAGATCTGAACATTAATTATTAGCAATGAATGAAGCTATACTGTGAAAGCTGCTGTTGAACAGCGTTGCAGTTTTGACTATATGAAAACTGAGGTAGGAATTGGTCAAAATTTTAACATTTACTATCGATGGTGTTAAATAGCGATTATTTAAATTAGTTTTCAAACTCCGTCCGGTGTATTACAAATTTTATACTGGTGTTAAAACTGTCACCTATGAAAATATAAGCACTTCCTCTCAAACTTGGACTTTTTCTACATTTAAAAAAGTGTTTAGTAATAGCAATAAATAAATAGCAAAATAAACTTAATAACTGTCATCTTATTGTTAGATTTTCTCATGCACATACGGGTCAAGATCTATTAATAATCTGATGTCTGTTCGATTATAAATAACTTATCGTTTTTCATACGATGATCGGTATACTTGAATTTGATCTGTAGAGATATATGTCTGTATATATTTTGACGAGATGAATAATAGTTTTCTTATTTAAGACGCATTATATTAAAATGCTACATCATTTATTAAATTCTATATCATTGAAAGCAATTAAATATGATTTTCTTCTAAACTGAAATATGATTTCATGGAATGTTTTTTCACAATTAAAACTGAGTTCATTTAATGACAATTAAAAAAAAACAATTTAAATGCTTTATAACGTGATTCCGACAACCATATCCGATTACTTTGGGATTAAATTGTTTTGTAGACTCTTCTAATATCACCTCTATCACAACAGCTTAAATTCAATTATCGTTATGAGAATATCTAATTAAAGGAATGTATATATATAGGGCATGTATCTTATTAAAATTGTGTAGTTTGAACGTAATCATGAATATTATCTAATTGTGTCATAAAATTTCCATAGATACAATTAATAATAACATAATTAGCTGCATAATCATTATAGTTTATTACTGGTATAATCACAAAATGCAATACTATAGTAGCGGACAACTATAAACAAGAGCAGCTGGTCTATGGATCTGTAGACTCAACACAATATTAAGTAAACTATTCCTATTAAACATTACATATAAAGGACAGTTTACTGAATTAGGGTGTAGGTTACGATCGTTTCAATAAACAGTTGAAACTATTAATTAATAAATAGCTTAGATAGATCGTCAACTATAAATCAATGCAAACAACAATGAATATTGTAGTTACTCAGACAAGGAATATAATAATTGTATTTTGTTTAAACAAAGTCACAATTTGAAGGAATTGAAAGCCACAAAGAATTATTGGTTACAGTATTAGGATGTGTGATTTGCTATCTGTACGTGATGTGGCAGATAGCAAAGCACATAACGTAGATGTAAGGCTTCCCGTGGGTGGTCACGACACATCCGCCCATCTCTAGTTGGTATTTTCTCATGATGCTTCACTTCCTGATATCAACAATGTGGAAAAACACCTACACCAAACTGAGATACAGACAATACAACATTTTTTATAATAGAAGTACTGTATAGGCTCAATCGTCTTAATAATAATCATAATTTTATGTAGTTGAGCAATGTTTCTCCACGTGCTCAGCTTTCAGGATAATAATTCATATACCTACACAAATTAAAAATTACAATAGAAGAGGAGGTTCAAATATAATCACCATAACTTACTTCCATACGATAAAAATTTATGAAAAAGAAAATAGGAAAAAGACAATTTCCAATAGTTATGATGATAAGTTTGATCATTTTTAAATCATTGGACGGAAGAGATTATTGCAGAAGGGAAAAGACGGCATAAGTCTTGAAACCCCTATTTGTGAGAAGAAAAAAAAAGTGGAAAGGAGCGACTGTAAAAAAGAAAAAAACGAAGAACGAAAACGCCAGGTGGTATGACTTCACATAATGGGCCAACGGCAGGTGGCATCAATGGGATACGGCCTATATCACATCCCCTCAAATTTTAGAAATCTTAATTTTGTACAGCCAACGTAGCCATTATTATATTGTAGATAATTTTTATTCTACATTATTTAAATATATCTATACTGTTTATGTTGATATTGTGAAGAGAATGAAATAAAGCGTCACGTTAACGCTGACGTTCTAACTCTGAAAGAAAGTATTTAATTATCGTCTACGTGATAAATATGGCTGGGATTGGAATATTGTTGATTTTTGTTATTGAAAAGTATAAAAACGATATCTACTGATTCAATGGTTGACAGAACATCGCATTTCAAAATATATTTGATCAATAATAGAATGAATCTCTAGAACCTTCTGTCATTTCTCAAATATACTTATCTATATTTGGAGAGTCTGTCAAATATCGTTAACACAACAGATACGATACAATAGTATTCAACTTTTTTCAAAGTTTACATAAGATAAAAAATTAAATTGATCGAATGAGATTGTATTGTTCAGTTTAGTACCATTGATTTTATTGTCAATTAAAAAAAAACATTGAAAATACGGGGGGTGAAGACTGTTATTTCGTACAAGGGATGTTGTTATTTTTAATAGTGAAACGGAATTGTCGGAATTAACCCGACGTCATGGTTTGAAATTATGTACTACCAGAGTGGATAAAGACGCTTGATCTGTGGCAATTAACAGACAAATCCGACGATCCCAACTCTTTCGTTATTGTTCATCTAGATTGGATGTTATCTAGAATGAAATAGTACTAAATCATCAATCATTAAGTGGCAAGTTTTGTTTAAGTTGATGATCCCACTATATAGTAACAATGAGTCTATCGAAACTGAATTCCCTTCAAACGGGATTTAGGTAGAGACGCAGCGGTAATAATGGTACTATCTAGTAATGATGGTGGTGGTAACATTTCTGAAGAGCCCTCCACCATGCCGCCTATATATCGTTGTTATCGGATCTATACAAAGGGTTAAACGTTGAGGGTTGACGTGACAACTAAACAAGAAGTATCTAAGAGGGATCTCTCGAAATTTTATTTGTCGACCACAACAGAAGGTAAAATAATACATCGAAACTAGATAGATAGTGGGCCTTCGTGCGTTAACTAACCGAACAATTTTAACAACAATATTTACAATAGTGTCATTTATATCAATTTTATATTTGGCACGTCCGTTTATGCCCCATATATGGTAATGTTTAATTTAACACATCAACATATTTGGACACGATTTTGATTATTCTATAAAATGAATTTGTAAATTTACATTTCACATTGTAATAACTGAAGAATATTTGTTAGAATTTAAAATTACAATTTAAATCTAAAATGGAAAATCGTAAAATTTTTAGAATACCACATCATTTTCTATTCACAAAACTGAAATGAAGGGATATTAAAATTATGAAGAGTTAACGAGCATAAGGACAGTAACGATTCAACCACGAAAAGTTCACGATATGAGTCAGTCTATTAGTATAATGGTATGAGGGTGGAGTAGAAAGATGACCCTTCTAACTTACTATTCCACATGGGAATTCTTAAGATTCTTCAACAACTTTCCAACAAAAATTCAAATATATATTAAAAAAATCTCAATTATACACTCAATAATAGCAATAATATTATTGAACAATTGGTTCATACTATAAAACTACAAACTATTAGTTCTGATTCACACCCCTTATTTTGATCGTGTTGTAAGAAAATAAATCAGGTTTACTGAAATAAGCCTAATACGTATAGGGTGAATAGTTCCCCTCTTGTTGATCGTAAGTTTGTTTCTCACATACTGCCCAAAAATAAGCAACAAAACATATGTTCAACTATTTAATTCAACATATTCAGAATTGTCCAAAATAAACTGAATGGTTATTCAGATAAAATTACATACGAGAACTAAGCAAAATTGATGTAGATATTAAAACAATCGAAAAAATTAAGTAGAACATACGATAAAATATTTACAAAAATTGTGATATATATATATATATATATATATATATATATATATATATATATATATATAGGTTTACTTCGTGAATCAACAATGCATAGTCATTGTAATTACATATTATGCTGCACCTCTATCTCCAGATAACATCTAAATTGCGAATAAGTAATCAACTATGTGGATCATAATGTACAACTTATCACTTTTCATTCAACGTCTCTTATCAAGTTTACTTTACAGCAAAATCCTGAGATTCTCAAAACACAGCAATTGAAGAGCATGTATAGTTACATTTTAAGACCATCAAAGATACAACAAAGTCAAGTTTTCAATGCTCTTCAAACACTGAAAGCAACCGCTCGATTTAAGCTTCATTATATGCACTGCAACAGCATTAACAAGGATTACAATATTCTACACACATAGATAGAATTTCCGTTTTGACTTGTTGTAATATCAGGTGTCAGGTGTACGTTTTTAACAACCACAAAGCGAAACGATTATTTCTTGTGTAATAAACGATTCAAACAAACTGTATATTATTTTACTACATTCATCTTGTAGAAGTTTTATTGAAACATTCTTGATGGTTAATATGATATATAAACGGGATGTTATCAAGAAAAAGGGTGAAAAATACGTTTTTGATATTTCGTTGTATCTAGTAAGAGAGAATGTTTTGCAATAACAAGAAATTTATGAATATGACAATTTAGTGGATGTTCCACAAAACGCGAAAGTTGACATCGTTGAAAATATATAACATGAACATTTCAAAATATAGAATGATTATATTGGAACATTTTCAGCTTCATTTGCACATTTTCAACAAACATATTACATAGTTTACTTACAATTTTGTAAAAGTAAAACATATGTTTACTATTTTGTATCTAAATTTATATCATAAAACGTCAAAATTATTATGATAAACTATAACTATAACAAGAAATTTTATGCATTCATATCTAAATTTGTTATATTTACTAATTTCATCGTTTGTTAAGTTAGCAAGACTAGCATTAATCATCATTGTAAATAAACACATTTGTTTCATTTAATGCAATGTTAAGTTTGGTAATTTTACGGTAATTAGACAAACAATTGTTTAAATATAGCTTAGATAGCACAAGAAAATGATCCGTGAATCCTGCACTTCACTTTGATCTTCAATTCAATATTCAATTAAATGAACACTGATGATGATAATTACACAGCATACAAGGTTTTTGTTTTTTTTTAATTGATTTCAACACAACAAATTCATATTGTCTTTGCCAATAAGTGCTTCAAGATTTTTATTGTCTAATGATACTAAGAAAAACCTAAATGAATGTTCAGGGAACGCCCGTAATAGTACCGACAGTGAACAGTAACTTGTAGGTCAAATTACTTTACGAAATTATTTGATAAAACAATGTTTATTTCAATTAGTAACAATGACAGTTGATAAGTCAATTCATCCCAGATGCTTTAGAAAAAACACTCTATACATCCGCTTTGAGTATAATTTTTGACACAAACATATACCTCGGCGGCATTGAAGCGATCGGCTTGACTTTAACAGAACAATAGGAAAATTTGAAATCTATATAGGCGAGTTGAAATTTCTCAAAATACAAAAGAAATATGTGTTGGGCGTATTAGTAAGAACCATAAATAAATACCTTACTTATCTCAACATTCAAGTTCTCTGGGATATCAAGTTTGGTAGCAATAAATTATCCCTGATTATAAAGTTCTTTTCTTTCACCTTTACTCTTACTACGTTACAATCATCAAACTGGTTAGGTCGAGTAATGCAAAAGTTTTTTTCCCGACCACGTCAGCATAGATAGAGGAGTAACTATATAAGGATTGAATGGAAGTCCAGTAACTGAAAAGACTACAAGCAATACTATCGATAAATGCTCTAAACAATGACATTAAAAAAAACAACTGCAATAACAAAGAAATCAACAAAATATAAACGTAACATTCCTATTCTCGCTCAAATATTTGAATAAATTATCATAGATAATTCGACTTGTTTCGAGATATTGTTGAGGATTGTCCAATAAATTCTATACAAAATATCCTTTTTAGTCTATTTATGTAAATTTACAAAGAGATGGATATTTTCTTTGGCTATTACATTTAATATAATTGTTCTGGGTTTGCTTGGATACGCTACTGTTGTAAATAAAATAAAGAAACTTTAGCCCAAAGTTCCCGTTCGATTTTCGTCAATCGTACAAGATCGACTTTCTCTATCCACTTCTCCCTCTTTCTTTTTTTTATATGAGGATAAAAACTGTTCAAAGACTAGAAAGAGCTTTATGGTTCCAATCAACCGATCTAAAATTGAAAGCACACAAGGATGAAGAATGTGAATGAAATGAAATTCTTTATTGTTATTAGAAAGCCTTATAGTTTATGGTTTTCCATTAATAAATCAAAATACTGGTCCCATTATGTGGTAGTCGATAGTTACTAATTGAGCTTCAATTTCATGGTGGTGTCTTCAATTAAGACATTACTTTTATTTTAGATAAAGACAATTGTTTTTTTATCTTTAATTATCAAAAAGTTATGTTCGATATATAAAAGCGATATAATAGTCAACAAAATGTAATCAATTTTCAATTGAACTCTATAAATCAATAAATTTACAACGACTAAATACATTAAACTAGAGAATTAAAATTAGCGGAAGTAATTAACGTTGCAACGAGTTGACAATTTGTTGTTGCATTTGTGGAACACTTGACGGAATTAAATGTTAATAACACAATAAATCACGCAAGACTGAATAAAAATGGTCCATGATCGTGCGCATCCTCTATTCTATTCTTCATACGGTAATTATAAAATATTGTCATGAACACATTTATCCATTAATCAAATGTTAATTATCGGTCCTAGCCACAATTACCTCTATCTCTCTCAATGATTTTGGCATATTTTAATATGGCAAAAGGGGTGGATGGTGACTGTTTAAAATAAAATCTCTTGACAAAACCATTAATCATCTACTAAGCAATATTTGCAAACTAATTTTGAAAATAACCGCTCGGATACATCAAATTATATCCACTGAAGTGGTTTCAGTAACAACAGAATTTCGTTATTTCACATCTTTTATTGTTTCTGTGAGTGGCGGTGGTGTTTACTTTTTTTTTTAGAAATCTGCCAACAACATAGGGGTGGTCTCGACACATAACATGTGTAACATAAGGTTCTCTGTATATGGTAGAACAGATTGAATTGCCTGTACTCTTTCTAAATTTTTGTCCACGTTATAATTAGATTTCCAAGCCAAATTCGGTTACGATCCGTCCAGATAAATATGTCATCTGGTGTTCAAAAAAAGAATAAATGAACCGAAAAGCAGACAATAGCAAGGACAATTTCGCCATTTCAGATGAAATCATATTAAAATAAACGTAAAATACTATCGACAATTAAAAAACGAAAAAAAAAACATTAAATAATTTTTAATCAAACTAGGTGGAATTCGCCTTTCGGCGGACTATTCCCATTCAATTCATAACTCGCCATTTATCGATAAACTATCACGAATTCAAATTAATATCCAGTTTAAATGTAAATTACAACATAAATATGTGAAAAACACACAAATTCAAACGTATTTTGGATTCCCTTAATTACGGTTAATCTCCATAATTTATGCTCCACCAGCCCGACACTACAGTTTTTCAGTTAATTTGCATTGCATCTATAGCTTTTGTTGATATTGTTTTTTTTACGACAAACGAAAAGACTGTCAATTTCAAGTTTCATCAATGACACGAATCCGTACAGGATAAAGTCAATCTAAAAAGTTGTCAACTAAACGGTTGTTGTCGTCACTGAAGATTTTATAGTCTAAAGGGCACGTCTTCTAGTGAAGAGATGTGATCAAACTTAAAGCCTAAGGCGTCCACAATAAAACAACCTCATTTACCAATACAAAAAGTTGTTGGACTCAAAGTATATCATTTTATTTTATTATTTGCCCCGACTTGCTGGTGAAATAACGACAAAACCTACGTCGCCATCGAAACGAAACGAAGAAAAAAAAACATTGAAATAAGTATATGTGTGTAGTAAGTTACATGGAATTTCAAAGGTAAATTATTTTGTTAGATATGGGTGAGTTAATGTGGGCGGTACCTTTTGAGATCCCATCTAAAAATTAAAACAAACTTTGAAGATTCATTTACAATATATTTAAAAACTAGAAATTTGATTCAATGTTAATTTATGCAAAAATCTTAATGGGTTCCTTCAAGGGTTCTGAATGGATGGAACTATTGGATAGTTTTGTTTCTCACTAATTGGGATTTTTTTTGGTGATAAATTATTAGACAAGACACACGTATAGAAACTTGTACGGATTCATCTTCACCAACTTCAATAAAGACAATCAATTCTGTTTTAAATAGTTAAAAAAACACCCAACAGGGTTAATAAACAATTTTCATTATAAAGAGATCAGTTTTTGTTAAAATAATTCTTCAAAAGATTGAGAGATTCTCCACTTTGTCCAATTAACTTTCAAATATAAATTACTTTATCTTTGAGATTTTATTCGTCGACAAATCCTAAAGCTATTATAACTAAGATTTAAATTTCCAGATTTTATAATCAATTAAAACAAGAGATGAAGCTGACATTAATTTTTTTCTCTCCCGTCATGCTTCCTCTCCGTCATCTCTGTATTGTTTTGCCTTTTTTTATTCTAAATGAAATTGGAAAAAGGTGTTTTTTTATGCTAAATTATATAAACCTTCCAGAAATTTACAATTTTCTTGTTCTAATGTAGACATTACTGATTTAATCATACATTTCAGTCAGAGTGACTAAGATAATGTGAATATCATACCAAGTATGAGATTAAAGTTTTTTTCTCTCCTGCACATCTCTCTTAATCTTAACTAACAGTCCACCAATTTTCAGTCAAAATGGCCGAAACCAACTATTATCGTCGGTCCGTCAGAAGTTTAATTGTAATTTATGGTTGCTTTCGGCCATCCACCAACGAAACTATTCGTAAACAGACAGAAAGAGAGAGAATATAGTAGCGTTGAAGTATACATACAAAAACCCGTTCAGTTTATTAGAGAAACATACCATCCGATTCGTAACACAAAAACAATGGAAAGACATACAGCATTGTTCACAGCGACCATAATGAATGGAAGGAGAACGAAGACCTGTATTTGTAGGTATGTTTGCAAAACGACCATGGGAGAAGGTAAGTTGGGAAAAAACGTACATATACAAAGTAACTATCTAAGCAATAGAACTAAAATAATAAAAACCGTGTACAGTTCTCTAGTATTTTCCTTTAGATATAATCCAAAGAAATATTAAGGAATACGGTATAAAGACTACATATGCATATCATTACTTGAATTATTTGTTATCAAACTGGGAATCTTAAAAAAGAGACTAATAAAAAGTCGGCATGCTTCACTTAATATCCGTTTTTATCTGATATTCAATACAGCTGCGATTTCTACGTATCTGAAAAGCAGTTTGTCGATTGTTTTCACCCAAAATTTATATATGGTTATTAAAGACAAAAAATTCTTTTGTTGTCAGATTGTCATTCTCCAAACATTTTCTAATAGTAAATCAGATATAGCTTTTAACTTTTCAAATATTTGAACACACAAAATTGACCTAAGTCAGGTAAAAATTTGTTCTGGAAGGAAGGACGAACTAAGGTGTAGTTCCTTCATAAATACTATTAATAGATTTGTTATTGAAATGGAAGGAGACGTATGTGTACATATATTTATTTTTAGCGTTAATTCTGTTTATTATTACACGACTTAAAAGAAACGTTCTGGTGTATGCAAGTAAATTATAGCGTATCTTTTTTAATTTAAAAACAACTTCTAATCGTTTCAATTGAAAGTCATTGCTCTGTAAGAACGTGTTTCACTTCCCATTCGTCTGAGCAGATGTTCCCTTAAAAATTTTAATCTGGTTTTTATTTTCTTTTCTAATAATAGAAAATTTCTGAAAGCATCCTCTAACACCTACAGTTGATTTCAAAATATCCATGTTACAGTAACATCAGAATTATTTTATGGATGTTTTGATTTTTAATACAACAAACGCATAAATAGTTACTGAAACGATAAGATACACGTAAATGGGAACAAGAAGATAAACATAATGGTGGTTGAGTAATAATGGTAAACCTATACATATGTATGGATTTATTGGTTTGGGCTAAAATCTGTTGAAAGCTGCAAGATTTTGAGGGATGAACTCACCTCTATGATGGCGAACATGATGATTGCTGGTGCCTGAACAACATGGTTGTTCCATATACATAGTCCAACTGTTTTCAAAATCAGCATTAACAATTAATAAATACTCAAATAGAAAAAGCACAGTCACTAATACGAAACGAAAAACTCGAATTCGCCCCATGTTGAAAGGCGATAGTACACGTGGTCACCACAAAGAGTATATGTTCGGTTACAAAAATCAAATTTTACAAAAAACTCAATTTTTTTGTCAATTCACTTTCAATTCCACGTATTTGTTTTTGAATTTTTATCGTAAAATAGATAATGAATATCGGCGGAAAAAGTTTATCAATTTATAAAAATGAAACAATGGAGAAAAACTGAACAAATTCGTGACGTTGTCCTCTCATTCGTACATTTATTATAAACCGAAATGATAATATTTGTTGTTTTCTATAATGAAATTTGTTATACAAACAAATAACAACATTGTTTACGTCCGTAGATGACCGGTAAACGTACGACACAACTTCATCATCTGAAACTCGGAAACGAACTGAATTGGTGGAATGGCGGTTCGTTTCAACAAGCATAGCTGTATGTGGCTGCATGTCTGCTCCGGGTGGGAGCGAAAACTCGCTTCGTTCAATCGACGGCAATAGTCGGAGTTGGATTGGGATTTCCTATCAGGCGTTGCGTGTAAAATACATGCACTACACACTATGAAGAAGACAACACCGGACAGGCGAAAGGATGTTGGATGGTTGCTTGACTTGTGACATCAGTGAGTGGCATCTCATAGAGAAAGCTGGGGGGCGGGTTTTGTTTTGTTCGGCTATATTTAAGCTTAAATTCACCATTTACCTGCATAGTTTGTCTTTGTGCTTGAATTTTAAAGTAGTATTTCATAAAATTAACTATTGCAATCAACAGGACAACTATAATACATACCCACAAGGAGCCAAAATTGTGGAAAAGTTTCTACTGATTAATATTATAAAACTGTACAACTCTGCACCGCTCAAATTCATTATCAGTAATAATTGGTTCAGAAGTCTATAGAAGAATTATTTTTTTCGAAGTTTTTTGATAGTTTCACAATTTAAAACCATCCAGTATGACCTAGATCACGCTATTTAGACACAATAAAAGACAGCTTTCTATCGTGAATATTGCCTGTAATTTTGGCTTCCCTTGAACAATCTCATTTTAAATTAAAGATTAACAGAAATTACTTACGCCCTAGATAGTCTAATTACTATCTAACTGAATCAGTAATTGAATAACAGTTCACTAGAACAGTGGATTTGTCAATTCGAATTTGTGAACGGTTTAATCTGATAGAATTTATTTGCTCCACATACAAAGGACATAAAATAATATAAATTACGATTTCTCACATTGTAAGAAAGTCATAATAACTAACAAACTTAAACAATGGACAGAAAAAACATTTTTCAAATCCAAAATACACATGAGAACTGTAGTCGAACATTATATTTAATAATAATTAGTTGAAGACTAATGAGAAACGGAATGAAACGCTTATAATGGATACTTATAAAAGCAAAACTCGAAACAACTCTTTTAAAGTTTAAATTAATTTAATTAAAATTCCCAACAAAACTTTAAAGTAAACATCATACCAATATAAGATTGTCTTTGTTCGATCTTTTGTTTTCTGACTTCCAAGCTTATAATATGACAAAAGCTATGGCCGTTGTTTGTATTTCTATAGAGAATATATTCGCCATAACATAAGTTTAATAAAATAGTTTGAATAATTAAAATATCCAAATCAAAACTTAAAAATAGATAGCTTTTATCCTTTGAAAATAAGAAATTTGCTACTAATTTAATACAATTTTAAAATATAATGTCTCAAATAGAAGTTCAGTACAAGATTTTCTTTGCGAAATCTTGCTAGAATAGCTTCCATTCTAACAATAGCAGTATCTTTTTCGTTTTTCTACTCAATAAATATATGAGGACTTCCTTAATGTTTGTTGTTCAAATACTGTAGGAGTTCTTCAAGAGAACTTACATAACAAAAATTGTCAGTTAAGGTTTCGCTGGCATGACTCTGAATACATGAATATAGTTTCATTATAATAACATTAAAATCTACTACAGGAATATTTTATGACTTTTAAACAAATTATGACAACAATTATAAGACTATACATTTGCCTTTCATTGTTTTCAGTATCTTATTCTTGGAAAATTTATCTAATAAATATTGTGCAAAACTAGACGACAAGAGCAAATTTATAATACATTCACCTATTTAATAACATAATTTAAATTACCATTATCTATTTATAACAAAACTGGAAAAATCTATAAATTCTATGGCAACTTTTCTTTATGTTTATTTTGATCAATTATTTAATAAAAGCTAATTAGTATCTCTCTAATAAGGTTTACCTTAATTAAATATTCAAGATTAATATGCCGATTACGATCTAGATAAGCGGCTATTATCGTAAATAAATAGAAATAAATTAATGATTAACTATTGGTTTTTTTTCTTCTTAGAAAATTGATGACTTAATTGAGAAAACATTTCAAATTTTAGACAACATCTTAATTTAGTTTGAGAATAGATGACCGCCTACGAAACAACATATTCCCACAAAAAAAAATCAACTTTGACCACAATAGTTATCTAAATTATAATAAGTCGTTGATTTTTCCTTCAATTGTGAGAATTTGAAGTAAAATCAAATAAAAATCATCCACTTACGAATTGGATTTGGGAACGAATTCTTTTACTGGTTGCAATTGTAATTTCATTCAATAAATAGAGGTATTTCGTTATATTACTAGGGAATTCTTATACAATTTCGGGTTTGCTTAGAATGATAGGGGACTATTACAATTTCCGGTGTCCATCTAAGTGCTGCTTTTGTTGAATAACACAAGTATTCTATATCAATCAGTTCGTTCATTCGTCAATTTTTCTCTACACCGTAGTAGTCTAATCGAATCAATGAAAGATGCTGGAAATTTAATTGATTAATTTAATAAAATTTGCGTTGGCTCATTCGATCGTTTAAATCAACCCAAATCAATAAACGACCATGACCAAACGTTGCGCAATCCGAAGACCAATCATCAAGATCATCCGGTGATATACCATTCATGTGAATCAACTGTAATTCGAAAAAAAGGTGTAAGACGAATACTTAATTGACCAAAAAAGAGAAGAACGAAAGAAAAGTAGATATAAATGTTGACGTTTGGTTTTAGATTGGTTTACTGATAACATTGCAGCAAGGCTTTGTATAAAACAGGAAAAAATCAACCGTCTTGTTTTCAAACTGCCAGCTTAAATTCTTTTCGCCATGTATCCTGAAATATATCTTTCACATGAAATCAAGCACAAATAGCAAGTAATTATCAGTTAATATTGGTCTGCGTGACTCCCTGAAAAATACAGTCAGTTGTAGTTATGTACTCTCATGCACATTGGAAATAATTGCAAGCTGTCTGCCTATAAGTCTGCACGCACAACAGAATGACAAAAATAATATTAGCTTTTTTGACAAGAACGATGATGGCGATGACAACGACGACAAAAAAACGTCAACATACCTAAAAACAACAATAACAACAACAACAACAACGAATTTACTACAGTATACACGGAAATATTATCAGTAAATCGTGTAATTTCATTTTTTTTAATTACGTTCCTTTTTGTTTCTATTTTAATAATACTTTTTATTTACTTATCATCAAAGCTCGTGACTTGGAAATATTTCTATTTAGAAAAACAAATATAAAACACTATAATTGAAAAAATTATACTTTTCAATTTGCACATTGAAATCGAAGTTTTATGGCGACAGCAGTATTTTCAATTTTCTGGAAAATAAAGTTTCCGATCTGTATTTGTTGATTTGTAGATACGAAATTTAAGGGTGCATGTGAGGTAGCGTTCGCACATGCTTATAACTTAATAGTGTAAATAATCTAGTACTTATGTAAATCTTATGACACATTCTACTGTAACAGATTGGAAAATCTGATGCTTGGAAAAGGCTACCCTAAAATGTGAATTCTATTAATCAGCCATTGTTTGTAACCTGCCATACAGTGTAACATACATATTTACGTTCTTACAATCTTATAAAATCATAAACCACCAAAGATACGGATTTCAAGCCTATTTCAAATGAAAGAGTGCACTTTGTTTATTCCAGAATTATTATTAACTCAAAATGACCGATATTTGGGCACCCGCCCTTTCTATTACAAGCCATAAAAATAAGCAAACAGTCAGAAAAATGATATCTTTTGATAAGAACAAGCAAGATGATTATAATATTAGTTTATTTATTAAGCTGTCATTATTATCAAATATTAAAAATCGACGTTCTCAATGACCCTACTTGACACTTAGCAATGAAAAATAAAAATCGTATGAAAGAACGGCTTTATGTGAGAATAGAAATGAAATATTGTATAGTCATTACTCATGATTGTAAATTTTTAAAAAGATATTGATCCATCCACCTGTAACTAGATCTATTGTTCTAACTATACATAAAAGTCGGTTAACGTTCTATGTTAGATACAGAGTCTTCATATGCCAGTCTTGTACTACAATAGTGTTCAGCAGCTTAAGATTGTACGAAATTGGCCGACAGTTGTTTTAGATAACTTAAATTTTCTTGCGATAAATGCTAAGGAATCAGATGCGTTTTTTCTATACAAATCGTGGGAGGTGACAAAACAATTTCTTTAAATTTTTTTGTTACTCACAAACAAATTGATACTTTAAAATTAACCTAAGAATACATGTATTCAATATCCAAGGCAGCATAATTGTTTAATAGAGTTGTGCATAAGTGAACGAAATCACATTCAACACATCGATTTAATAAAATTGCCACCATTTGTATATTCAGTGGAAAAAGTCAAATCTTAACATCAGGCCTTTGACATCTCAAAAACAACTTTATGATCACCATACGACAAATACAATTTAGGTTTACTGTTCAAATGAACTATGTTTTACATAAAATCTGGCATCAAACCATTCGAGATCTCATAAATTTAAGAACAAATAGACAGCACTGCCAAATATGTTTTCGTCGAACATTTTCAATCATCACAACTTTTACAGTGCCATACAATTTTATGTGCCACTGGAGAATTCCGCTTGATGTGGCACGTTAGATTTGATTAAGGAAATTTTCGCAATAAAAGAAATAGAGTTGGAAGACTGGAAGGATCATTGTAGAAAGTTGATAGGTGGTAAGGGAAACTGCCCTGACTAGAATGACAGAGAGAAAGCAAATTTTAACTACCTAGAGTGCCGAAAGGGGTGTATCAACTGAATACAAAAGTGTGACAGTGTACGGTCTTCTTTGATCGGACTGTAAGTAATTTAGCGCTCAGTAAAGGGAGCTTTGCTTTCCGGACCGCGAGCACGGATTGAAATTATTCCGCTTTTCTTCACCCTTCCAGTTTCTGTTCCCTACAATGTCGTATTATTAATCCGGGCTAAGATGTGCACTGTATTGTTAGTTATTGGACGAATAATTTTAACAATGAATTTAAAATATTGTGACAATATAATTTATAATTGTTAGCATTTTGCGTATAATAGGAATTTTCTTTCATTTAAAAAGTAGAAGAGACTGTATTGTTTCTGTTTACGACAAAAAAAATTAAATTCTGTCTTTCTACATTCAATCTAATGAGAAACATTTGTCGTCATCTGAAACTTTTCTGACTATAGACATTACTGGACTATTGAATCGTTGGCGATCTTTTAATTTTCATAGTAAATGAAAGAAACTTGATGATTTTCTACTGCCTTTTCTTCTAATTCTGTGCGGCTGTTGAGTGTCAGATGTCCCATTTTCGGTTAATCCATTATGTTCACTAAACAAAGTTTCCCATCGAGTCTTAACTTTATGAAATTTTGTATTTATTTAATTAAATCTGCAAATGAAAGTTCCTCCTGTTACAATGTTGGAATCCCAACTAAGTTTGCAGACACGCTATCTTTACTGTACGTGTGTTGTATGTATACTGTACTATAATAGGGATCGTTTATTCATTTCAGTCGCGGGACAACTAATCGTCTTGGAATCAGTAATTTAGTGCTGTCAGCATAGTAATTAATACGTTTTCTTATAAATCCTTGTCAAAGACAAATGCGGCGAATTTACTCTGAACCCATCAAGGCTAACATATATGAAGAAAAAGTAAATCTGGTTTGTTGTTCGCACGATTGCCCTTTGGGCAGAGATCCCAAACTTAACCACTGATGCGTCTAACAACGTCCAGACAAATTGTCGTTGTTTTTCAATTTCAACATTTCTAAACGTCACCAATTCTATTTCATGCTAATCGTTACATAAGGATTAACTCTGGAATAGGCAGTTTAATTTGAAATGCACGATTTCCTCTGACAAAGATAAGAATTTCAAAAGATTATAGAAAAATAAAAAATCAAATAGGTATGTATCCGATTAAAATGCCTAAATTTAAAACGGGAATGTGAAATTTTGTAATTCTTAACAATGTAGTAGAAACTTTTGTCGGCTTCCGATATTAGATTTGTTTACGTATTATGATTAGATCATCATCTACTAATTGGAATACATGTGAAAAACAAAATGTTTTAAAAATTCCAGAATCTATAACAACCTGTTAAGAGAATGTGGGATTTTATTGTTGGGCTTTAAATTAAAAATAATCAACATCATCGATAAATTATTGTGTCCAATCGTTTCAACGGAACATAAACCAGTGTAGGTTTACATTTGAATTATAATGGTCACGCAGTTAAAACACGGCTCACAGCTATACTTTCAATAGGTTTCTCTTCATCTCAACACATTTACCATGTCAAACACCATTTGTAATTTATACTGTTTCGTGCTATTGTTGATGCAACAGTAGACATTTAAGAAATGTTCGTGTAAAACATTGAAAATTGCCTGGGAGCCGTTGTTGTAAAATCTGTTTATTGAAGTTGATTTAGAAAAGCAAAATGCAGAAGTCAACACCAAAACGTAGTGCTATGGAAGTGATCTAATTTTTTTTAACAATCTAAATTGGAATCAACTTGAAAATGGAAAGTTTTCTAGACAATAGAATTGGACGGTCTTTGATTATTTTTCTTCTTTCACAGAATTCGTTCTATCAAACAGGGTTTTAAGACATTGTTAATATTCATGAAAGTATCTCTGACCCAGAGAGTGTCGGGGAATCTATGATCCTGAACAAAAAACAACGTTGATATGAAGCACTTATGCACATTATCAAGTAGATTGGTAATGTAATATTTCCAAAGTTTTTACACGGAGATTGTTAGTTATTAACAAGATAATTATCGTTGTTAATGTTTTTAATTAATTATTTCATATTCGAACAAACCGACACAATAAATAACATTTATGGAACAAATTTCTTCTAATTTAAATACATATTTCAGTCGAATATACTATCGGCACTTTCGTTATATATTTTTCCGTTTTCCTTTTCAATTTGCTAATTGTAAAAATGATTTACGATCGCTCAAGGCGAATACCTTATTTCCACCGAAGTCGTTTTCGATCCCGATCACGTTCAACAATTGTTATTGGTTTGGTTTGGATGAGGGTAGCACGATGTTTTTGATTTCTGCATTTCATCTTTAGAAGTTTTAAAAGGGACGGCGCGGCGCGCCTACAACAACACACACACGGGTTCGCAGACAAATAATAGAAAACTAAATTTTTTACATCATTTATGGATAAGCGAAATATTCAAAAATTGTATACCTATCTTTATAGATAGTTACTCTTTCTTATCAAATTTTCAATAACAATACGAGTGATAATTTGATTTATTTATTTGAATTTGATCATTAAGAAACGGAAAAGAGATGAAAAGGAAAATCAAACACTCTGATAAAATCTAAAGATAATCGATAAGAATAGTATAGAATGGATGTTGAACGGAATCTGCCCGCTTGGTTGATCTTATGTGATGCTTTTTGTTTCTTTACTGGAAATTATTCAGAGGAAATTACTATGAAATTGAATATAAGAAAAATCGAGGAAGTGCGACGGATGATAAGTTCCTTATTTAGACCATTTATGTTTTGTTTTATATTTTTGTCAGAAAATTTATAACGACATTTATAGTACGAATTAATTTATAATTGTTTGATTGTTGAAATTAATGTCGAATATAATTTAGATGCTTAGTTTTCACTAAAATATACAACCAACAGCATTAGATTTTAGTCATTTATATTAATAATTGGTTCACATTTGAAATTTATCAAGTGAATAAATAGTTTGTTGGTATAATTTAAACGTAGTAGGTCTACTCCCACTATTGTGAATTATTTATGTAAATAATTCATTTGAGGAACAAAATATCCAAATTACTCAGAATTTGATAAAAGAGAATTATAAATTATATGGTTATTAAGTTATTTAAACAATTATTCAACGAGGATCGAGCGAAAAGTGGATTTCTGCTAAGCTAATTTTGAGTGTTAAAAACTAGTTTTCCTTCTACTTTATCTACGAATTTTATTGTAAACTAAACGCTTTCATGTACTTTGCTGATTCAAATTTAGGAATTTAGGATCATTCAACATTTTCTTGACAACAGACAACAAAGAATTATGCGATGGCTATCTGATTAGGTATAAAAAGCCGCATAAACTAGATTTAATTGGTACCTACAGAAGGCAATGGACTATTATAAGTCAATAGAAAACTACAAAGTTAAGTGGAAGTTTTAAAATCTTAATTAGAATATCGTGCTAAAATAAGAGAATTTCATAGACGCTCATTATATTCGATTAATCATCCGTTTGAACACGCCTGAAAAAAGTTACATATTATAATCATCAATTAAAATGTTAACAAAAACAAAAACCTCCTCTTTCGAATATAATCTAGTTTTATAAATCGTAAATATATTCGTTAAAATTATACAATTTGTACTACATTTTCGAAGAAACAGTGCGTAATTATTCAAATTATAATAACATTTTAAATTTAACATAGAAATAAAAAAAGGCAATAGCAAAGAATTAGTAATTTAGTGTTGGGTGTTGGTGAAATGCTCTCAAGTTGGCGATAATTCATGCACCCTGACAGGGAAAATGAATTAATTTTTAATTAGAACGATTAACACAAGTTAAATTGTACTGTAATAATAGTACGTCTTAGCTCCATACTATTAATTTTACATCTATTTAATTTAAAGTTTTCGCGTTCAATACTCACCGAACTTCTCTAACAAACCAATGAAAAATTTAAAGTTGTGAGAATTTGTAAACTTCATTAAATGTTTTCAACCACATACCACCGATAAAGATAAATATTAATTTAAAATTATATGATATTGTGTACCTGTTTAAAATAAATTTTGAAATTCAACGACAGAATTTCGGTTTATGTCATATTAATATTCCATTTCTAATAGTGTGGCTGACTGTAACCACAATTTAATTAACAGTAACAGTACTTGGTCTGATGTATAGTCAGTTGCATGTATGCGGTAAATACTATGTTGTGGAATTCATATGATTATATAACAATGGTAGCTTATGGTGACAATGCAACTATCTAACTATATGCGTAATCTAACATCAGACATTGAACCAATTTTATATCAATAATTTGGAAATACATATGCCGCAATATCGTTTTGTCTGGTAGAAAACTAATCGAGTGAATTTCTCACGAACGAATCGTTCCTTATCAATTTATTTGAATGACTGGATGGTTTCGATAAGCAATCTCTAGTTAGTTAGTTATAACATTGATGAACACAGAGCGAGTGAAGTTCTCGCTTCGAAAAATATTCAATTCCATCACCACTTTCATGACATTGGCAACATTGAAAATGCATAACTCGTCTGAAAGCGTAATACCGCTTCAACACTGGGAAATACTCTGATCTACCAAAATGTTTGTGTTTGTCTGTGCGTTAGAAGAAGAAGAAGAAGGGGTGTGATGGGGCCTCTTCCTACCTTTGATGTTTAAAATGTTGGAGCATGAAAATTGAATTTCACCGAAGCGTCTTTACAACCTTTTAGCGTGTTTAATCCGAAAAGGGCTTAGAAACGAAAAAGAGAGAATAATCACACACAGGCGGCAAAAAACGAAAGAAAAAAATTGTGTACGAAAAAGAAAAACGAATGCGAAAACTAAAAAGGACGAATAAATATGCAATTATTTCTTGGCAGTTCCATAACATGGAACACAAATGAGATTTGTAACGAATTTTCATAGAAAGACGAAAATTATGACTTACAGACTGGATGGACTTGATGGTTTGTTAATCTTTAAATAAGAATATTATACCTGAAACAAGAGAAATATCAATTACACAGTGTTTTTTTCCAACTTTACAGTGCAGTTATTTAGCAATAAATTCTGGTGCATCATTTCACTTAGATTATTATAAAATTTTAGTTATGTGTGCTATAAACCATATTCATAGCTATATTCTTTTGCTGGAGCAATATGATGAGTTTTCGTAATAAGTCTAATTTATTCAGAGATTTGAACAATAAATATTATCATAATAATTAATAATTTGAATATAAGTTTGATCCGCATTGAATTTAATCGGATTGAAAAAGCGTACTTGTGGAAATTAACACAATTTCCTAACGAAAATCATCTCTCATCTCTCCCTACTATTCCAGCCATTGTTACAGTCTGGACATACAAAATGCGTATAAATATGTAAATTGGCGCAAATTTGCTTTGTCCCACGTCAAAGTTACGATAGGGACTGAATGCAGGATTGATTTAAAACGAGGGGCAGGAGTTATTGCGTTTCAAATATGTAAATATGAATTCATATACCTAACTTTGAAAATTGGGTGGCTGTAGGGAAGCTACAAGAAACCTTCAAGCACGATTCATGTCAGTTATGTCTTTATAAAATGAAGGCAATGTATTTTTGGAGATGGTGAATCGTTCTCTCAAGACTGAAAAAAAATTTACCTTAATGATATGTGAAAAATTTAAAACTATTGCTAATTCCATTCAGCTATTTTAAAACTTAACTAATTGACGGTTCGCTTGTGTGTAAATTTTTTATGAGGCCATTTTTCTCTCATTATTCATTCCTATGCCAGAGACAAAAAAACTGAATGTCAGTTTTTATTTATTGATGATAATGTCACTAATGTAAAGGTACAACGATTTCCAATTTATCGATTCAATAAGCCAATAGCTATTTGAAAGCTTACTTTTTAATGTAGGTTACGATTATATTTGCAGATGGGTTAAATGACGGTGTTTGGTATGGATTAAATTAGACTCAGCATTCCATATATAAAAGAGTCATGGATTAATTAAATTAAACAAATCAATAGCAAGATATATCAGTTGTTCTTAATGATAATTTGTGAATAGAGAAACGAAACAACAAAGTCGAAACCGATTTGCATCAATGAATTTGCTTTGTTCCTTAACCAACCCCTAATGCGGACTGCCGTAGGCAAGACCTTGTTCTCAACTTCATTTAGCATCACCTGACACCCTCTAATTATGTATTTTGCACCGCATCAATAGACATATAGCTCCCTCGTATATTACTTAAAATTCCACAGCCTAAGGGATGTATAAATATGTAAAAATATATTTCAATTTTCCATCTTAAATTAATATTTCTCGAGGGATGTACAATTATCAAAACATAATAAAGGGCGACTCGTACAAAAGAAAACAAATTATGTTGAAAATCTAATTATAAATGGATAGTATTTTTTAGCATTTTTATAACCGATCTAGCCTTAGGTGAATTTTAAAGTAAAGGATTTTTAATAAACATTTTTAGACTGGTTTTTAAATTAAACGATTTTCTGCTTTGGACATAATTATTATTTTGTTTAAAGTTCTAGGCATCCTAAAACAAAGCACCTTCAAAGAGTACTTGTGTCGTTGCAATACTTTATTGTGGGTGTACTGTCCTTATGCTTAATTAAGCAAATCTGATATTGGTATTCTAGTCAAAGCATAAATTTCATATGGAAATTAAACTACTTCAAAGAGATTAATGTACCTATTGGGATATTTTTAAACATAAAGCGCCTGTTAAGCCTTTTACTAGTTTTGTTACAAAGAAAAACAAAAAATTAAAATTTTGTTTGTAATAGTTTCCTATTTTATATTAACGTTGAGAATGTATAATTACCAACATAAGACAAGAGTAGATTATTACTGAATTGCTTCCAGTATTCTCAATATTATCCACTAATCAGATCAAAGACTCCTTCTCGAATAGTCCCCAAACCAAGTTCCCATCTAATACGATCAGAATGCAATCAGTAGTCGGTTTTCGTTTATTAGTTCTGAGTGGCAGCGACTGCCAGAAAGGCATTAGCTATAATTATAGTTTGACCCATATAGAGACGACTATGCCATTTCCCTAGTGCTAATTGTCCACTGAATTGTTCACTAGTGTTGCAACTCCTCGACTAACTTGATTACATGTAATATTGAAAGGGCTCTATTATTGCAATATCGGATATTTTGTTGATTGAATATTACTGCACTTCAGTAAGCTCCTTTCACTTAACAATCGTTCTCAATAGCCTTAGATATTTCTGTATCATTATAAATAAGCTGAAGTTAATTTTTTAACGTTTTTCTTCCAAGTAATTAGATATAATTTGTTGGAATCAGTTTAGGGCAATGAGATTTGCCAGCTGGCAAACAGTATAAGAATAATCGTCAATTACACGGATTATTCACTCATAATATTCTCCACTGACTTTGTTATTACATTCAACGAAAGGGTGAAATGTTTGTCAACTTTCAGAGAAAATCATCCATCACTGTTTATATCCCTAGCTTTTATTATAGTCGAGATTTGATTGTCTTTAATTTATCATCTTTAAAATATAATTGGAACGTCCTTGTAAAATGCTTAACTACTCTTGAACAAGTTTTAAAATATCCTTGATATGATTTACTATAGGAAGCCAGCAAGTTTTTTAATCATAACCGAACCAACAGAATGAACAGTTGACGCCATTTCGCCACTTTTTAGTGGTTTCTAAATGCCATTTCTATTTTAATTTAGTAGATCAACAAAAAGTCACAAATCCTATTAAATATTGAAAGGAATTCTGGTAATTTCAAGTCGAACTTTGACAATCAAGTGAAAACAAAAAAAATATACCTTGAGTCTGTTCTGTAGGTTATTTCTGGTTGGATTTTAACTAATGGCACAGGCAAACGACAAAAAAATGCTGCTGATTTGAATAATATTCCAGCATGGATTTCATAAACTCTCCACACCAGTTATCTTATCCATGAATTAAACATTGTTTACTAACATGGTTTTATGTCAGAATACCAAACGCTGCAGGTGATGTTGCCACCCAGCTGACCTACAAGAAGCTTGAACTTGAACTGGCGCTTATCATTGATATAACGCGCAAAACCCGTCTTACCTGTTCCCATTGAGACATATAAACAATGATTAATAGACTACATATTGAATTATACGTATGTATTCAATTAATAAGTCAATATAATCACCACTATCTGGAATGTTTCTTTTAGATTACAAATAATTAATGACCTAATCAATGAATTATCTAAAGAAAAATGTCGTTTAACAAAAATATCTATCAGTAAATTCGGTTGCTTCACATCTTTAATTATTTATCTTAAATCTCCAACAGCAAAATGTTCTAGCAACCATTTCTTTGTTCTTCATCACAACCGTCATATTTATATTCATTCATACAAAAAGAAGAAATATGAAACTAAATTGAATTAGCATTGAAAACGTTACACAACATGCCGTCTTGTTCATGTGTGTTGATCGAATTAAATAGAAACGATCCAAGACTTGGTTTAATGGAGAAAACGTGTTTCCGCTCACTGATGGCATTAACTCTGGTTATCACTGAGTGACAGAGAAAAGTTATGTATGTGTAGGTGTACAATTGAATATTCAACACTATCACCTGTCTGGAGATAAGCTCCCGACTGTGATACTTTTAATTTTAATTTATAGATGCGCTGGTAGCAGTCAGATCATTTTTGATATCGATTTATAACACTTGACAGCCATACATGTAAAGTTAATGAGAATTCTCTTGTAGTACATTCATTTTCGGTTGTGGTGGTATCTGGTTCATTGTATTCTGCCTATTTTATAAGTTTTGTTAGTTATCACCCTCTTAGGCTAACGATAAGCTTAGGTAGAATGGCCAAAAGAAAAAAACATTTATATGAATAATTTTGTGATATTCTTGTAGAGTAATCATGAAGTACTGCAGTACGGTGTCTAAGAAGGATCGTATTTATACGACAAAATAGCCCGACAATCGAGGTCAAGACACCTCTCTAGAACCGTCAGGAGTGCATTTCATATTTGTTAAAGTTAGGAATATTCGCATCAGGTTACGTCATTAATTGTTAGTGTCAAGTATAAGGACTCGTTCATTAACACCAGCCGACATGTGTCTTCTAAGCTTTCTGGTTCAAGCTTTATAAACATGTGACGCGTGTCAAGAGCCTTCGTCTAAATGATTGTTCATAGTGCTACAACTCACACCTTGTAACTATACAAGTGTATAAGAAAATAGAGAGACGACAAAAACAGTAAATATGACGATATAGTTTAGAATTATCAAGATCAAAAAGTTTACTTCACATTTTAGATGAATAAACAAGAAGTTTTATACGTCTTTGAAGCTGAAATGGGAAGCAGAATAGTGTAAATGTGAAACTATTTATAACAGACAAATTCGAATCTATGAATGATTGTTTCAAATGTTTGCTAGATAGTTTGAAAAATATCAGTTTGCCCAATAAAACAAGCATTTCCACATTAACCTATATTGAACTATTCAACTATTTTATCTAATGGTGTGTAAGAACTGTTGCAATTATTAACCCATACTTGAACATTTGTAATTTTTCAAAACTACCAGACAATATTCAGCAATACATTTATGCCGTATTTGTATTAATTTTATGATGGATGTTAGAGTAAAATTTTTTCAGTTTATTCATTTATCAAATATTTGAACATTTATGACTTCATATACAGTACTGTTTTATAAATTTTTCAACGCTTCCTAAAGTATCCATGAAATTTATATATTTATAGGCTTTTTCGCAGATTACAAATATTATTATTTTAGTAAGATATCCTAGATTATCGATTTTGTTTTTTGATGAAATTGAAAATAAATAAAAACTGTGAAAAATAACTGAATCCATTTGTAGTTTTTCTATGAAAAAATACACGAAAATGATTTTTCTACCCTAACATGAAAAAGCCTTTTATGATAAAAAAATTATACGCGAATCCCATTGAATCAGAATTAATAACTTTCGTTAATATATGGTACACTCAGAGATGTTTCGTGTCTCGAGTGCAGAAACTGAAAGATTCATTGTAAAATTTGGTTAAATTGTATAAATTTTTGATACTCAACTGTTTTTAGAAGAAATTTAAACCGATATAGATTAATTTTGAGGGTTGGTAGTTTGAATTAACCCTCTACTTCTGCACACTCTATAAATATTCACATTTGATGGTGTATGTACTTAGTTATATACAAGTTTGTTGTGTATAATGTGAAATTTGTTAATACTCTTAAACAGTAAATACGATTAAACATACCCCCGACAAGATTACATACACTTTCTATATATAAGAGGATTCATATAAACCGTACAAATTAACAATAAAATTTCATATTCTCTTGAAATTTATTAGTAGTGGTCGAATGATTCGTGAAAAGGCAAAATAAACACCGCGCAATAAGTTTCATATATTTATAAGAAGAAATTAGAGCTTACATTGCGAGTTTGCACTATATTCTTTACAAAATATTGAATGATTCAAGGGTGTTTTGAGTAGTCAAATATGAAAGGGGAACTTAAAATTATATACAGGACAAATGGATTTAATTATGTGACCTAACCTTTTCCGATGATACAGCCAAAACTTGACATTTTGTTGACCTCCTCAACGAATCGACATGCTTTAATGAAATTTTTGAACTTTGTGAATAACCTTTGCTAAAAGTAATGATGTACGGTCATTATTACTTTTATATACAAGTTGAAGTAACTTGATTAATAGGACGAGTTTTTTTTTGAAATATAATCAATCAATCTTATATACAACAGTAAATACGATAGTTATATTGTATCTGATTTTACACGTGATGCTACAATTATAAAGCACTTATTCATTGCATTATAGTCCATTTTAACAATTTAAGATTGTAATTATCTACAGCTATTGTAATATTTTCTTTAAAGATGCAAAGAAAAACCCAATTTAGAAAGTGTTTACGCAGTATAATGAGTCTAATGTGGACTGATCGAAGGCAGTTAGAAAATGAATGACAGAAGGTAATTTGGCCAAGTTAAAACATTCGTGTGAGTCTGTAGCTGCAGGGACTCCAAGCTCTTACATAGTCTCATCAGAGGTTTTACGTTCCTTCAAGTTTATTATACATTCACCATATTAAAATAAAGTAATTTTTCTGTAGCTAAACTAAAACAAATTTTACTTTTAAGAGAATATGGGCGTTAATAAACAGTATTTGAAGTATTTTAAACATGAATTTCTCAAGTGTTGGAATATTGTGTGTATTTGTATTCTGTGGTAATAGTGTTTATAATGCTTCTTTACTACTGTTCGATTTTATTTAAAGCATAGTATATGATTATATATTTGAGTGGAAAACTGTTGGTGCTAACAGATCACTGTTTGTTATCCTATTTATTTGTTACTCTCGTACAGAGGAGGGCACTAGAGCGCTTCCTATACTGATCAAGTATAAAACCAACATTGATAATGTATTTTCATGTGCACCGGAATTTAGATATAAGAGAGCCAATTTAAAATTTTATAGGTATTTATGATCTGAGTAACTTTGATGTACCGTTCCGAAATCCTTTAGTATAGAAAATAAGCAGTTTATATTGGCCCTTATTGATGATCAATAATTTCAATCTATATTGAATATTGAAATTTTTCTAAGAATTGAATAAAAGCGAATATTTCGTAAAATCTTCGATAAAATGTTTTTTGATTCATATCGAATGGAAAATGTTAGCACGTTTCTCATCTTTAGGATTGACATGTTAGAATACCTAGCGACAAATTTCCACGTCCGTTGAACGTCGTCAACATACGTATACCATATATACGTTTATTTATTCGTATGCATGTAAAACGATGCGAGTAACAATTTACACTACAGAAAACACATGTCGGAAATATATTTGAACATTATTGAAGTTTTAAGGCTAGGAATAAACAAAAATAATATCAACGAAAACAGAAAGAAAAGAAAAATACAAAAACAACAACGAATAAGAAAAGAAAGTTCTAACGGATTTCCTCACATGTTCAGCCATGAGTGGATTTTATACACTCGAGGCATTGTTTATAAACGTAATCCACAAATATTTCTGTTTATGATACAAACGTACATATACATAGAGTATTCAATATTTTCCTCTATAATAAAGACTCAAGCAATATATTTCTATAAGAGGTGTAAATTCTCCGATACTTGCCCAATAAATACCTACCATTGATCTAATGATTAATTTTAAAAATGTTCAATTTTCATTGGATAATTGAATAGACCGCATCTACTACTCGTATTATTAAATAAATGATTTTCGCTCAACAAAAGTCGCCGTTTTCTTCAAGTTAAAACACCCAATAAAAGCAAACCTTTGTAACAAGATAACAAATCAGCCGTTCACCATTAATTTATCGAAACGTTTGGACAAAGTGCAAGCTAAGAAAACTACAGAACGAAAATCTGATTTTGAACAAATCAGAAATATTAGGGCTTGAAAGTTAATGTGATTATAGTCTAGAAAAGAGGAAAGCTAGAGAAACATCACGACAACCAATGTCGTACATGACCAATATCACCCTAATATTTGACCGTCCATTGACCCCCCTAGGGACAGATCACGAAAACTTTTATCTTGTTATATGAACCTTTGAACAACATTGATAACTGATAGGTTTAGGAAAAATACAAATATCGAATTTTTGTTGTTGTTGATACTACCTACATATGAAATTTTTTAGAATGTTGTTTGTGACGGCAAATATTTACTAAAAGCATCCGATGACTATCAATCAGCCGATTAGGTAATTAAAAATCAAGCCGTACTTATAACATTTTCAAAAATTTGAAGGGCTTTCAATTATTAATCATTAATCAGCACCCTCGTAATTAAAATTATCTATCAATAATCAACAATGTCTTTTGCGACAGGTAACGAACAAATTATATTTTGAAATTTATTACTTTTGCAACGCATGTTAAAGTCGCAATTATTAAAATAATCAAAATTGATGTCCCATCATGAAAATTTCAGACTTAATTTGTTGTACCGTAATCATATTGTCGATACAAAGTGCAGTTATAAATAAATATGTAAAATTTAGTTGTTGAAATTCAAAATAAATGAAAATTGACCGATGCTGAAAGCTTTTCGAAAGCTTTCAGGACAACGTCTCTAACACCAGTAAACAGTATCAAACCAATATTTCAATAATCATCTGGATTTCTCTAATAAATTATTAAATTAAATTTGAAACTCGTGCAAATACCTATCTTGAATTGCTTATCATATCGATAAATGTAATTATTCCTGTAACATTCTCCTTCTGCTTATCAAACATCTTCAAATATTAGAAGACAAACAAGGCTGAATTACTTTCTATTCTAATAATGCAGGTAACAAGATTTCCCAAAGACGCATCGTAACTGTCTACTAGTTTGAAAAGTGAGTTAGTCGACTATTTCCTTTAACAAAGAATCGTGAGATTACCGAACAAGCCAATAGTTTCCAGATATCACACAATCGACGCAAATCCTGGACTTTTAGTTGTCAGGATCTTTAGATGAGGATAGCATAATACTAGTAATAGAAGCAGTAATGGTAAAAGCGTATATAATTCTTATTTCAGAAAATCATCAGAATCGAACGAAATGAATTTGTATTTCTGTTAGATAGTAAAGATGTCACCTTTAAATGCTTTATTTTTCGCTTCAGTCTTGTCAATTATTCGAAACTTGAAATCAAGCAACAAGTAAGTTCTTGATTGCCGTATTTATTCAAAAGACTCATTTGGGACCTAATCAACGACCTGATTGTTTTGTTTTTTTAGTTTTCTATCTTAAATCGTTTAACGTTACGGTTTGATAATTTATTCGTATTTGCAAAAGTTTATACAACTGAAGAATTTTATGTAAATAGTTCTGATGGCCTAAATAATTGAAAATCAAATAATAATGCCGTTAAAACAATTTTTGAAGTAATTCACTGTGTTTCATTCAGTATTCATTCTATCGTTCTGGTCATTCTCTGAATACACAGAGCATGTTTCAATATTGCAAAAATGATGAGGAAAAACAGAAAATCGACTATAAAATGATTTGTAAACCTCATTATTCTAACATAGGTAAATTATCGGTTCACAACCATGTTTTCAATATGGTGGTTTTACTGATAGATAATGGATTATACCTGTATGCATATATCGTGTCATATCATCAAATATCAATTACTTACCATTTGCACCGCAATATCGATATTTAGGACCTGTCATGAACATAATTATTAGTGTAATTTAATGCACGTAATGTTTTATATTCACGAATTAGGCCAAACATATTTCATTATTTTTTGTTTATCGACTGACGTAATTAAGTTCTTGTTACTAAACATTTTACAAATTTTCTTTTTCTTTTTCCATGTAAACTAGCTATTAATTGTCATTTATTGATAATGTGCCCATATACCTACCCATCCCCCTGTACATTGAATGTATTGTGATAAATGTCGGCGCCAAGGACGAAATAGAAAGGAAATTTGACTGTCAGGCACTGTCCGATTTAAAATCACTATCTGTTCAACATGTAACCATTTATGATTTGTAGGAAATCTATTTATTAAAGAATTCTATTAAAACCGATGCTTAAAATCCATCATGAATGTAAACTAGTTTTTCTAACGGATAAAAGATAAATAAACAATTTGCTTTGATTTATCAAATTCTGTTTAATTATGAAACTGTTCCATTTTATCTTAGTTTATTTTTCCTTTCATTTTTTTTTGCTTCTATTTAATTCATTTTCATCAAATGAGATTTCCGTTGCAGACAGTCGTTTATATTTGTTCTCGTTTAAATTTTTTAATTTAAACTTAATCATCCACCGTTCTAGTATACATCTTGTATATTTGAAGAAGACGAATTAATAAAATTACTGGTGGACTTATTAAAAAACTAAATGAAATACGGAAACGGAATCTATTAGTAGATCCTATTGTATTTTGTTCGTTTTCTTCAATTGTAATTAAGAAATAGATGTCTATGGGCTTTTTAAAAGACGTGATAGCAATAATCTTATTTGTCATGTCCTCTCAATAACATCTATGTTCAGTTTGATAATAGATTTTTTTTCCAACATTTTACCGCTATCAGTACTATAATTAAATAATGTTTCATTGTATTTTTATTTTGTCTGGCTGTCCTGATAATGTCAGTTATTAGTGGATCTTTAATGTCAACTGGATTTTCAGTTTATGCAGGGACACGTCGAAAACAGACAGTGAAAGTTAGTTTTTGATATAATAAAATATTTGTTTACAGTAACAGTAAAATAGATATTCAGTTGTGAGTGCAAACAAAAGCACGAATTAGATAAGCGTTTCAAATAGAGAAAATTAAAATTGTATGGACTTAAATTTCCGTAAAACTGTTATTTTGTCTGTTGTTAATTTAGTAATAAATAAAACTGTGCAACAAAACAATTACTTGTATTTCATTTTAATAGGAATTTAAATCATCGAATCTATTTGCTTTATAGAAACAAGTATTTGATAGTATGTTTGTTGCGCGTTCGACAAACTCAGCATGTTATTTGAATAAAAAGATCTCACCATGAAGTACTGTGATGCTGGTTTGACGACCTCATGCCGTGCCGATGAAACTATCTAACTTACATTAATTACATCCATACAGATAGGAAAAATAAAAATTCTTATTATAATTTACATGTTGAAAGTTTATATTTAATACATGCAGGAAAAACTGGAACTATAGATGAAAAGAAAACAGATACGAATGATTATATTTATTTCAACTAAAAGACGGAATTTAAAGACTTTATCTATCAAGATTTTCTCTTTGAATTATTAGAAAACATTTCTGTTTACTCACTTATCCTGTACGGTATCTAAAAGATAGAAAAATCACTATCACACAACGTCAGACATAAAGGGGTAAAAACTACCTTAAATATTTCACAACTTAGTTTTAGATAAATTGTCTCATGAAATATACAAGCAACAGCTTTTATGGTGCAGAAAAGGATACTATAGTGCCGCCATTTGCGGCCAGGAAATTGTTATTGTCTTCAAGGACGATCTTTCTGGTTAATGTTTAATTTATAATAGTTAGATCACATTTGATTATTTGAACAACATAATAAAAATAAATCTTTGAATATATCAAAATTTTCGTACTATATCGCTTGAATAAATATAGGATGGCAAAAAAAAAGGAAGTGAGTATATGGACGAGTGAACATTTATTGTGATTGTTGGGCGTAACGAAGACGTTTTTTTAAACATAAATAAAAGGGCTGTGTCAGATTTGAATGGTTCTCCTATGCAAACTGGTTCATTCAATATCTAAACTGGGAAGAGCTCGACTATAATGCAAAATGTAATTAAAGAAGGGTATCCAGCAAATAAAAGAATACAATCATTTATCACTTCAATTTAAATACTTCAAATGTACTTAATAGCTGCACATTCCTTTATTGTGAATAGAAAGTACATTAGTATTTAAATTGAATAGCACTAAATATTTGCGAATAGTCTTGAATCTTTAATGCACAGATTTTAGTGTTGATTGTACAAAAAAAAACAAATAAATACTATCTACAATTAGATAAAAATTATTCTCAAATGATCTGACATTCTATTTTCCGAAATGGTCGATAGTTATACAAATATACACATGATATATTTTAGTAGCCTTCTAAATGGTTAGCAACATTTTATGACTTCACATCCTATTAAAAGGTTCATGGTAGAATCAACCCCTTGAGAAAATACAGAACTAGATCGTGCCTAGTTTATATACAACGTTACCACTTTATATCGTCCAATCTACCTATCAAGGCAGAATAAAAAAAACAACATACCGCAAATTTAGTTATAAATAATACGATTGCAAAAAATAGCTACTCCAACATTAATTTTTTTCAACAAAATTTACAAGTAAGGACGAATTTTGATATAACTACAACGGCGATTTAGTGTGCTAAGGCAGTATTGGCAGGGAAGCTGTAATGCTATTTAGTTGTTTGTTGGGGAAAAAAACACAGGATAAAACATAAAAAAACCACAATAGTTTTGTTAAGTACAAGTAAATGCGATACTAATGATGGCTGTTCAAGACAGGTGACATCTTATCCTTACCGTTCTTGTGCCCAAGCAAAAACACGAAAACTAAACAAGACGGAGATAACGTTTGCTAGGGATTTGTTGTAATATACAAAGATAATAATTGGTTCTTATGATAGATAATTCCCTAGGAGAAAAATTGTTGTAACAATCTAAAGTTTTTGTCCATTACTGGCTTAAATATGGTTTAGTTTAACTCATCATGTATTTGGTAAATGTTCGACAGATGTACAGGATGTAAAAACAATCCAGGAACATTACTAACCCACACAAAGTGGCCTCCTGGAGTATGAAAACTTTGCAATATATAAGTTTTTTTTACAATTTATCGCATACTTAATCCAACATTTTTAATTAATTCCAATTTCTTATTAATTTTTTACGGCTCAGATTTCATGTAGTCTAACTCATAATTTTCTACTGCAATTAAAAAGTTTCTCGATTGCAGAAAATGTTACAACAATTAAAGAAATTGTTTTTCTACTTATTCGTGTAAAATAAATATTGTGCCTCCAAAGTTGGGCATGTTGTTCAATTGCAATACTTATTGAGTTGTTTTGAAACTGTGTTGTTTCTGATCTTCGCAATAAATTTTCCATCTGTCAAGAGTTTTACGATTTTCCTAGATTTCCTTTTATTTATTTTGTTGTTTTTCAAATAGAAAACATCGGATTTGTATAAGATTAGGCAGATTTCATTCTATCACAGAATACACATTCATGATTCATTATCTATAAGAGAAATATCTTTGTTTCTTTTTCGTTTTAGTTGAATATTTTATTTGAAAGATTGTGTCTGCCACGCATTTGATTCAAGACTCGTCGTCGTTGTTGTTAGAGCACCGGCAGAACTAATGACTTTATTATGAACTTTGGTGAAACAAAAAGATGAAGACATTTGGTAAGATGGGTTCGTCACGACTGACGAGGCAGAAATAAGAGAGAGTTAACTACAAGATGATTACAAGGCGTAGAAAAGATCGCCGCATGCTGTTATAAATATGTATCAAGAGAAATAACTATACGTACAAAATATATTATTATCGTCCAGGTCACGGTATTAATATGATTGATATAGGTAATGTTGTCATTTTTTGTTTTGTTTCGACAAAAAACTCTACCATTAGAAAAATTATCGTTCAGTCATCGCACGAAATTAATGCCAGAGGAGGCCTCTTTTTATTCTGGTTATTATTAGAATAGAAGAATCATAATTAACTTTAAGATCAGTCAAGAATAGCTAAATTGATTGTAGGATTAAGAAATACACTTCTTCTACTTTTAAGTAATTCATATTTAAATATGGTCAACTTGGAAATTTTGAATAACACAATTCTCGTTTACTTTTTAATTCTAACGCGAAAATAATTTCCATTTCTTATATTCTAGTCACGAATAATGACTTAATTTGCTGAATTTTTTAATACTCTGTCCAATTAGGAACAGAAAAATTAACGACTCTCCTCGTACGAAGGACATAAAAGATTAAAGGGTTAAAGTATTTTTGGTAATATAAAATAACGTTGTTGCTTTGTGAAGGTCCACTGAAGCGCTTACTCGAGTCCTTCTATAGATTTTCAATTATAATGAGCAACAATATTTCTTACCAATTAGTCATAATGGGATAATTGAGATTTTTATCGAACTATCTTGAACTCCTATCAGAAGCAGAGCGTTGTTCTTGCGTCAAGATCCATTAAAACCATCAAAACTAAGGACATCAGTTTTAATTCCTATCTCAGATAGAAGCACTACTTGGGAGGTTGTTCTTCTTGTCTTATATTCATATAAATTATAAATTTTTATATCTATTACGTGATTTAAGTTAAAAAATTTCTTAAAAACACTTAATAGTATTTTACTCTGTCTCTCTTCTGTAAGCCTATTTTACAATTAGAGACGATTGTATAATTAGTATTATTTCAATTTTCTATAAGCATATGAGCGTTATTGAGACTGCATCGTGAATCGTGATTCTTAATGATGTTGATTCACCACAGTGTTTTTCTTTTAATCGGAAAAATTATATTTCTTATGTTTATATTTTCAAGTATAGAATTGTTTTTCTCAAATCAATTTGTTGCATTTATTTTTGAGGATCATTGTGTAATCTGAACTTCTACATATATCAAACATAAATAACTTAGGTGAAGATATACGTCTTTCATTTGAAGAAATTTATGGTAGACCTACCTACAGCCCACAATTCAAATAACAGCTAAAGAGGACATAGATCTCAGATCTTTGACGCCCCAATACTTCATTTTAAGTAAGATATAATTTTAAATTTAAAATGTTTGATATAATCTTTATATGCATTAGATACCTTGTCTAGTTTTATTGTTATTGTTAGTTGGAAAATATAAGTTTAGGTTTACATGAAATTCTTTAACATAGCGTGCGGACGAGTTCAACATTATTGTTTAAATTATTTAATGAATAACAGCATGAGAAACTAAAGATGTTTTTCAAATATTTTCACAAAAGCATTATAATGATATAAGTAAACTACCTGCTACTACTACTAACAAACAATTGATTCGATCATAAATTGTTTAAAAATTTTCTATTTTATTCAAACAACAAACAATATTCAAACAACAAACTACAGAGAGACTCTGTTTTAATATGATCAAAACTAACAGATAATAATAGGAAGCACGATTCGTTAGCTTTCCATTTTCGGACATGCTTTACATAAATACATTGAAACAAGATACAATGACTAATTACAAATATAACTTGAAAACTCTATTATCATTCAAATAACTGCATAGTTACTCTACTGATGTTCTAATAGCGTCATATTTAGAATGAAAAATATTAGCATCTAAATGAATATAAATTTGTTGCTGAATGTATGTCGAGTCAATCGAGCAAGAATTTTCTCGCACTTGTCATTATTCAATCGTTAGATTTCTATCAACAGCTGAATTTTATTTGCTTCTTTACAAACCGAACTAGAGAAAATTTATTTTGTCGGTATCTAATTATCACTGACAATAAATACAAATAAATTCCATTAAATTGCCACCAATTTAAAATGGATGTCAAAACTAGTTTTAAATTATTTTTAAAGCAAATTAAGCGATTGATAAATAAAGGATTGGCGATAAAATAAGAATAGTTTTATAAAAATTTTAAATTCACGATAATAGCAAAATCTAGTAATGGTATATAGGGAATCATTTATATTGATTTTAGATAAAATATATATTTTTTTGTTGGATACACATCTGCTGATTTTAAACGATATTGTAACGTAAATGTGCAAGTTTGAATTTACTACGATTGTTCAATTCGAAAAATTCACATGCTCCCAAAACAATTACAATACCCACTATTACATTATTTTCCAAAACGTACAGTAATATATCGGTTTTAAATTTCCCAATTACCAAGATTTCGAATTATTAAATTATATATATATCAACATCTGATGCAGAAAATAATAATTCAACGGCAAGAGTATTTTTGTTGTATATAGAGCAAAATGGAAGAAATTGTTGGCGCTTAAAATAGACACCTTGAGCCCATTGAATATAAAGGTCTGCACAGAAGTCCTTCTCATTACTAAATCTACCGACTTTTCCATTTTCATTATTTATATATTTTTCATAATATCTGACTAATAATATAAGACGATACACAACCTCAGAAATTGTGAGTTTACTTAACAAATGTCAACGTCATTCCAGTTTATATAAAAAGGACACAATTTTTATTTGTATGTCCAAGGCTCAAAAACGCTAGACGCGACCCTGCTTGATTTCTATTTAATGAGCTAATCAACATAGATTTTGCGAACCTGGTAATTCGATGTTTGATATTCTTATCTTGGACTTTCATTGATCCAAAAATACTTAGCTCTTGTTTAAAAAGAAAGATTATAAAATTTCAAAAGTTTTGACAATAATATCATTTAAATTACAATCGAATTTTTTTGCAATTTTTCTCTACGATACCCGGTGGTACGCCAATCTGTAGACACGTTGTATATTTAGGGTGTGGAAGTGTTCAATTGTAAACTATTGACAGGTATCAGTATTAAACAAAATCCTACTCCGAAAGAAAACTAGGGTATACTACAATCAAGTGGTATTTAACGTTGAAATAAAACTGTTGATAAGCTAGAGAAGGGAGAATGATACACCGACAAGTAAGTCCATTTTTCTAGTCATCCTGCTTTTTGGTTAAAAAATAGCTAATTCACATTTTTCTGTTATTTATGGTAAGATCAGTTATTTATAGGTAAAAATTTACAGGAAGGCCGTTAATCTTGTAAGAAATACCTAGTGGAAAAGCATTAGACTATAATTGAATTTATGGTACATGTAAAAATATGGTTGTAAATAAATTCTGTCAACAGCATTGTGTGGTTCTTATCTGGGTTAAGCCCAATGAAATTAACTCGAATGATACTTCTTGTTAGTAATAAATTCTATCATTTGTTCGAAACATACATGTCGAAAAGTTACTGAATTTAATAAATAATAACATGACAAGAGCAGGTTAGATAAAATCAACGTTTTAGAAGTGGCCTGGAAATTTTGTTAATTACCAGAATCCATTTTCTGAAACTGCCAAAAAAACCCGTACATATATGTACAATAATTCATTCGTATTTGGTGTACTTTACATTAAACTCCATCTGTTATTACATACATGTGTATATTTGTGTGTGTGTGTTAGTTGGATTGGATCCAAAATGCTAAATAGTAGTTGTCGTTTCTTGTCTATTAGCGTTCAAAAATAAGCTGAGATTTGCCTCTTGCTGTATACTCTATTCAGGATATGGCCCAAGCGCCACTAGGGCGGCAACACATAACGTTAAATGTGTTTTATAAATTTGGATAAGCGCTGTGATTCTCTCGTCCGCTCTAACAATCTTTGATCGTCTGTTATAGCTTATTTCCGGTATAATATATGTAAGATGGTTGAATTGAAAACGAACTATTACTAGAATCTCATATACACTTGCGCGCACTTATCGCTAGTAAACGACCAAATGGAGCTTTATTGTAACCCTCATAGATTCAGTTTGCAGGAAATAAGTAAGACACTAATAATAATAAGTAAGATACTAGAAACAGTATTGCTATATACTACTATACTCCGTGTGTGAAATTTTAATGATAATAGACATAAATATTAAAGTTGAAAATTCTATACCATTTCCAAAGCAAACGATTTGGAAATAGTTTAAAAGAGATTCTTGTCTCTATTGTATAGTCAAAGAGTACAATTGCCGCCAGACTAAAACTAGTAGTTTATTTTGAAAAGAAAAATATCGCACAGAAACGTTTCTTCTGTCGTACTATTCCCTGAAGTTACGTGCTCGATTTCCTCCAACACATACTACGTTGTAAGGATTAGGATACGAGTTTCATTTACCTGTATATGTGTAGTAGTATATCCGCTTCTGGGAGCTTTAAATTTAAGAGGACTTGAAGTGTTTATTTCACTCCGATCCTATCACCCGTATTTTTAACATAGGTTGCACTATTTTAAACTGAAAACCATTGAGAAATAGAAATAAAAAAATAAATATTTCCGCTTTTGCATCGATTGTCATGGTAAAATTTCAATAAAAATTCTCCAAATACTCATACGTGAGTTGTGTCCAAAAATATTCTACATCATTTAAAGTTTATAATATAAATAGAATACATTGGTTGCAATACATCATGTTGGGACGGAAAAACGAGAAATGAATTATTCTGACACTAAAATACACAAACAATATGCAGTATTGTAATGGTGTGATGGTTGATTCTATTCCTTTCTATTTCTTTGTTTTTCTGTCTTTTTTGTATACATGTTATATATGCAAAAATATCTTATTTTCAAATCCATCTGACAGACATGAATGGGGATGAATATATAAAGCACATGCATTAACTTTCTATATGATACTGGGAAATTTCTACGACGACCCTTATACGTATGTATTTCACGAACATGACTTTACACTTACCTGCTCATCCTGGTGAAAACCACGCGTCGAGCTTGAGGTTTGCCTAACTGCACTATCACATTCTAAAGTAATGCTCCACAATTTTATTTTATCTCTATATTTTATGTTGCTATCTAACTGAAAATATATACATACGTACAGTTTAAGTACATATGTAGTACTTGAATCGTAAATTTCTGGGTAATATAGTTTTAAAAGTCAACCAAACAGTTGTCCTGAAAGATGCAGAATAATCATCATCCGCTCTAATCGTTGTATTTTTTACAAAATAATTCGAATTGTTTTACAGTTACAGTTGGATGGCGCGAAGTTTATTGCTCAGTAGTTTTTGGAGGTATGTTAACTCTGTTCATATTGTTTAACGAAAAACAATAATAAAAAAAGCAACAGGAAGATAACGGATGTTAGTTCGATGTCAATATTGATTTATTTCAAATAACAACGAATGAATTAAAACAAACAAGACATATGCAGATTCAATTTCGATAAGTTTCATTTTGAAATATTTATCTTCTTACATTGTGACTAGTGAAACTAGTTAATGTCTTTTGTTAAAGGATTCTGCTTGTGATCATATTTGTTTCATTAAAATTGTATTATGTATATCACATTAAAAATAAACGGCTACAATTAGATACGTATTATATCGTGGCTGGATGTTTCAAGGAAATTCGTTAAATTAATAATACTTCAAGATAAGCGTACTTTTCATTATACTCATGTTTCATACATCTTAACAAGCTATTGTTACTTAATTGAGACTTTAAAATAGGGATTATCACAGTTTACTTTTGATTATAAGCACAAGTCGTCTGTACTGTTGGGATAGATCTTGTTAAGAAGAAAACCGGCCAACTAGCAAAACTTTATAATACTTATAAAAAAATGTTTAACTATATAATTATTAGTCTTGATTTGATAGCTCTTAAATGTTTCAAAAAGTCCATCTATTACAGCACATTAAATCCTATGCGAATAGAAACTATCTAGAGAGTTTCCTAAACCATCAAGCTTTTTTTTGTGGAAAATACAAATCTCACTCACTATTGCTTCAGAAATTATAAAGAAAATATCGTAAAAATAAATTTTGGTATACCCTGATATAGATCCGGATGTTCTCAAGTTTCCTTACTTTGTACATTCATGTCAACATATCCTGGATGATTGTAGAAGGACTCGATAGCAAATCCATGCCATCAGAATATGTGAGAACATAATCATCCGGAATATATCCACATCTCAACAGAACACAATATCGTAAGAAGACATACAATCATATAGCGACTACTATTGAAATTATGCTTATATGCTATCAGATATGCAGAATAGTTAGTTTACTTGCGATAAAGATGAAAAAAAAACAAAAAATAAAAATGAGAACATAAGGATAAAATAAAATTCAGTGAGGGCTGAAAATATTTCATTGGAATGATTTATTATGTTATTGAACGTTTTTTTGTTTTCGTCTATTCTTTCACTGTCTACAATTATGATGGAATTTTTTACGCGTCTAGTCACGGAAAGTCAGATTATTCGTGAAATATTAAACCAACTATTTGTGTACGTTTTTGACGTTTGGTATCCAAATTGACAATACTGTCATAAGAGAATCGAAATTTATTTTAAAATATAATTAAAACTCTATTCATGATTTTATGTAAATATTATATTGGATATAATTATATTTATTATCAGAAATGATAAATATCAATCATCAACAATTATATGAATAAATTAACGTTTATTTTGACTTCTATATGTGGTGGTAAATTTACATTTGAAATATGTTGGTTTTAATTGATATCAAATTATTGAATTTAATCACAACATCCATATAATTTTGTAATAATTGCCGCAATTAATAGAACTTGTTGTATTGAATAATTTGACCGCATTCAATATTCATTAATTAATTATCATAAAAATTTGCTAAATTAAAAACAATGGACCACATTTACTCTTCTCGCAATCATGACAAATACGTATAGAAATTGATTCTGGTATCTTTCGTTCATAAAGAGAAGTCGGTTTTGATGTAAATATCGTAACTATTTTGAAAACTTTTGTAAAGTGGAAGTGTTAAGGTACTGTAGATAGTTACAAAGACCCATAAAACTGGAATTTGAAGCCTATATGCTTAAAAGTACAATCCTAGAAGTGAAAGTAGGCCCCTTGAGATGTCTCGAAATATAGATAAACTAGATTCTGCCTTATGCCTTTTAATATGACTTTTTGGATTTGATTTACTCTACATTCCGTTTATTTTTAAGTGTTATAAATAATTTTTAACGATTTTTCAAAGCTAGACATCTTTTTGGAACTCAAATTTGAGCTGGATGTGACGACGACGGTTAAGTATAAATAATAACAGTGAACTTTTTTAAATTATTTATATTCCAAAATGCTTCAAATTTTCGCATATCTTCTGACTGTCTCACGTAATCAATTCCTACTAAAATAAATGTCCAATAATTAACATTATGAATGAATCTTGTTCAATATGTACGAATTTCGATATACACTAGAACTCAATATTGATAAATCCTTTACACATTTAATTGAATGCATTCCGTGTTTATCAAAAAAATATCTAAAACTTTAGGTCAACAAACATTTGCCAGTTGAAGTTTAACATAAATTCCCCATTTTACCCTAAACTAAACATTTATTCGCAAACTTGGAATACTAACAAATGTCAGCTAACTACTCGTTAAGTTTGTTTACAATGAAGACATCAAATCCGATTCCAATAAATATCTACATAATAAATGCCATATTGTACAGATTGATAATTTTTGCCTATATTTTTCCATCTTTATTGTTAGATTGTTTTTCATTTTTTTGTTTAGTCATTTTTTATACCTTGGTAAAACATCGATTAGGACCGTTTTTCTAGAACAAATGCTCAACTGTTATAATGTAGACATCAGCAGGGAGTCACTGTCGCGGGAACCCCAACTGATACGTCCGTCGTGAAGACGTAGCTTAAATACGGTAATAAACTCCAACACCATGCGGAGAATAGATTTATCTTTTCTCTAGTACTATCTCTAGTTTCAACTATCAGGGTGGTATTCGTATTTAAATATCTAGGCAATTAAGACATCGAAATGGGTTGTTTCAAATTCTCTTAAATAATGTATAACAATAGGTTTGATGGATCTTATTGTTAGATACGACAACATTGTTCTATTTTTTGGTTGTTGAAACAATAAGAGAAAGAAGAGAATTCCGAATTATCTAAAAGCTAATGTTATTGTTTTTGATCATAAATTTTTGTAGAATGACTATCGAAGTCGTAATCCACTATGTTATTTCCTATTCGGATTGTAGAAACTGGTCGGTTAACTATATTTGTTTGTGGTAAAGCTTGCCAAAATGGAATGGAACACAGATGGATGAACAACTACAACAACAAGAATGAAGTTTTTGTAACATAATTTAGGATGATGTAGGCCAACTAGTAGGCCTTGTACGCCTCTAAATTTCGTATATAATTCAACGGATAATAGAAACGATACAAATATTTTAATAATATAGACATTTAAATAAGATGTAATCATAAAAATGCAAAATGAAACATCCATCCACAATAGTTAGAATTTATGTATTCCAATTTCAGCCACAGATAAAATTTAAAATAATGGACCATATTTCTAAAAATATATAAACTATTTAATAGCTTAGCAAATCTTAAACTTGTTTCGATAATAAGAAATTCAAATTTCCTACTCACTACAATTCTTAATTTAAAACAATCTATAAATTAACGAATCAAATGGTTGATGATTTAATCAGTTTCTGTAATTATCACATTTGCATTGAACAAAGCTGTTGAAATTCCCGAGTAAAATGGTATATATTTTAGCATAAAACTTGATCTGACCTAATAAAAATGTGAATTTTGTTGTAAAATTAAGGAAGTAAGTGTAGAGTATAATTTTATCTTGCGGAAATCTTCATTTGCATTGAGTCTTTCTTTTACGTATTTTATATTTGAGTGTTTTGCATTATTTTTTTGCGTTCAACATAAGAAAGAATAATCGCTAATTTGAATTGCAATCCTGTAAATCTTTCAAATTTGATACATGGTTCTTCGGCCAACACCCTAACTTGTTGTCTCCTTCTTCTTCATCACGTAGGGTGCTACGATATTGAAAAAGAAATAAGACGGAAAAAAAATCTAAAAGTTTCTACCCCCTTATATAGTACAACGCTTGATGCATTCCAGTATAGCAATCAAAAGTTTCCCTTTAATCACACTAGACTTTTTCAGTAATTTTTAGAAGCTTTTAAAATTCACTTTGTACAAAATCTAATAGGATTAAGCTGATAAAAGGATTAGCCGCCAGTCCAACGTCAAGTTCGCGAAAATAATGAACGGCACTAGATGTTATTTTATTGCTCACCTGAAAGTGGAATTTCCTACTTTAAAGCTGTAAATAGGCAAAAAAAAACAGAAAAAAACATGGAAAAAGGGTTTGAATTTTATAAGTTAATGTAGATGCATTAGTGTTAACTAGTACTACATAAGTTCAGAGAATATGGTGCTGACGTTTAATTTGTATACTTAATTGAATCTCGGTCCCCTTTTTTAAATCAGAAACCACCCTATATAGAATTGTAATCCTCCGTCTTTTATTTCCTTTATTAGGATGTATAAATATGAAGTAAAGGGGGGATGTATGGTATGCGATATAATTGCTTATTTAGCCGGTGTTGCTGTGTGTTACTAAACGGTGATTCATGAATGACATCCAATGTATATCGATTCGATAAACTGAATAATTTCCATAATTTGATTAGATGACCTAAACAAGTGTCGGGTTGTTTACTTTTTCAAATTAATTATTCATGAAACGATTAAAATTTTCTAAATAAAGTTCATGGACTTGAAGTCAATAGAATAATGAGTCCTGTTGCATAACCTTTTGAGTTTTCATCATTTAATTTGAAAATGTTAGAGATTTCATGTTGTAAATAATACAGGATAATATTTTATAGAATACAACTTTTGAAACTTAATTTTCCCCAGAAAGCTTTAAAAGCAATAATATAAACACAAATTTTCTTTTTTTTTATTTGAAATTTAATTTGCAGTATTTTTCTAGCAAATATAAATTTTCTTTTGTTTAACTAAATTGTCCTGTATTTATGTGGAATTTTTTTTTATTGAAATTGGAAACTCAAGTCTCAAGCCATTTCTCATATCTTTACATCTTTAACGTTAACAGTACCTTTTTATTTACACGATCGGTTCTGAGGCTAATGAACTTTACAATCTTTAAACTAAACAAATTGTACATAAACGTAAGTTAAATTTATTCATTTTTGAAAATCATAAAAGAGTGACAGAAAAAAACAGAATGTTTTCAAGCAATTTCGTTAACCAGCGTTTGAAATAATTGTTAAAGAATTTATGACAGTCCCTCAAATACCACTACAAAACTAGATTATAATTTTTCGATATTTCAGCGACAAACTTGACATTAAAAATTTTTTTAAAAATTTGTTGTAACACTAATTACTAAATAACAGAGAAATAAATAAAGATCCCAAAAAGATTGGAGGACACTTCATAAGTTGATGGTGGTAGGCCTATAGAAAGCGACTGTCCTCAAGAAAAAACTCATCACTAAACGTGTCTTCATCGTAAAATTCACCACAATTCCAAGACAACGTGCTTCACTAAAGTACCCAATCGGCTGTTTTTGGATGGTGTTGACTAATTCAAAAGAAACCAAGTTATAAAAGGAACTGTCATTACACGTTTATTAAATAATAACGAAGGGTATTATAACGAAAAACTTCTATATGTAGTCGGTATAAAAAAAATGTGCTAAATTCGAACGGATATCATTAATTATAGATTCCATTGGAAGAACGAAGGTTTATATGACTGGCATAACTACCATGAAACACGAAAGCAGTGCTTTCGAAGCACTTGTCTTTAGGTCCGTAAACTTAAAGAGTCCATTTAGAGAGCCTCTGCACTTTGCCAATATACGTGGATTTATTTAAACGACAGGACAGTTAGATTTATCTAATTTTATTAAAATCGAATTATTATATCTAAGTTCAGGAAGTTTAGTAGATCAAATCAAACTTACAATCCAAAACCAAACAGATAGATCTTTGCCGACAAAATAAGCCATCCTACAAGGTACACAAGTGATATCCCAGACAAATGATCGATGCAGTCAAATCAACCTTCCGATTAACAGAACATAGAGGTGGTTATTACTTGAGAAATTACCAATTTGTAACGAACAGTAACAGAAGACATGTTCATCATGCTGAGATGGAAATTATTGCTCCTTTTTCACTTATTGATTTATCAATTAATTTCAATTACATTTGTAAATTGCTTAAATCAATGAAACGCATGAAAAATATGAGAAATTTCACATTTTAGAATAGAACAAAATATTTAATTTCAAATAACGCGCGTTTAGCGATCAATGTAGATCTCTTCATTATCGGCAACGTCAAAATGGAAATCAATGCTCGGGTATCTAACCTCTAAATTTTCTCTCATTGAATGAGAATTGTTTTACTGAAATTTAACTGAAAAAAAATTAATAAAAAAATGCAAAATACAGACAATTCGTACAATTTGTATGTAATCGACGGTGATTACGGTTTAGTTTCCCTTGATCATGAGTGTATTCAATCAATACTTTATGCAAAAACCAACGAACTTGCAGTGAAAATTAACGTGTTAAACAATTTAAAATCTTGTCTATTTTATAATGCACCGACTTTAATTAATGGTACAGTGTCTTTAAATAATTTCGATGCAATTACATCGTATTTAATTAAATCAAATCATAATATCGATAATGATTTAAATTCAAAACAACAAAGTGATTTATTGGCAATGAAGAATTTAGTATTAATGAAATTGAGACCGGTAATTGAATTTATTTATTGGATTGATCCAAAGAATGTTAATGAATTTATTAAGCCTTGGTTTATGAAAGTATTACCATTACCATTTAATTATAATTATTTTAATCGCAAAAAGAATGCCGCTATACAGATGATGGAAGCTTTATATCCGCATGTTGATGATATTGAAGTGATTAAAGAATATTTAGTTAAAACAGCATCATATTGTTTTGGAACATTATCAACAAAATTAGGAACAAACCAATATTTTCTTGGTGATAATATAACAAGTCTTGATATATTGATTTATGCATATTTATCACCTATAATTAAATTACCATTTCCATCAAATGATATTTCAACATTATTAACAACAACAGCATGGCCAAATTTAATTGAATTTGTTAAACGTATCGATGTGAAATATTTTCCAAATTTAACAAACGATGTGAAATATTTGAAAATTGACGATCGAAATAAACAAGATGATGATAAAGTTTCATATATGGCAATTGGCATTATTATATGTAGTATTGTGACTCTTGGTGCTGGATTTTTTATGAGAATGGCGAAAATCAAAAATTAGATTCATTACTTTTTAAAGAAAAAAAAAGTAATTTTTTTGTGTGTTAAAAAAATTTGCCAGATTTTTGTAATTAATTATAATTATAGAATTGATCAAATCGTACTTATTTGACTTTAACCCTATACCCTCGTCCTTAAATCATTTTATAAAATTTGGCTGTTGATGTTTAAAGTTTCAACTAAGTCAATCATCGGTAAAGTTTGATTTCTGCTTGTATGTGAACATTCGTTTTATGAAAGCTGTTTGAAACGATTTTTAAGTTTCCATCATTGTTCCTCAGTGGCGTAACTAGGGTATGGCAGGCATGGCATGTGCCATGGGCGCCAACTGAAGGGGGGCGCGAAAAGCACCTAACGTAAAAATATTTATATAGAGATAAATATGAGTATTAAAAAACTACGTAGGCAAATGAGAGGCATTACGAGAAATGGAAAAATGCAAGATGAAATATCTTGTTCTCAAGAAAACATCACAAATCTACGTTATATTGAAAGGGACCTCTCAAGAAGGCTAAGGGCTAAGGGTTTTACTAAATTACTAACAGATGTTAAACAAATTTGTAGTTTTCTTTAGAAAATAAAACGTAAGCAACCTATCGCCCGAGATGGGCGCAAGATCGGTGTTTGCCATAGGCGCCATTTACCCTAGGTACGCCTCTGTTGTTACTGGTTGTATGTTTCCGTTTATTTCCTAATATTTTCCCATTATAAAACTTTAATTACAACTGCAATATAACTTATAGAACATGAACAAATATTATAACAGGAAATAATATGTTTGAAAAATTTTTAATTTCCGATTGATATTACGTCCTCGAGTATGGTGTAATATTTTCGATTTTTGAAATGGTGAGTGTTTGGGGTTCAATTAAAATTTTACAAACGATGTTGATGGACATTTAGAACCTTCAATGTCTATACCTACTTGGACCCCACTTTAATCCAAAACTAGAGAGCCGAATTTGAATGCGATCATGTTTATGATTTAACTCCTATCAGAGCTAATTAGAAACACTTTCGAATAATCACTAGATTTTGACTTATGACAATGCACGGGGAATGATAGTTTGTCCATACAATGAGTTAGTATAAAAATGTTGCCTAAATCGAGATTTTTAAATTAACTTTAGAATTCGTCCAAATGCATTTTTTACCTATCCAGTAATTGAACAAATCTGAATAATGCCACTATCAGAGATGAAAAGCGTGGAATTTATTACAAAAAAAAAACAATAGAATATTTTTTTGAAGACATATTTCATTCAATTCCAATTGCAAAACAGATCTGATCCCCTGAATAAATTATTCCTTTTTGAGTAATCAACATCAAAAGATGCACCCTCTATATTTTAATAAACTACATTACCCTTTCGATAATTTCCGAAAATTTATCTTAAATTGCAGCAATTAAGATCTTTTAGTTCTAGTATATCTATTAATTATGCATCAAACATATTTTTTCCGTTTATAATTACTGTATAACAAACTTAATAGATTATTTATCATGAGTTTAAATGATGAAATATTTACGTAATTAACAGTAATGAGACATTAGTTTCTCCCCTTCTATATTCTCTACTAATGGCAGTTTGTAATTTTTTTTCTCTCGCTCTGTCGTTATTCCCTTACACTTCTATTCTATAATCGAAATTAATCAAATCCATACCGGGAATTCATTTCTACCTCAAATTTCCGAACGATCTAGAGAATATATCCTCATAAATTCCATTGTTCCATGAATTGGATTAATTAATTAATCATGGGATTTATTGGAAAATTTCGTTTGTCAATCAAACTTTCACGTAATCAAAATAAAGAGACAACAAACAATTGTTGTAATTCTATAAGTACTCAATTAAAATTTGATAAAGGTGAATTATTCTCATTAGACTAAAGCGGTGAAATGTCGTCAAGACTGTTTGTTAATTATAAAACGTTGTTATACTAAATAGTATACAATTCAATACGTGGTATGTTGCTGATGGCACATGAATATATCACGCTGATTGATTAATTTTACCATTAAATGATTAATGACACCTTTCTTGGTTGTTTGACAACAATAGAGACAATTATAGCATGAATTATTTATGTGTCCTCAATTTTTTTTTGATAATAGTAGTGAAATAAATTAGTCTATTATTAAATTAAATTGTTGTACCGATTTCCTAATTGGTTATGCAATATCAAAAAAAATCCCACACTATAATGTAAAGTATATTGTAGGTTTGACTAATGCAAATATTTAAATAATAAACGGTCCTGCCGTATGTACAAACTCTTCTAACTTGATAAACAATGAAAATCAATTTTTGAATCATTAATAAACGTAAGACAACAGAGTCGAGCTTTTATAATAATGAACACATCACAAATCAAACAGTTATTTATGATTTTATTTTATTTTTTTCTTTTAATTTTACGACCATGACAGGCCAATTAATTTAACTTGAGTAAATTTATGAAACTACAAGATAAAATAATTATCATGATAGTTGAAAGAATTGTGAGAATGTTTGAAGCATGATTCATTTATAAACTCGACGTTTTTGTTTTTATTAATTATTATGTTTTTTGTTTTTAATATTAGAGATAGAGGAGCAGGTTTTTTTCATCGTTTAAATCAATAAAATTATCTTTTCAAATACCGACAATCATAATAACATAGACATGGAAGAAAACGAAAACGAAAGTTTATATTATATTGTAATAATTTGAGACAAACATAATGAAGTTGTTGAACAACTTTTGACACTTTTAAATAGTTGTATTTACGAGCGAACAAAAATTTGCAGTTTAAACTCGAAATTATCTATGATTTAGTGTTAATTGATGCTGTTTAGTTTAGTCGAGAACATTTAAATATTATTAATTATTATTTATGATACATTTGGATACGCCTCTTTCAAACATTCTAGTTTAGATAAGTATCTAATTTTGTTACTACTTAATCAGAAAATTTACTACAAGTACAAATATTTGCATTTAAGTATACGGTTAATTCTGTATGTCTAGTTGATCTGCAAAATTTCTAGTTCTATTTACTACTTAGTTATTATGTTTAAATGTCGGCAATTTAATGTTTGTTCCTATATACATTTAGTTGGAAACAGTTATTTTCTGTATATTTCAAAATTACACATTACATTAACAATTTGAATAGTGCAGTAGAAAAATGATGATGAAGTGTCTGTAATGGATGGTCCTCTTTTGCGCTGAACAACAATGATTTATGCCGCGATTTGCTTTTCAGTTTGCAGTTATAAAATAATTGAAAACATCCTGTGTTTCAGGGACAAACCTTAGGCGAACTATTGAAAAGTATAGATGATTATCCATTTTTGGCATAAAAATATATAAAACATTCCAGAATTGTGAATAGTAACAATTAACATGGACCTCACACACTAGATGACCTATACTTGGTCATTAATCTAAAAAAAGTCAAACAAACAACCTTAAGATGAAGAGCTAATTTTTTATTGATTCATTCCATAATTTTCCGTTTATTTAAATTTCCAGGAATAACTGTTACAGAATTTTGTTGGAAAAATAAAATTTTAGTTCAATTCCTTCCAGTTATGAAAAATTCAATTGGAACTTTTCCATCACAATCTGACCACTTAACATTTATGTATAGGTATATGTGATTGGCGTTTTCAATCAATCCCACCTGTCTACAGATAATTGGATTCAGAACTTTATTTGACAAGGTATGATCGAAGTTGATTTTACTTGTATATTTGTTTTGCGGCAATATGTAGGATGAACAATTGATGGAACTCGACAGGATAAATGGCGACAACACTACATGTACAAGAAGTAAATACTTATTAACACTTTTCTTTTTGGTGTTCAAATACTATTGATTTAAAAATTACACTTGCGCAAATTAAATTTGATGTAAACGTGAATTGAGATTGCTTACTGGCACACTGGCAGGAATTGAATTGTTTTGGGTAATTATTGATAAAATCTTTTGTTGTGCCAAAAACTCAATAACTTGGTCAAGGTTTTACTAAACGTACAAATTTAAGGTTTCTAGTTCCTTTAGCAATTTCTTGTTGAACATTAATGGTTATAGATAAACAGTACAGTTGAACGAATTCGCTCCCAAACCAGGAGGAGATAAACAACCTGCAAATTTACAGGTTTGTATTAGTGGTCGCTTTCCGGCAAAGATAAGGCGACCGGCTTGGTACTTTAAGTAATATGTTGTTGACCTTTACAATAGTTAATTGCTGTGAAATAAATTATAACAATTTTGAATAGTTTTGTAATAACAGTGCAAATGAAGACAATTTTCATTAGAAGTTCAACTATTGGAAATTAATTAGTAATTATTCTAATTTTATGGTGATCGTTTTCGTTATTCTTTTACGTTTCTGTAAGGTGATTTATAATTTTTGGTATTTATTACAAGGTGTTAATGGTGGCAAATTTTATTAAAATTGGAACGTATCCAAATATCGTCTAAAATTTATCTCTACAATTAATGTTAGAGTACTACAGGAAGTAATCTTGGGAATTGCCTTAACCGGTTTTAATAAGTTAGGAATCGTTGAATTAAATTGTGACCGTACAACCATTTGACTTTACCAGTTTTAACCATTCCTTGTTAATTAGTAGAAATTTGATATTTTAACATCAACAACAACGGATTAACAATTCCACGAATCATGTCTTTTACGAATTTATTTTTTATAAACTTTAATTAAGACAATTTTATTATTTAAAATCAATTTCAAAAGGAAACGGATGGATCAAGTTCAATTTAAATTATCCCTTAAATTGGTTTTGTATATGTGGTGGCACAATGTCGGATCCGTTTCGTATTTAATTAATTTAAATTTAATTTCAACCACGACCCTTAGATCCTTTTCGAATTTTCTGTGGTTGTGAATTAATCAACAATCAACGGTTATGTCTCATGTAAACTGCATTTATATGCAACTCAACGGAATATAAATGTGGTAACTTTAATTAAAATAGAAAGAATGTTTTCGTCAAGCTTCAAAACCACTAATTACATACTACATATATTTACCTTTTGTTTATTAAACAAAACCACAACAGTATTTATTTAAAATATAATTAGAATCTGTCTATAATGAATCTATTAACCGTATACAGTTTATTTCATGCGATTATTGTCAAATACAATAACTTCATCAAGGTTTCAGTTACGGGTCACTAAAATCACGGGCAATCGCTCATTGCATTACAATTATTAATTATTCAGTTTGATTGAATAGCATTTTTAGCAGTTATTATTATACATACAACGCTGAGATGAGAGTAATTGGTGCTTCTAAGAGCTTCAAAAAAATCAACAATAACTATTTTTATACAAACTGTATGGTGGACGTGTCTCAAAGCAAATAAATTTAAATTTACATTCTGGTAACAAAAAACAATAAATATAGTTTATTCTATTGATCAAGAATATGCAATTGCGCCATTTAGAATAGTAGTTTAGATAAGTTTCAAGGGGTTGTAAATGATAAAATCTGCCGACACAACTAGTTATTTATCAAATCAGAGAATAAATTCAACAACATTTATCGGATAGCAAAATTATAGTTGAAGATTCATAGGAATAATAGGATACTGTACGTGAAGATCAAGGACAATAGGTTTAGATAACAAATACTTTATATAGTAATACATATATGCATACTATAATAGTCATTGTTCCATCCACATAGCCACATATTTAATCACAGTTTCTATATTAAGCTGATTTATAAAGGGTATATTGTTGAAAACGGCGGCTTATTATTATCATGAAATCATCAGAATATGAAAACATTGAAGAAATTATGCACTTTTCAAACTTTTTTTATAAGTCACTAGCGAAATTCCTTTTAGTTGAAATTATGCAAGAACACATAAAAAATACTAAATGAGTTGCTGTAAACTAAGTGTACAAAGAAAATTGTGGATGGAAATTGGTAGGATGACGACAAAGACTCGCTTGTTTTAACGGCAATCTTATCTGGTAATTAGGCGACACTTTCTATGATGCTTTTCAGTTTATGTGTTTTTCAAATTAGCCCAAGTCTCTTCTACTTTGTATTTTACAACAAGGAAAATACTAAAATTCGATAAGAGATAAAGGGTAAGACATAACTGATAACACCTTTTATGAAGGTTAATGGAAAGATACATGAACGTAAACAAAATAGAAACAAGAAAGTTGCTGACTTTTAACTGGTCTCGTAAGAATATTCACCTGAAACGCGGAATAAGAAGGGAAATACACTAATTACGTAGATCTATTTTGTTTTATTTATGTTATAAGTTTTTTAAGTTCCTAGCAAAGGGAACTAATTTTCAAGTCGGAAATTATTATCAATCTAAATAGGGAAGAAATTAAGTTTTATATTGTTCCTTATTTGACTTGATCAGCTAATTACACTAGAGCATAACTTAACAAATTACCGACATACTAAAAAGCTTTCTAAATAAAATAAATTAATTTAAGTTCGTATTTATTCTTTCTACATAAAAATACTTTGGAACAAAAAAAACTACATTACAGACTACTATTTAATTAAGTTCTCAACTTTCTCTTACTATTATTCATTGTTCACAGACTATCAAATTTGGGATTTTCAATTTGATTTTCTATGTTTTTCATAAAAATCACGCCCGTAAAGGAATGGAGTTTCGCTCAAATTTTCACTTTAACAGTTACTAATTCTTTATGCACCCCTCCTCATTTATATTTTATTTTTACATCAAAATAATCCACTTTGATAAACTTTTCAGCCCTTTTTTTCAGGTTTTCTAATTTCCTCGTGCCTTGTCGATATTATCAGAGAACCGGAGCGGGCTTTTTTCTGCTGCCATCAAAGCCTGAGGTTCCAATTAACAAAGCTGCCACGTGTAGTGATTGTGACATGAGAAGGGCTTTTTTGGATTTTGCCGAATACACAACCACCAATTCAACATGTTCAATTTCAGGTAATGAAATCGTTTGATAACCAAAATTCATTTGTAATCATCTTCTTTTAGCGGCAATATGATGGAAAATATGCTGCTGGTAGTAGAATATTTGTGGTAGTTTTGATGATTATTGTCGTTGATTAATTGGTTGGATTTTGTTTTTCATAAGGAAATAAACAGCGGAAATTCATTTTCTAATGTACGATTAGTGATTTAGAAAAAAAATCTTTTTAATAACTTTCAGGCTCTTTGCTTTGATTAGCTATTCCGAAGTTACCTACTGCGTTGAGAATTTTAAGGAACATTAATTTTCCAAATAACTGTAAGGAACGTTCACGTTAAATTGCTCTTGGATCTCTTGGAGTTTATTACTTTTACCTAGAGGTTCAATTAAGTCGAAATATTGCAACATTTTTTAGTCCCCTCTCATTTGGCGCATATTACATTGTAAAACAAAATAATGACTAGCATTTTTGTTCTCTCATTACTTAAAGTTACTGGCGGCTCTCTTAGATCATTCAATCACTTATCAGTAATAATCAATAAAGAAAATATTTAGTAATTTGTTAGTATATCGACGTCTAAAATTCTGCAATCGACAGACTCCTTACTTTATTGTTGGATTATGAATTGCACACAATATTTTATTGATTTACATCTGACTGAAGGGATGAAACATGGTATGCTGATATGAGTCACCAGGTATTATTTCTTTTGTATAAAGGGATGTGCGATCACGTTGCAAACGACATTATATTAGAAAAGGGATCAGAAAATTTACAGGTGTGTGCACCAGAAGATTTCTATTTAAATAATAATTGAATTTTGTTGGATCAGTAACTATACAACATGTTACAATAGAAATTTTGTGTAAGAACATGGGTTGAAGAACAAAAAGTAACAGACAATGAGTCTGCAGAATTCGAATAGAATAGTCTCAATGAAAAGTGAAGAATGTTTTGAAACTGACTTGATTGGGTATTGTTGAAGTTGTTATTATGTTGTAGTAGTAGTTGTCTAAATGTTTCTTGTCTTCAGATAATATAGAGAAAATGAGTAAGAAATGTAATAGCTTCGTCCCATAGCGTCCCTTAATAGTATTTATTGTTAATGTCGATAAAAAACAAGACATTATTGCAACATAATAATCACTTGAATAGCGAAAATTGCTTTGTCACAAATGTTTGTCGTTGTAGACAACCAAGCAAGAGAAATGTCGGTGTACTTGGGATGATAGTGTGCTGATTGCATCGGGATTATGGTGGATAAACGTAGATTAACGCAACCCCATCTGACACCCCAACAACAATTTCAACTCTTTCATCGCTTGACTGTAATTGTTTAACAAACGAAAATTAATCATATTTTCGAAATACGTATATACATATTCAATGTGTATATGAAAACACGATAAAATCTAATTAGAGATAAATTGATTTGGATGTGTAAGCTAGAAGCTAAAAAAAAGTTTCATTGCTATAAAACCAATCCCCCAAATTCGTCGATATAAAATCTTGAAATTATTTTCAAGAAATTCTCTCGGAAATGCCAAGATAACGCACACCAGCAGCAACAACTCTAGTTGGGGGTAAAAGTAAGGACATTTTACGATGGCTATAAAACATTCCGATATAAACTTGCTGAAAACTTGACTTTCAATATTTGAGTGAAATGTAATCAAAGTGAAATTAAAGTGCTATAAAAAATACTCGTTAAACCTGAAATTATCTACCATTAAATATATTTAAATAACTACAAATGATCAACAATATTATAAAAAGAAAATGATTGATTTTATAATGTAATTTTGTAGAACTATAAAAGTGTTTAGAACAATAAAAACAACTGAATTTATAAATATATGTATGTGGTCACACAAATATAAATTTATGCATATTAAACAACAGAAAGAAATGATATATAAACTAGAATATTGTGGACTGTAATCTGGAAAGCTTTTGCTAATACTAAATATTGTTTTAAAACAGTGTAGCCAAGAGTAAATTTAACAAAAAGCCAGCATTGAATTTGTTATGTAGTGAAAAAGCTGGAAAGTGAACAGACGGTGGTCCTTTATTTTAGTTATGACATCCGCGGCCAACAGACCATGAAATAGAGAATATGTAACCAGATTTTCCTAAATGAACCTGAATATATCACTTACATAGTATACATGTGGGAATTTTTCATTATAACAATCGTCTACAACTCATACTCAATTTTAATTAGAATTGTTCGCAATTTATTTTTCAAAATGAAACGGGATGTGTTTGGGTTAAGTTAGATTGATTTAGAACTTTCCACATGCTAAACATCAGTCGCATGAGTGATCAAACTGTCGGTTTGTTGCATTTTGGATAGAAATTCTTCTCTGTTAACGAATACATATGTCGAATTTATTTTGTATAATCGTTTCATGGTCAACGTTCACAAGTTTTAATTGGAATTTTCAATCAATCAACTTTTAGAGTAGATAGATTTAACAAGTTTGTCGTTACAATTATTGATAGCTTTAAAAATATTAACGTCTACTCAATACTGTTATTAAATTATCGATTAAAATATAATCCGAGAACTTGTTAGTGTTGTTTCGAATGTACGTACATTATGGGTTATTAATTGTAAATGTTATCAATTGACAATGTATGTACATGCATTTGTGATGCATTGATATTACAATGAATGATTTTTTGTTTTGGTGACATTATATCTAAAGTTTCAACATATACACATACACTTCACAATTACGATAAAGCCCCTATTGTCTCTTTAAATACAAACACTAATTTGTCTATAAAGCTGGAAATTTCTATTGTTTTAATTTGAAAATAATTTCAAATTCAACTCAATATTTTTGATAAAATTTAATTAAATATAAGCATCGTTTGAATCGTTATTTTTTATACTACCATGATACTGCTACTATTATATACTTCCCTGACTATATTTCCACATATTTCAAAAGCTCGTATTCAGAAATAGCCTCGCATCGCTACAAATGTAAAACGAAAATAAGACTACGGTGCGGCCAAAGTTATCACACCTACGGGATTTCCTTCAAACCAATAAAACATAGGCAAAAGGATCAAAAATATAGTGCACACTTTGGCTATAAACTAAAATAGGTGTAGGATATTCACATACAAAAGTGACTGCTTGCGATTCCATCGGGAACTTTCGGTCAGCAGAAACATCTCCAAAAAAAAAGAATGTTCTCACAAAAACAGGAGAAAATATACGATTCATAGTCTAATTTGCATTGGCAACATATTCATACTATGTGTTTTTCTTTCTTTACTAGGCAATCTAAATTGTATCTCTAAGACAACTTTCCCCAACTTTAACGGTTAGATATTTTATAAAAGGGTGGAATGTACTTATGGTATTGAATATAAAGTTATGTGCAACCGGATTTGAATACGAAAAAAGGCAAAAATTGAACCTAATTTTTATACAGCGTAGGAAAAGCAATGAATTCAAACACGATAAAATAAGGCTCATCAATTTCGAAAGTTTATGATTGCCCTAATGTAAAGTTGTAAATCTTATATGGTATTTTTGATACCACTTTACCTTTTTTTAGTATAGTTCTGATTTATTTTGCATCCAAGTATTTTCGTAACTATTTTGAATGATACGAAAAGGGCAGGACATTTTCGTAGTACATACAATAAATGACAAAGTTTATTACAGAAACTATAAATAAAAAGACTAATATTGAAAGTTTGACTAGACTTTATGTAAGAAAAAATAGCATTAATTGAAACTTCATTGTAATTATTCGAGATTGGTAGAAAAATATTGGTATTTCTTTTCCAATTAAAAATGATTAGTACGTAAATAGAAAAGGGAATGAACTCATTTCAAAGTTTAATTACTGTTTCCTTAATATTAACAAGTTCATATGTATAAATGCAAACTATTTTTCGGACGCTTTAGATTATTTTTATGAAGTGCATAATTAAAAGTTACTTAGACGTTTACCCTTTAATAAACTATTCTTTGATGGTTGAAAGTTAGGAAGGCCTCATTAATATTTTAAAATCGTTTAAGATAGTGCTGTTAATCAAATTGACGTCTTGAAAGCGATTGCATATGAAATAGGTACCGATCATCGTTAAAGAGAGTAATTTAAGAGTAAAAGCCCCATCTCTTTTGGGATTTTATCTAAAGATACCGTATTGATTATACATCAACTAAATCAACTCACGTTAATAGTTTGGACTCATTAAATATATCTATCATCAGAAATAAATACTGTCAACCATTTGTAAAGTAATTATAAATAGTTGATAATTGAAACTTTTGGAATTCATCGAGAATGTGGAATGCAAAACGTATAACCTTTTATAAAAATACATTAACCAATATTTAACGCCTCGATGGGCTGTCCAACAATCCTGAACATCTTTTGTGGAATTCTGAACTGTTCGAGAATGATGGGAATGTCAGTGTCTGGAATGTTGTAGTTTTGGATACATGCCGGAATGTATATACAAGTAACCGCGAGGCAAAACACCATAACATTAACAATGTTCGATAATTTGTCATATTTCCTTGAATACACCTATAAATTATCGATGATATCGCTTTAAAACATCCATCATAATAAGGGATACCTGCTTGTAAGAAATACTTTCAACAACTAGCTAGAACAAGAATAAATGGAACTTTTCCATGATAAACATTACATTTTGTAATACCTCAGAGAGAAGTTACTACCACTATCAGAAATGGACTCTGTACGTCTATCGCAATACTGAATCCCACCTTGGATAAAAAGGACAGCAATAAATATACGCCACCATCTATAATTCAGTATAACTGGCAGTTACAAGAGGGGGATTTAAGAATGGAAATGAGATCCACAGAGCCCACATGAGTAACATCTGGTTTTATGGGACGCCACTGTGAGATAGCGTATATACGCGTTATTTCAGCATTGCGATACACAAGAGACTTTGATATGTCCAGTGTTTGTGTTAAATGACGGAACATATCTGCGAAAACCATATTTTCGTATTATATACCACCATATTTTAATAACCAGCATCCGTTGTTGTAGTCGTTGGATGCAAATTTTGATTAGTCAGATTTTTATTATTGTTTTAGAGTTTTGTAATGTTGTAAAATAGGGAAAATTTTAGCCAATAAATACCGTAAAAAATCGTCTCAGTCACAAAAAGGGGGGAATTGAATATTTTTTAATTAATCCCAGATCACGCAGTACTAGAAAATTCAGAATTCGCCGTTGTTAAAATGGTGGTCTATAAAATTTTATTTTATTAGTCTACATAATGTGAATTAAATCTCAATTAGTTTCTTCCGTTTCTATTATATGCCAAATTAATTTTATTTTAATAATATCGAATTTAAAAAAAAATCGTCGTATTTATAAATTTCGAAATGGTTAGTTGAAAACAAATTGTTTAAGCGTCTTGACCAAGAATAAACATAAAACCTTTTACCTAGTCTTAAAAATGTACATTTAAGATGAACTACCATATGCGAATACACTGTAGAAAAATACATACTGGTAGATTTATAGGGTAGTAAAAACGTTGAGAGCCGTCGTGGCGTTTCAGCTTGCTTTTACTTGTGTTTCAGAAACGCATCTTTCTTGGCGGAAGACGATTTCGAGCACTACAAATATTCAAATGTCTGACGGATTTTAAGGGTTCCGACAATGATTTACGTTATAGTTACTACCAGAAAGACGGTACATTTTCGGGGCAAATCGTCGAAGAACTCCTATATACCGACACCATGTTATACATACATACATATTTACATAAAGTCATACTCAATTCTACTGTTTCACCCTTAGCGGTAAGAAACATAAAAAAGTAGAGTGAATGGTAGACTGTTGGATTAAAATATACAAACGTACAAGTTACAAATTAAAAATTCATTGTAGCAGGGTAGGTATCACTTGACATGTGAAACCATACGAAAATAGGAAAAAAACTGTGGCGTTCATTTAAATTTAATATTCAAATTGGGAACGTCGAGAATAAGCGGGAAATAATCAAAATTTAAAAGAATGTTTGACTTACCTTCATCAATTTTCTCGTTCTCCAGATCCCTGGATGCATAAGATTGAAGTACAAGCATTGAAATTAAGATGTATATGGTGCACATGATGATTCTATCTATTCTCGAAACAAAATTTCACTGACACACCCACAATCTGAAACAATAAAAAATAAATAAATTACGTCTTTATTGTTTCGATTATTAAATCGCTATCGTTAGGAAATGTCAAAATTTTATTCTAATGATTGTTCTTGTGAATGAGGTCGTTTATAAATTCAGTCACGATTTTGTAAGTATAGAGAGACTGTCTGTAAAATAAAATTCAATTACATGACTAGCCACTGAAATGCATCTACTTATGGAATATAATAAGTAGAGGCGGTAAGTACAAAGTGCATGTTAGTACCTATATTACAAATTCTAGTAATATTAAAGAGCATTCGGTTGTTATAGTAATACCTAATTCAAAGGATTTTATATTCAATGAAATGTTCACAGACAAAACAGAACGGAGAGGTAAACTGACCAAAGTTCTGGACCACCGCCAAACCACACCAGATAAACAGCCTGTCTACTATCATTGGAGCAAATAATCGAGATTATTTATCGAACTGATTATTATTTCATCTAGATAGGTTTAATTATTGTTTACGAATTAGATACTTTTAAGGCGATTAGAACAAAACGAATAGAAACAAAACGAAAGAACATTAAATGGAATTATTAAAACAAGAGATAAGTTGGCTGATAAACGTAGCGCTGGAAGAAATTATATTGTGATATGTCCTTATTTGATCTGATGGTATATTTTCATCAAAGATCAATACGAAAATACAACAAAACGCATTATTGAATAACAAAAATTGAATTGTAAAGAAAATAATATTTATAGATGTATATAAATTGTATTGTTGTTCAAACAAATAAATTTATTTTTGACAAAGGAAACAGATAAAGAACAACTCTCAAAAAAGCAATTGTAATAAGGCTGAACACCAAAGGTTGCACCCGCGAAACTTCTGGCTGAAATTGACGATTTTAAATAAAATCAATAGAATGTTAACAGGAAGAATACAAATGAATAAAATGCAAAAAGAACACGCTATATAGCTTTTCGATAGGTCGGCGATAAATGTTGAAATCAAAATATTTAAACTAAAATGTCGTGCTCATTTGCTTTCTGCTTTAATTTAACGAAAAAAATCTATTTTGCACGCGAGTATTCAAATGCTGATGGTAACATGATCTGGTTTCATCACCTTAAGGACCGGATCATCTTTCCTTCTTCAATCTCAATTTAAAGTCGGCCTTGCTTTAAATCAATCTTTGTATAAGAGATTGATTGCAATGAAGCAGAATTTGAGTGCGTGGCAAAGTAAAATGAGTCTACAATGTCCACTTTAAGTTGAGTTTTAGCTCCCTGACAAGCTTGCGACAGAGTCGCAATAGTCTATAACACAGATTCTTATGTAGGCTGCCAAGCTTGCGACAGGCGACAGAGAATACGTCGAACTCGGCGTTTTTTTTAAACCGGGGACAGAAACGCTCACCATAGTTTCTTATGGAGCATGCCACATTTGAGACAGAATCGCGGCGTTTTTATGGACAAGTTGCTTATAGTATTTAGAATTCTGTCGCAAGCTTGTCAGGAGGCTTAGGGACATTTTTAAATTATAAAAATCGAATACTGTCAAAATCCATTTACACATTTAAAAATCAATGATACGTCAATTTCAATTCTATGTTGAGTACACTACTGTGACAAATGAACTGTGATATTATTTGTACTGATTTTACAGTTACTGCAATTGTTATTGATACTGTTATTCTTTAATATTATCTATATAAATCGAATTTTTGTTTGCCATATTTTTACCAAATAAACAAAGATTAAGACACGATTTTTTTTAAGTGTTCCCACGACACTCCCTTTTGTAGGTTCCTTAGAGTTGTAGTTGATTACGTTGATAAATAAGAGGAGGCTGTATAATATATTTGCTTTTTGTTTTCAAAACCTCCGCCATCAACTTTTGATTATTTAGGAGAAAAAACAAACTGATCATTAATTATATTTGTAATAATAGATGACCATAAAAGCACATTTTGTAAATTATAGTTGTCATTTTATATATTTGCATACCTATTTGTTTAATGGTTGAGGGTGTCAAACGGACACATTACCTATTTTTAATATGATTTTAAAAGAGGGAACGATGTGAAATTTCAAGTACTTTACAAGCTGAAACTTTTACCCCCGAAAAAAAATTTAAATTGCATATCACATACATTCAGTGCGCATCATTTTAGGAAGGGCCATAAGTTAACTAACATATTACAGAGGGCTCATCCCCTACGTTGATGTTTCGTAAATGTGTACTAAACGTGGTTTTAGGACAACATCTGGCTGTGACAGGTAGATTTCAGTTTTAATGTTGAATATATAACTTGTCTCTAGATACTAAAACATAGACAGAATAGCTGCAGGATTTTGAACGTACAAAAGAAACGTGATGGGTGACTGGTGACATGTATTTTTTACCATAATAATCATTAGCATTTGATTATCTAAAATCTAAATAAATGTAGGCAAGTTTAGACAGCTCAAACTGGTTTTGCAAAAATCAACAATGAAAATACCCAATTTTAATTACTAAAGAAAGTTAAGTGGTACTTTTCCTCCCCGTAAGTTAAATAAATGTTTTCTACATTGCTCCGTAAAAAGTTAATCAAGGAAATAAATTTACTAAGAAGAAACGATTTCTTTTTACCTTTTCGCACAACTTTTGCTATTTTTCTTTTGTAACTTTTCTCATTACGTGCTGAATTCTCTACCTCTGTCAAATAATAGAGAATAAAATGAACGAAAAAAATATAGATTGAAAGTAAGAATGCATATAGCAAGAATACCTACAGATTAATGATGTGTTTCATTTTTTCAATTTACTAAAGTTACTGTTTAAATTGAATTCAAAACGCAATTATGAGTTAATGTTCAGACCAATGTAAAGACGGTGTTATAATGGGGCTCTGTATAGTTCATATTTTAAGTCTAACAAATCGTTTTGTTACAAGATTAGAGAAGCTTTTATTGATAGGTTGAAAGCGATTGCTCTAGTCTAAAACTGTGACACATGTTTTCGTTGTTTTAATTCAGTAATTTTAATCATTAAGACTGTTGTAAAACTATATGCAGCATTATTGCGATCTAAGTAGCTGCAACTATTGGGTTAATAGAAACTAAGGGTGGCTTTATAACTGTCATCTCAGACAGCTAATTCAACTATAATCAAGATAAAGTTGAGTGTGCCTAGATAAAAATAAGTGATATTGTTGGTTTTCTCTATAGTATAAATATAATGTGGTCAGTTGTTTTTATTGTTATAGCCGTCAACATTATTTAATTCTATGGCGTAAAAATACGACTGCGATATATTTTGTTGGCTTATTGCATCAATCGTAGCCAACTGCATTTGGCAGAATGTTCAGCCATGTCGTTGATACTTGAAAACATCATTCATTAATTTCTCGTTGAACATCCCCAATACAACGAGTGCAATGACACAAAACAGCATATCCTACCCTATGTTGTAAAAACCAAGGAAAATCAACCGACCAGAAAGTGGCCAAAGTAAGATTTAAGAATCTTATTGAACCATTAGAACTTCGAACTTTGTATTGTTGTGTGTGTAGGGACGACCTCATGTAGTATAATCACAAGGACGATAATCGCTAGATAATCGATATAAAAAGGGGCCTGGATTAGCGAGATTTGCTATTCGATACTGTCATTTATATTCGTTTAGCGGAGAGGGTCGTTTTGTTTGAAGGATAGGGGAGACAAACAGGACACGTATGCGCACATATTCGATGGCTTATTTACGGCTGTGAAAAATTGCGATTCGTCCATAAATGATAGTCTGTCATTTAACTCATTTGTTATTCTTTTATGTTATGTCAAAATATTAAACGTCGTTTTTGTGAATTAATATGCTATACAAATATTTTTTCTTTATAGTTCAATTTTTTATCTTCGATATAATCATTATTATGGGTTTATAAAAACTTTAGGACCAATTCCTCTTATAACTTTTCAAGTCGAAATACATAACTACCACAACAAACAATTTCCGGCTAAAAGAAGTTTGATTTGTGATTTAGTTCGACATAGGACCATTCCAGAAATGCCACAGTTTCGTTACTGGAAAACAGTTATTACATAGATTTGTCTTTGGGAAAAACTTGGGAGTCTTCTATGTTATTTCCTTGAAAAGAGGGAGAATTTGTTTTTTTTTATATATATACACTAAACTGATGACCGAGGGTTTGGACATTGTGATTGATACAGTTTTTCTATATCGTAAAAGCTGTCAGCGTTTCGACCCTCGGCAATAGTCGTCTTTAAAATTTAATCTGCAAAATCGTATGGTCAGCATTTTATAGATTTTATTGTACAGTTTTAAAACAATGCTACAAATATTTGTATGTACTTCTGTTTATATATACATGTGTAACTGGTAAGGCGAATACTAAATTCCCTATGAATGTCGAGAAATAAAAATATCTAGAACTGTCTGAATTATTGCAAAGTTGGAAAAGGAAGAAGAAAGTTCTTGCAGTCTGTGGCGGCTCATATATAACCATTCGCAATTTCCGTGTGTCCCGCGGTCCCTAACAGATACCAACGACCAAGATATGAACAAACTAGATATAAATGTGAAAAGGAAACAGTAAGATGGACGTCGAGAGATCTATGTAGGAGAAAGATGGCGACAGTCAATGTTAGACAAGTTATTACATCATATGACGGCACAAATTAATCAGAATAAAGTCTGGGGAAATTGTCTTATGGAATAGAGGGTTGAGGGGAGAATCTTTAAAGCATAACGACAACATTACTGGTTGAGACGATCTTTACGATTTTCACAATACTATATAAATATATTTATACGTTGATATTTACCGAAAATAGTCGAACTGATTTATTTATTTGGTAGTTTATCATTGTCATATTAAATTATTTGAAAACATCAACAATAATGAAAATAAGAAGGTACTTTTACCAATAATATCAGAAACATAAATATTACCAATGTGGCAGTATCAATGAACATACGCTTCAACGTAAGATTCAACAAAATACTTTTACAGTCTATTAAAGTTGCTGTTTCTTTATATTATGATTAATGACGATTTCATTGTGTTGGTTTTCTTCAGCAAATAGTAATTTAAAGTTTATAATTTGGAAGTGCAGTCTGACACGACCAGAGGTCTAAGCTTAGTTAGTTAAAGGCTATGAGAAAACTAATTCTGCCATCAACAGTAAGTATAGTTTCTTATTTGTAGCTAAATATGATGCGTCCTATCACATACAGACGTGCATTAGCGATAAAACTAAAGTAAGACGATGACAGACGGAGTGCCGCCCTTTCCATGTCTTACTTACTCGTTAAAGATTTTCACTTAACAGCTTTACCTGGTCGAAACAATTAAAACTTTCGTGTGCAAGGTTTGGCAGTTGTAAATTTAAACCAGACAACATAACAGAAACGAAACAATTACAATAATTTCTATTATGATATATATAAAGTCTAAATATCTCTAATAAATGGTGAAGTAACTTAGAATAGGTATTTGTCTAGACAAACAAAGTTTATATTCTCTTGTTTCCTAGATGTACTATCACGACTGTAGATTAGGACAAAAATAAACAGTTAATCTAAGAGACAATCCTATTAGAATGGATGGTAAATTGGTACCAGAAAGAACTTGATATTCAGTTTCGTATGGTTGCAAAATTTAAAGGCTAGTGCAACTAAAGATTGCTAAAATCAGTAATTTTTATTAAATAATTGAATACTTCTAGTTTCGTCTAGTAAAACTATTTAAGTGCTTTGTTGTGTAATGGGCAGTGATGCGGTTGGAAGAATTCAGGATAATGGTAATGCAATGTTATGGACGTTGAATGAATCAGAATTGCCAAAGGCTGTAGGGTTTTCGATCAGTTGCCAATCTATCCTTTCAATACATTCCCCATTACTATCACTAACGAAATGATGTAGTCGAGATTCTTCAATCGTATTAACTATTACTAAGACGATTTATAACAACAGTAATTAATTTCTTACTATTTAGATAAGATTTGTTGTTACAATTACATTGAAAATTCAGATGTTAGCAACGTGTTATCCCCAGCTTAAGCTTCTAAATCCGTCGACTGTTACCACGTGGTCAGCCTGCGGCGAACAAACTAGAGGGAGGCTCAACTCAATAATGATAAGGGTCAGCAATTGAAATGACCCTCACATGTTCAGATACAAGCAGTTATCCCTAATTCAACGAATGCAACCTGCACTTTATGGTACTATCAATCGCTTGCGATCTTAATAGAATAACATATAAAAAAAGGAAATAAAAATATTGCTTAGCTTTTATTTTTTTAGCAAAGAAAGCAACAATTCCTTTTGAATTGATTTTATGTAGAGTAGGATGTTGCTATTGTTAAACAATACTTTTCTCGAATAAACTTAATATTTAATAAATTATTAATCGGATACACTCATCAAATTCAGCTTTTCGTTAAAGTTTTCAATTCACTTACATCAATTTTTGTTTGCTTTATTTAAAACATCAAAAGAAAATTTAATCCTTAATAACCTCGACAGCTCTCGCAGACAAATTTATACAAACATAGCGAACTATCTATAAAGTAATATAATTCTATCAATCAGTTACGAAACATCAATCAGGATCAGTTAGGCAGAGCCTATCGAGGGTATTTTATTAGTTGGAGCATCAGAAATGAGACTCATGCAAATGCACCTCTGACTGGAACAAGTAATCAAATGCATTTCTAGAATTCCTGGAGCTCGTACATATAATTTGTTTTAGATAGAGAAGGGAACATTTTGAAAGCAACCTTGTTGCAATACGCTGTAGATGTTGAAAGCACTACGATTAAAGGTTTATATTAATTAAAATGATATTGAATTTTGTAAATTCATTAGCAATAAAGTTCTGTATAAATGCATGACTAAATGTAATTTAGACAGTAGAATTTGCTTTATCAAATCAGTTCTAGGAAATTTCAAGTGTACACTGTAATATTATTGAATATACGAGTACTTTTTTCTATTAATTTCTACAATTGAAAATTCACTATAATAACAGCCTAAATCTACGCTATCACATTTTCATTTATAATTCTACTGTAGTTTTAGCTATGTAATAGAACTAATTATTCTCATAAAATTATTATCCAACATGCATAAACGACTATTAATAATGCACATCAGTATTGAACCATAAAAATGCAACCAAATTTGTTTCCATAATATGTTGCACGCATTCATATTACTAGAGGTTAATGTCTGTTTTATGTTGCTCAAATTAAATATTACGTGTCTATGTCTGTATATTCAAAAATAGATTTACGGACATTTTCTAAAATTAATAGAATGTTAATGTGTTTTGATCGTCACGTCTTCATAAAATACGAATAATAAATATAGACGCCACGTGGCGTCGTTGCCTGTGTCTCTGTTGTTTGGGATGACTCGGCATAAAATGTAGATTAATGGAGGCGTGACAAAGTTTCTAATAGAGATGCGCCAGAAGGGCACCAATACAAAACTATGTGACTAGAGTACACTTCCTAGTGCTTGGGAAATGTCCAGATGTTCACTGTTGACCTGGCTAATGGAACCACCGTGTTTTCCAAGCTTTATCATTCTTACAGAACCGTCACTCACCTCGGTCGATTGTTTACTACCACTAACACTACTATTAGATAAAAGGAAATGTTAACACTGACCGATGAATTACATGGTAGTGTTTGTTTCAAGAAATTACAAAGTAGACGAATTGGTTTGTTTTTTAACGAACACCACAAATGTTTTCATAACTATAGTGAAGGATTCTATCTCATTTTGAAGATGCGTCCATTTAGACACACTCTTAGAAAAACACGATATCATTCTCTATTGAATTAAGTATAATGAACTTATTCTTTCAATTACATTTAATCAAAGTCTGGTTCTGACCCCAAGTAAACGATTGTCGTCGAAAATAGGAAAATCGAATACTCGTAGTTTGTCATGCAAATTTAATTCGAATAAGAGGTCCAGAAAAAGAAGAACGAGAGCAAACATTGTTTAAACGAACAAAATAACATTTGTCATATTGTCAGTATTTGTCAGCATTCAAACGCAAATCGTTCTATTGACGTCAAACAAACATGCAGTTAACATTCAAATAAATTTTAACGTTATTAAGTTAAAATGCCAATATAAACAGAGATGTATGTAACTATTATAAAATTGACCAATTGCAATATATACATACATACAAGTGTATACATTGAGCGAACAAGAGAGAATAAATATATTGCAATTATTAACTTAATAAATGTTAGTTTGAACAAAACACAACATAGGAACATGTCTATAGATATATATATATATATACCTACTACAATCAAACGAACCAGATAGAGTAACGTAATCAATAGAACGGAAACCATTTAGTCTCACCGATTTCGTTTCAAAGATTGGAAAATAGAAGAACATCGAAGCGCACAAATGTTACTTTTTATTTGCGAGAATCCGAACGAAGAATTAATCAAAAGTCTTCTGAAGCAGACAATAGCCTTAAAAGAAAATGATAATAACAATAAATCAATAAGCCTCTTTTCGTTTCTATAAAACAAAAACAAAGCCTCTTACCTTTCACAAATTCAAATCCAATTTTATTACAGAAACTTAATACATAGAAGCAACGTTTGTTTACGCATAATTAGGTGAGCTAATTAAGAAAAAATGATTTCTGTTGATAAATTAAAACAGTACGGATTCCGACTTGATAATGTATAAAAATAGAAGTATGAGACGGCAAATATATTTTACAATTGATCAAATATTATCTGAAGACTACTGACATTGTCATAGGGACGATGAATCTATTGAAAATGGTAATAAATGTGTTTTATATATGGAAGCTCAGTTGATGATCAATTGTGAGGCTTTTCGATGTCGAAATATCAAGTTTAATAAACTGTGAGGTGGTATCTTGTACACGTCAACGGTATCTGCTGTTTTGACGCCATCTTGTTATGATAGAGATAATAACTATCTAATTCTTTTATGATGAAGACAGCTGTCGTGGCATCCAACATCTCAAGACTAAATCTATACACTAGTATTTTCTAATTGGAACTATTTTACTAAATATAAATAGGACTTGTTGTGAATAAAAATTGCAAAATAAATAATCCATTCTACTACAAAATTATAGATTTCCTCTGTATTTAATCTAACATGTTGATATGTATCGTGAATTGGAAATCACGAACATATAATACGTAATGCAGCTAAGATCATATCACAGAGCAAATGTCAGTTGGCATTATATTGTCCAAATGAATGGTTACGATGAGCCTCCATCATATGCCAAAGCAAAACCAGATTTATAATGGACGATTGTAGGAGACCAACTAAATAGTAATGTCGATTGAAATGCAATTCTATAGGGCGTAAAATTGGATACATATACTACTGATATGATGTATTGTCGACATCTCACTACTCCCAACTGACTATTTCTTGAAACGTTCAACATTTATCACTGGTACGACAACCTATTGAAGGGATATTTAAATAATTGTACCATCAAAATTGACGCCAAACAATAAAGCTGCATGGCATGATTTTAACGATTTATCGAAGGAATAGAACCGTAACTCATCTTTACGGCTATATTTGAGTATATGTGACTTATAGGTACATATTTGACAAAGATGTACTTAGTAAAGAGCTTATCACAGAGAAATAAGGTCTGTCCATCCGTAATTCTTAACAAACGTTATGTACGGGTTCCTTGATAGAATTCGCCAAAGAAGAATGTTTGCGTGATCCCCTAACGTATCTTCCAATGGGAACAATGTCATATACCGTTCCAATTGCACATTATATGTTTAATCCTATTACAGAATACGTGAGCGTTCTCTAACCGCATATCGCACATCAATGTAATTTTAGACGATCCCTCAAATGCGTTTTCGCATTACAAATATTTGCAATCGAATTGAATGAAACATGGAAATAAAGTATTCGCTTTGGTAGTACTTTGTATTCGCTACAATATCTTCTTTAAACAATAAACTCAGTTTATCTTAATAGAAGTGGAAGAAAATAGTCCATTTTCTGATAGTATTTCTTTTGTGTAGGTACAAAATGTTTACAGTACGTAACATACACCTTTTTCTTAAAAAAAACTACTTCACCTGTAATTGCAACACGTTTTCAGATAGACTTCATGTATAAAGAATGCGCAAGGTATTCATTATCTTTAAACAGTTTCAGCATTGGCTAAACGAAAAATATGATGGCTTACGTAAAGGAACAAGAAACGATTTAAGACTGATGACATGATAGTAATATAACCAAAACAAAATGTTTTTGAATGTAGATTAAGTGCAATAGAAATGCCAACTTCTGATTTTGATTGAAAGTTTTAAACGATTAACAGTTCAATTAAAACTAACAAATCGATATGCGGTTGGACGCTCACAGGATAATCCAAGTTGAATTGAAAAATGAAAGAGAATTGAAGTTTCAATAGAATGAAATCCAACTGAACACAAAAAAAAACTAAACCTTATTCGAAAGCTATAGCCCCAAATGAGAAAAATATTTACTAAAATGGAGTGTGAATAAACCAAAAATAGGTTTTTCTAGATTGAGTTAATCTCAAAGCAATAATAATCATGAACATACATTTATAAAAGATAGAAAAAAGGAATTTAAAAGATTTTATGTAAATATAATAGAATTGTTTAGTGTCACAGAATATTAGGAATGTAAAGCTAAAGAGAATGCTGTTAGTCTAGTCGTAATTTTGCTGTTTTGTCTAGCGCAAAATTTAATTAATAAGGGACTTGAATTGGGATTGTGGGGAGTAAACTTGCACTCATGTGTTTATCTTGAGTATTAAAGTGTTAATAGGATCTATGAGCACAGTAGGAGATTATGCAACGGTTGTGGTCGCTTCTAAATAAGTTCCTTTTCGAAATATTGTCATTGGTGAGCAAACCAAGAAATTGCTCATAAACAGTGATGCGATGTAATAAAATAACAGTTTATTACTCAACAAAAGACTGAAATAGCAAAAATATACTAAGATAGAAGATATATTTAATTATCCCTATAAAGTTGGATTGGATCATGATTTTAGAATTAATCAAATTCTTAAGCCGCTAGGTAAATTTCTTTAACAGTTCAAAAGTAGACAACAGATTTTAAATAAAATATTTTAGCAAATAATTCTCCTGGATATTCGTGATTATTGTCAACGTGATACTAACATTAATTTCACGCATAGTAGAGTGGATTTCCCTGTTCTCAGCATTCTGATAATTAATAGTGTAGCAAGGATTTTCCTATTATCGAGTTAAATATCTTGAACGGGGTGCGTATTTATTAGGAAAAGTTTACAAAGTAATCGGTTTTTAAGATTATCTCTGGAAATTGAATTTAACTTCTTTTGACTACGCTCCAAGTTCTTTCGACAAACATGTCGATTGCTTGCTATTTTAAATGTAAACATTGTACCATCTTTAACTCAATACGACAAACTCAAGATACAAGCAGACAGATTGTCGAAAAAGATGAAAAAAATAACATATATATATATATATATATATATATATATATATATATATAAAACGACAAACCATTTTTATTAGTTTATCGATTTTGTTAAACCAGAAAGCTCGAGCAGTTATGATTAATATTTTTATTCAGTAAATTTCTAAAAGTTATTCTAACATTTACGAACCAGAGATATTACAGAGAACAACAAAGGTGTTGTCATATTCCATTATCTTCGTATGCACAACTCATTATTCATGACATTCTTCTCATTAAAGACAAAATCGCTACAGTAAAGTTCTCTACAACTACAAATTAATGTTGCATTATGGGAAAATTGTAAGTAATGTTGAAGGTTGTAGTATCAGTGTCGCACCAAATAATCATATTACGTAGTTCAAAGTTTACGTCGTTTAATTACAAACAACGCATGAGTATTGTAACTTGGTGGCGATTTTACTTATTCTCTGGCAAATATTAACATTACTGTTGTCTATTTCAACATTGCCGACTTCTGGAAACGCCAAAGCTAATTGTAGTGGTTTCGTGTTTCTCATGAATTTGAATTATACTACTACGTATTAGTACATCTGAGGCGAACGGAATGATGTAGAAATGTTATTTCCGAACACAATAGGCCATTTTCTGTTGAATTCATTGCGTATAGAGAGTTGGTTTTAGCGAAAACAACTAGCAAAAATAGATAAACAATTAGGTTTAATACATGAAAGACGTCAATTAATGTTTATAATTGATACTGAACTAAGGAAAAAAATAAATAATTCAAGACAGTAGGTTAAGATTTATTTTTAAATATCCATTAGCGTTTATTGACCTTATAGACAGGGTTTATTTAGTCTGAACCTTTCTTTTAAAAATCATACTATTTCATCAAATGAATTATTTAAGACAGAATTTTTTTATAATACGAACGTAGAACTTCAAATATTCTTTATAAAAGTTTCAGTTTAATAACATGTGCGTTAGTAACATGGAAGCTTATGGATTATAAAAATAATTCACTATGTACATGTGTAAGTAAGATATTTACATAAGGGTGAAAGCAGAAAAAGAACATAGTCTAGAAGTTAATTATACACTCGCTAAACTATTAAAAACAGTTAATTTTGTTTTCAAAGTTTCTTCATTTCAATATTTCTTTTTCATAATTGAATAACATTCGTTGTGGCGCAGTTGAAATTTAAAAGTTAATTGAAAAGTAATGTACACTACACTGGAACAATATCCAGTTGAAAATATCAGCGCCATTCGAAATACATACCGAAACTCTCCGTAGTCAGGACTCATCATAGTATTCCTAAAAAAGAAAAACTGAAATTGTTTTTTTTTTGTACGACTTTAATTCACACGATGGACTTGATACTCGTCGTAAAATATGCTGGGAAATCTAGAATCTACCCTATGCTACTACTTCTACTGCTGGTGCTGCTGCTGTTATTATCTTAATTCACCAATTTCACCTTCGTATCTGAATTTCTTGAAAATAGGATAACATTAGAGTTGGCAGGGGTGTAATTCCTTACAAGACGACTAGAGAATGCACGAATGTGTGAGTCGTTAAGCAACAATAACCTGACATAATTCACACCAGGACAATGCTTTAATGGTTGATTGTAATACTAGTAACTGCTAGTTACCCCATATAAACATACAGAGAATTTGAGCATAAATACATACATGGTTATATGAGCCGTATTACTCCATTTCCAGCACGCATTACTCTATTCAGTCATATTTGCGTTATGAATAAGAAAATTGAGATGAGGGTAAGATATGAAGGTAATTGATAGACCTATTATGAGTCTTTAAGAGTGAGTAAATTTTTATAAATTTATGTAAGTGTCGAAAACATTACATTAAAATGTAGCATTATGACAGATCAAAATGAGCGTTGCGTGAGAAATTCACGTGTACAAAATTTCCATGAACGAAACTGGATTACATTCTTGTCCACAAACACGTGATAGGCGGTTTTGATACTAAAAACAAAAATCCATCCACGAAAACTTCTAATCGTTATATTTATCGAAAATTAGTATGTTTATTAAAATAATTAAAAATTAAAAAGTTCTTATACAAAGAAAATTCTATATTTATTTGTTAACAAACCATTATCAGTACCTACACGCTTAAGGACTTGTACACCTATAGATATTATTAAGAGCGATTTATAAAGTACTGAAGAATTCATGTACATATGTATAAGTTTCTGATAGGAAAATCCTGATATAAGTCTCCGTACAATCCAAGTGTGAGCGTGTGCAGGCAAGCGTGCACAATACTGCCCGATTTAAACTATTTTGCAACAAACTTGCACCATTATACCATGTGTATAATACATAGATACAATTCCAGCTAAATTACCAACATTTACGAGGGTGTTAAGTGAGGATAAGAATGAAAGATATTCAGGCTGCACTCTAATAAGATTGTATCAGTAACTCATTACAGAGTGAATGTGACTTTAAAGTTGTAAGACGGAGGACAATTTCAATTTTAACGTCGACGACAACGTTTAAAATGAGTGAATATCCCATCCCTTAACACCACTAACACCCGCTATTGCCTAAGATTGTCGTTTTCTCAAACTGAGAGATGATAACGTCATAAAGAAATTTCATTTTAATTGCCAGATTCAAATCTACATCTTGCCAATTAAGAAACTTGTATAAATTTTCAGATTTTCTGTGACAAATTTAACTTGTACTTGTGCAAATAATTGGATTAGGACGCAGGACAGAATCGGATTTCTGGTTTGATGCTGCAAAGTAATTCCCGTTCTGTAAATAATGTTTCACTCAATTCGAAACTGATTTTTCGATTAATCAACAGTTAAAAACAAACTGAAAGAACAGTTATTTTACTATGTTCCAATAATGAAATTCAAACCAAACAGAATGAACAGAATTTCCAATTATATTATTGAATTTTACATGATAATTACTATAACTGTATAACCAGGAAATATTATTTCTCTTAAACATACTTGTATTGAATTAATTGAAAACAAAAATAATTATTATATTGTATGTAAATAAAATGGCTCCCATCTAGCGGACGCTACATAAAGCACAAGCGACGCTCCTGCGTCCATTACAGTTTTCCGATCATTATACACATTTGAAGTTTAGTTTAGTTATTTTTATAATCAATAAAATTATTACTAAACATAAATTATATTATTAGATAAATCAGTACAATGGCAAAGTACTAATATCTAACAGAAGCGGATCTATATATTTTAATACTTGTTCAGTGGTGGAAAAGTTAAAAGAAAATTACATTCAGACCTGTTTATTGTTAATGTGGCTTTTTACAAAAATTATCCATTATTTTACAGATAATTTCGAATGAAAGTAATATAAATATATTGAAGGTGAAAGTTGCAGTCTCTTAGTGTCTGAAATCTGTAAAAGACGCCCCGGCGTCGCTTGTGTTCACTATTCTGTCCACCAGATGGTGCTATATAGAGGAAAATCACAATATAAATTCTAAGACAATTATCCATCAATTAAACGTAATAGAGTTACACTGAAATTGATGTGACTTAAAATGCGTTAATCTCGTCTAGACATTTATTAGAGAATAACTGAGTATTTCTTGATTACAATAATTATATTTAACTTTTACGAATTGTAAGTTGAAACTGATTTAAATTTAATTCGTAACATCAAATTGAAGGATTAGAAAAATTACTATTAATATATACTAAGACTAGATATTTTTATTTTGAACGCATTCCAAGGACTCTCTCAAGATCGATATCTGATATTTGTTTTGATGTTTTCCTTATGAAAATCTGATATAATAATCAAATAAAACGATATGCGCAAGATATTGCGCATATAGTCAATTTTATTCGCGAATTGTTCCATCTTTTAAACAGGGAGGATATATCAAACCACCACCTGACCACCCTCTGGTTCATTGATCGTGACACCAGAGGCGCGGGCCACACGAGACCAATACCACTTAAAACTGAAGTCAATAGTTGGTATTATTAATGGCCGTGTTTTAGCAATATGATGCTCCATCTACTTACAGATGTTACTTCACATGTCACACACACACACTTCTGTAGATACTAAGTTTTGAGTAGTACTATACAAAGCGAGAAGAATACCTAAATTTTGCAGGTATTTGATTGTGTGTATGCACGTTATTGAACATTGATGGATAGACGCACCACTAAATGAGTCATTTAGAGAGGTCTTTATAAAAAATACCTAAACACTTTGTTCGTTTTTTGTTTCCATTCAATCCTATCAATAGAGGCAAAAAAACGAATTTAGGAAATAAACAACAAACCAACTGATAAAGGACGTCCTTCTCGACAATAATGGATAACTGAATCATTGATAATAACGTTTATTTCTATCAAACAATAGAATCGATATTATTGATATGAAATGTTTCTGAAAAGTACATTGCAATATTGTTACAAGTATAAAAAAAGAATACTGTATTGAAAATATCAATCAAATTTAATTGAATAAGTTATAAACCTATGTTTCATACAAAACAATCAACGATAATTTCTATTTATTTCAAGATACTGATGCCCAGAATTATAAAAGTTGAACAAATGACTGAATCAACTATACGTTAAGTACCCATTGAACAAATTAAAGAAATTGAAACTATTTCTATGGCGCTTTGTACCAAATATCTTCTATAGATTCGACAATGCACAATAAAATATCCAGCAAGTGGACTGTAACAAAAAATTTTACGGACCAATGAAGACTTTCAGTTTCGAAATCAAACTTTTGTAAAGTTGTTGAGAAAAAAAAACCTTTTAAATATTACTTTGATTGATACATATTACATCGAAAACAATCAATAAATCTAGAAACTCTGTAGTAGAAATAATTCGTGATAGGAGAAGTTTCATAATTACTGATTAAAATCCTTTCGGAACAATATAAAATCACAATAGATAAATAACACCGAACGATTCGTTTGTTGGAAATTTATTTCAATTATTCTACTCAATCATCTGTGAATATTTTAAATGTAATCAGAAATTGTTAGCTTTATCGTTTTTATTTGAAAAAGATTTAATTATAAAATACTATTGAAACAACAAGGGTAAGGAGGAATTTGAAAAATTTGTAACCACTTGGAATTTTATGGAAGCCAAATCAAAATGAAAATTTCCAACAGATCAAACACAGTTTATACGTATTTAATCAGTATTAATTTACATTCGCAGCAGGGAATTCGTAATGTAAAATTGATTTTAGAACCAATATAGAAAAACCATATTTTTGACAGAAAGAGATGGTTAAATGACTTCAATTTTTATCATTATAGCATAAATGAGTACTAGATTAGAGTTTTTGGTCAGAGGATCTACTTAAAAACTTCATACTTTCTATCTATTAAAACATAAGAAGCGTTAAGAATATCTTTAAAAAGTGTAAAGAACTGTATGTTGAAATTTGATTGCTTGAACATTTATCATGCTTCAGTATTTTAATGTTGAATTCGCCCGATTTTAACAAGACGCAGTGGGAAATTTTCTCTAGTAATATTTCCCGCAGGTAAACTTTGTTCACAAGGCCGAAAAGCCTTCCCATAATAAATAAATCCTTATAAGGTATACCTATATCTTGAGTTTGTAAATCATAGTTCTTGAAAATCAACAAATCTTTATTTTTTCCGCTCGAACTATTAACGGCTCATCTATATGGAAGAAAAAAACAGGATTTGGCCCCCACACAACGTTATTATTATAGAAACAGTGTCGAACGAAAATTGAAGTTTATCCGACTGGCCGGAAGGTCGATTCCTATTTCCGACACTCTGTGACGTCTAATGGGAAATCTATAGCCACAGTGCACGGATGGTTGCGTTTTGTAGCTTTCATTGTGCGATTTGAATGGTGGTTTATCCATCCGTACCTATCATTTATAACTTCAATCAAAAAAAGGTCAATTTTCCGTTCTTCTTTTCAAAGTGCAATTTGTTGTAATAATAGAAACGATTCAATATTTGATTGTTGGTAAATTTTATAGTTCTAATTAAATTAAAGATTTTATAACCAATTGACTTTATTCGAAAATCTGTTGTTTCAATTTTCAGGAAAGTATCTGAACAAATGACAGCTATAAAAACCGATCCTACTATAAATCAATCGTTTTCTGACTCGATGGTGCTTTTTCTTGTACTTCTTACCGTTAACGAAGTTTTAATTCTTTTCTTGTCACAATAAAAAAATCGAAACATTAGGAGCGTTGTTTGTTGTCTATTTTCTTACCTTTTATAATATCAAAATATTACAAAAGAACAATATTTGTAACAGAAAATGTTAAATTGTCTTGATAAGAACTTAATAACGGCAATTAGAAGGTCTGTAAAAGTAGAAGTTTAATAATCGTCGATAAACAAATATGCACACCCAATAATTCTTGTATGATCAATATCTCAACTCCATCTAACGGAATCCTTACTGTTTTTGTTTTACTTAATTTGAGATAAATTTTTGTCATATTTATCCAACGTAGCTAAAATTCTATTCAAACCATAAGCAATGTTTCAAAATTTATAAACAGTGATTACATTCAAACAAATACTGCTCTCAACTTTTCTAGTGTTAGAAGTAGAGATATAAACTGTTTTGTTCCAGGTGTTAACACTAAACATAGAATACAAATCTGCAGTTATCATAGTGTGTTACGTTTACTAGTCTTAGATTTGTAAGTAAAACTTTATAATTAGTGAGAAGTCAACTCTGTATTTCCTGTATATTTACGCTTTCTTAATAATACACCATTTAATCTAAGCACGTCTTAATCTAGAACCTAAGGAGTTTTAACCAGTTGCATTTGCTAAAGTCTTGATCTATTTAGTTTAGTTTTCTTTTAATTACAGTTTTTTTGGATGAACAATTGACATAAGTCGCTTTTAGACATTTGTTTTCCAGTTGTTTGTAAATCACATGTAAAGAATAATAATTTCTAATTTTCGGGAATTGTGATTTTTTTATATCTTTATTCTTCCAGAACGAGTCTTGAATTGAATACAAAATCGGACAAGCGTTAATAGTAAATTCGATTGAATTCAAATAGATCAATTTTAACATCCATTTAACGTTAAGTAATCTTCTGAATTCATTCATCGATAATGTATTCGCGAAATGTTCCATAGATTTTATTTAAATAGAATTTCCTTTAAATTGATTGTATACTAAGATGGAACGTTTAAACGTCCAAAATGTGAGAAACACTTTTCTATATCTGAGGTTATCATGTATGCTAGTAGTTATATTAACGAAAAATCATGCAATTCAATGAATATCGTTGGGATTTTAATCATAAAAGTTAACTAAACACAAGATGTAAAATTTAGTTAGAGCTTTTCATTTGGAGCCAATATTGCACCGGTAGAGAACAGGAAACCAATTAAAGGAAAGAAATATACTCCAAAGGAATGTTGAATTCGAGAGCTTTGCTATCTATCACGTTATCTACCTTTTCTCATATGAATCGAGCTTTTATTTGCCATCCTTTTATCGAATTCTATTGGCATGCAACTAGAGATATGTGCTTATGTTAGCCTTAAATATTGTAGATACGATAAGTTATTTTCCAGTAGATTTTATCTCTAAGTACTTTGAATGGCATTCTTTTGTTTCTGTTATGATTACATTCTATTCACCACCAAACAATAGATAATAACATCAACTAGAATGAAAATGGAGAATCATAATACAATTACATTGGTAAACTGCAGAATTTCTTTTCTACTAAAAGAAAACGATAAACTTGTTTGTCTACTAAGCAAAGGCAAGACACGTTTAGATCCGAAAATGCGCGTTCGGATTAAAGCAAAAGAGTCCGTCCTTTGATTAGATTTGTTGTGGCTTCATTTTAGGTGCGATTGTGTAGTATCTAAATTTATATTAACTGGCCGAACCAACGATCATCTAAACTAAAGTTCGACGTGAACGTCAAATACAATATCGTGTCAGGAAATCAAGTGAGAACAAAGCAACTAAATTACTGTTGTCGACTGTCTGATCAAAATAGGGCAAACGAAGAACCAAACAGACACACACACACAAGAAGCACACTTACACACTATTATCAGCACGTAATGAAAAATTCAATTTCATGTGTCAACCACAGACAAATTCCAAATGGAAGTTGCCAAAACGATTCAACTAAGTGTGTAATTTGCAAAATAAAAATCCTGATATTTAGTAAATTAGCATTTTACCATTACGTAATGATTATTAGTTAAATTTAATAAAGACATGCATACTTTTAAATTATAATAAAGTATTTATATGTTAATTATATAAGTAATATTTAAACAGTTATGTTATTCTCCATGAAGGAAGGGTAATTTTTATAAGTACCTCGTAAGGTTCAAAGCTTATTATAGAGAATTCGCCTTTATGGCTCCTGTTGTAGCAACGTCTTCCTTATTGTTTTTTTTTATATTTGAAGCAAAGAATTTTATTGGATAACATCTACGGAAGCTACAGATCTGCTAAGATTAAAAAGATATTTCAAAATTTTCATTTATTATCAGCGTTATTTATATTGTCTTTAATATAAAGGTCAATAGTTAAGATATTTTTAATGGTATTGTTTTATCTAGCTGTCAAGACAAGTTCATTACATTGTTACGGAATAGTGCTTCCGTATATCAGCCTTGATTACTTAGATTTGGGTTTATCTAGGGATGGCAGCTAAGTGGGGTTGTTAACGTTGGCGGCTTGTCCCTCAAGATCTCGTTGACCGAAAGCAAAATGTAGTCCACCACCGATATATGTGGGTAAGTTTAATCTCACGGACTTCGAACTCATACAAACTCCACTAACCACAAACCATTGTTTGCAACTAATAATACGATCCACTTTTGCCTGAATAGGCAAATTTTGTGCTTATACCAAGATACCACCAATAACAATTAAACTAGTGTAAATAAACATTACAGTTGTATTAATTAAGAGTTATTAAATATTCGAGTCAACAAAACAAAATCATTACCGAATTCGTGAAGGAAGTACAATTATTTGGTAAACAAGTAAACATAAAACGAGTAGGGATAAATATTACTGTTGCTAGATACAAATGACCGCTAAACACAAAAACCCTATATGTATCGGTCAAATTTACTCAGTGTTGTAATTTGGATGGTGTTTTTATGATTGAGGGATCCTGGGGATTATCAAAAAGTTTGCCGAATCAGCAATTATAATGATGATTATAATTCATTTTATACGAATAAGCAAACTAATACAATAACAAATCTAAGTTTAACGCATTACATAAGATAAGTATCTTAATGTAGTTTCTTTGAAATAAGTTATCTGTTAGTTGGCAGATAACGAAATAGTTTAACTGCCCCTAGCTACAACTTACAAAAAGGTAAGTAAAATTTAAATAAACCGAACATAGAACAAAACAGCAACTCATACTATATTCGAACACAAACAGTAGCTTGTTTGTTTACTTACCACTTTAAAATTTTCTAGATATCCTTTATTATCAAGAGGTACTTGATGTTTTAGAGTCCATTAAATTCTATTTTACTGTTGAGTGCATTGGTATATGCACTAGAAAGAAAATATTTATACTTTCATTTAAATTACTGTTTAATGTTCACATTAAACTAAGAGCTATTATGTAGTTATATTTTAGTATTTGTCAAATCGATCGTCTTATAAGAAGTGACCAAGACTTAACAAGCAGGACGGAAGGCTAAAGACAGGAATTACTTGTGGAAACAGGGATATAAGGGATCAACTTGTAAGCTGGATGTGTTTTGTGAATACCGATCAGTGTTTTCGGTATGCTTGCCAAACATTCCAAGCTCGAACATACAAAACATCGAATACAGAATGTAATGGAGACATGGTCAATCGCAATTGACAACTATTATTACTTTTTTTTCAAATTGTCTTTTATTTATATTGTTTGAAATCAAACAAAAGGTCTGTCAATGGGATTGTTAATATCTGTATTGAGGCGATGTTTCACTTTAAAATAAGTATAACTTGAGGAAAATGGCGTGGGAAATTCGCCTAGCACACTATATAGCCCCATTTGAAACATTACCGGCCGCTTTAGGGTGAGTAAATTACCGAGACGATGGTGCAATTCAATTGATGTTTCGGTTTCGTTTGCTCTGTTTATGGTAACTACAGTATATCCCGTTTATTTTACGAACGTCCGATGAATAAAACAAAATCAATCGAGATGCTTAATGAATATTCGCCTATTTTTACACGCTTTATATTAGCTTCACCTGTATGTTTGTAACGGAATCATCGAAAACGATTTTCACCTACTTCAAAACGTCAGATTCATTTGAAATTTTGCACACTTATCAAACGGCGATGACAATACAATAGTTTAATAAGTTTGTCCCATTATCCTGACCAGGATCATCAGGATTAACGATTTCCTTCTGCTACTTTTTTTTTAACTATAATTATTTTATAGACTACAAATATGAAGAGATGTTGTAGAAAAATCGTTCCCAGTAGGATATCTTAAATTAGATCTGCCACCTTTTCCTACGACCAACAGTAGCCCTGGGGCAATAAAATGAAATGCTTCCATTCTATACGAATTTGGTGATAATAGCAAAGTTCGCGACATTTCCTTTCCAAAGCGATTACCCGAAGAACATAATCAATCATTTCAACATGTACAAAATCAAAATCACCTTTTTAATTGGATTTCAAAACATATGAGTAAAAATCAAAATTTCTATTATTGTCTTGACTTTTAAATTGAATGAAATACTGAATGAAGAAAAAACAGCTGTAATAAGCCGAAGCGAAGTGATAAAAGAAAAATACGTGCTTCTTGACGACAGGAAGTAATATTAATTCACAGATGTCAATAACAACAAGTTCAGAATACTGATGATCATCTAGTAGTAGAAATGAGGGAAAATGGATATATTGCTTCAGTTTCATGAAATTACTAAATGTTCGATCGTTGTTTTCTATCTTTCTTTTTGTTTATTGATATGTGTCAATACATACATAAAGGTATTGGTAACAGAAGGGGATAGAATGCTGAAACTGTTTACCACTGTCAATTGTCGGATATGTTATTTGAGCCTATCCAACAGCTTCCTTTTTTTCGAATTTTCTGTCTGAACCGTGTTATATCAGCAGTTTCTAATTCATAAAGCTCGTGAAATTTTTGTAGGAAAGCATAGATTCTGACAATAAAACATGAAATTTTAGATGCTTACATCATTTACAGCCGACATTTACTATTCGTATTTTCTGATATATTATGAAAGTTTATCACATGTTGCACTACCAGAACATCACACTTTTATTATTATTCTTGTCACATATGCCAGGCGACAAGAAATATCACTATTCGATTTGAAAAGTCTGATCACAGAATGAATATAAACTGTTTTTAAATTAAATAAATCTCACTAACGATAAAGTAAAATCATTTGACATAATTAATTCAAACAAAGTGACTCGTTTTGGGTGTTTCTCTCATCGGATATTCGTTTGTATTTCCAGCAAATTTTCTCAAACATGTTCTTAATAGCAATCGATATTTAAAAAGTTGTATAGTAATAGTAAAGAAATTGGCAACGTAAACTAATTCAGAAATATTCATTATATGATTTTAAGCCGTTTGAACTATGGTTGTGGAATCACATGAAGCGACATTTCCGAAATCGTTTCCCGTAGTCATTTCCTCTAGGGAGGACAGTATATATATATATATATATATATATATATATATATATATATATATATATATATATTAAGACTACAACCATACAAAACAGTTAGTAGCGGGGTTTATAATAGCACGATCGTTATCTTCTCAAACATTGAATGGGTCTTCTCTTGGAAAATGTATCAAAACACGCCCTCATAGTCTGTTTTGTGGACAAAAAATATGCGATCGGCCGAGGTTTATAACTTAACTTACAATTAGATTTAATTATTGCGACTATAGAATGAACGAAATGACAACATTGCCTATTTCTACAACATTGATGTATAATTATTATATTTGGCAATATACCGAACAGATTTTCAAATCCTTGATACGCTCCAGATAAAAAACAACAAATTTTAGACAACAAGCTTCTAATTTATAATATCGAATAGGTACTACTTTTTAATTTTAAGACAATACAGCACAAGTTTTCTGAAAATATTCAAAACAACAGAATTTTTCGAATGAGTTGGTAACATCTTGATGATGAAACAACAGTATTATTTGTAACAAATTAACAAAATCTATAGAGCGTTAAATATTTTTCTTCAAAGCAAACGATTTTGTTCCAATTAACACATACATAATTTATTTCTGTTAATTATCTACTAGAATAAGGACCATAATAGCAATTATCTGCAAGAAATGTATTAATTTATAAACTTTTTTAAAATTTTGGGTAAGATCGCCTTACAATTTTTTCTAAAATCATTCATACGTTTTACGTCACGTTGTCAGTTTATTGTTATTTGAAATACAAATTCATTAAAAGAACATTAAATTCTCTTTGTGAAATTTACTGGACACGAAATTGAAGCATTTACAAACAGACAAATTATATTCAGGTACGATTTCAATTTAAAACGCAAAAGAAAACACCCTGTAAACATTTGTTAAAAATTATTAATATACCAAATAAAGACTATTTGTTTTATTCATTATTAGAACGCGAGTGAATCATCTGTATGAAAATATAATTGTTGTTTTGCTAGAAAATAACTTAATATTTTCAGAGAATATAAACACCGTAGAATTATATGAACGAAGATACTTAAGTTAATGGATTATGTATATAATAAACATGCCCTTGTCAGAAATAATTCACATAAAATATTGATGGTACTTTCACGTGCTATAAAAGTATATGTTCATTTTCGGAGTAATCCATAAGCAAGCTACTACTCAAGTAATTGAAGCATCAAATTCAGTTTATCAATTATTTTTGGTCAACGGAGTCGATAGCTGCAGAACAGGAATTGGCTCGTTAAACACGCGATTTCTTACAATAGATATAGATCGACATTTTGTTTCTAATAGTATATAGGAAAACGTTATATAAGCTTACCGTAAGCAAAGTTCAAGATGTTGCAAGTGCTTTTGTCTCTTGAGACATGTCAATCTAGAGGTGACAACGTCTGTTCAATTGTTGTTTGAATGACACTCACCTGAAAGCAAAAATGAGCTAAATCAACACATAGGTTAATAAGTAGTTTTTATATGATGAATATTCAAAAACATTTTAATTTTATCATTGAAGTGGAAAAATCCAAGTTGAAAATGAAACATTCACTTCACAATAACGTTCAAAATTGATTCAGATTTTTTTATAAAGCTTGACAAAACTTAACATAACAAATTTACTTGAGTGTGAGAAATCAATATTTGAATTACCAACGCGTTACCTGTGGGATTCAAAATTCGTAAACAGCTATTCTAATTCTCGTTGGGGGAGCAATGTGAATAATTTGAACTTCATTCCTATTTTTTCATCTTTATTTTGTTCTATTATTAGAAAATTTCTAATAATCTATGAATTTTGCTTTACAATATATAGTTCAAGCAATGTGACAGAATCAATTATAATGTCGCAATGCTGTGTATACATTTAAAGTGCTATACAAGATACACAAAGTAGTATTATAGATCGTGACACGTGTTTATGTTAAGTTCGATAGTACAAACCCCTGTTCATCTGATACATGCACTTGAAAGGTTCAATTAACCCCCTCTAAACCAAACAGTGATTATAACACCTATAACAAGGGTGAAACCTAAATGTTCAGCTTCTATTTCAATAAGATAAAGATCTTCTTTACGCGCAATAAAAAACCAAGTTGATTTCGAAAACTTTTCTCATTTCAGTATATGTATAATAGAAACTATAAAGAAAATGTAATGATAATTAACCATTTATTTCTATCTTCAGATTTTGATTTGTATTAAATGCTAAATATCTGGTGTTGTAATGAATCAAATATCTCAGGTTGTGTTGCTTTTGGTTTAAATATGTGGAAAAATCATTGGTTTATGCAACAATAAGGACAGAAAAGCTTTAAATGTAAAGGATGTGTTATATACGCACTGAATAATATGTTTGTAAGGCTTCTCGTATTTCGTATTGCTATTGTTACAAATTGAAAAGAAAGGCGTTGTATTCAGATGACTAAATGGTTATGTAAATCGATATTAGGGTATTCGAGTAACCTGATCTTAATATAAAGGTAGAAAATTGGATAAAATAGGATAATATTCGGTTGAATTAAAAATAGTGACAGATACAGTAGAATCAAAATTTTAATATCTATTCGACTTTAATAATACCGAGCGATAAATTGAATTAGAAACGAGTATGAAATATTAAATATAATAAGAAGCAAAAAGTATCTACATACTGTTCATAGAATTTTGAAATATTGAAGAGGAAAATGGAGAAAATTTCGTTTATTTCTATCAAAGACCTCCTATAAAGGTATATTAAATCTACGTTCAGTCATATGGAAAGGCCACCCATCTGTTAGCTATATCAACAACACAAATAAGAACAGCCGCCTTTGAACATAGAATCTTAAGCACTCTGCTTGAATAAATTTGAGAAGCACAATTGAGATACAGAAGTTTTGACTGAAAAACGCAACATCGTCCCAGCAATTTCTAGTGAATTTCCCGAGTTCTAATTAAACCCTTTAATTACGTCAAATTTTAAAATAGTTATATAACTCTTTGATGCTTAAAGTTTAAGATAATTGATTAAATTTTGTTACTAGACTATTTTAGCTCGTTTAGCTTGGCTTGATGTTTACAGATAATGAGAAAGCAAGATTCTAGAGGACCTTTTCTGTTTTAAAACTAAATCGCATTGATCGAAACATCTAAACATCTCATTTAATAAAAATGACAAAAACATTAAGAGTTACTAGATTAGTGTCAAGATAAAAAAAAATTATAAGTTAAGACTACTAAAGGGGGCACCTGTCAAGCCAACGAAAAAAATGACTTAATAAAGTTATTCTTTTTAACTTTTTACGTTTATATTTCGGAATCCTTCTGTGGATTGTGTTTCACTTAGGTGTCATTTGATACAAAACAAGATGTTAGAAGTGTCAACGAAACCTTACATTTCACCGTTGTTATTATGTTTCCATGAACGGTAATTGTTGAAATTTCCCAATAAATTTGAATACTGTAAAATTTGTATTATATCTAAACATAATCACTACATGTAGAATCACTGCTGATGAAACATATTATTGCAGATTTAAGTAAATAGAATGAATGTGTTATAGGCCTCCCGGTATATATTGCAATTGCAAGATAGAATACGTTCATTGGCCAAGTATCACTATAACGTATACCATCACGAACACATTTGTATTAATAACATGTACAGATCTCGAAAACTCCAGTGAATTGATTATCCCATAAATAAATTCAATTATATAAAATTCTACCTTTATCTAGATAGAATCGTAATCAATTTTTATGAAAGCATCAAGGCACATAAATACACGGTAAATATAACGTTTAATTAGGCAATCGTTCCCTACCGTTAATACATTTTCATCATGGTTTCAAATGAAATATCATGGAAGTGGGATAACAGCCTCCCTCTAAATTAATACATGGGGAAGGCTGCTCGAATTATAAAGGGGAGAAAATTGTAAACGTAATCATTTTGTTGTTATTGGTGTTTGTGTTATCTCACTGTACGATATCGAATCTATACCCTTTGGGAATTTACAGAAATTTACTAATATTATTAGAATAGAATAGTTAACTAAGATTTAGGATAATAATAGTATTATTACTAAACATTTACAGTAGAAGATGTTGATGACTAAAAATTGTTAATAGATTTTCTATTGCCGGATATCATAGGTATCTTTTTATTCCATTTTATTCTTTTGAAGTCAGGTCAACTACATCTGAATAGACGAAGTGAATTGTAAAATATGCAAATTGAAAAAAGCTCACTATTCACTATTCACTATTGTTCATTTTACGAAAATATAAATCAAACTAAAATTTGCTTGTGTGTGGTTTTGATATATAATTTTATGACAATCAAATATACCAAATTAATATTTGTGTGTAAACATCGTAATTATTTACTAGTGTTAATTTAATTAGAGTAAGTTTTGATTAAAATTATTATCATTGTTGGAAATACAACATTAATAATTAACACATTAATATTACAGCTAATGAAGGTTTAGCAATGGAATATTTAAAATATTGAATCCTCTCTTTCCAATAAACATTTATATTTGACAAATCAATGCGTTGAAGAATTTAAAAGTAAAATTATTAAGCTCGTAACTGTGAATACGAAATCCATATTTGAAAGAATTCTGCTGAACAAAATGTAGTGACAAAAAATATTATTGAATAATGAATGTAAGACATTGTGGATTTGTCAAGACGAAATAAATAACAATAAAGGCGATTTTGACATAGAATACCAATAAAGTTAAGCATGTCGTACATCAATAATAAAAGAATATTTGGAATATACTTGTTGGAGCGACAATTTTTATATTTTGAAAAAAAATCTCTTAAACAAGAATAGACGTAATTAAATGAAACTTGTGGGCATAATATGAGATTTGAAACAAACAATCTAATGGTCAATATTTCATCAAATGTAATCCTTAGATATAATTTACAAAGAATTCATCCATATTCGATAGCAATACAACATTATATTTATTTATTTATTTCGATTTATCTAAACAAAAAAAATTATAATCTGTTATTCAATATATTGGCAAAGTGACTTTGAAATACGGATACATCAGTCGAGAGTACAATTACAAATGAGCATTTTTATAATACCAAATCGTGTCTACATATCTGAAAAAAAATGTCTGTCAAAGCTCAAACAACAATAATCTATCATCAAGAAAACCATGTATCAATACTGTATAATAATAAGTTGGTTCATGTTGTTTTTCTAAAGGTTTTTACATAAAACATGTGAAGGGCAAGTAACTAAACATGAAAGCTGCCTTATGAATAAAGAATGACTTTTTTAAGAATTTCATTCACTTCAGTCAATTTCTTTTTTGGCAAATGCTTTTTATTCTTATTTCCTATGAAATATATGTATACTAACGTATACGTCTGTTCAACACGAATCATTTACATCACTATCGTATCAATCATCCAATGGCATAATGCGTAGATAGTCTTGTGATTTGCCCGGTACAATCCATCTACTGAATTTATTTTAATGTTAATTAAGATAGTGTGTACGTACTCCTATCTGAAATGCGGTGAGAGATGAAATCAACACGTCAAATATGTGCTGTAATTTCTCAAGTGACTTCAATACGGGACCTATAATATATAATGTTCCTTCTTGATTTCCTTGTCACATCTATTATGGTTGAAATACTCAAAAGCATAAAACAAGATTTATATTCTTACAATTCAGAATCATTCGCATCGTGTGTGTCTACCGTGATGAACTCCTGTTGTTTACATTACACTTGTTTACTCATTGCTAACACTTTTTGTGTAGTGTATAATTATGCTTACCTACATTTAAAAAAACTCCAACAAATTTGAATATTATTGTTAGAATGGGAAACAAAAGCGGTCAGTTTCCTGTATACTAGAAATTAATGGTTTGCGGCTTAGAAATATAATCAACCCCCCTTTGTCTCTTCAAAATTAATAACAGCTTTAATGATCTGTATGTATAAGCATCAACATATTCACAATCCATCAATTACACATGATGCTTTAAATCATAACAATGAAATCCCATTTCGCATATGCACACACTTATCTATTGTGCGTACAGACAACCGAATTCTGTTGGTACCTGTCTATTGTTGGTACCTCCATGTGTATACGTATGTGATATATGTATGCATGAATGTACATAAATGTGTCTGCGCCGTTCTCTACCTCCTGTTGGGCTACAGTCAGATCTACATCTATATTATCTCAAATTGCTGCAGTATTACACTAAAATGCGATTTACATCAATTGTTCTCAAGTGAATTATTATGATCTGAATTACCCATAACAAAAGAGAGAACTTCACCGGGGAAGTTACGATTAATGTGATCCACAACATACTATTGCGTTTCTATATAATTGCATAATTATTAATTCTTTCATCTAATAATATTTGTTACTTTGGTCCTTATTAATCACAATTAGTAAAATTTCGAACAATTAAAATTAATATTAATTAATTTAAATTCTATATATGTGGTTTCTACAAAGGCAAAAAGCCTTCATTGAAGTTTCACCTGTTAAAGGATTATAACTGTTTCTCTTGTCCCCATAAATATTTGTTTGTATTATATCGTGTATAATCTTGTTCAACGATGAAATACAAGTTGATTTAAACCTAAAATATTAATTACATCTTTTACAAAAACAAACCAACAATTATTGCCTAATTAGTTAACAACTGTTCATATAAAATAACAGACAGAACTCAATTAAGGATTGTGTCTAACATTTGTAAGATCTTTATAAGACATAGAGAAAGTTTGGATAGCTTTTTTTATTAGTTCAATAACAAAATATTTCGACAATTGTAAACATATGTATAAAGACTTTCATAAGTGTATTTCAAGCGACAATTGAAAACATTTCTTTCAATTGTTGCCATGAAACGAGATTTTATATTTGCCGTAACATTTAAAATGTTTGCAGGCCGGTATACCACTTGAATGCTGTTGCTTTTTTCAACTGTATCTGTCGAGAACATTTGGAAAAAATTTGAATTTTCACCAGATGTTGTTCCTATCACAAAAAAAAACTGCAAGATATATGGAATAAACAAATCCGTTAACTGTATACTTCGTCCCTTTTTTCACATTTGTAAAGGAGATTATGTTCCTTTATTTTGTTCGATAGAGAAAATACGTGAATAGTTAACACGTTACAATTTTTTGCTAAACAAATATTCTGAGATTTGATTTTTCTTGTTATCAAAAGTTGGTGAGTAAAGAAAAAATGTAAATCTAAATTGAATTTTTATAGTGCTAGTAAATATTTACCAATACTTTGGGAAGTAGTGGTTTTGTTTTCAAGTATGTGTTAAAATAATATCGATCAACATTATGTGCATTATTATAAAACTGAATTGAATCCATATAGAAGAAAGAACCTCCTACTTAATTCCAAAAGCAATACCGGTAAGCACTATATAGCAAAGATATTGGCCATTTCTATGTATAAATGCGTGTTCAATAAAGGGGACGGCTAGAATCATTGATTCTTTGTGCAGTAAACGTCAAACGTAAAAGATTTATTGATGAAAATCTAATGGCTTTCATTTCAGTATACATACATACAAAATTCACTTGAAGACTGCATCTTATAAAATCATAAAATATTGATATACATATATAAACATTAAGCATATTCATAATTATTATTTATGACTGAATTATTGATCTTCTTTGCATTTATACATGCAATTCCTCCATTTCCAATCTTGCGTTTGAGACACATCATTTTAAAAGTTCGACCATCTAGAATAAGACGGGTAGTAGCCGATGATGACCACTATGTTATCGAGTCTCAAGGGTACTATAGGTGTGGTCAAGCATGTTCTGCAGCCACTGCAATTCAAGATATAGCTCCCTCAGGTGTTTTCTACTTTCATATGATATAGCCAATATGTGATCTTTGCTTTTTTTTCCACCATCATTGTCAGGTTTCAGACGACGAAATTTAGAAAGTATTACAGCATTGACCGTAATAGTGAATTTAACTGAAATTTATAATAAGCTCTACTGAAATGACTTGAATGTTACATTAATGTCATAGATATAAATATCCAATACTTTTTGAATGGCTATAAATCTTTTTTGTACATTTTTGTTGTACAAGCAAACTATGAAGCAAGCAACATTATAAGTAATGACGTTGAATGCAAGACACCCCTTTACTCGGTCTAAATTCAAGTTCAAAGTCGTCTGCTTAATTGAGACACATAAAGTGGACATGGGCATTTCAAACTTTTATATGTCTAGTCATTCAGTTGTATTGCGTTTTGCTAAAAGTAGAGGCGTGCATTGTAAATTATCCCAATGTTACTTTTAGTGCTGCCCATCAAGTGAAAACACGGTTAGCTTAAATGTGAAGGTCATAAAGAAGAAATAGCAGGCAATCTCTACAAACTAGAGCAATAAAAACCCCATCTTTCAGTTCGAAATTTAGTAAAAAGTTGACTCTTTTAAGTGTAGAGATAGTATATTTTTATCCAAATGTACACTTATACCTAACAATTCCAATAAATTGTTGTTGTTTATAGTAATAATTAAAGTGATAGACGTCGGAAATCTTTGTTGGAACATAAAGACCTAGTTCGTTCAAAATTAAGAGAGAAACGCTTCCGACAATATTTCACAATGTCCCAGAGAAAATACCGTTTCTCTGTTTTGCTTTTAGTTAGTGTAAAACTAACTTGATGAACATTCTTCTTATTTATAACTCTTGAAAGGATTATTTTGAACACAGAACAATCGTTGACGTGGAAGAACTGAATACAAATCCCACAGAAAGTTACAGTTATAATTTCCTAACAAAAAACAATTTCAGTCGAAAATTGCTCATCAACCGCAGTAAATTATTTCTAGAAAGCTATTATTTTTCTCTAAAACAATACAAATTTTAAGAGTTTTTCTACAAAAGCTATCTTCTTGTTCATATTTTAATTGTAGCAACAATTTTCGAGATTCTACATGACAATGAAATTTGTATGATGTTAAAAATGTGAATTTTACAGATGAAAGTCAAGTATGGCTACTTTAATTAAGTTGAACGACACAAACATAAATTGATAAGGTGGAAAAACCCAAGCTATTCATTATATCCAACATAAAATAGCCGGAAGTAAATTATGAATAACTTGTATTTTGTATGTAAAAATTGAAGCATTTCGAATAAATTGTTTGTAGAATTGTACAATAGAATGCTACTATATTTAAAAATCTTATTGTTAATTCAAATGTCTGAAAAGAAGAAAGCAGCAGTTATTTGTTCTTATACGGTATTCGAGGATTTTTGTGAATCTGAGCAGAATTAATTCAGTGAATGTGAAAAGTCGCATAATTGAATGGAGGCGAGATTTATAAGCTCACAAACAAATATTAAAAAGAATTTGATGAGAAATTGAATGATTTAGGATTGTTGATTCTCTTTTGAGTTTTATTGTCATTCAGAAAAACACTTCCAGTTTTGTGTTGAAGATAAATCAATATATAGAACAAAATGCTTAATTATTTATCAATAATAATACATAACAGAATGACATAAAATATATCGCACGCTTATTGATTTTGTTATCAATATACAGAATTTTTATTTGTTAAAATATTACAGCCTACAATGTTTCAACTTGTAACTGAAAGAGCTATGTCTACAAAGGTACACCTTTCTGTAGATCTATTGTCAGCAAAGATCTGCAGAATATGAAAGTGTAAATGCAGTAATGGTTATCAATAACATGTAGACTAATTTGATGAAGGATAAACCTTAGTGTCCTTGAAGGTATTGTGTCTTTAATTTGTACGATCTATCCGTTTGTTCATATGGCGGATATCTGCCATTATCCTTATTCATAAATCAATCTCAATCAATACAGATTACACCAATCACGGCTGTTGAATTAAAACGAACGATCTCTATACGAATTATTACATTAATCTCTTCAACGTTCGGTTCACATTTTGAGTAGAGTGCAACAGAGAGAAATAGAGAAAGAAAGAGAGAGGAATATGGAATGTGATTGATTTGGGTATTGAAATTTTTTTTTGGCATAAACGCTGGTTCCGTTCTTTTATAAGAATTCGGTTATTGGTCAGTGGCATGTAGCATCTATGCATACATAAATTTCATCGAGCAAAACTTGTACACCTATAGAATTCATCTGATTGCTATTCCCGAAAATTCATTCATTATTTTGAACGTGATCGATGTGGTTGAAATAAATCATATAGAAGTGAAACAAATAAGTATTTATATAGGGAACCTTTTAGATCCTGTTTTAATGTTATTGTTAAAAGTTTTGTTACTAGGACATTATTATTCACAAATAAAACAATTATTTAGATTTTTTAATTTTTTAAAATAGTAAAAACGCATTTGAATCCATATTTTAAATTAACATTAGCGCAAAATGTTTGCTTGACTACTTCACAGACATATGACCATCTAGACGCACGTACACTTGCATAAATCTAAAATCTTTATGCCGCCTTAGGGTGTCTTTCAAAGTCATTGGGCCGAACTAGAATTAAACGTCTTCCGGTAACTTGAGATATATTTGCGGTCTCATAAATAATAACGTAACTCATCTATGTAAGGGTGTACATATGAAATGTGGTTCGTAATTTACACACCATCTAAATTCAAAGAATTGGAAAGAATCGAGAGTCGACAACACTCATTTGAGTCTCTAAGATACGACCTATATTGTTAAAGTGAACCGGAAAGTAGAATGTTAAAAGAAAATTGAACTATTTGTTACAAGAGGGAATTCTTTTTAGAGTATTGATAGATTTTCATCTGGTGTTGGCGAAAATTTTCTTTTACCTTTACAATACTCATTTTTATACACTCACAAACTGTACCTCAAATTCAACAAATCATCATCAACTATATATTAAACGCAAGGTAAAATTCATTGCTCAAATGAAATATTTTCTATATCGTTGATTCTATGAACGTGCTATAATTATTATAAAAAACAAAATAGAAGAGAACATGTGTTATGTACACACATGGCAATAGGTCCCATTCTACCTTGTAATGAAGATCTTGTTTGATGAGATACTTCACTATCGTGGAGAGATAAAAGTTAGTAAACAGCTGACACTTTATTCATCCTGATTATAAAATATGCAGAGGACGTACATTGGAACAATTATCCTTACACCTTAGATTCTCAAAAACTTTCCTAATAGTAATATTTATCAGTACAGTAGAGTCTTAAATTTAGGTCGAAATTACTAGTGATAATTATAGTTTACATTTTACAAATCTGTTATAAATATAGTTATAATAGATCAAGTAACTTTAAAAGTTATTAAAAGCTCCCGATTATTTTTATTGAGAATCTATAGGAACCCGTTTAATGAAGATTATAACTTTTTTATTAATAGCATGAATACTCCTAACCGCTATCGTTGGCGCAGCGGTAAATCTTGGTATCAGTCCGGGAGATCCGGTGGCTATGACCATCCGGACTTTCGTAATTTCCCCGGAGTGCCGTAGTCAGCAGGCATCGCTCATGTGATCATGTACGGTTAATCGATAACTTGACTACGTCATCTATAGAAACCCAAATTCATTATGAGCGAAAATATAATATATAATAAGAGACAAATTTTAATTAATCATATCATCTATCATTTCCAATGATAAAGCGGCTTTATTATGTAGAAAAAATTATCACATAAAAGATAATTAAAGGTCAATTTAAAAAAAAAAGAGAGTTGTTGTTGATTATAATAGTGTCTTGTAGTGCCAGCAACCTTTGTTATCAAAATATGTACTTATTCCTTAATGCTGGATGGGGATTATAGATATTTTCACCTTCATGTTTTTCAACAGGGGAACCATAATTAGGGAAGCGATATTATATGCCGAGCATTCCATCAGTAGTTTCAAATAATGACCAGGCCCCTGAATGGTCGTAAAACACCCCTTTGAAATTGGATCGATACGATCTCACTCTGTTAGATAGGCAACGGGATGGTGAAGGCCATAATATAAAGTTGGTGGTGGTTGTGGATGGATGTAAAATTTTCCTTTAGCACTTCGTACTCGGCTTTTCTTACACGTCCTTTGAATGGATCTATTCGCACAAACCATTTTCTCAATATCGTATTGAATTGAAACGACATAAATTTTTCTGGTCGACTAACTTTGCCTTACGTTAGGTCTTTATAAACGTAAGAATAAGAAAAGTAAATCTTTTTCACAAGTGTATGTGTATGTGCATTCATGTGTGTATACGTCTGGCTCAAACATTATCACTTCTTGCCTGAACACATTTGTCGCTTTGTTTGTGCAGAGAAGTTGTTATTACCTTCAGGAAAATAACTGAAATTCTGTATACCTAAGTAAAACTATAGAAAGACAAAACTAAAACTTAGACGTTGTATATTGGGTACAAATTCTTATAAAAAAATATTCTTTTTGTAATTTCATGGAAACCAAAGTCAAAACTGGAAATCTCTACAACAACAAAAAAAAATTGATGGTATGATAGGAAAACTTGTAAAGTTTTGAAAACTATTTGCAACAACACTCTTACGTATCAACTATAAAAACAAAAAAACTCCCCTTACGTTAGGAGAAAAGTTCTGAAAACTATATCATTACCTTTTCTTGTGGGTGATTCAAATTAAAAACTAAACAGATAGAAAACGTTGTATAATTTGTGCAAAACATCGTATGAAGAATGCAATTGGCAAGTTGATAGCGATTTAAATGCAGGAATGTTAACCAATGCATGCACTATTTTAAAACCATGTGATGCCCATAGCATACCTGTACAGAAAATTGTTATCTTTTATGAAACAAAAAAAAGCCTTACGGAAATTTGTAAAATTTTTTTGATGTTCAATATATGTGGAATAAGCTTTAAATAAGAATAAATAACTGTAAATACCTGGCACACCATAGAACCGTATATAAATATCACATTTCTGAGTGCGCATTCAGAATACCATTGGGATTAAATTCCGTCTGCACTCATCTAATATTCAAACAACAAGCGCGTCTAGAATCAATAAGTCGATCTTTTCTCTATGGATATAGTTGTGTGTTAGGTAAGAACCCTCGAAGGTGAGAGAAAAATACTACCACTAAGACTTCCACCATCATCAACATCGGAATACATCAGTATTCTTTTTTCGTATTGCTATATTTGAAAGAATATATGGTTTCACCGTCTTACACCAAGTGCTACTTTCAAAACGCCAGGATAAAAGATCACTCTGCCACGTGGTCAGTCTTACATACTTTTCATTCATTTTTTCTTAACGATCTTAGACTCTTTTGACAAATGAAAGATATCCACTTGGCAAGCAATAATCGTATGTCAAACTTAACATTTTTGTTATATAACAACCACAATTTATGGGAATAGCAAAATCGAATAGTGTTTATACGAAAACTTTAATTATAAAGACAACACAATAACAAAACTGTTCCGCAAATATTTTAAAATTTAAATTACAAACAATTAAAATACGCTTCCCAATAATATATTAGAATTAATTTACAATTATGTGTACTCCTTCAATTCATTTCAAATAAATAATTCTCTATATTCTGTTCTATCTTATCCTACATTTACTAATATGACTTTTATTGATTTTAAAGCTTTGTCTGTTTAGTTCTTGTATAGAAGTTATTCCTTATAGCTATTGTTCCAACTAGATACAAAACCAAAAACTGAAATGTACGATTATATATTCGTTTCGCGCAGTTCGTATAAAAAGCGAATCGAGTAACTCTGGATATATAACGATACTGCAAGCTGTGCACCACATTCTGTCTTTATTGCATTCGTGAGCTCCTGGAGGCTAGTTGTACATATCAAATCATGTTTGTCGCTGATCATTTCATAAATCGTGAAGACACATCTGAACGTATATAGATATTTATACAAATATAATATTATGATGAGATCGTGCCAGTTTTTTAACAAAGACACGAGCATATGTATTGAAATGTAACATGTATGTATATACCCTTTTTTTTTGAAGAATCGGATAAAAACGATCAAGACCTTGGAACATTCATTTGAATGATTTAGTTAACTATTGAGACCTACGTAATAAATTATCAACCAAAAGAAATAATCTAAATAATATGACCGAATATGTTACAATCGTACAAAGGAAACTAAACATTTCGCCTGGCGCATCCACCATTTATATTTGTTAGGCTAAATATGAAAACAAGTAAATTTACTTTATGCATTTATTTAAACAATATACCCTTTTAAACATTTATTATAGTCATATTTGAGAATCGTTCTTACTCTCAGGTTTACCACAGCTGCCATTACTTTTATCCTGCAGTATTAGAAGAACAAATTAGAGAAAAACAAAAAGGAATAGAAAAGGAGAAAGAACATAAAAGAATATTTTCCGTTCTTTGTTCCTGTTCTTATACTTTCTTTTACTTATATATTTTTACTTCGAACAAAAACAGTTCCCCATGCTTCTGTCTGAAAGCACAGTGGCTGCAAACACGTTAAGAGGAAATTTATTTTTGCAATAAAATACACGAACGGTCTTAGGCGGTGACATTTTAACGGGCCGGAACGAACAGAACTAAGCCTCTATGCCGGTAGCAGTGTGTACGATAGTGATAAAAATACTAGTAACACTGAAGGTAAACATTATTTATAAATTCATCAATATGTAATTTCAAGTACGTAAATTTTTATACAAATTGTATGATACGATAACAAAATAATTCTAGTGAATAATTTTTACAGTGACAGATTTAGAATCTAAGGAATGATGTTCAGAAATTTAATAATCGAAGAATGCAATATACAGTCAGTTATTTTAACATACGAATTGCAAAATGTATGTGCTTAATCTTAATTTTCCATTTATTAGAATCGAATATAAACTAAATTTCATGCTTTAAAGCTTCATTCTTTTATATCCATTTGACTTAACATCTATTAAACGTCTAGTTATTTCATTTTGATTTTTATTAATTTTTCACAATGAAGAAATCCAGTCAGAAATAAATGTAGTTTATGATTATAACAGTACTTTATTGGGCAACTGGATGTTAAATTCTATATAGCCACAGTCTTTATTTTCTCGTGCTGCTCCCCAAGTTTTCGCACGTGAGCTACACAACTCTACCCGCTCTTATTTACGGCACACTTCATTATTTTATAGAACGTTCACATTAACACAAAATAGAAAATTAAGCTGTGAACTAACAAAATCTTTCTTCTTCATCGTCGCTTATGGTATTAGAAATTATGAAATGATCGATCTCTGAGATTTCTAACAAATTTCGAGATAATTTAATGTTTAAAAAAAAACCCTCTTCTTTTTTCAATATATGATTGTGTGGTTATTTTATTAATACTTTATTCAATGTTTCGACAAATTGCATTTAAGCATAACATTAAAAAATATTACCAAGTTTGATATTAGAATTTAACAATTTAACGGAAATGATTTATCGAATGTGCGTTTTGTGGCTGCCATTTGTGGTCGATTGGCAAAAGGAAAAGCTGAAAGGCAATGCGCAGATCGTTTCCAGGCGGTAAAGCACAACGTATGGGCTCCGCAGGTAATCTTTGCACGTGTTGTAGAAGTGGTAACTTACGATACTGTAGGGAATTCCATTCAATGTGTGAAAAAATAAAGTCGTAAAGAAGTTGCAAGCTCTATATTGAAACAATATACACACAAATGACACAGCAAATTTAAAAACGAAGATACAAATTTGTTCTACATTCATTTTATAGGACAACTGAAACACATGTTTATAGCAGAGTAACGCTTCCAGGCACGAAGCAATTCATATCTAGAGAGAGAGCGGTTTATGATTGAAACAATAGCAATCTATAAAGACTTTTGGATAACAAATTTAATAGAATTCGTTTTGTATAAGAAATTAGTATGAAAAAATTAATACGCGGAATGAAGAATTTTTTTTTCTGAATCATACGAATGAAAATTGCTCAACCAACAACAAACTTTGTCTGCAAACAAAGTTTTTCTATGTTGCTTTTCGTCAATAACTATTTTTCTAATAGAGTTACATGTAAAAAGTCCAACTGACAAGATGGATGATAGAAAATGACAAAGTGTAGGCAATACTCGACACTTGAAACGTAAAAGCAGCAACCGCAAGGCGGGAAGTCTATACTCGTTTTGATTGAATGAAAATTGCGCACCCTCCGTGAAATGATATATCCGCTATCCTTCGGATTCAGATGAGAGATCGCTTATTCTTCTTTTTTACCAGTATACCGTATGGCATATATACCGAATATATGTAAGCCACAAGTAGATTTGACACATTTTCAGACTGACAGTTTGTCGTGAAACTTATTCTCATAACAAGTACCATGATTACAGAAAGACAAAGCAATGGCACTACTGTAATAAAACCTAGATAGTCGTTTTTACTTGATTTCTTGTTTCATAATTATTGTCGATCCGCGTATTTATCATACCCCTTGTTCCTTTAACATTTTCAACGTAAGGAATAGACGACGATCTGACACTAGATGATTGCGTGCGTTAGCATAATGAGTGTCACAATTTGCCATCAATTTTACCGATAAGTAGCATCGACAAAATGTATTGGATGTCAGCGAAATGATTGTAGTAAACATTAATCTATTATAACCGAGTAGTATTCAAATATTCTTATAGAGACATTGATGTATTGTATTATATGCTCATATTTGGGCAATGCATTATAAACATAGTTAGCTGTTAACTGTTATATAGTTGATGGAATCGTAGAATGTAAAAGTAAAAACAAATCAAGATTTTAAGATTTATTTTAGCTATAACTGTATCCAAGAGTACTGATTTACCATTGCAGAAAAAAATCACACCTCCACATCTACAACTATTCAGAACGGAATTTTCGATAATTTATTTTCATTGGCTGTTTGCGTGGTGGCACTAGCGTAAAAGAAAAAAAACAGCCTCTTCCAAGTATAAAATACGCTATCAGTAAAAACTGTAGGTGAGCATGAATAAATTATGATATTAAAGTAGCATCAACCTCTCGACACGTTATTAAAATTTCAAGAGCCCAATCCTTGAATACGGATATTTTAATGTTTTTTTCTTTTATACCACAAACGGACATACATAAGTCACAAGAAAAGCGGCTTAGGAAATAAGCTTCTTGACTCTAAGCATTTTACCTACCTAGGATACTGGTAGATATGTAATTTCTTACGTAATGCGTATACATTCAAATAAAATACAACAACCTATTCAGAGTACTTTTGTTAGATTACATATCCACCAGCATGGTAGGATTAAGTTTCACGAAAAACAGAGTAAAAGAAACCTAAAAATGTCTGAGTATACGATTGGATGCTGTTATTTTAATACAATTGTGTCATGAGAATAAGGGACTTGCAAACTGAAATATAGAGAAGGTGAGAGGAAATGAAAATTTATTATTAATGGAGCGGTAATTTGAAGAGCCAACCACAAAATAATAGATAACGTCTAAATAAGTATAGGGATAAAGTTTACAACATATTCTCATGGGATTAAAAGAATCTTGATAATCTGTCGATCCTTCATTTGTTTTACTAAAGATATCAGAGTATAATTTTTATTAAATATTTGTGTAAGTATTAACAGCCGTTTTTCTTTTATCAGAATTATTATAAGTGATTAAATATAAATCTTAACACTGTTTCATGGAATTATTCTTCAAATACAGCACTTTAAATAAGACACGATTTTTGAAAAACGACCGGGATTTGATAGCCAAACTTTTGCAAAAAGTCTGTACCAGCCCACTGAGCTTCTTCTTGTATGTTAAATGTCTATAGTGTCACAATTCACAAGAGAATGTTTAATTCATGTCGGCTTTGAAGACCCAATACTCAAGACTGACACAGCAAGAGAGACTGTCTCCACATATCAGTGAATACAGCATATTTTAAATGCCATTTTATCGTACTACTACTTTACACTCTGAATAATATCTCAAACGTATCTCAAGGTATAATTGTTTCCACTAATTGTAAGCAAAATGTCTTTAAGTATGTAGAAATTATATAAAAAACCATAATGTTACTCCATTAAAAAGCTGAGACTTATATAAAAGTTTGATGGACGTATGCAAAATGCCAACCTTCTTACAAAGTCAAAAAGATTAAAGAAAAAAAGGGGCCAAGATTAAAACTGCAAAAAAGACAACTTAACGATTGATAACATATGAAAATCACGTCCCTCATATGCTAAGTTCGAACGTGACGGCCTCCAGGCCAAGTGTGCCCGGTTACATCCCCAAGGATGCCGGTTTTCTTCCGTCCTTTCTGACCCCATGAGACTATCACCAGATACTCACGTCTTCTATAGATGAGCACGCGCTTATCACTCGATCGGGCCTCAGGACAATAGTTGAAGATTTAACTAAAGAGTAAGACGTCTAGTTGTCACTTTTTAAACATTACCATTTGTTAATAGGATCTACATCTGTAGGTTATTGTAATGTATCTCAAAGAAAGCGCTATAGAATTATACTGAATGGAAATATTTTACATATTACTGAATGCCACTTATTATAAAATCAAAAATGTTTAAAAGTCCTATTTGGTAAACAAAATAGAGAGATTGTGAATGTAGTTCGAATCTTGTCTAAGCTTTATAGAGACGAACTGGAGAGGTGATGTAATGCAGACTGAAGCAATGTGTAAAGCCAAGGACCTTAACAAGATTTCCAAATATGTGCTTGGACTGTTTATGGACTTTTAGACCCACTTAACAATTTCAAATACATTAGAACGAATACTAGAACTCAAATAATTTAATAGAACTTTTTGTAAAAAATAAACCTTAATAAAAATTGAGTATGGTATGCTTTATTCCTTTGGTATATATTTATACCTAGTGTTTAATAAAAAAATGACTATGTAAAATAAATTCTTGTACACTAAAAGTACATCAATTCTTTTTTGATTGCTCGCCAACATTGTACTTGAGGTCTGTTAACTTTTTATACAATCATAATGAAATTTGTATAGTAAGGATCAAATTCACAATTCAATTTAAGATAAATCAGATTTCAGTTGACTCGACTGTTTTATATGTATATACGAGTATGATTCAGTTAAAGAGAACTATGGTGTTTTTTAAGATTCCACATTAACATGATTGGCAATTATTTGAACAGATAAGAAGTATTTTCATTGGTATGAAGATGATTTTGTGAACTTACTAGAAATGCAAAATTTGTTTGTTTTTATTAATGTAGATACTTTAATCAAAAATAATTTATAGATTAAACCCTATCACGATTTCGATGTTCGTTATTTTACAGAACAGTCGTAAAAATAAATGTGCAATCATAAAGTTGAGTGTATGCATATAGATTAAGTGACAGGATACGCATGAGCGCGCAGTCACTGAGCCAGTTTTTACGATTTATAACGTTTGCATCAACTTTAATTCTATGTTTTCTGAGATTCATTGAGAATGTGATGTGTATGTTTATAATGTAAATTCAATATTGAGCACTAGAAAACATACACAGTTCATTGTTTACAAATCTGATCGAGTATTTCAAAAATTAAGATTTTTCAAAGCTTAAATATATATTATTCAATAAATTCCCATCATGAAAAGGACTATTTGCTAGATAACGTACCACAGAATGAGGATAACCCTTATGTTTCCATCGCTACCAGAGAATAGCGTCCAATTTACACTGAAATTTATCCGATGTAATAGAAAACGGAGGTCTTTCCTCCTGTTTCTAAAATATATTTTCTTTTATATGCGTAGGACTTCCAAGGACTGTCATCCTGGGATCGTCAAATATACGATGTTAGCAGTAGTGGCAGCCACGGCGACAACGACAATGCGTGTGCTGCCAACCCGGCAACGGTATTGATTGTCGCCAACTGTGCTAAGAATTTCCCAGATGGCCACCGACATGCTTGCCTTCCCCTACACATACTATAGTTCAGTTATTGCTTCGGTTAACAAACCAACTACTGCTACAACTGTCATTCATTCGTTATAACCGGAATGCACATGTTATCATTGGCACTTTCAACAAGTTTATTGCATGTATCCACAGTTTTTATGAGAAGAAGTTACTAACATGCTGACGTAATACTTTGTTGTAATACAAAAGTCAATTAGATGTAAATTTGGAATGTTTATGCTCAAAGTGCAAATATTAATATCTATGTTCAAGAAAAAAACAGATTAATGCAGAAACAGTGAAATTATTGATAAAAATATTTCGTCGAATAATTTCTATTGAGAATATTTTTTGCGGGATTTCAACAAACACATCACTAAACTAAATCCTGCATTTCGACCAAGTCCAAAACGAATCCTCCTGAACGTTCGAAGGATTAACGTTATTTTCAGAGCAGCAAAAGTCAACACCGCTAGCTGTTTCCGGTCAATGAACGATTCTTTTAGTTTTATTCCGACTGCCTATGGCGCCCGACGCTCAATATCGGTCTAACAAATTTTATTTGCAATAGTCCAGAATCGTGGAGCAGGATGGCAAAGCCAAAACTAGAATGGTTTGGATTTATTTCAAATAGTTTGAAAGAACAACACAGACGAAAATTGTAAAATAGAATGGTAACATGTTTTATATCTATCTCAAACAGAATTAAAGTAAAATATACTTCATTGATAGTAACATTATACAAGTTACAATTTCGAGGGTGTTGCGCTAATCCAAGTGTTATAGTAACTATGAGTAAAACTTTGCAATTTCATGAACTGTATTTTACATACAAATGTCTTGATTAGTAAATACTAAGTAGATTTTCAAAGGCCTAGAGCTTAGTGAACATAGGAACTGAATCTTAACGTGAGAAGTTTTTGGAGCTTAATCATAAACTTCTACTATTAATTTTTTAAAAAATACGTATATTGATTGTTGTAATCTATTAGTGTAATACGATAATTTTAGAATAAAGAATTTCTATTTTCAAATCGAAGTGTAGTGGAAAAAGGTTGAGAATGGACAGATGTTAAGCTATAGGATTACTAGCCTTTCTAAAAGTTAAAGAGTTTCATAATAACAAAATAAACGACAATGGGGCGTTAAGAGTGTGTACATGTAGACATCCAAAAAATTGCACGTTTCACATCTAACTAGGGAATTCCTTTATTTGTACTTTAGCACAGTCCAGTTTTAATTAACTTTCCTGGCTCCCATTTCCTCTTTGCCATTTGGATTAGCCAAGCGTATATAATAAACGTAGTTCATTACAAAAATGACCGTACCTTTGCATTGTGAATGATATCTCAATGAAACGATTTGTGTCATATTTAGAAGGACAAATGAGGCAGGTACATCGAGTTGCGAAATCTGTCTAGACTTCCTATATGCCTGTTCCAACAAAATGAGTACATACGTATTATAATGGTGTATTTATATTCGCAAGCCACACTTCAACTAGAATCCCATAGAAATTTCCTGAATATAAAGATTTATATAAATGATATCCTCATTAATGTATTTTATAAATACATGACACATTTCACAAACACAGGATTAAATTAATGAAGATCATGTGAAAATGTACATACAAGAAAAACACCACTTTTGTATACTTATACAGTATTTATAAAATTAAATTGTATTCATAGTATTTAACAAAAGACTTATATTTCGTCCAGATGTACCCAATCTGTTTTGATTTGGTTGACTTGGCTTTGAAACAACCTTATCAATATAAACGTCAACATTTAAAAGATCATAGTCGTGAATATCTATCTAACGATTTCTCATTATAGACATTAAATTACACTATTATTGTTGTTCTTGCAGTCTTAAAGTCAAGTCAACCAAATGAAAATCGATCCAGTATATTAAAATATGAATTATACACACAATCATGAAATGAAAATTAGTTAAATTCAAACACTTATTGATCATAATTTTCAAGCAATAAATTCCACGCTCATGGGAGCTAAAGTCTAATTTTTACTTGATAACTTTCAGTTGATGTACAAAGTGATGGAAACTTCATTACTTTACAAATCATTCAAAAATTTGTTTCTTAGTTGAATTTGTGATAATCAAATCCAGAAAAGAATTAATTAATTCTATCTAATCAAATTATTTCTTATTAGCAAACTTTGCTTTGAGTTGCTTCAATTGTACCAATTGCTACGTAATTATTTGTATTGGTACTGGCGTATCGAATTCAATTTGTTGTACTATTAAACAGAAAAAGATTTCTTTTATTATTTATGAGTAAAATTTCTTGATATTACTAAGCTTTTACTTTGTAAATTACTCAATTACGAAATCATTATACTTAAATTAATAATAAATTAAATGATGTAATGTTTAATAAAACCTTGATTTAGTTGATCCACAACATTGATGTGTTACTAAAGAGAATAAATGATGGATGACTGATTTTTTATCTTATCAAACTACTTCACTAATTGGGATATAACTGGATTATCGAGTCTTCAATTGACCTTTTCGCGTTCATAGACTTAATTCAATTTCCGCTAATGCACTGGGAGCAATTTGAGCAACTTATCGTCACAATAACCTAATTTAGTAGACAGACAGTTTTTAAAAGAAAATAGAAAAGATTTTACTAACATGTAAGAAGAGAAAATAAAAATGTAAATGAGAAAAAATATGTAAACTAGCTGTAATAATGTCAAGCGAAATAAATCGTCATTAGTTAAACGAGCTAAGGCGCCGACAGCTTCCCCAGACAGGAACTTGTAATTACTTCTGACTTTTGATGGTAATTAAAACCATTCGTCAGACGTCAATAAGAATCCTTAAATAACGGTAGTAAATGCTTTTATAGAAGCTTAACAAGCAAAATAATCTTCAACTATTAAATCAATATTAAATGAAAATCTTGTCATAGAAACAAACAGTGAAACATAAATCCTAGAAAGTATCAAAGGAAATATTTGCAAATACAATTATTTATGGGCGAGGGTTTATATTCTTAAAAATATCATCTCTACATCACACATCTTTTAATACATTCTGATACTGATAGCTCATCCAAAACTAGGACTTTGTTAGCAGTAGTACCGTAACAACAGAAGACAAAAAACAAAACTCGTCCACACTATGAATAATGATGTGAATTTTACGCCAAATTGCATCGATTACCAACGATTCAAACCACGATTTTTACATTATAAAATACACTTTTCCGTAATGTTATTTGTATTTATATTGCTATTAGCTTTCAAAGTACGTATAACCACATGATCGACAATCAACTTATTTTTTGTTCTATGCGATATCGATCTTCTGATACTACCATTTTCAATAATATGTATTTCCGTTATTCTAAATTGTAATCTGTTTTTCCTTCAACAAATAATAGAAATTTGTATATTCACGTTTACAAATAGACACGTTTCTTATTTTTAACAAACAACAATTGCCGATCATCGGTGATTTTTTTCAAATTTATATCCAATTAAGAGGCTAGTATACAATGTTGTCGGCTTTATACGATAATTCCTATCTACAAAAAAACAAACGAACAACAATGTGATTGTGGAACGTTAACGACCTGTTACATTATTCATATCGGAACCACTAAACTAAATCCACTCTACGCATATTGTATTTCGGACGAGATATCCTTTTATAGCGTTAGAGAGAAATGTTGATGTTATTCCATATTGAGTTTTACTTTTTAACAAATGTGACTACTGAAAATGGAAGTATACGTGTCGCTTTACTAATAATTTTAATGCATTTTTGAGTGGTTCGCTACTAATTATATTGTTTAATATAGCTATACATAATATAAATACAGAATTTTATGATAAAGTTATTGATGATACCTAAGAGATACCATCTATCAAAATATATCCTTAAATTATTGAAAAAATAGATTATAACAAAATTATATGTACATTTCGATAATAGCACATTGTAATACAAAAATGTATCAAATGTTGCTCTACAGATAACGATTAACTTTATATCATGAATAATAAAGCAAAAACTTCTAATCTATATATGTACCCATTTGCTTAGTATTGTCGTACGTAATGACTTAATCTTTAACAATTCTATTATTTAATGCCTGCTGTTTGCCTGAATACACCTGTTAAATTGTCAATCAAACACAATAGCAGAATAGTTACCACAACAGATGAATAATTTAAAAATTTGGTCTGTAAAAGCAACGAATTATCGTACACTAATGAACATCAGTGACTCTGTATGCAAAATAAATTAATTCACTGCCACATTAGATAAACAGCTATGTTAAAAACAATGTATTCGCCACGAATACGCTATATTCAAATAAAAAGCTGTTAAGTGTCAATCTAATATCGTGTTCAGTTAATTGATGACTACAGTATGCAGTAAAGTTACATTTTATTTAAATTTTTCATTATTTTGCCCTTTATAAGTATTATTCATACCTGAGCGCCATCTAATTTCTCTCACAAAACGTATTAACACAATTTAAATCTAAAAGTATTTTAATTGAAAACCTTAATTTTCACGGTAATTTAATATAAAGTATTTTTAATTTTGAACAGTGATTACCATGATGGTTAATTTTAAGACCATCATGTTAAAAATAATGAGATTCCTGTCTCTTCCCGAGTCTTATTCAAAAATGTTAGAATTAATTTTAATTTTTCAACAGGTATATCCGATTTCAAAAAAATTATTCAAATACAGATATAGTGTTAGAACTATAGAGTTTTGCTAAACCGTAAACGTTGGAATGTTTATAAAGGATATTTGGTTAAAGTGAAAACTATGCACAAGTTGGGCAGAGTTTGTGAAATTATGCCGACAACGGTTCGACCTTTTTAGTAAATTTTACACTTTTATTACATTGTCTTGCATGTGAAATTATACCACAACAATGCGGAAGGTGGTTATATAAACTTTGCTATCTACTACTGATAATCGCTGTGGTAAAACTCTCTAAGCTACCGAATGGTTTCAATTTCAAAATGGTGAAAATTTGTGGTATTTTGCGTTTTACAAATTTTAAATGTCACTAAAACTAACAAACAATTTTCATGCTACCTCACAACAAGCAAGGTTTATTCCTGGAACTGTTAGTTTGCCACTACAATTAATAGGGCATATTAAAATTTTACCTCCACAAATACAGACAAACCTTCACATGGATAAACTTTTAGGGTCCTGGAGGTCTCACAGTAACAAATATTTTTATTAGACTCGTTTTCCTCCGATAACCCCAAAACTTCGCAAAAGAATGGGGTCATACTGTCCTTAATTTCTATCGGTGCATTCAATTGTGTTTATAGTATTTAACAAATAAACTGTCCTATAACAGAAATTAGTGACACTTTGACATTCAAGGGAAAGTCCAAATTTTATATTTTAATAATAAACAGTCTCTAAAATATTAGCTTACTTCGAAGTCAATTGTTGACGTTACAATTGTTGGACGAATTTCCTAATTAAAACACTGTTTTACATTTAGAAGAGGAAGTCAACATTAAGGAAAACATTTGACAATTTAAGTAAACTAAAACAAAAGTAAATATTATATTAACAAGAAAATAAACAAGACTGTCACTTAAGTAATTAACAATCAAAAAGAGAACCTCACCGGCTAATATTCTATGTTTCTCATAAAGTCTTACATACCACCAATGAACTATATGGAAGAAAGCGAGATAAGTAACACAAGACGTCAAACAGAGAAGGCGAAAATAAAATTCATCAAGTTTTCTCATAAAATGCGAAGTAAAAGGTACATGTAAAGAAAACTGAAAATGATAAAACCAAGGAGCTAGGCGCTAGAATAACGGAATTGTAACTTATTTTGTTGTCATGGATGATAAACTTCCGGTGCTTTAGCCAAATTCAATTGGTCGGTCAAACGGAGTGTAGCTATGGCCAGATGCCAACAAACGACGAAGACAAAAGTGTACCATTAACACTACATAAAAATAATATTGAAAAAAATATAGTTCAATATCTAGGACAGCAAGGAGAAATGAAAAATTATATTCTTACATACGTACGTTATAAGAAATTTAATAAATTTGCAACCAAAACATAAATTTATTCTTTAGGGACACGAACAGCAAGATAATAAATATTGAATCGATATCCTCCATTAAAATTCTCAAAGACAGGATTTAATGATTGTTCATTGATGGTAGAAATGTACCAGATACATTTTGATATAATAATAATATACCAAAAATCGCTTCAACAAAGAAATATATGGTATAGTATATCCAATGACCTATTTGAGTGTTTTGTTTGACAGAAATGTTACTAAATTCAAACCTATTCTCCTACTCCTAAAACCAACCAATAGATTTCCTCATGTTGTAGTCACGTGACTAAGAAATATCACCAGAATTAAGATACCAACCTGACATCTAAAGAGTTTCTAAATTTCGTCACATGAAGTTGGGAATTTTAGTATTATTAGGATTTTAGCAAAACTCAATTAGGTCATTGGATATACTATATCAGAAATTCTTCATTACTCTGCACCTGGTTAACGAGCAAAGTTGATTGTAATTAACTAGATGGATGTTTGCACATACCAAACTTCTTAATACATTGCTCGTCGTTTACTGGTCTCTACTACTTCAGTTAGTAGAAGAAATTCACTTCTAATCCCTAACAAAACTCTGGAAAGCGACTTTCCAAGCATAAATGTTGATAAAGTTCATGCAATCTGTCAAACTTTTGTAACTTTATTCTGTAAATGGTTAAAGCGACGTTGTTATGAAAAGGGATTTTCATTTAGTATTAATTATATCAGTTACGTATAAATGAAATGAGACACTAAATGTTTCAGAAATTACAAGATGAGATTTTTTTAATTTTAATACGATTTTAAAGCAACTTAACTTAAATATATGACAAACACAAAAACTGACACTCAATAGGATGCCAAGCAAATTTTGAAGATTGAAACGAGAAATTGCTACATTGATAGCCTGCCGTTGTTCATTATATGGTGCATATGTATATTTATTAATTTCAGCAGTCGTTAAAGATATCATAACACAGTACTGTGTAGCTAGTTTTAATTAACTGTTGTAATTGTTTCATTTTTGTATGAAATAAAAAACACAAAGACAATCAAAAACGAAAAAGTACACTTTCCAGTTTGTAATATGTAATTATATCAAATTTTCAAATAAATGAAAAATTAAAAATGATTCACATTTCTTCTTTCAACTGTACTATATGAATTCGCAGTGGATTTATGTCCAAATAAATACCACCATCATCATTGAAGTGACAATGATAAATTGACTTGAAAACTGTATAAACTCGATATCAACACCCTTTTCTTTTTTAAAGTACAAAATGAACACTTTTATATGTTTAAATTGTGAATGAAATATATCTATCATGATTCAACATAGAATTAATAGCAATAGAAACTATTATTAAAAACAATGAACATGCACGGATACAAAATAATAACAGACACGCAAACTTTTTGTGAAACCTATTTTATGTATTAAATGATAGATGTGTATTAATTTTTTTATTTCTATATAATTCCTCTTTGTTGGGATTTACTATTTTCATTTCATGAATTTTTGTTATTTCAATTGCAATCACGTGCTTGGCCTTCTTCATGATAGATTTATTTGAAGTTTTTCGAGCAATTTAAATTGAATTTAACTGATTCAAGTTGAAATAAATTGAAAAGAAAATAGAAAGAATTTATCAATTATCAGGATTCGAAATTAATCCTTACTTCTCTGAAAAAAGTCGAGTTCTCAGTTAGTTTTATAGGTACACCGTTTTACGTACTTTTCTTTACTGTAACGTTTTGTTAGAAAAGCTATTCCAATGTGGGTGATTTCGACTATACAGTCCAAGTAGTAATTTGAAGCGGGTGGATTGTTGGTTCCACTACGTCAACCACTAAGTCGTAGAGTTGTGTGTGTTTTTGTGTATTTTTGTATATGTGTTGGTGTTTCAGTTCCGGAATAAAACCTCTCACATGCTTGCCACTTTACGGCTCCGGAATATTCGAAACATTGTTCTAAAAGACTTCTAGCAAACTTTATACGGCTTGCAACATTTCGTGTGTAAATGTTTGAGTGGGTTTCATATAAAGCTTGTTCGTGACTACCAATTAATTTTTTACATCTATCCAGATGTTTACTGGTGCACATTAATCTACTATTTTAATAAATTTATAGAACAAAGCATCGTTTAAATTCTATTTACAAAAATATTTGATTACGACATTTTTTCGATGAAATAAATATCTTTGAGATATTGGCAAAAGTCTAATACTGAAAAATTTAACGAATTTCTACTAACAAAACAAATTTTAAAATTGACAAAAACAAATTTTCAGATTACATCGAATCTGATCGAAGAATTCAGGAAAATATCACATCCTTTAATGCTTAAATGTTTGCGTAATGCTTAAGGACAATCCACGCAACTGCCTTTACTCAAACGAATGTTGTTAAATTTAGACTGGACAATGGTCAACAGCTGAAGCGCTTGAGAAAATTGAAGCTCTGTACAAATACTTAGCTTTGATTAGAAACGTGTCCAATTGAATGTGAATGAGATTCAAAAGCTATTATAAACAGTTCAACCCAACTTAAAATGGATTGCTATGATAAGGAAGATTTAATTAAAACAAGTAAACAAATCAATACCTACAGAGTTATCCTCCATGGTAAACCTCAATTCTATATATGCAGGATGAAACAATTTGTAAATTTTAATTTAGATCGAGCAGTGATCGAGGAGAAAAAACCATTTAGGTCAATATTTGTTCATCGAAAACAACTAAAATGATGGACACTAGGGGTAGTTTCTATTTTGTACAATGGCCATATTTTAGATTAATCTCAGCATAAAGTTAAGGATATGTAAGTTATATTTATGTAATACAGACGGAGTAGAAAACATGAAAATGTTGTTTGTGGGAAATCATAAAATAACAGTGGCAAAATCATCATTATCCCGTGAACATCGTTGTGTAAATTACGTCTGTAGCGGGAGATCCATTTTATTTTCCATTACTCCAAATCATCATACATTGATTTAATATATACAGTATTGTTCCTTTAAAATCATATTCAAATTATTAGATGTAACACGCAAATAACTCCGTAACCACTGAATCAAATCGTTCACGAATCGTAACTCAATAAGTGTATTTTCTATTATTTATTAAAATATACATAGATGTGCTATATTTCAAAGTCACAGTTTCTGAAATGGATTTATAGTAGAATAAAAACATCTTTTTCCACATGTTGTATCTCAACATACTTTACTACATTTATATCCACACTGACAACAATATCCAGCCATCTATAAAATGCAAACCTCAAAATCTACTATTGTAAAGAAAATACCTGCACATTCTCTTTGTAGATAATTCAGTTTTAAAATACAGAGATTGAAGCATAAAGAAAGAACGTTTCACTTTAACCCCTGAAATACTTTCAAATGTTTTATCTGCTATGTAATACTAAATTGTCTCAATTCCTTTCTGCCTTCAACAACTCAAATTCCATCGATTTTAAATGAATCGTATAACCTTCAAAGAATAGAAAAAAAGAAAAACTGCCACAAAGTTGGATTTTTCTTTACTGGAAACTAATACAAAAAAATATCTAAGCTTTCAAGAAAATTTCGTTTCAGCTGTTAGACACATTACCAGAACAACAACATCCAGTAAACGAGCAACTTCAAAAACAATTCGCAAAGAATTCTCTGTTACCAGTATCACTAGAATAATGAGGTATATGTCAGAAGTGTTGCGTTACTCATTATAGTTTGGCCGGAATGTGTTTATATTCGTTTCTCCTTACATAAAAACATTCTCCAACTTTTTGCAAAACTATATGATGATTGAATCGGTATTTTTTGTCCAATATAAATCAACAAAATAAACGGAATGTTTTTTTTCTTATGTTTAATATTAAATATATACGTACTAAATTCACATTTTATTGTAAGAATGCGAAAAGTGTACACCGTAATTCAGTACTGGGATTTAGCTATCGGTCTTAAACATAAATCTGTCGGATAAGATAATACAGAGGGTCGAGAAAATTCTTACACCTGCAGGCAGTAAATTTACTGAATAGAAATTATCAAGCGACAAAAAAACACGTTGATAGAATTTACAAAAGACAATCTTAGATTTGTCATAAATTGTCAGTTAAATTAACAGAAATTTCATCAGTTTCTAAAAAATTCGATTGCAACTCACATTGTTTGTGTTTCTATTTGCTGAATAAGACTAAAATAACAAATGTCCATATATTTGGACTTTTCTATTGTGGAATTCTATCGAGCATGATGTTTAAGATACCTACTAAATTGCTTTTCTGAATTTTCTGAAGATCGTACAACGCAACTAATAACTATTCAGAATTAGTTACATTGTCCTCAATATGCACGTATTGTTACTCATTAAATATTCGTTTGAATATGAAGTTTTGAAGTTGGCAATCGTCTAAACTATAAATTACACTTACTATAGCAATAAAGAAGAACAAGTAGTAATAATAAAGTTGAAACGAATGAAACAGTAATGTGAAAATTTATGGAAATTTTTCATTTTATTACAGGAAATCCGATTTTATCATTTTTTCCCCATATAAATATCTACATTAGAACACAGGATTTCTATAGTCATTCAAATGTTTGTATTAGAGAAAAATTGTAATGAATAAAAAAGAAAATCACTCAGTGATATTATTAAATTCTAGACCAATCGCCTTGTTTCATGAACAGCTGCAAAAGTGATTAATCTACGGAAAGCTTCCAGACGGGTCGTCGGAATTTCAGGGATTATCACCAACAGTGTAGACATTTTACAAGTACAACGTCCATTAGGTGCAGACTCCCACAACTCTTTAAATACATTTGAATAATCACTGATTGAAATATGTTCTCATAATTAATTAATGGCTAACTAATTTTGTTAATGAAAGTCATATTCTGCCTGTTACAGTGTACTCTATCTGAGAACGCTTTCTACCTTACAAAATCGTGAATCCTCAAGTGAAAGGGGATAATAATGAATTAACGTATCAAGACAATGGCCGCATAATGTAATGAATCGGATGTAAGAGTAGGAATAGTTCATGCAACGAATGAGTAACATAGAAAGGAATTATTTAACATTAATAAAGTTATACCTCTAGTTTCGTCCATTATCCCTAAAAATAAGTAAAATCAACCATTTTTTACAATTAGTCTTCAATGAAAATTCTCAAGATTGATAAGTATGAATAGAATTAAATGGTTATGATTACAGACAAATGTACGTCTTTTTATCATTTTTCAAAATAAATTTTGCATATATCGGAATACAATTCTTTAAACAATATAAAAAATTCAAGCCCTCCATGAAGCATGGAAAGTCAAAACGGCTCATGGGAGTTGTCTTTTCAGATAAATATCGTTTGTCCATTAGAAAGCAATAAATCTGTTGGCAATATTTCATGAATCATGACATACCTGCAAGAGATTTATGTTCAGCTTCTTACTGAAGCAATAAATAAAGACCTTTTCAATATTCTCACACAGTTCTCTATATTTATAGACATAGTAATCCCGAAAACTTTGCTCATTATCGATTAATTACTCAACTTTAGAAAAGTTATTTTAGTATCAGGAAAACAAACAATATTGTAACTATTATTTTTGAACGTCACACTAAATCTACTATAAATTGCTAGAAAAACATCCTACCAAGGTTGTGTTTACCACATATAGAATAAAGCTTCCTATCCATACAAGATACAAAGCTCTTATTGTTTGAAAAAAACAAGAGAAAACGAGGTAAAAAAGCAATAAAGAATTATCCTTTAATACTATAGACAAGTCAAGGTTTATTATTGTTTGTCTTAAAGCTTTAATGTATAGATTTAAAAAAAAAATCAATTGTTATTGTCCTAATTTCTCAACAAACAGTCAAGTTGAAGCATAGAATGCCAATATAAAGAAAATTACTTATTGTTTTCCAACTATGCTGTCGTAATTTTCCTTCCAAATTTTAAAATATTACGTACAATGTAACATAATAGTATGAGTGTCGAGGTAGACGATGGCAACGTCACAATGATTAATAGCATTAACCCATGGAGTGAGGGGTTATCAGTTGACTATCCTGATATGGCATACACGTAGTTCGTGTATGTATGTACAGCCTGTTTAGTGTATATGAGGACAAAAGGTCCAGGATTGTACGTATTTTTTGCTCAAACACCGATTCTGTATATGAAAATTGAATATTTATTTTGTAAAGCATAAATCCACATTTGTAGAATTACAATGAAAATTGTGAACAGGATAAATACGAATATAAATATTTATTCAAGCGATATTTGTACAATTTTCGAAAATTCCATTATTGGAACGACCCTTTAATAATGGTGATTTGTACTTCTTTTTTATATAATTTAACATTAAATTCACTTCGAAAGGCGAATGTTCTATATATGGATAATTTATACATCTAGTTGTTTTCTACGTCTTCAAAAGTCAATCACTTTCAAATTTTATTGAAATATGACTTGCTACAGATTGTGTAAAAGAATATTCTGGCAAAAAGTGATAGTAAACCAATAAAATCAATAACTGTAGGAATACTTGGACCGAAAATTAATAACAAACTGTTGATAAATTTTTTTCCTGTTGAGAAAAACTTCAATAACTAGTCACATATTTGTAATTTATCTCTAATACTTCCCACAGATAGTCACAAATTTCTGTCATTCTTTCATTATAAAAATCGATTCGATTTAAAACTGCTCTCAACAGAAATTTTGTTCTTTCGCCTGAAAATTTTACGTTAAATTTAATGTAAACTGATCGAATTAAAAATGATATACATAAGATGATCTCAACTAAAATTTTTAAATACTTAAGCTGCTCAAACTTCAAAATTACAACATAGGCAATTTTTTCTTGAGAACAGTGAAGGGTATGCATGCCCTTTGAGGCAAATTCTATTCTACCAGAATCCTACTAAGAAGTATCCATCATGTTAGTTCTGCATTAGACACAATTACAAATTTGTGATCCATAATTCAAATAGATTCATTCAAATACAGCCATCGTCTTTGAAATTCTGCTATTAAATCTTTATTAGAATCGCTACAATGATTTATCCATATCTACTTGAATGTCAGTAAACTGTCATTGATAAAATCATATTTATTTCAACATTTACAAATTAAGATAAGAAAATCTTTGTTTGAATACAATTTATATAGAAATAAATTCACTTTAATGTAAATTTCAACAAATAATCGTTTAAAAATTCATAAAAAAGATAACGTTGTTTCATTTATTATACAGTAATATTGTGAAATTAAACGGTTAACATTTGAAAACGAGATCCAACTTCTATTTAAAGATAAGAGAATTTTCGTATTCAGTATTTAACAGGAAATATTGCCTTAACATTATGGTTTACGCGTTGAAAATTGCAGAATGATGACAATAAAAGTTTTTATGTTATCGCTTCCATAACGGTTTCTTATTTCCTTTAATGGTTGTGAAAAGAGCGAATAATTTCATATTTTTTTTATTTAAAGAAAACAAAGCGGATAAATAGGTTTTTGTAAAATTGAAAATCTCGTGTGCTCGGAGAAACAAATAAATGAAAATTAATTTTTGAAAAAAAGATAATATAATCATTTCACTTTTATTAAAACAGTGAATTTTTATATTATATTATAAACATGTTAAGTTGATTTAATTTTAACCAGAAATGGAGCTATTTCAACATTTCATATTATTAATTAAATTTTGAAATAATTGAAAATTAGAATCAATATTATGTATAACTACTGTATGTATATTGGAGTTAGCTAGTTCAAGTAATTATTAATGGAACAACAGTACATGTAATTGCTGTTATAAAATGAAAAATGACCATAAAATATATACTTAAAACTCGATTAAAAATTACATACGCCTACGTAATACGTGTCAAAAGCAATGAGTTATTAGAAATTTAATGTAAAATATTCATACCATATACCTTACAGATAGTAAATAAAGATAATGTATCACAAACAATGAATCAACATAACAATTTTTGCAATAAAATATAATTTAAGGTATGCTGCGAATTTCATTACAGGGAGCCTAATACTAATAAAATCTTAAATTAATGACTGAACATTCAACAAATATTTGAAAATATATATAGCGGCTCGTATTATACGTAGGTGATTCAAATAATAGACGGGATTGCCGAGGAGCATTGAGCTCTATATAAAAGATTTTCTAAATAAATATAAAAATTTCATTTAAATTATAGTATGAGTGAATAAACTTATTAGAGTGTAACTAAGTAAAACGAAATTTTATGCAAATACACCTAAGATAACTCAACAAACAACTGATTGTTTGTTGTCATTGAATGAGTGGATAATAAGATGCCATCTCTGTTTAGCATATTTGCTTACCCCTTTTCATGCATGTTGAATGAATTTCCATTGACATTATATACATGACTCCCTTTCTACCCCATCTTCTTATACAATGGCAACAATTACAAATTAAAACTTTATCAATAAAAGGATTTGGTTACACAGTCTACAATTGTGCAGAAATTAATTGCATGCAAGTTGGAACTTCCAGAACGCTTTAATACAAAATAAGTTTAGTATTTAGTTAAAATTAGAACCAACACAATAAAAAAACGTCATTTCAAGTCGGTGAATTAATAAGATACTATGTATTTCAATCTATATAGTACAAGAGATTTCACACCCTAAAACTCTATTTTTGTTAGGTACAAAATTAGGCCAGATTATATACAAACGTTTTAGTGATGTATAGTGATTGCGAGGCAGTCCGGGCCACTTTAATGGCTTAACCTGAATAAATTCTAGAACCGTACTCCGTGATTAACATGGTTTTACCATTGAAGTTGTACCGAAAATTTCAAACATCAGTTAAGTGAATCACAACAAACACAAATCAAATCAGCAGCGCATTATTCAATTTTTATAGAGTTGTATGAAACACAAAAACTAGGAATCAAATTCATCACCATAATTAGATTGGATCACAAGCACAAACCGTGAATTGTAAAATACATTTATATCTATGAAAAAATGTTATCCGTATCTTGATACAAAGAAAACCATTTGTGTAAATTTTAAATGCAAAATGTTCGCTTTCGCATAACAAGGATACAATATAAAGAGCCACAACTATTTAATAAATAAATTATTTTGAAGTATATTAAATAACGAATTGTTCCAAATAAAATATTCAGAATGAATAATTTCTAAAAAGAATTAATAGAAAACCTATTCACGATACCTATAACATTATTCAATATTAAATTCTAAAAATAACAAATGTATGGTTGTGTTATCAACAGAATTTGCTGTTGCTGCTAACAAAGTTAAATATGCAAACTCATTAGCCAGTTATTAATCAATTTTGAATTTTCATGATAAAATTTCTTTGTATAGCTATTTAGTAATGATTGTATGTTAACCAATAACAAAAGTAAATCATTAAAATATAAATTACTAGTTATTTGTAAACGTTCATTAAAATAATTTGTATAAATATTTGGTAATGGAGAATATGTAAAGGATCTTTCTTGTATATATACACATTTGTAAAGCAAAATGTTTTTGTAAATGTAAGCAAATGACATGAGCTTAATTTATTTGAAATTTGCTTATAACACTTTGTTTTTGTTTATAACTAAAAACATTCTATAACGATCTTGTTATTCTATAGTCGCAAACTTTTTCTGACAAGATTTATATATGTGGCACCACTTGTCTCTTTTATTGTCATTTTGACCTAATGTTGATCGTTGATCTAACTTCTCCGTAAAGATATCATGCATCACAAGCAATTTAGTTCATGGAAAAAATTCCCATGTTATTCTTATGGGAAATGGAAAATTGCGATGCGGACAATCTTAATATAATTATTAAGAGCTCAAATTTTCACTAGGCTGTTTTTACACCAAAACAAAACATACAAGCCTGTTTGCAAAAAAATAAAAAAAAATTATTTTTTGAATCAACCTAATCTATATACAATGAAGTGTTGCAAAGTCGGATGTTGGTTGGCCACATTTCAGGTCAAATCTTCTAGAAATCCGGAAAATTATCTAGAAACAGTTGGTCAGCATTAAGATCTCTATTTCCTGTGCCTTAACACCGCTCTTTATTTATTGCATTTATTAAGATACACATCTTGGTCTATTGTATATTTAATGGATTTGATTCAAAAGGGAAGATGAATTGCGATTTTAGGCACTACGAAGTTTTAATGACCACACACACACTTACATAGATACAAGCAAACAGTAGTAGTATGAATCTGATTGCTATGATAATGTATTCTATTGCTCTCCGATCCTTTGCCCTTCTGGACTGATCGGGTCAAAACCACTACAAAGTAGTTTGTTACCAAAAGCTTCAAGCTTATAGAGATAACAGAAAGCTTTCATCTCTCTTATGATTTGTTGCCTTCCAAAGAGAGTCCAATTCTATACGGCTATGGGAGATGTTTTAAGAGCAGATCACATCATGCATTCACATCAATTAACAATCAGTCTTCGAAATTATACCATAAGTATTTATTTGGATATGAAAAAAAACGAAAATTTTAAATGCTAAATTATTTTCAATTTATATTGTTTTCAAAATGATAGATTTATATAAATGACATCAAGTTTATTATTGCTATTTTTCAAATACAACAACGAGTTAACATTATAATTGAGATATCGTAATTTAAAAATGTTAAACAACAAGCGGAGTGTATGAAATTTATATTTTATATTGAAGAATCAATATGGTAGACACGCGATTGGTTAAGTGTTAAGGCAGTTAATATGAACACTAGTGAAAGCACCTTTTTTCAGTTGCCCTAAGAAGCTTAAATTGAAAAAGAAACCTGTAAAGTTCATAAATATGGGAAGTTCATCGACTGGGTTTCAGAGACAAAGACAAACACAACAAACGTTCAATTTATGACTTCATACTGATCGTGAACTGTATCAAACCCTTATCTCGACTTAGTTAATTATTAAAAACAAATATACTATACCTATAGATAACTTAAGTCTACAAGATAGTCAAAGATGATGCAAAGTAAAATGAGTGATATTTAAATAAAGAAAGAAATATTCGTTTATTGGATTAAATTTAACACCACTCTGATTGTGCCATTTAATGACAATCAGCTATATAAATCGATATAAATTCAGAAGTGGATAGCTGTCTCTTTTTTAACAAACTAATCTTGATGACATTTGAAGCTTATAACTATTGTATGCAGATCTGCCATAGTGTCGATTAGAATAAAAAGAGATATATTCTATACATACATTATATGAAATATGCGTTATTTATTTACACTTTTAAAAATGTACTCCTTATTGTGTATTTAATGTCAGATTAAGTGATAAATAATTGACCATTAAAATGCAAAAGGAGCATTTAAATAATTAAACTACAGTTACAAACTTCTATTTTAACCCCATATTTCAATAACCCTTTAAATCCATTAATGAATAAAAGTTTGAAGTTTACCAGAAACTGTACATACAGTATATTAGCCGCAAAAGTATTTCCCTTTGGGAACACATGTCAGGTTTCATTCAAGTATTATATAAGTTGAAGAATAAACAAAACTATTCCAAAATACAACAAATCATTAACTACCGAAACAATTACAAAAATACAAGAGTTAGAGAGAAAATTATCTAAAAACCAACTAAAACCCAGCCGCTAATATTATCTGTCAGCTGGCTGTTTTCACACAAGCTAAAAAATACTCTGGGGACCCACCCATCAAAATCAATTAATTTCTAAAAACTTCAATAAATATAATGAATTGCCTTAGACTTTAAAATTTGTTCAGTTTTTCTTGATTGCAACAAAGAATTGATAAATAAAACCATGAAGAAAAAACATGTTGTTTAGTATTAATACTTTAGCAAGCAGTTGCTATGGACTAATTTCAATAATGTTGAATGTTATCATTCTTTCGTCTATTCCTCCCTTTATGTGTTCTTTTCTCGTTTTTCTTCTTTTAAATCTATATAATTTTTGCAATTAGAAAGAAATCTTTCAAGTTCGCCAACAAAGTAATAAAGAATGATAAAGTTTCTAATTACGAGTTGCGTCGCTGAAAGCTTTAGCTCATCAGACTGTTTCGCTCTTACAGACTCGAAACAAATTAATTAAGAATCCATAGAAGTGCGCTTCTCCAAAGGAGAAACACCAAAGCTAGGCATTCGTTCTTTATTTATTTAATGACGAAACATTAGTAAATATTCTAAAAGCTCGAAGACTAGTTCAACAGCTTTCGCAGCACTTCAAACAATGCCTATTCAATATAATCAGTAAAAATTTCAATAGAAGTTATAGAAGTTTCTTAACTCAATAAATTAATTTTAATTTGGACAAATTGAAAAAAGAGACAGTGAATCAAAACAATTTAAATTGCAAATATATATCAAATAAATATTAATATTCTTGTAGTGTTTCTAAAAATGGCGACGTAATTAAAATTACTCGTTAAAAATTGAAGTCTTGCAGAAAACTTGGGAATTACTTGCGAAAGTAGGAAAGAATCAGAAGTCTTAGAAATTCTTGCAATTTAAATTACGAGATATAATAAAATAATAAAAGCAAAACTCAAGCCGAGCTCTTGATTGAATAATTCAAGATGCGGTAAGAACTTGCCACTGTTATTTGACTTTTAACACAGTTTAGCTGCCGTGATAGCTACCGCTACCATTATTAAAATTACTACTACTACTAGGTAGTATTTAGCTATTTAAAATAACATATTCATTAATGTCACCGCAAATAAGTACTTTTAGGTTACTTTATGAAATATATAGAAAGTTGATTAAAACTGTTAAAGGGTAATATTTATAGGAAACTTTAATGTAATTATTTCAAACCGGAATGTAACTTACTTATCTTCTTTCGCGTTAAAACAAATGGACGTGAATATTTGAGAGATTAATTGTGCCTAATGAGCAAAAATTATCTAATGAACCAGGGACACAAATAATGCATTGTGGCTTCAACTAAAACTCTCGCAATAAATCATAATCTAAGTCGGTTTCAAACTGTCATTTTATGTCACGAACTTCATCATTATTGATTAATATGTACTTGGTGGTGGATGTTGCATTCGACAGGGCGTAAAATAAGACAAAACTGTTATAGAACGATCATACGAACCTATTTCGAGGACAAATCGTAGTCGTGACAAAGGGGATTTGCATGAAAATTGACCTTTACCCATAGTGTTTCAGTAAGACAATTTTTTGTTGAAGCACAGATGTTGTGAGTATAAAGAATTGCCTTTTAAAACTTTTCAACAATTTCTTTCGCAAATCTAATAATACTGTCGTTAAAGACGAATCGTAACGTATTCACAATGACTTTTAAAAATCTAAATTATGCTTAATTTAAAGTGAAACAACGAATATTTAACTATACTGTGTTTATTTTGGAATCTTATATGGTATTGTTAGTTTCCTTACTAAATTCGAATTTCCTGTTAGACATGATATTTAAAATCTCTATTAGTACCAACCGTCAAGTGTTTACATATGAAAATTGCAGAGAGGGGTAAAAGCATTCTATAAGTGATGTCAAAATCCGCATACAGAGGGTTGTAGTCTTGTGTAAGTCAATAGATTTGCCTACTTGTGTATGTGTGTATAAATCGTTAAGTGGCCAGTGAGGTGCGAACGACCCTTCTGGCATACTATTCACAATAACCTGCTTTGAATGCGAGACAAAACGATGCCTTTACGTACTCCTTGTCGTTCTGTCAATTACGCTTAATATGACAAAGGCACGCTGTACTGTTGCTTTTATTACAGACAACTTACAAATCGAAGCGAAGGTCTGGAAAATATGAAACGGAGGTGACGAAAAGACAAAAATTCGATTATTTATTTCAAAAAAGTGTTATTCTGATTAATGCAACAGACAATATCAGAAAACACTGAAAATAATCTAATTGAGTCGCAGTGTTTCATATATTTACATTTAAACTGAAAACGAGATGATCTTGAAAATATTATCGATAAACTGATGGATTTCCTAAATCTGGAAAAACGAACAAATTCGTTTCAGTGGAAGTAATACCCCAAAGCGACTCTTGAGTCTTGATATAGTCGAATAAACTCCTCTAAATATATTCCACTTCAAGTATTAATGTTAAATATATATATATATATATATATATATATATATATATATATATATAATCGGTCATGTGGTCATTTATAATTTATTATAGTCGTTGTGAGAATAGATCAAGTAAATGTTGGGCTTGAATTTTTGGCAACATCTAAGGCTTTAGCATTTTTTTTACATTTCACATCATGTATAACCATTAATTTTGGCTAAAAGTTAAAGATAACAACTTGTTAATGTTACAGAATCACTAACAGAATTCACGTAATCTTAAACTAATTTCTTCAGAGCTGAAAGATAATGTCTTGTAAACAGAGCTCTTAAATAGACATGATTATTATCACCTAATATTGTAATAAACTATATATGTAGCTACTAGTTAGGAGAATTGCATTCTTACAATAATAGAATTTACCAAATTATAATTTACGATATTTATTAGATAAATACTAATTTTTAAGGACGAATATAAATTTATACTGAAATACTTGGAAGTATGTCAACCAAGATTTGATGTGGGATTTAAATTATCATCATGATTTGTTGAACAACACAAAACAGCTATCACGTTAACTGTTACGATTCGCTACATTTGAATAGAAACTCTCATTACTTGCTACAAAACTGTGCTTTGGTTTAGATTGTCTGTTAGAATCACAAGTATATTGCAAACATAATTGTACATATGACGTCTATATCTATGTATATACACTTTATGTACATTTACATATCTACGTCTAAAATAGCTATAGCTTATTGACAACGAATCCTATGAATGTAATTATTATGCATCAATCGACAACAAATTGTTTCAATAAACCGAATACGAACAGAATGATCAAAAATAACCATTCTGTGTTACCAGATGAAACATTCCGAATTCGTCTTCCATCATCAGTTGCGAGGTATGCGATGTGTAAAACCTAATTGGATTGCTATTGCCTGTTGCGGTCCTGGATAAACTATGTAGCTGCTGATCTCAACCACTCTGATCTCGTACTACTCCGCCTCATTTGATTCCATCACAAATTGGATGGCGATAGATGTTGGTTGGAAACTTAATTGTTTCATTTGTAAAATAGAATTAAACTGAATTTATAATCCAATAGTTTATAGGTACTTATCTAAAATGTGTCTATCAATTTGAAAATTTGGATTCAGACTGAACGTTTTAGTTATACAATTAACGAAATTATCGAAAAACAAAAATATTGAACAATGCTCAAAATCTGTTTTAGTTTGTTTAGGACAACATTCAATAAATGCTCATTCTAATGTAAAATCAATGTTATCATGAAATCCATTACCTATTATCTGGGCATATCTTTCTAGAAGTACTGTAAGTGTAATAATTACAACGATTGATTTATGGTTTTTCTAATCTGAACTCCATCAACTACTCATTCTATTTCTAATTAAAGAGCAACAAAGTTGATTTATTTTATCCCTCCAAATATTCCCCAACTGACGATGATTATAAACCTGTTACCAATCTGACAGAAACTCCGAATGTCATTACAATAAAAACAAATTGTTTGAAAACAATAAGAGCGCCAGTAATTACTTAAATAATGAAACTGTGTGCAGTAGACTGGTGTGAAAATTAAATCAGGCACAAATAAATAAGCTTAGCATAGTGCATTTGTAATTAAATAGACAACCTCAAAACACATACACAAAGCCATACACAGAGAAATAAATATATTCCCATCCCTGTCTGTCATTAACAGATATATTTAGTTGAGATTCAATCAACCACAACGATGATGGGCTAAATGATGAGACACACATTAGAATAGACTCTTTGTGTCGTGGACTGTTCAAATGTCAGAGAACGGATATTAAATTTGTACGTGTATTTCGAATACTAACCAACCAACAGGACGCTTCTATGATTTCCCATCTGATTGTATAAATGGTTATCGTATCATCAAATATTCTCTAACCTGATGAGTGGTAGCAATGGTTGAATTTCAAATAGGGATTATATAATGCTATGATTGAAATCAATGGTGTGTACATGATAAGCAGATACGTAATGATCGTTGGTAAAAAATCAATCTCAATAATCAATATTTATTATTTGAACTCTGTATTCTGAAATATCTTCAACATACACATAAACCGCGAGAACATAGTAGTACACAAAAAGAAAATTGTCTTAAATCAACAAGTTGAATTCCAAAACCAGTGAAATCATCTATTTAGTTGACTATCGGAATATTCAATATATTCTCCTAACAAACATTGGAACATTTCTGCAATTAGCCTTAATTGTCTCCTTTATCATTATATTAAACAACAGATTCCACTAAAGCGTTCAATTTTGTAAGACAATTTATCATAACTAAAGTCTCAATGAAAAAGACAACTTTGTTTAACCGTATCATCACAATATTCTGTTCATTGCAGTCATCATCTATTCCAAACAATTCAAGCTTTCTTTTGTGTTATTATTATTATTTAATTTTTCTCTTTGGTTGCCTCTAACTGTTTGCCGTTATTCATCAAGATGACGAACAATTTCAACATCAAGTTTTACAAAATTACGATCTGTGTTAGCAAGCTTTCTCTTTACATTTTTTTTTGTTTCTGTTTTCCCTCATTCATTTTTTTTTGGTATTCATTCTATATACGCTTGGCTGGTGTGCAAGCCTCCGGCTCTCATCCTTTTCTATTTAACCAGGAAATAATAACTCAGTGGTTACAGGTCTCGGCGTTATTCGCGCTGAGGTTTATTTAATCCAGAAATACAGTCGACGCTGAGATTACATAATTAAATTCTTCTATTTTTTATGGCAATAGGCGAAACGACATTGCCATAAAAATAAAGTGGAATACCAAGAAAATTGACAGTAAATTAAGATGTGTTGAAGGAGGAGGCTCGGCAAAATGAAAATACATATGTCTTTGTTCTTTATAGTTGGCAAAGTTTTGAAATTACTAAAAGGCAAAAATGTGATAGTATTTTTACGATTGATATTGCTTACAATGTAATATGAGCATATTTTTAATTGAACGCTCTTAACTATATAACAGCGTTTAAGAGACCATATATGAAAGTTTAGTATATAGATATACACATACTTTATGATAAAAAGTTTTTCATTTTTCAACATCTTAACGACTTTACTGAAAGATAACAGTAAAATACTTGTTTATTAAAGGTCGGTGCAAGAGTTAAGGTTACTTTATTATTATAATTAAAATCAAACTATTTTTTATCAAATTCTCGTCCTATATAGCTACAGTATTGAATTTCTAGTTGGAAAACGTTCAAGAAACAATGTCGTCCTATTATGCTACAACAACGTTTTCACTATTAAATCATAAAGCAATTTTAGTAATCACAGGTGGATGATCTCTGATGAAATACTTAACAGATTACAGTCGTGTTTATACACAGGCATTTGCATTAATTCGAATTTCCTTAATTAAATCAATAAATTGTATTTATTTAAAGTTTAGTATTGCTACAAATTCAACATTAAATAACAATTTATAATTATATTCTATCGAAAATCATATGTGACAATTAATCTAATTGAATGATTACATCAAACTTCTACGTCTATAGTGACTTATTTCATGAATATTCCACAAAGACATCATAATTGTGTATAAAAGCATTATAATCTCCAATACATTCATTGAATTTTAATGTTGCTCTTAACCTCTAGGCATCACAGTAAAAATATTCATGAAAACGGTAAATGAATTTATACGTTGCTGATGTGAAAACACCTTTATACACTACCAAATATAAAATTTAGTACTCTTATGGTTTGATCCATAACATGAAGTGACAACATTTTTATCAACTAAGCGTGCACTTTTTTTTATATGTTATAGTAGTTGAGGTATACATCTTAAGAAGTTTAAAAGCAATTCGGATCAAAGCTTCCTCAAAACTTTAAAAGCATAGTTAGTATAGATATATGCAAGTAACTCTTCAAAATGAAACTAACAATAAGACATACTATTTACATTTATGTCATTAAATAATTTCAGCTCACAAATGAACACTATATGGTGAAAGGGCCAGCCATAACATAAGGTATCCGACATTTGAACAAATTGTTCTTAAAATACCCAATACAAAGATTACTGATTTTATGGATAATGAAAAAACCACAGTGCAAATTACCCGAAACATTAAAAATCAACATATTTATTCTAGTATTGTTTGAAACCTCTGTACAAATACATTGAAAATGTAATCTTCCAGTTATATTGTGTGGTAAATTTCTACACCAGTTGCACTTTGCACCCTGACTACAATACAGTTTATAGTAAGCTTTTAACTTGAAAATTTATTATTTCCATTTCAAAAGCAAATAACATTGCTCTTATGAGCTAAACAAGAATTGAATAACATCAAGTTTGGACAGACAGACACGGTACGACTAAGTTAATTAACAACAAGAGAATACTAGCAAAGCGCAACAACATCAATCTCTCTCTCTCTCTCCCTCTCTCTGTTATAATTACAACGGTGAACCGAAGGAGTATCATAGCCACAAATTGCTCCTACAAGCAAATGACGTATATTCATTCAACATCATAAAAGAATGTTGTTGTAATATTCTAACTATAGCCATTCTAGAGCATTTATGTTAAAGGAACTATGACAGACTTGTCGAAAATGTTAGACCATCACCTATGTATCGTAGCGGATGAATCCGTCTACATATTTATTTGTTTGATGCTAATTTGAGCACTCTAATAATTGAACAACTTTGACACTTATCGCATATATCACGACTGCATCTACACCACAGGGACGTAAGTGACAAACGATGTTTATTTTATATGCAGAAGGTACTATGAACTTTACCATGACATTTGCACCTCCAGTACAATATTCGTATTCTGTCATTGCATTAATTTCCATTGCTAACTTGAAAAAGTATTTGATTTATTTGCCTGATTTAATAAAAGTCATTTTCTTCACACAATAATCTTTTTAAAATTAAATTACGTATAGTAGAATGAAAAAAGATGAGTTTATGACCGCCTTTCCGCCCTCTCTCAATCTATCTATCTCTCGACAGCATGTAATCTTGTTTTTATCAAATTGTAATCTGATAATGATATAGAGGGGTAAACAGATACAGAAATGTATCCTGCTGTGTGTACTTCTATACATATACATACTCTATAATAAAATATACCAGCAATAATATCAAAACATTTCATTATCCTGCATCAAATGACAATGATAAATATTCTGTTAGTTTATGTTTTATTCTATACGTTATGGTAAAGACAGAGACATGAGTTTTATCTGCAGTCGTTGAATTTATAACCTCGATTTTCAACATTTAAAATAATAAGAAGAAACTGTAATCATTTTATACTCTTTACAAAAAGGTTTGGAATTTTTGTAACTAATCAAGTTCACGTAGGTGGATTAAGTTTTATATCTTATTTTAGAGAAATTTACTTTGAAGCAACATTAATTACGATAAAAAAACCATATGTAGATCTTAATTTGTCTTTCCTATGAGTGAAGATTGAATATTTGTTCATTCAATCGAATTATACTACAAGAAATTAATCAAGGAAGTAATTAATTAAAAAATTAATTAAACATTCAAGTTCACAAAATTTTGAAGAACAGCTATTTAATAGATTGAACATTAATAGATGTTTGAACTACATATAACTTTTTTCTTTTTGTAAACTTTAGATTGATTGGATATCCTATTTGAAATTTTATTAAGTTATGTATATAAGAAATTTAGCCTTTCACACTACAAATATCAAATCAACAACATCGCCTTCTCAATTAGTTGTTCAAAATAAATAGAGTATTCTATGTAAATTGAACTTTATTTTCTTAATGCACCCACGTAGCTAAAATTTATTACCCCTGGGATATAACATGAAGATCTACATAAAAAAAAAATAAGACAAAAACAAAAGTCTTTAGTGGTTTTATGAAAAATTGTAAATGTATGGTTTTATGTATTGTAATGTAATATTTACGAACACATTTATAATATGAATATGGTTTGTTATGACATAAATTTACCTGCGCTACATGATATAAATTTATTCTGATATTTCCAGTAAATCATGATATTAAGAAGAAAACAATACACTCATCGTCGCCTGTAAACAAATCTAACGTTAACCACTATCATAAACATAACTATAAAATAAGTAGTTAGACGTAGTCGTAAACTTAGTAAATAAGCCATATGTAGTCCCAGGAGCTTGTATGTATGTATACAAATACGAAATTATAAAAGACATATGTGTAACATCAAATTTACTATCTAGCACATTACCTGAGACGCGCGATGTTCATGCTATACATCCATCTGATAATAACAGCTCATTACAGAGAAATATAGTAAACACATATGGATGAAAAACTTTAACATTAAACTTTATATCCATAACCATAAAGCAACACTAAAATGTCTTGCACTGTAACAGTCAGACAAACATAAGCGATATGTTGCAACTGTTTAGACTTCATGTGTCGAAAGTTTCTGATAGACAATTAACTGTAAAAACATATTATTTATGAATGTCAAAAAACTAAAACATAATAAAAGAAATGGAAAACGTTTTGTGAAATACCGGTATATCGCATCAAAGCTAAATGTCTCATTTAGTTTCACATAAACAGATACATTTTCCATAAAGTGTTGTCAGAAGATACACAAGAAATATCTTTCAATCAGTTCTAATCTGTCAAATACATTATGCAGTCGTCAAAAAAATAATGTGATCTTATTTCAAAATTAAATTTATAAATCTTAGGTTCTATAAATTTTTAAGTAGAGTTTGCAGAAATTAAGTACATACTGTTAGTTACAACATTGTCTCAAGTCATTTTTACCTCTAATGACTATTAAATTATTCATTCTACCTATTTTCAAATTCACAAAAGTACAATTGTGCATAAATTTACAGGTTATAAAGAATCTTTATTTGGAGTCATTTGTGAAAAGTCATTGGAATTATTATCATCAAAAATTATTAGCATCAAAAATATTTTAATACTATAATTGTCATGGAGGAATACTCTTCTATCAATTAATTACCGTTACTAATATTGAGTAAATATTAACCAATCTGAGTTAAACATAGTCCATTAGTAATTATTTAGATTGTTTATGGACACATTTGCAAACGAAATCATATACTTGAGTGAATTTCACAACAACTATATGAGAAACGTTTGCAAACTGTTATAAGATACATTTAATCATTTACAATGACAGATTCGATAAATATATAATATTTCAGAATCGTTAACTGCCATTAAAATGGGATTAAATTTGAATTAATAACCCGTTATTGTTAAAATTAAATAATTGTTTCTTAATATATCTTGAATTTAAGAGGTACTTTTTTTTGGAAAAAAATATCTGTCTAACAGCAAAGTTGTTGCAATATTAATAGCTCACTTGGAGTAATTGAAGTTGGCGATTTGCATAACTGATTTATACGAAACTTTAAGTATTTGCCCTCCTACCGGAAAATAATTTACATAGCTGCTGAAAAGTTTTGAGTTATTTCGCGCTTACTACTTACAATAAGATTATTTACATATTTGCTAGAAAGAATTGTCTTTGGAATAACTTTATCCGTTCCGCTAGACTTTTTTTACGAACTGAAAATGGGATGTTTGTTTTCCTTTAAATCAAGTAACAAGGAAACAAATTTTTTAGTCATGAAAATGTACGAGTCTCACCAATTCTACCTAAGATAAAAGCATGAAACATTTTTGTTATATTTTAATTGCCTCTAAATAATGTACAGTTACAATTAAGTTTAACTAAGTAGATCCGGGTCGAAAGTTTAGTTTATATAATGCATGTATTATATAATATATTTCAGCAACATATAAATGTTACTCGAGAAGAACAAACGTACCCATTCCCAATCAATATAGAACAAAACGAGTTTAACTTATTTTAAATTATTCGAAAGAACAATTTTGACACTCTCACAACTATCGCCTATTAACACTACAACTATCACAGACTTTATCACTAACATCTAATTATAAAATTTACAAATAATAAAATTCAATGTGAAACGGGACACGTAATTTGAAATGGAATTTACTGGTAAACTAGTGTAGGATATCAGACTAGTAAGCCGATTAAATTAGTTTAGGAATACACACATAGAGAAAGGACATAACTGAGAGCTATCACTACTGGTTTGGGAATCTATTGTGATAGAGAGCACACTCAGAACCGATCTGTTATGTCAGCGTCTTCTTAGGTTCGCTTTAATCCTTGGTAGGAGATTTTCTTCCGGCTGATGTTGACGGCACACAAAAGAGGTTGTTGTGAAATTATCTCTATTTATATGAATCTGCTACGAACATAATGTGGTTCTGAAGTCTCCAATTTTCTTACTAAATATAAACCACACATTGAAATTTCAATTTATATTAAAATATTCCGTTAAGAAATTTCAGCAAGAATTATGTTGAAATTGTATCCTCAAATATAGATATTCAAATCACAAACCAATTTATTTAATCCGTTTTTCAAATTACTGGAAATACTTTAATACATGTAAGTTCCTTGATCATCAAGAACAAAAATATTTATGAGAAATTCATATTTTAGAAGTAATCATTTATAATAAATGATCATAATGGAAGGACCAAGTGGGTATCCATCTAAAACGTCCTGTCTTGTAAATGACGCCCTAGAAACTGACTCGACAAATTTCCTAAGATAGGATGAAGCCAAGATGTGAGTCTATCACGCTTAACCTAGTCCATCTTTTATCCAAGTTCATCCTTTAGTGCCTACGTGCACAGCACAGATAACAATTCATCTTTAAACAAATTTAAAACTTTTCATCAATAACTGAAGGATAGCACATGAGTTTCTAAATAATTAAAATGATAATCTCGCCGTAATTAATAATGAGATACTAACATTTTCAAAATATAGTCAATTCAATTGAGACCCTGCGATATGCGCAAAGTTCAGACAGAAATAAGTTAATTTATCATAGCTATAATAGCACAATTCCTTTGACAATTACTCATCATCAATAATAATTACCTCCGTAATTAATACTACATGAACTGCAACAGAAACAACTTACAAACAAGACAACATAAATGATTTATTTAGTAGACGAATATAGAATGAATGATTGGTACTGCAGCATAATTATCTATATAATACCCAAATGTAGTGTTTATCTAATACCAAATCTAAATTATAATAAAGCATTCTCCACAAGAATGGAACTAACATCTGTAATTGAACTGACGTGATGAAATGTCAAAGTCAAGATCTTTTGGACTACTTTGACCAACCACCGGAAAATTCGACTTAGATTATCAGCAATCCATCAAGGCTAGACATTTCTTCCGCCTTATCTATAAATGATTTCTTAAATAGGTATGGAATTTTCATTTTCTCTATCAAATAACAATAGTTCGAAAACAATAAAGTACAAGTAGTTACTCCACAAATCAATTATCCGATTCAATAATCATTGGAACAATTATGAAACAAAATATTCAATTTCTGTAATTTCTAATCTCTAATCTCAAGTTTTTTTATATGAAAGTAAGTGTTTGAGTTCTTTAAACTATCGGCTCTGGAAATCTTATCAATGTAATGTTGTAATTACATTAATGTCAATAACATCGTAAGATCGCTTACGTACTTTAACATTATTATAACTACGACAGTCCATTATCTCAAGATCTTATTAATAAGTTAATAAAGTACTTGCACTAGATAACAAGTTCATCTCTAATTTAGAAAAGAAAAAGTATCCAATTACCATTCCCTATTTCTGATAAAATTTAATATTATAATAAATTTAAATTCATCAATTATCATTCAGCCATTATTTACAAACTTTATTTTATGGGATAATTCCGTATTGATAGTACACATACATATAACCTATACCATCAGTGTCTGTAAAGTTTACCGAAATTAATTCGCTGAAAGCAACGATGTTTCAAATCCATTCGTTCAACTAGAAATTCCCTATTGGAAAATGCCGATATAATGATTTAGTGACGTGCATAATCTCATTACAATTCAGTAAAGTATAAAAGTTTATTTGAACGAAACAAGGCCCCAATCATAAAATGAATCTGATTCACTCTAAAATTGATTAATGGCTAGTACTCAATTATGTCATCATGGAAATTATAAAAAAGAATTCGACAAATGAGCATTTTTTTTAGATTTAGATTTCTTTAAATAAATAGTTCAAGTGTCCGCAATTTATTCACTATAAATCTTAACAAATTAACAAAACCATTGTAAAGTATTTTGATGAATAAATGTCTTATTATAATAATGAATACGAATAAATTAAGATAGGCTTGTGTTAGATATATTTTAAACACTCGCCAGTGTTTCCAGAAAACATCTTAGAATAAATATACTTTCATCCAGCGACTATCTAATTTATTATAGTATATTCGTGGTTATACATACATCATAAATTCGATTTTTGGTTTACGACTGCTTTATAAACATGAAACTCACAAAACATAAAAATATCCTTATAATAATTTTATCCAATATTATAAAATGCAAATAATGGATGTATCTTTATGGAAATAAGACATTTTAAATTTTGATACGACTATAAGAGATTGAAAATTTTTTGTTATAGATTGGTTGGACAAATCCAAGAAATCACCAACTAGAATTAAGATTGATTAAGGACGAGAATTGTATACCAGTAAGAAACGACATTTGTGTTGGAAACAAATGGTTGTTGCCACTAGCTTCACCAACACTGATCCATATTGGCTAGAATGCCCCGCGGGAGCTTTCCTGGTCTTTGCTATATCAAGTGTCAACTCTACTAGATTACCCATCACAGTACAACAAACACGAAGTAAAAATGTAATTTTTCTATAAAATCGACTTTTTCTTTACTAATAGTTACATTTAAGTGATGAAATTCGTTTTTAGAAAAAAATATCTTTTGAAATTCATTTAATAATAGAATCTATAATTGAATAGATGATACAGAATTTTCTTCTGATGATTAATTTCTATGTAATTTTCAGTTAACATCTAAACAAAACCAACTCACTTGATACGGTACTCTAAAGCAAATCAATAAAATCATGATGTTCATTGAAATAGTGTCTTGTTACCTGTTTGATCAACAGCATTTCCATTAAGATATACGATCTACATCAACTACCCTCATTAGAAATCTAGCCGTCAATTTTCTTAGTTCCTTCCTTTATTGTTCACTTACGTACCTACAATAAAATCATATCCGCAGTATACACGTAAAAACTAATATTATCTATACGTCCTATCTCACGGGAGAAATTCGATTATGTATACACATTTTTATCTCAAAGTGATCTTAACGTTAAAACATCAACTATGCCCCTTAAAAGTATTATTTTACAATGTCTTTTGTATCTACATATAATTTCAAGAATATTAAAGACTTGTTAAAAGTTGGTCGGACTTGATAATTTTTCATGTTCTTCAACAGCAATATGAAAGACAAACAACTGAATGTACCATCAGATAACGAGAGAGCATTGAAAAGAAAGTAATAACGACTATTTCTCTCCTTAATCAGTTAAAGTTTTCTTATTGTTTTTTTCTTCTTATTCTCTTCCATTTTACAAAGTATTGTGATTTTAATTCCAATATTCCGCTGTCTTAAATATTCAAATCCCTTTTAGTACTTATCAGAACTAAAATATTAAATCTTATCTTTAATCTGATTACTAAGGAATATGAAATTAAAATTAACATGATAAACTAATTGTTTTGATGATAGAAAGAACATTGATGAAATCACTTGGGAATTTAGTGACCTACTTCGATGAAATCTTTCACTGTTACTAAACAAACAACCATCTATAACTCGATATTAATGCATAAATCGATAAAAGCTTTCCCATAACAAGAAACAAAAAAAATAAAATAAAAGGAGTCATTAGAAGTAGAAAAAAGAACTGCTCCTATCAGTGCTAAAAGTAATATTAAAAAAAACTATTCTTATGTGAAATGCAATACATTCGAATTCACGTTGAAAAAGTCAATGTCGTTCTGAGAAGCAGTGATGTTGAAAACTTCAAGAATGCGGTAAATGCGTTGAGGAAGCAGACTATGGGATATTATAACAGTTTGTTGTGTAAATTAGAAACGACATTCCGGTAGCAAAGCTGTCATAATCCGGGAACATTTGACAAATGCCCTTTTGAGGCTAAGTTCCGGGAATAGTCTTCTAAGCCATTGCACAATTATAGTTATTTGACTTCGGATTCGCTGTTCAACCACAAGCTTCAAACGAAAATGTTTAAACTTTTCTATTTATTTTGATGACCACGTATAAATATTCATCAGCTCTATTTAACTACTTGTAACAAAAACAATACCATTATAAATTTAATATAGTTCTTCATTTTATACAAACTCAATTACATATACATTGGAAATTACATGACAGTCGTAATAAGCGGTCCAACAATACTATGAAATATTTCATTCGGTACGTTTTACTATTGTTTTTATTTAACGCGCGAGTTATGGACAAACAAAAAACCCCAGCCATAGGCGACTTTTGTAGTAGAAAATTCAGCCACTGTGAAGTTGATAATAAATCAGAGCACAATAATTTTGTTCCTACTGAATTGTTATTTATTGTTATTGGCCACTTTGTAAAATTAAAAAATAAAACAATAGTAAAAAATCCTCTATACTTCGTAATGTAAAATAAGCATTACAGTGTGAAAAATTCTTATGCCTATATTGCGTGTTCGTTTCATTTAAAATCTGACCATACTGAAGAAGCATAGTCTATTATATTATACTATAGATAAACAAATGCAACGAAAATACATTTATTTTATGTATATGTATAAAGCGGTTGAAAAATGGGAATGTAACGCTTATTCCGGAATAATAAATTTAATGCGAGATTTGCCGACCATTGCACATGTTCTTCAAATAAATAATTCACAAACAAATTGTAGCAAAACAAATGTATGTGAAAATATAAAAATTCAAAAGATCACATACTAGAAATTTGTGGTGAAGTAAATATATAGATTCTGAAGTATCTAAGCATACAAACAATCCGTTTGGCTTTTATAACTCTCAAATATTATTCCCCATTTGAAAATGTAAAAATGGTAAATTAAAGTTTAGTCTTGTATGTAGAAAGTGCCTATTAATTTATATAAAAATTGTTACATTATCTCCGAATTAGAATATCAACATTTCATATAAATGTAACACGTCACCAAAATGTTGGTATTAATTTTTTTAATGAATAAATTAATGGAAACATAACGCATTAATATTTCAGTGCAGTGATATAACCTTTGAGGTTTCCTTTTAGTATATGTGATTTTTATCATCCACCCTTATAATATACGATCGTGGATTGTTATTAATTACACTATACACAAGGACCAAATGCGGTTAACATACAGGGTTTATAATAATGATTCAAGTAATACTGATGAATGTATGGAACTTCAAGGTTTCTGTTAGGATTTAGTATGGTATAGAGGCACTTTATTAGCCAATATTTACAAACATTAATATTCACCATAAATATTGATTGAGTTTTCAATTTACTTCTTTCAAATATTTCATTCAGGTACTTACCTATGTAGATAAGAAAAGAAAACCAAAAGTACAAATACATTTGCGACTAAAATATATGCAAATCTCAAAAATAGAGCTTAGAAGAGTGCTGAACTTCAAACTGTAGAGAAAATGCCAAAAATGGGAAACGACAAGCTGAATAAATTCAACAAACGAGCAGGAGAAAAAAAAACAGACGACAGAGAGCAGATTATGAATAAAAACACGTACGCCAAAACCTATAACAAAGAAAAACCGAACAAAAAACTCAGAATAATAGAAGCAACCAGCATCAAATTTGTTAGTTTGGATATAAAATTTGCATTCAGTTTTCAATATAAAATAATAAGAAATGTACAAACCAAATTGGAAATTGATAAAGATTCACACTATTTTGTTATATGAAATCAATTCAATATACCAATATACCATTCTACATTTCAATTAATTATTAGAAGTAGTTTGCAATTAGAAATACGCATGTAGTTGTTGTCAACTGTTCATTTTCAGACTGAAAAGCAACTATTTCATGAATTTTATTATTCTCTCGAAATTAAATTTTTAATTAGATTTATTTAACTGCATATCCCTTTTTATATTTCATATTACCACATAATGTTTATGTGTTTAAACCCGAAAGTCATAGTTTTTAATTTTCCCTTCTCGGCTATTATCAAACAGTGAACAGATATTTTAGAAATCCAATGCTACATGAAATTTAAATATTATTAAATAGATAGGTAGAAATATATAGACAAATACGCTTATAATGGAAAACTGATTCTAAAGAAGAAAAATATCTCATTAAACCCTGGATCGTTTTATATTTTGATACATGATTTTCAACATAATTTGAATACCAGAAATGTTATTTATTCTTCTATAAAATTCTAGATAAAACGACAGTTTTACATTTCAAGTCAATGATAATAGTTCTTTATACTTAAGAATTTATTTTCACAAGGTAGTAATAGTCGTTGCCGGGATTATGCTGTTGGAAAATCTGAAAATAAGTATCTAAGACAACTTTCAGAGCTTATTGCAAAACGGGTAGAACTTTGTCCATAAATATCGAATACTAAAACCAGACTACACCATTATAATTCCGTAGAGTCTTTAAATTTCAATAAAGTACCTTTGTTAACAAGCACACCTGCAGTAGTCTCTTTTTTTGGCTTTTTCTCTACAATAGTCACTTGTAGTATATCCCTTGACATAAAAACTATAATTTTAATGAGAAATAAATGTTAGAAAAGTTATACATAAAAGACATTTAAAACGAACATGAAATAGTAAGTAACGATAAATCACAGAATGCAGCTTCGAAATAAAGTATGAATACCATTCTTGAAGCTTTTACAACACTATCACCTTAATGGAGCCTATAAAGGCAACAACATGTATACGGTATACGTACATAGACTATCGTATCGGTTCAATGAACAAACATATCTAAGATCAAACGAACTATCATGACTGTACAACTGTACGTATAATTTAACCCATTGAAACCCAATAAATTCTATTTGAGACGTCTTAATTACAAGTCAATCAATTTGGCATTTACCAAAGAGCTGTATTTATATTAGATCCCTGTACATGTGTGTTTAATTCTGATTTACACGTCAAAAACACAGTTTTATAAATCAATTGTTTCTAATTCAACAAATTATTTTCCATGGAAATTTGTTCCACATTTTCACAAACATCAATAATATTTTACAAATCGTTTAAAAGCCTACTCATTTGATTTAAACATTACATAAAGTACACATTTAGGCTATTAATAGTGTAAAGTGGAAAAAAGTTAAGAACAAAATCATGATAATGTAATGTTTTATCTAGGCAATGCACCTATAGTTCAACTAACAACTTCTCCATTTTCAAACAATTAAAAAGGCGGATGAAAACACGATTCGAAAATTAAGACTTCAAATGCAGAATCATTTTATGCTCATTATTTCCTTTATCCCACTAACTCGCACTATTATAATAAAACTAATTCAAAAGTATAAATTGTTACTTTATTTGAGTCACACACAATTTAATTTTGCTTTTGATTTCAAATGAAAAATTACACAAATGAGTGAATTAAAGTACTTCCAGTAAAAGTGGCTTTCAATATGCCCAATTCTTTCGCTGTACAAGGAAACATATAGGAAACAGTCATGCTACCATTACAACATCTATTTACTATTAATTGTATAAATCTACGCGAACGTATATAAACATTAACAAATTTTAAATGAACCAAATTTGTACGTTTGTTCAATAATTTCCGGAGATATTTACTACGTAAAGAAGATCTATTCGGTGTACCCAACAATTCTCAAAAACAATCGATTTTATGTTATTAGGATACTTAATTAATGCTAATAAGATTCTGTTCGTATCAAAACAACTTTTTAACGTTAAATCTTGAACACATGATGATAATTGAATCCACTGAATAATAACATATGGAGGTAGAGTTTGGGGTATATTTAAAATTCTCCAAGGTGATCCCAGCATGGCTAAGTTTTTCCATCGACGACACACTAAACGAACATTAAAATATAAATTTTCGACAGATAAATATGAGAAAATTTCCAATAAAATTTCATTTGGAATGTAATTAATACAACAAAGATTTCGTAAACGTTTTTTTGCTGTTAATAAACTTTCATTGGAACTAAGTTTACGTTTCGTTCGTCTGTTTATAATTCCAGATGATTTAAATAGATCTTGAGTTAGATTTGACATAATTGAAGGCATATAACTAAACAATAAATTTTGAAACAGCGAACAGTCAAAAAAAAATATGAAATTTCCTTTGTTTTTAAGCGACGATTCGATTGAACTTTGACAACATTCGAAATTAATTTGATCGAGCGCGAAATTTAAATTGTGTTTGAACATTGTTGATGACATAATAATAAATCACATTAAATAGGTCAAGATGTTTGTAATGTCCGATATGTTCACCTAAATGGACTATCTATTTATCCAATCTAGTAAATGGTGGCTGTTTTTCCCATTAAAAACCTAGAGTTACACTTGTTTACTGACTGTCCATCATTGTACATACAAACATAATTTGAATATAATCAACAATTAAAAAAAAACTGATCCTCTTAAAAACACCTCATGTTCATAATTAAATTTGCTAATTAATTTATAACTAGCACTTTGTAGTATGGGGAAAAAGGCTGTGCCATTACTATGAATCTTAGGACACGTCCGGAAATTGCCGTTTAAAAGGGAGTCAAATTACTGTCAACTCTACAAATAATGGATGACCCAAAATCTAACAAAATAATCAATGAATGTTGACGGTTCTCTTAATATTGTGTCATTCTAACAAAGGATTGAATTTTCGACTTGAAATAAAAATTATTAGATATGAGAGAATTTGTTAAAAAATCAACAATTATGTATAATCTGAATAGGTAGTAAAGAACATATATAAATAAATCTAATAATTTATACTAAATTTATTTAGAATTCTTAAAGAATCCTTTAAAGCTACAAATATACACACACACACACACATATATATATATCGTTAAACAAAGAGTGTCCAAATACGGGCAACCCAAAGATATTTTCGCTGTTTAAAAGCGTTGTACTAATTAAACAAAAGAAAACTTTCATGTGTACAATCATTAGGGCAAACTACGGGTGTAATTAGGTCTTTAAATCGAGTCAGACTTGAAGTAAATTTTCCTAACTCTCTCATGGTGAGGATATCACATTACATTACCTAAATAAGTATTATCATTCCCTATATAAACAATGAACCTATTTAAATAAGAACAAAATAATTTTTGTATAACTCGCTAAATTAGTACAAAACTAACTAACTTTCTAACATTCTGTTACAGGTTGAACTTTTCATACAATTGTTTATTTATAAAAACTATCGATGCAACGGTGCTACACATGGTGTTTCACAAATATTATGTGATTCCACATGTGATCAAATTACTTTATAATATATAAAAAAAATGATTGCAAAGAGCTGTTTCATATTGTCAAATGTTGCCTATTTATATAATAGAGAATTAAAGTAATGTAAAAAGATGCTGGCATAATTTACGCAACCTATCGTTGTGGTATTATCGGTTAAGATTAATGCCGAGAACATTAATTAGGCAGATTAGTTGATTAGTTAGGTGTTGGGAGAGAAGCATTAGTTTAATCCGTTTAAGGTGAACGTGCATATGCCGTAGGCGAACCATTGTCACTATAGCAAATCGGCCTGCAGTCGATAAGGCGGATTACACATCGTTAATTTTAATAAAATCTACCAGATTTAACCATGAACGCTAATGGGAATAACTAAATTATACACATTATTATAAATTTAAATTAGACTGTTTTTATATCGATTAAACTAATATACGTAAATTTAGGTGAAAATTCAGTTAACATAAATGCTTTTTTTTCCATTTTTAATTCTAATATATGGAGGATTTCAATTTTACAACACGATATACACAACAGCGAGAGTGATTTGTAATTTTTAAATTCCACCCTCGCCATTATCTATAGCGAAATACTACCATTAAGGTCTGTTTTGAGATAGCTACAGTCTGTAAATCGTCGCGACAGTGCACTGCGTGCGATAAATGTCATTTTTTTATAAAGAGAATTCATTTTGTTACACACAATTTCATGTAGGTACTTAGAGTGAAATCTGCGTATTCATTTGCCAAAGCAAAACCACCAAATTTATCTAAATTTCTAATATAACAGCATAGTCTTATTTTGTTTATCTCATTATAAATCTAAGATGATTCCGTGATAATTTCTTTAGCCATTGATAATAGCTTTGCTTGCATTTTCTCCCCTAAAATCAGTGTACTTATAGCTTCTGAAATTTCAGTTCAAACTTTTATGTTTACATTGAGAAATTGTGGAACGGGAAAACCACCCTTAAGCAAACTTAGAAGTGAAATGTTCAATCTAGTTTCAAAGCGGCACACCTATCTGGTAAACAACAATACCACGACTATTAACAGTCTGGACATATTAAAAAAGAAAATCAGCAATTTGACTTCCGTAAATAGAAATAAAAGTGAAAAAAACAGAATTAATCTGAAACCAAACTCTACAAAAACATCACATTTTTGCGAATCCATTCTTGTAATCAAATTTAATTTTTACTTATCAATTAGAAGTCCTCTTCAATACTTCATTGTAAAATTAACATATTTATCTTTACATTTTTCCTTCTCTGATTACACTTCCTGCTTTAGAAATGGATATAGGTATTACCATATCAAAGTATTTTATCACCGATCAGTTACTTTGCGAATTTGCGTAATATGAAAAAAACATCAAGGGTTTTCTTTGCCCAAGTCAAAAGTTTGATTATACTTCTCAAACTGTGAACTGTTCTGGAATTGGCATTTCACTTCAAAGATTCTTCAATTACAGATCAATATTTTTCTTATTTTATGTACTTTATCATTTGTTGAAGTCAGGAAGTTTTAATCTTCTGTCAATAACATCCAATTGTAAAGTTGTATTAATTCATAATAAAATAAATTCAAGATAAACAACAGAAACCTTTCCATTTAACTTCTTTAATGTCGATTTGTATCTAATTAAGTTAAAGGTAAACTCATGAAATCAAATCAATCTGTACGTTGAAAATTGAAAACCGTGTCGATTTGTAGTTTATTACTGTTGTAACTTTTCACCCCTATAAGGGTGAAATGTAGCCGATTAATATCTTTTTCCCGCCCATCTTCATTTATTTGATACATTTTATCATTTTTCCATAATTCTAGTCAAGTGCATCTGTCACAAGTTATTTTTCATTGTTACCAGCTTTTTGGTATGGCGTTAGTAATTTTCATCACATCCCAAACAAATTAATATTAGAATGTATTACTTATATGGAATTTGTTCAAAATTTTACACTTTTAATAGAACAGTTGAAGAATTTCTTAAATAAACATTACATTATAGTGCCAGTGTTACCATTTGGTGAACTCAGGCAGTCGTCGCCTAGGGGTCGCAAGGTTTTGTGATGGAAAATTAGATTAGAATTCATAATATTATTAAATTAAGAAAGTTCAGTCGATGCCGTTTGATCTTTGCCTTCCATAGTTTAATGTTCTCATAAATATTATTCAGTATGATATTAAAAAGGATCACAACATTAATTACTATTTAGATGTTTTTGTATCTATATACCCAAAATAACCGAGAATCGTGGGACAGTTCTGGTCGTTAAAAGATGGGCAGTACCTTTAAAATTTTTGAAATTTTTAAAATTTGTTTTTTATTACAAACATAACTTTGAACTACACATAAATTGATAATAATATTTATTAATCGTTTCCTAACGTTATTATTTCATTCATATTTATTGATATCGTGTGGACTAAACAGAAACTTTCTTATGTAGATAGGTATTGATCCTAATAGAAACTATATACTATTAAATTAAAACTGGAACAGGTTTGACTAAAGTGAAACTTATTTTGCATAGGTCCAAATTCAAGCTTGATGGTCAAATATTCTCTATAGTGAAAACTCTACTACATACTAAACTGTATCCATTAAGCATAATTAACGAGTCTCTTTAGTTTGTACCTTTCGAATACAATTTGGTAAAAGAACATTTAATTACTACTTTTCGTTACAAAACTAAGGAGACGATCAGATAAAGGATCACCTAGCAACGGTTTCCATTGCCGTTTCTACTATACTATTACCACTACTACTGCCGCCACCACCAGCATTACCAGACACACCGTCAGGCTTTTACTTAATTATCTGTCAACTCAAATCGAAGTTAGGAAGAGTTATTTAACTGAATTACTGATGACTCCCTGAATTTCCTAATAAATAAGCTGAACATTATATGATAAGATCACCAATGCTTCACTCTTATATTACAACAGAAAAAAGGTATGTAGTGAAGGATAAAAATAGTAGAATGTTGGTGGGTACGTGTGATTTTGACGCTCGATTTAACGCCCTCAAACGAAAAATCTTATCCTGTTAAGCCTATTAGTTGTGAACATAAAGTTAGTATTTTTCTTATCCCGTTCATCACATGATATTTTTTATATCATTTTAATTTAAATAGTTTTTAAACGTTCGATTAATGAAAACCCTAAAAATACACTTTTACTAATTGAATTAACTACGTCAATAACATCTAGAAGCTGAAATTTTAGGTACCTGTAAGTAAACAACAAACCTATATAATTATTTATACAGTGTAGCTCTTAATCGTGTTTGAAATTAATATAACTGATCTCACTTTCTATAGATTACATATGCGAATTTATTATCAATGTTAAAGGTAAAATATATGGTTTAATTTAATTGATATAATTTAATCTTCAATAGACTTCTATAGACAATTATTTACAAGAGAAAAAAAAATGACATGTAATGGAGATTATAAAGTTTATTTTGATATGTAGACCAAAAATTTTACACAATAAATTATGTTTATGTTAAATACAAGTACAAGTAAATATTTTGCTATCTGAAGGTTTTCGATAGTGTACATAAATCTGAAATTTAAAGTACCATTGAAATAAATTCATGTGATTTAACAAAAACAGAAAAAAGGTGTCATCAGAGAGCTTTCAACAAAAATCACATGGTAGAATAGAACTTTTGCCGGTTCAATAGCGTTACATCAAGAGGAACACGTATGTTAAACACTGAAACGTAAATAAGGAATCGGTCGATATTTAACCTCTCTGAGGCACTGTTTTATTACTTTAAAGCTATTATATACATATCTATACATGTGTCTACATATAAATGTACACACTGAAAATTATCATAAAAATTTCAAATTAACACGTTGTGGCAGCTGTACGTATGGTACCATTGAGCATATATATACATATATATATATATATATATATATATATATATATACCCAAATAAACAATTTACCTTTTTATGATTTTGTTTAAGTGGCTAATCCTTAACGATGAAGTCTGTAAAACTTCAGACGGTATACCCAGGACGGTTTAAGTCGCTTTCAAGCTGTAAATGTTTCACTAATGTATCACGGTGCACGACAACAGTTTCACACGTGTCGATAACTATGAAAAGTTTTATAAAATAAGATTAAATTCTCTATCTCGGAGAAACAATTTAAAGTTTTTATTTTGTTTAAGACAAGTCTAATAGAATGTTTGTTTCAACAGTAAACATTTGTAATGGATTGATCATTTTTATAAACATTAACATTGTGCTTGACACATATAACTCGCTTTTTCATTCGTCAATAATTCACAATAAGTAAATTTTAATTCCCAATGCCGTTTTTAAAATAATCCATGATCCTGTCATTTACACTCGAGCTTTTACCAATAAGACATGCAAAAGATTTGTTAAGCTGATAAGAGATGAAGAGAACACGTCCACCGACGTTCGACACGCGACAATAATACAACCGCAACCCGCTGCACGCGAAAACGAACTGGTACCAGATGGCGCTATAGTCTGGCTCCACGCGACCTGCAGAGCAAGAGTTGCGCAGCAGGAATAAACTCAAAGCTTCACATTATCGTCCTGCCTCGCTTTCCCCTCTATTCAGGGCCACAACTCACATCGTATACTCAAAGACAAAATGCCGGCAAGATTAATTGTTTTGTAACTCTGATTGCTAATAGACTAGATGATTAATTTCAACTTAATGCTGGGATGATAGTGTCTTAATCTTGACAGGACCTCTCGTCCTTGACAGTGAAGGCGTCACAGGAATGCAGACATGTTTGTCATTCAGAATTCCCAACAAACCGACAATACTACAACTTTGGTTGTTTGAAAATGGAAAGAGAAAGTCCACGAAAGGAATATTATCCTACAATTTCAAATGCAAATCAAATCAGATTTTATTAGAAATTAAATAATTACTGTTGATTGGTAAAGGAGTTTGACAACTTTAATTACTATACATACGAATGCATAAAGGTAAAACCTAACAAACGAATAAAATTTATATGGCCTAGCGGCAAAGTAATCGTTAGATACTCTTGTCACGTAAATCCGTTCGTTAGTGGATAGGAGACTGAAACCAAACTGCCACCTATGTTTGGAATACATCTCTCCTTTTCACTAACCCTAATGAAGGTAATATCTTTATTTCCGGCCAAAGTCCAAAACCACCTTGTCTGATATAATATCGGTAAAACGGAATGATACCTCCTACACTTTATCTATCTTCCTTCCTCTGATTACTTAATGAAATTGCATAGAATATGGCTTGAGGGTTTTTATTTTTGTATATTCACAATAAATTTAGATGAAAAAACGCTACTGTTTTAATAAAATAAAGAAGGAATTATTTGCTTTTTTATCATCCTTCAGTAAATGAAAGAATTAAAGATTTAAATGGAATAATTCAAACATTAAGTGTTTAATTTAGACTTGAATTCTTAAAAGTAATCCCAAGCTAAAATTAAACTACCTTAAATCTGAAAATACGGACTGATAGGAATTGAAAAATTTACCTTTACTTAAAAAGCCTACGCATTTAACAGGTCTTAATTAAATATTTTACGGTTGATTGATTTTTTAATTGCTTATATTGCCATTCGGGAAGATTTAGAATTTACATTGAGTTAGGGAAAAAGATATAAATTATATAGTCCACATAATTATATTTATACTTTAGAGCAATTTTGCTGCAATAAATCTTTTCATGTTTCACAATGAAAGAGTACAACTACAAAACAGAACCAACTGCACATAATGAAGTAATTTGTTGTAGAGAAACTGATGAAACATGTTATAAATGCTTTAATCTTGTCAGTTACAGCACATAATAGACTATATAGAACTTTATGTTTTGTGACAAGCCACAGTCATATAAGTTGATTGAGTCTGTTAGTTGCAAATACATTATTCTGTTTATAACACCTTTCCACATTGGTGCATATATGAATGTTATAAAGACAGACAAACATCCTTCATCGTTTACCTATTCATTAGTAAATGATATAGAAAGGATAAAAATTCGTGATAGTCTTCTATTTTGGTAATCTTACGATTCATTTTTTCCTCTAAAATGTGGATTTTGTTGAAATATTGCAAACAAATCTAACATTGGCGTTTATACTACAAAAATTTCAATGTATACAAAATTATATGGTAAAAGTAAATGCAATTTTCTGCTATATATAGGTACATATCTATTTTATAGTAGACAAAACGCTGAAATACCAATGTTAAATTTGATGAGATCAATTAATAGCCTCCTATAAACGTGACCTGAAAGATGTTCTATATAAAATTAATTTACGTCTATATAGTTAATACCTTCGCATCTCTGGCAGCCACCCTTAAAATGTTAATATTAAAATGTTTCCAACAATCCATCACACATGAATCAGTTCGCTTTTGTTTTTAGCATTTCTGACGGATGATAATATAGTATAAATGTAAACGAATACTTTGATGAAGTGAAAACACTGTCAGAAACATCTTGGGGTACTATCGGCTAATGTAAAATAAAATATTCAATAAATAGCAAAAAAAAACTTCAACATTTGGGATAAAATAATTCTTGCAATAATTTGTTAAATAGATATAAATCTATTTACAAAACAATGTTAAAGTATTTCAATGTATTTTCAAAGTGTGATGCAAGATTGCAAACAGTGAATTCATTTTAAAACGTTTGAAGTACATTTTTGTTTTCAACTACAGTGAGCTATATAAAACAGTTTGCCATTTCGTTCCAAGAATAAGGTAAACACAAAAACTCTTTATAACAAATTCTCATTGAAATATTTTAAATAAAACTTCTACTATATACCATCCTCAATAAAATTAGTAGAGAAACTTGGATTCATGACTAAACTATGTATTTTACAACAGAAAATTGCTGGAATCTGTGAAACAATGTAAACGAAACATTCTTTTATATTGTTTCTATTATACAATTCAAACAAACTTTTAGCAATGGAATAATTTGTCTACATCATTAACTCTTACAACCACATTGAAACTCAAAACTCGCCAAACGTGTTGGACACATCCAAATAAAATTAAGTTACGACAACTGAAATCTAGTTAACACAGTAGCTTAGCAGAAACAACGGTAACATCAGCAAGAGAATTCAGTTTTAGTCCCAGCCCTTGACCATTCACAGGACCGCATTGTTGAGAGACAATGTTTTGTATAATTACCACATAACGAACAATTTATGAGCAGTCGTGCGAGCCGGTCATACCGCGTTTGAGGCATTCGGGATTATCTGAAAATGCCATTGTTTCAAAGGTCGGTTAGAAGATAAACGGAGAACTGACTGACCATAAATAACAGCACGGCCTGTTGTTGACTGAAGCTGCATATTTATACGTTCACTTTTCGTTAGTTAAAAACAACCAACAAAAAATCTTATGTTATCATACAGGTTGGCGAACGATTTTAATATATGAACACACCAAGGGGCGAATAACAAATTCATTTTGTTAGTAGGTAATTACGAACTCTATTTCGAAAATTTGTTAAATGGCATTTGTGAAATATATTAAAAGTCAAGACCATTTAATTTTAATATAAAAGTATTCATCCATTATTTTAATTGTACTTTTCATAATAAAATGAATCCTGTTAAACGTTACTGAAAAAGTTTCAAACTTTACTGAGAAATTTCAGCAATTAACTGAAAAAGAACTTGGCAATTTTTCTTTAATTTAGACAATTCTTCCTATTTAAATTCTGACGTACATTTTTTTTAGATTTTAGATAAATCATTCAACTGTCCAGATAACAAAAAAATAATAACTCTGGGTAGCTCTAGTTGCAATTTGGTTTTCAGCAATATTGAATAGATAAAGTGTGATAAAATACTTCACTAGTAGCTAAGTAAAATGCGAATAATTTTATTCAGTTTTATCTTTCAAATTATGTTTGACATTATCTGTACAAAAATTTATCGATAATTATTCGTAAAATAAATTAAACATACAACAAACATACAAATTAAATGATAAAAGTAGGCATCAGTATTATGAGTAAACTAATAAAATAAATATCAAAAGCGTCGCAAATTATATAATAACTATGTATTCTTTAGAGAAAGTCATGAAACGGATATAATTTTCTTGTAGCTTGTTATTTATATTTAATCTAATTTCAAGCTAAACTGAATTAAATTGAATGATGCTATTTAACTTGATGAAATTTATTTACCTATTCCACGATTATTGATGGAAATACTTCAAAAGTAAGAGATCTCTTATTTTCTCTGTAGGTATATAAAAACGTTATCACGATAGGATGGTATCGTCAAAATAATTTTTTAGTCAAGAATGGATTTCTAATTATCAAAAACTAAATAAAAGTAATCGAATTTAAATTTCTAGTATATACCTAATTGGTTTAATGTACGTGTATGTATTTATATCTACATATACCTATATACTTAGTAAATAATGTTTTCAAACGTTAATTTAATGTGGTGTCGGTCGCGAATGCCTTGTTCATCAACATGTATAGAACGATAGCAAAAATGAATAATTAATTACTGAATAATTGGATAATCACTAACGAGGTTATTATTATTCGTCTCTATGTATTTGGTTTAAATCGTCCTATAATCCATTTGATTTTCTCGAATATAATTGGTTTTTAGTAGGGTGTGAGAGGCTGTTTCTATTGTACTGACATCGTCATAGAATAGTATTTGCAAGAACGTCACCTTCATAATAGCAAGGGTAATTACAACAAGTTTTAGATTCCATAACAAGTTTCGAAAGTTTTTTAATTAAAAAGCTTCGTTAAGAAGTTGATAAGTTTTAATTCTAGGCTTGTTAATAGCAATGCTTTATAAATATGTTTTTATAATGGAGACTATTGTTAATAAATCCTGTGTAGACAATACATCAACCCTATGAGCAACAATTCAAAGATTTTTTGCAACATTTAAAATTATAAATTGAATGCTCGTCTAGTGTGTACACTTTTAAATTTACTTTTATTAAATCCAGCAAAAACAGCTGCATGTACATTTATTATCACAAAACTGTCTATAGAATTTCCAAATAATGCCAGAATTTATTCAATCGTAGAAACTTTATTGTTGATTTTAGGTGAACCGATTTCGGATTAGCTCTTGAATCTACGATAAGTGTTAATTATATTGAAAAATTTCTATAACATAATTTTCAAATAACATGATGCTGAGAATGTTCTGTACTAAAATCGGTTAACCAAAAATTAACAATAGAGTTCCTAGGATTAAACGACATTTATTATCAGTTTAATATATCGTAATTGGTGCATTAAAAAATACAAAAATTAATTATTTAGAAGCTTATTTGAAAAGGACTGACAGTTTCAATTTCAATCGTTTACAACAAAAGTGAAACAACGTGTTTCCTTATCCGCTTCTTAATTTCAACAATTTTTCGTAAAACTTTACTTTCGAGAGATCACTTTTACTATCCTCAACAGATTACAAATGAACTATATAAATAGATTTCTAAGAAACGTCGATAAATTGATTTTCAGCAAAATTCATTAACTTAATTATTCCAATGTGAATAAATTCGAATAGACTTTGTATTGATTATTCGAAAACAATTTACTATAATCCATTCTTCCTTCATCAATCTTTCGATTCTTCTGTAAAAGTACTGTTTAACTAATTTTATTACATGATAATAGCCATATATATTCCCGTATGTTTGAATATCTACCACATTTGCAAGTATTACTGAATTTAATATCTGTACGACCCAAGTATTAATTAAAACATGGTTTAATTATGCCATAATCGTCAAAAGTTCACTGATCTATATCTACACAGTTGCAGGAACATAATACTCACACTAGTTTTGTTTAATAACAAGATATTTGAAACTAATTACAATAATCTGGTTTTAATTAAATATAATAGGACTGTACCGAAGAGAACTTAATTTTCTATGAATAGATGAGGCTTTTTAATCACCAAATAGACACATAATATAATCAACAAATATTAGATCCTAACAATTGTACAATAATTTGATAGTTAAATATGATTGTGACGTTAAACTGTTATTGAATTTATTTACAAAGCCAGAAGAAATTTAACCGTAAATCATAGTGCTATATTATAAAAAACGAACGTTTATTAAAGAGTGAGAAATTTTGCAACTAAATATAAGGCTAAGAAAATGAATACCTAAAATAAAAAAGGCTGTGTTAGAATACTGTAGTCCTATCAAAAACAAAGGATGTACTATTTAACAAACACTATTTTTCATATTATCTATACCTAACAACCAATGTCTTTTACAAATCGGATACTCTGTGGATGAAGTGTGAACAGTGAAAATTTTATAAATTAGTCCACTGCTATGAAAGTTAATTTTTAACAGAAGAACTTGTCGCAGAATAATTGTATCTAATTACTGTCTATATATCACTAAAATGTAGATTTAAAATGAAATTTATCTTCTATATAGTAACATTAGTTATTGTGAATAACGAAATTTATATAGAAAATGCAAAAAAATCAGTTTCATATATACCTACGCGATTTGACGTATGTTTATCGTACAATTAAAAACGGATAATACATGAAGGTCTCATAATTTAGTTCGAAATAAATTGCAAACATATATCATGTTTTATGACCCAAACGGATCGTTGTTCCGTTTCACCGAATGTAAATTAAAAGTTAACTGAAATATTATCAACGAAATAGGCAAAAGCGAAGTGAATTTGAAAAATAAAAATACTTTCAAAGATAAATGATGCTTCATTAGAAATGTAAAACAAAAAGCATATCGCTTTTGATTCATTCAAATTCTTATTCAAACAAACGTTATATACGAGAAGTAATAATAATATTACAGTGGTAGCCAATCAAAAAAAAATACGTTTTACTTTCTACAGTTTTTTCATTGTTACCCTTTACGTAGCTTTAGAATGGAATTTCGAACATTTCAATATTCTTATAGTATTCGTTAGACAAGAGAGTGATTTAAAAGCGTAGTCATTCGCACGAAGAATTCCTAATAGCTTGTCTAAATGCAATTTGAGAAATTTAACGTAAACGACACGTTCTTGAAACTTTTGTATGGAAACAACACAAAAGTGACGACACCACCTACATTGTGAAACGATTTAATTACCCTTATATAGTTTTAATAGCAGTTATTAGCTGTTTAAGATTATATGTAAAAGATACACTTTAAATTTTACTTATAATTGTTTTGGATTTGTCTACAAGAGTTGAACGTTGTTTAATTATACTAAATTTGACTAAACCGTAGATTTTCCATCGCTTATCATTATTAAACTGAATCACTTGTTAGCTCCCAATTAGCAAACGATAAAATTTTATTGCATTCTGTCTCAAACGTTATTAGTTGGGTGATTTTCCTCCCACACTCCGCTCTTTGTGGTCGTTCCAGCAACAGACGCAATTAAATGCTAAAATAAGACTTTGACTTTTACAACATTGAAAGCAATAAACAGTTGATGGGTATCTAACGAAGATTAAACAATGGATAACGTAACAACAGAATTATAAATTTGTTAATATCTTTAGTTTTATAAATGTACAAACTTTTATAAATTGTAACACGATAAAATCTGATTTATCTGATATTATCCTGAAGATGGTATCACTATAGGTCTTGTATGGCGGCATTAACACTATGTAATAAGACATGTTTAAGATGATTGGACACTGCCATTTATTCAGAATTGAAGTTTTCTCGTTAACATACCAAAGATGCCACGGCATATATGGAAAACAATTATTCTCTTAACTTAAATATTGTTAATCGGCGTTGACAAACAAATATTTCAATGGTGTAACACATAAACATTTAAATATATACACAATTATTATAATGACACAATATAGAAGAACTACTACCCTGTACAATCATAAATATATCAATATTATACATGTTAGAATATTGCCGTCCATGGTTTTGCTTCATTGTTACAATAAAATAACTTTCACGTATTTTGCATTTTCACATAAATTTTTATTCCACTTGAAAAATGTAAATGCATTTCACACAAATCAACAACTAAAAATGTACATCGACCATGCTAACGTTGAAATTTCAATTATTTTACAACAAACACAATATTGTGATATCCAGTAGAAGCCAAAATTTGAAAAGATAAAAAATAAATCGTCGCCACACTGTGTATACACGTATAGATAAAATCAATAAGTATCATATTTGAAATATCTATCATAAAACGGAACTGCTGTTCAACTATTTCAATTAATGAACGTTAAAAACAGAAACGTTACTGGTATTATAGATATAGGTATCAACAACAAAAATCACTTTCCCTTTCCCAGTGACCATTTTTTACAAAAAGTTCAGATTTGCAACTAAAATATAGATTAACAAAAGCCGAATTATAATTGTTATTTACTTTAAATGAGTACATTTAACATTAACAATTCTCAAGCGATTTTCATCGATGTATTGGATGCTAGATAGTGATAATCAAGATGAATCAGCTTAGAATTTCAACATTGTAATGGAAAGCAATTATAATCGGCAATTGTTAAGTTCGATCATGCACCATACTGTAATTATTATAGGAAAATCGTTGTTTTGATTCAAACTATATCGTGTTTGTGTATGAATGTATGTGTATGTTCGTTTACATATGCAAATGAAAAGCACCCGGATTGTTCTAACATGAAATCCATCAGAACAGTTGAATACTTCATTAGTGTTAATCATGAAACAGTAAAAAGCTCTCCACAAAATATAAGGGGATGAGGTTTTTAATAGTAAATTCATTATAATCCTCCAGGGCAACAAACCAAGCCAAACTTGATTTATAAATGTCCGGAACAAAATTAAAACTTTCAATGTTTATTATTATGTGATAGCACGTTGCGCTTTCCGTAATATGGTAGAATAATTGAATTATTTGAGAGAAAAAACTGTTCACGGAAGTGAACAGTCATTAATTTAAATTAAAAATACTCTATTCAGTGAAAATAGAACTTTTTAAACAGTTTGGATTAAAGCTTACCAAAATCGGATAACTTAACAAGTTTGTTTAAATATATTGTTTATAAATGAAAAGTGAATTCACATTCTCAGCTACGAAAATCTGTAGTACTATCTTCCATTAAAACATCAGAGATTAATTAAATTTATTGGTTAATTAGTACAGTAGACATGCAAATATGGAAGTGTGTATGCGAAATGCGTCTAAATGAATATTCAAACGCCGCCACCAACCACGATGTGATTTACATGCTAAACTGTTTAGAGTCGGCAAACATTAATAAGCAAATTGTGCGAGAAAACTTGTCGACATCTTGATGGTCGACAAACTTGAACTAAAGTAGGCAACAACACAATCAGAAAGAACTACATAGTATCGCACGGTTCTTTGCTGCAGCCTTGTTGTCGTCCTTATCTTCAAGGCCTTATGTACATAAATTAACTTTTAACGTGATTAACGACCCTCGCAGGCATCTAAATTAAAATACCCAGCACCATTTCATAATTCTTGTTGTAATATTCCGTCAGCATAATCTAATTATCATATGAGACCAAGAATACGTTTAAACAACGATGAATGTTTTTCTTTCACGACGTAGAGCGGCACTGTTTTTCGGTAGTGTAGCTATTTTATTACCGTAATTTTGTTTAAAATCACCCAGCCTGTCTTTGTTCCCACATGAAACATTCAAGAACAATAAACGGCCCATAAAATGCGTAGAAACTCAGATTTTTATGACAACAACAACAAACCGCATCGTTAAAAAACAAAAACTATATATTGTAAATGGGTACCTTGATGTTTGAAAATATTATAGGTTTCTGCCATTTCTGGCGAATAGCTTCAATCCGATTACATGAACCTGAAGGGTCTCTGGGTCTTTTTCTTCTTCATTCGTTTGCTGTCTCTAGCTTTATGTGAGTTGAATTGAGGCATTGGACACATCAGAGTTGAAAATTTAGTCTTTGATAGTTCATCTTTGACAGATTCTAATAACCAGTCGATCGCTTCAAAATGAATTATGAAAGATGTTCACAAATCCTTTCTCGATTGAAGTGCAATCATCTCTTTAATAACTTTGTCCAATCATATTATTCAAGTCTCTAATTCTATCACAGGTTTTTTTATTTTTTTTGCTTCCTCATAAAAACTCCACCATCGAAAGATATTCACGTTGTAAATATATTCAATTAAAGTACTTATATAAAAATAATAACTCTAAATAGAGACAGTTCAATTGAAAAGATTTAGTACCATATTATACTGGCTAGAAGAATACAACTTGTAAAAGATCTTTATACCCATTCAATGTAATACCTGTTAAAATGTCAATGAAATTGATGATCTAATCGAACGAGGATTGTTTTAATTCTTCAGCCCACTAAAGAAAAAGATCAGGTAAGAGAATCAACTGGACCGTATGTATTGTTTTGGAATTTCCACAGATATAATACGTGTAAGAAAAGAATGCTAGATATTTCGCAGAATTGTGAGAAATTGAAGGCGTGGATCAAGTCAGAAGTGCGACGTCAAGACAAATCGAGTCATCTTGTTGGAGACAGCTACACCCCTCAACTTCATCTATTTTCATCTTGGATGCTGTTCTCTTGGTTTCATTGGATTGCTTATTTTCTACTTCCTACTATAATTTATGTATGAGCTCAAATAGTCTTGAATTTCAAATTAATGTAAGTGTAGTTTTTCAATTTTCCACTGTTTTCCACACAAACAAGAGAACAGCACACCATCATGAACATAAGCTAAATTATTTGTATTGTTATTTCTATCCATTGAATATTTGAACAATATTCCCACATAAGACGTTTTGTAGGAATTTCAGACAAACAAGCAATTTATTCAAAACCAACCAGTTCTACACAACTGCACAATATTCACTTATCTAAATAGAATAACTCAAAACACTTTTTTCATATATTTTTATTAACGTACGATACCATTTTAATAAAGAAATATATGTAAAATGAATATTTAGCTTTTATAAAAGGAGATAAAAAGTCATTTTTGAATTGGAAAGTTGCCAACATTCTAATATTTACCTTTTGCGTAAAATGGCTTTGTGTATTTAATATCAAAACAGGAAACTTATAATATACAAGAAAATGAGATAAGTTGAGCAAAGACTCCCAATTTCAGTGATGATTACTAGACTTTCAATTACACCCTATCTATTTAATAATATCTGCATATTGAAGCTATAACTTATATGACTTTCTATCTATTATATCTGTAGACTCATTACCTTTAAAGTAGTCTTCCACATATAGGAAATATAATCATTATAGAAACATCAATTGCATTTCAACGTTTTCTAAAAGACAAGAACATATAATATCACAAATTATTTAGTAACTTCTTTCTGAAACACATTTCTAATTTATTAATATCTAAATCGATTTATTGTAAGATTTGAGTTGCTGTAGATTTTTACTAGCTATAAAACATTTTGCTATATACAGTAAAACCTATCTATAATAAAACCTATATATAACGGAAAAAACACTCGATCCCGGTTAATATTTAAGGAATTTACACGTAATAGAAACCTGTATATCTATAACGGAATCTATTTAAAATGGACAAAGAAAATATATTTGTAACAAAACATTTTTAACACAATTAAATTATATACCGAGTATTAATGTGAATCGAAACAATGGAAGTCCAGAAAAATCAGTTTTCTAATTATTAGAAAGAATTCGAAGTCATTGGAAAAAATGTTGTACAAGACGGAAAAAAAATACAGGAACATAATACAAGATTTTCAATCTTGTTATATTTTATTATTTCTGTTGTACTCTGATCAAATGAGAGGCTATGTAACTATATAAATACAATAACATTATAGCAAAGAAAATAAATCAATACCTTATTAAGACTAATAAAATATTATTTAGCTATATAGTAGAGAAACCGCAAATATTATGGATGAACAGCGCAAATATAAACATAGAAAAATAAAGCTATGTAATTCAATAGTGAACTTTATTATTCATTTCCTCTATGGAATCTGTCTTAGAGAATCTAAAATTCAATGTATTATCTAGAAAACAACAGATGATGTTTACCTAATCTAGAATAGTAATTAAGATAATGACAATAGAAAATTTATAAATATTTGAGCTCGCAATGAGTGTTAATTTTCGGAGGAAATCCTAAATTCAGAACCTGTATACATAAAGTTTATTGGTTTATGCCAACCCAAAATTCCAACTTGCAATATTTAAACTCATCACAAACTAATCCCAATTTTTTTGGCAGTCAGAAAACATATCTGTTAAAATAGAGGACATTTATTAAAATCATCGTACGTAAGAAAATTTATGCCTTCTCTACCATCTGTTACTAATTATATAGTACGAAAATTAATATTTGATCTAAATAAATCAATATTTGGGAAACTATCTAAATAGTTCGTAACTCTCTAAATTGTCCCTTAAAATTGCAGCTTTATCATTATCATGTTCGCATCGTACGAAATATTTAGTATTTAATATAAACGAAGATAATTTTGTTTTTCACCGAAAAGTAAGGTAACACCATTTTCGTGATTTTTACTGAATTTTCGATAGAAAATGAGTTTTACCATGTTGATCAATTTAAAACATTAGCATAGAGTCCTTTGTGGCTTAGCTAAATAATACTAAAATTGAAAATAGGAAGTAGATAGTCTAAGGTAGCATTGAAAAGCCCTAACAGTTAAATAGTTAAATTGACTGGATGGAACTGACACAAGCCACTGATATGTGTGAGTAGATCTCAAATGGTAAATTCATTTAACAAAACTACATTTTGTTCTATTCATATGATACGCAACTAACTTGACTTGACTTGAATAACTCGATTATGTCTTTCTCTCTAAAACAAACTCTCTAGAAATATGACCGATCTTTATATCATTATCCCTTATTGTTATTGCTTTTGTGTGTTCAAAACCAAGTGGGATAAAGTCAATTTTATGTTTTTTTTTAAACAATCAGCATCAGATGTTAATAAATCACAAAAACAAACAGAAATCTATATGGCAAAACAACATAAAAATGATCAGTTGAGAGCTTTGTAGGAGCTCAATAGAATAAAATTTAAGTTTCACGTGAATCAAAATAGTACACTAAAATACCAGATCGCCTTTTATTCTTATTGACCAAATGAGCTAACCCAGGAACGCCATTGATTTTAGGTCGAACCGAATATATGGAAATGTCTTTTTTCTTTAATTTTGGCTAAACAGTGATCAGCACGAGCAGAATTATTTATATAGTTTATGCATTAGTGGACCTTTCAAAAATGCTCTAAATGATATTTCAACACATACAAAACAATAGTTGAAGCACACAGTTTCAAAAAACAATTTAATTATAACTTGAAAGCGATTTAATGTTGTCATTGTTTTTATAACAAAGAAAGTAACCATAAAATTAACGATTGAAATAGGAATCGTAACAGTTATTATTATAAATACCGTTGGAAAATGGGCTCAATCCAAACTGATTAGGGCGCCAAATTTGTTAAGGCGACCCTGGAAAATGCATTAGATGAAACATTTGAATCGTTAGCCGTATATGAACTTAAATAAGAGAAAAAAACATATTTTTATGGTCATTTAATTCTGTACTTCTAACAGTTTTACTCTTTCTTTTTACATTTGCATCTAAGCAAATCAGTTGAGTTTAATCGTAACCTCAAGATGCACAAATTAAACGCAAAATTCTTCAAAACTTTTATTAATCCTATTTTAGACGCTATTTTATGATAATCACACCATTGATAACAAAAACAGTATGAGTAATTAAATAGTACTCACCTTTCAGGACTTCGCGAACTGCACGGGAATATGCACCATTAACCTACTGTTGTTAAAGTTGTATAATTTATAGCTTTTAGTTTAAAAAGTTATACTGACCATCTATCGTCATTGTTGATATCAATCACTATTCACAGACAGTCACTAATCACTAATCACTAATCACGAACACTCACGCCCGAACGAAAAATGCATGGCGATAAAAACAATTGCATTTTTTCATCCAGATCACTAGATTTTTAAACAAACGTACACACTAACAAGTTTGGCAGTGCCACCTGTACTTACAGACATACACTTGATCGTGACCGGCTGAGCTGCAGCATTTGCGGAGTGGGGAGGGCTGTATAGATTTGACAGTTGTCAAAAATTTGTTGTCGAAATGGCACGTCAGCAACAAGAAGACGAATTATTTGAAATTAAAAACTATTATTACATTGGAAATTATCAACAATGCATAAATGAAGCCCAAAAATTACGAAAAGTAAGCCAAATTAAAACAATTCAATAATTGTTCAATAGAATTATTGTTTTTTGTTGTTGTAGCCATCAAGTCCTGATATCGCCATCCAACGTGATATATTCACATATCGTTCGTATATGGCACAAAATAAATTTCTAGTTGTACTTGATGAAATTACACCATCATCACCTGATGAAATTCAAATATTGAAACTATTAGCTGAATATTTATCAACGAAACAACAACGTGACACAATACTAACACAAATTGAACAGAAATTAACAACAAATCTTGAAAATGATTTATTAATATTAATTGCTGCAACAATTTATGTTAATGAAGATAAATTTGAACAGGCATACCGTGTTTTACATACATCAGATAGTTTAGAGGCTACAGCTTTTATTATTGATATTCTATTGAAAATGGATCGTGTCGATTTAGCTAGAAAGAAATTGAAAGAAATGCAAGAGAAAGATGATGATGCTACATTAACACAATTAACACAAGCTTGGGTCAATATTGCATCTGTATGTGTAGCAAATATATTAAAATATTTTCTTTATTGTATATATTTCGTTCGTAGGGTGGCGATAAATTACAAGATGCCTATTATATTTATCAAGAATTGGTGGATAAATACGGCGCAACACCTTTATTATTGAATGGACAAGCGGTGGCTTTCATTGGACAAGGCAAATATGAAGAAGCTGAAGCTGCTTTACAAGAAGCTTTAGATAAAGATGCAAATAATCCTGATACACTTATCAATTTCATTGTGTTGTGTAGGCATACAGGAAGGGCCTCAGAAGTACTGCAGTTTGATTAATAATTCATAAGATTAAATAAAATTGTTGTTTTTAGATCGCTAATAGGTATTTATCACAATTGAAGGATGTACACCACGATCATCCGTATATTAAAGATTTGAAACAAAAAGAGAATGAATTTGCAAGAATTATACAACAATATAGTCCAACTATTACCACAACTACAGCTTAAACGTATTCATTCTCTGTTGTCAACTAATTTTTTTAAATAAACACTTGATTAATCACTTTTTTTTATGTAATAACACTATTAATCTCAAGTATGAGGTTAAATGCGAATGTGTGTAGAATTACCCAGGGCCGCCTTAAGATATTTGGCGCCCATGGGCTACTAACAATGCGCCCTTCTTTTAAACGAAATACACGGGAGAGGAAGCGGAATCGCGGTAGCCGGTAAAGTCTTACAAAAATTTCAGAACTATTTCACCAATAAACAAATAAAAATACAAATTTCTGATCTCTAAACTGATTAGTGCTCATTTAGCCCTGTGGTTAAAGCACGATCTTATAAACAGGTCTTGACACTAATTTAACAATGGATTGATGGACGTACCATAGACATGTATGGAAAATGGAAAAGCGTGACTATCTCTAGCTATCTCTATTTTTTTTCATATAGTTAATTCTCGTTCTACTACATTTACTTACAATAACGAACTCATGCTACCAATGCTTTTAGTATAGGAGTGTCAAGATCGTGTGTTAAAAGAGTGCTAATTATGTTTCAAATAACGCGCTTCAATTTAGTAATCTTTCTAAAGCAATGTTGGCCAATCTGAGAACGATTGGCCCATTTGATACTTAGAGCTTGTACTGTAAAAGTTGGCTAAAGTAATACAGAAAAAGTATGTCTCTTTTGGAGTAAATTGGAAACGAAGGCGTTGTGGAGTATTTTTTTCTTATAGAAACTAATGTTCATCGAGAATAAACTGCTTCTTCTGTTATATTTAGAATAATTACCGATGATCCAGTTGTGTGTAATGAACTATATACGGTGACAATTTTGACAGACATTTGAATCTGTGAAAATAACCGACTTGTAAATATTTTTCTAATATTTTAATTAAAATTGCAAATTAATTTGATTGTATTTTTTTTACAGACAAATGTTGAATTTTACATCACTTACAAGTGCTGACAATGATTATCATAAGTTGTTATACAACAATCTATTATTGCTCAACCATGCCTTTAAACCAACTGATGAATTTGCAAAGATCTTAAACTTGAATATGTTTCGTAAAAACAACAAAAAAGCCTTCCAAGAAGTCGCCTACTATCTGTTAGAAGTAATAAATCCACACATAATTCGTCAAAAGATCAAATCGTGGCCGTTAATGGAACGTGAAGAAGAAGATAATTTCCGTAGAGAAGTGTTAATTTATATAAAAGAAATACGTGACAATAATCCAGATTTTAATATACCAAATATATTGGTGTCACATCTACTATCACCTGGTGGTTTAATTTTTGTGAAATTTATGTATAAATTATCACAATTTACTATGTTCCAACATCTCAATCGAATACAGATCAATAATACAATTTTATTGCCAATTAAACATAAGAAAGATGATGAAATATCAAATTTATCCATAAATGTGTTGAAACAACAAAATAACAATTTGAAGATATCGATTCAGACGGTTAAAAAAGAATTTCAAGAATTCCAAGACCGTTGCACAATAAAAGCGAAAGAGCTTGATCAAGAAAAAAATGAATTACATCAACAGTTAAGACAATATAAACAATTATTTGAACATCAAATTAAAAATACAAATGTTGATATAAATTATGAAATAATACAAATAAGATTGGATGCATTGCAAAATAATTTAGATAATTTGGAAAGAATCTCAGAACTAATGGAATCTTGTCGAATGGTCATGTTGAATCTTTTAAATGGAGATTGTATTCTAAAATACGATAAAAACGATTTGAAATTGTCTAACAATGTGTCAGTTGTTGATGGTAACGGCCAATTAAATCTACTTCGTTTATTTAAATATTTCAAATTGTTACTGCATGAACAATTAAAAGATTTGCCAAATCTAACGCATGATCAAAATGTTGGAATGGTAAGTACAATCAATGAAATAACAAATATTTATCAGTGTATACAGGAGAATCTTTGTAAAAAGGAAGAACTTTTAAAGAAAACTGCTGAGGCAATACAAGTACTAAAAAAATAATACAATAATAGGCTTCATTTATGTTATTTTCTAATTAATACATTATTTATTCTTATTTGTTGTATGTTTTAAGATATTGTTGATATTCGAGGACATCGTCTTTCGAACCCAAACATATCGGTGATCTTTGATGGATTGTTTTCGGTGTTAATTCCAATATATCGCCATTTTCACAACAAGCAAGGCCCCCAGCTTTGTTTACAAGATATGCCATTGGGAAACATTCGTATAGTAATCTCAACTAAAAATAGGATAATCACTAATTAGATGAAAGCTGCTATCTGCTGAAGTTTAGAGACATTCAGGTCAATTTAAATGATCAATTTACCTTGCCTGATGGATTTTGAGTGGTTGCCGGATATATAAAAATCCCCCCATATTTAATAGTTCGATGAACATCAGCAACCATTGAACCAACATATCGTGCATTGTACGGTTTCGTTTGATTTGATGGATTCTTTTTCTCTTCAATATATTTTTTCGTTGCATTATCCCAATAAATCGTATAACCTTCATTTATTGAATATATGCTTCCTTTTGTTGGTATTTGATAATTGGTATCAGTTAGGATAAATTCACCAATTGTTGGATCTAACATGAAACCGTGTACACCATTTCCAATTGAAATTACTAACATTGTCGCACTACCATATAATGCATAACCGGCAGCCACTAAATTTAAACCAGATTGTAAGACATCGTCGCGTGTTGGTTTTTTATTGCCCTGTTTCTTCATTACAGCGAAAATTGATCCGATTGAGGCCAAACAATCAATATTTGAAGAACCATCAAGTGGATCAAAATAAACGATATAGGTGCCCCTCTTGTCTTCCTCAACCTACATCAGTAATGGCCAATTAAAATTGTTGATTTGTATTATTTGTAAACTTATACCTCAATAATTTGATCGTTCTCTTCGGAAACCATATAGGCAACGCTATATGATGATTTTAATACATTGATGAAAAGCTCATTAGCAAGAACATCAAGTTTTTTAACTTCCTCCCCTTGTACATTAGTCTGGCCAACAGTTCCAAATCTAATACGATAAATTCAATATCCATTAATTTGAAAGTTTATTACTTACAATTTAGTTATGCCAGCTCTTCTAACCGCACTACTGACAGTTTTCACAGCTGTTTGTATAGCTGCCAATAATTGTGACAATTCACCTGTAGCTTGTGGTACTTTTTTTTGTTCAGATAAGACATATCTTGTTAACGTCATACAATTTGAATCTATACCCCTTAGAGAGGATTGAGACGGATCGTTAGACATGTCTAGGTTGCAACGAAACGATTTTAAAACTGGTTGTTAATAATACTAGCTAGATAGCAAGAACGGCGACCTTTGATTAATACTGTTAGCTTTATATTTATTATTCTACACAATCAAAATAGAGATTATTATTGTTATTATTATTACCTTATCGTAAGGTCAGGGACTAAATTTATCGCCGTTATCGTATTGTAATGAAAGTGTTATTTTTTTCCTAAAAGTTTATAATTGTTAAAAATTCCAAAATATCGTGCTCTACTTGAGTGATTTGTTTATCCACTTTTAAAAATATTATTATCAATAGGACGTTTTACGATTGCACCGATTCTGAACTTTGAACACAATCACTATGTTAACAATAATATTAAATAGCAATTATTTTAACGTATAAACACATAGACAACTATTTATGGAATTGGCGGCTTTTATTTGAAGGTTGATTGATGAAATTGTCCATTTGTAGTACTTTTCTCAGGTTGTACGCTTACCATGCATTTTTCCCACTTTTGCTTGCTTACATATCCTTTATGATGCTCAGTCTTTTTTGGCGTTACAGAAAAGTTTTACCCGTTTGTTAATAATCATTCGCTTGTAGTAATTATCTTTTTGCGGTCTCTCAATATGTAGCAAATTCCACCGTTGTTTGGCTTTGTCGACAAAAAGAGTTTCTTAATTTAATAAAAGACGATGGAAAAACTTTCGCGATTGACAAAACTCCATTTCTTGTTCCATTTAAAACTCGTAACTGCTTCGAACAAATGGAATTGTTATCATTTTTGTAACACTCAAACTTTATATTTAATACAGTTTTTTTTTGTGAATATAGCATCCTTCGAAATACTTGAAACGAACCAAGATCTCCTCAATAGATGGCAGGGTAGAATCGGAAAATTGTATCACGAAATAGTAAGAGTAAAATTCTCATTCTGGAAGAAACTTCATTATTGCTCCACAAAAGACTTTTCATTTTGGTGGAGGCGCCGGCCGAATGAATATTACATACAAAATACAGTTCAATACTTATCTGCATTCAATCTGGAACTCATTAGGGGATAACACATTAATCCATGTTCCGTGTTCAGTTTACATAATGCCATAAAACTCTTAAATATTCGTTGTTTGCATACTCTGACATGAAATCTATTTATACCTTGGGACAACAATAATAAACAACATATTGATCTCAAACATGACTATTAGAAATTGACAAATCCGTTTAAAAATTTATTGTGGCCATAAACTTTTAAAACGATTAACGAAAGTTTTCATTTCTTAAAACAATTGTATGATAGAATATGAGATAATTCGTGATTTTTGTTTTGTTGTTTTTTCTGAAATACTGCAGAATAAAAAGGGTGGAGTTGATCATGACCTAGACTTATAATACTGAATTAAGAAAAGACATGTAAGCACAAATACTGGTTATTCTAATAAATTACATTCAATCCGTGTAATAATAGAGAAAGAAAGGAAACAAAAAGAGAAAATAACGATGAAAATATTTAGAATTCCGCCCCACGTCCACATTAGCCATAAACGTAAATAAATCATAAACCAAGGGGTCGGCAAAATCAGCTTACTATGTAGTTTATGGAACTGCGGCCTTTACTATAAAGGGACAAACATTTTTTCTACAATAATCAACATCATTCAAATCACTATATTACGTAAAAATATAGCAATGCGGATGTTGTTATCCACACCAAATTAAAAGAATGGCGGGCGGCTTCTTATTTTATCTTTGATTTAATGCGAATTAAAATAGAAAAGCCCGGAATTGAAAAGATCCTGAACAAAAACATGTTCATGGGGGTTGCGGCGGAGAGACGCAATGCGCAAGCCGGGTGCAGTAGAGATCGATGTTCGTTGCCGCCCGACGGCGGTCTGGGTCGCTGTCGGTCGTTCACCTGCCTTTAGACCCGGACTCACCCCCGGACGTACGCTAAAGAACTCAGTGTCGCAATAAATGACGTCTACGCTATACTTCCGCATTTGGATGAGGGCGCGATTTCCTGATTATAATTACTATGTTTCTGTATGGAAAACGCAACCATTCAGTCAACAGACACATAGTTGATACATCACCCGTTATCTATTTATATGTAAATAGTTTATTATCAAATGAACAAATGTTTTGATCCGTAGACAAACTCGCAGATTTCGACACTATTCAAGCATTTAAACAAAGATAATTCTTTGTATAGGAATTCTTTTGGATAGGTCCAATTCTTTTGGATATGTCCATAAGCAATGAACAAAATCAAAATACAAGCAATTATAAATCAACGATTTGTTTTCCTATTTCAAACGTATTCAATAAATTTTTCCTGATGTTTTTATTGTTTGGTAGAACCGCAATTCCGGCTCGTTTCAGTCCCTAGTATAGCGTAGCTCTTATTTTGACTGAAACGTATTATAATAGCCAGGGCAAGGTAAGGGTAGTAACCTTACGTGCAAATGGTGTTACTGATTATACGTTCGAAATTTTCTAGCGTGTTTCCCACAAAATCATTCATATAATCTAAAAAGTTTTACTGAAACAATAATAACATGGAATAATTAGAATGAATTTTGAAATTTTTCCGAACAAAAATGAACCGTATTCCATCTATGTTTAATATATCAAATGTCATGATGCGGAGATAAATTCAGGAACTCTGTGAATTCATAAACTTTGATAATTTCACTTTAGATATGTTACTGTCAAACAGGAATATCATTTCGAAGTTTACAAGATAGACAAACATGAATAAAAAATATTGCGACTTTCATTAAATTAAAGTGATTTCGATTTCAACTCTATGTACATACATTTGTGTTGAATTCCATAAAATTACACTTCAAATGTGGAATAGAATTAGGCAGGCGAACGCATCTGGAATGGCATAGCAGGTGTGATATAAGCCATGATTTACGTTCTCTGTTCACTTTAATTACAACTATACACTCATTAAGTCAGTGCAATTATAGAACAGTGAAATGACTTTATACTGTTTTGTTGTTTTCTCACTTAACATATGCGTTAAATTTAACTGATTTCATCGCAACAATAGTCAGAAGGAGATTCGCAAAATTATAATCATTGTGGTTTAAATAATGAATGACTTAATAATGTTAATGGCCTTTGACGTTACGAATCACAATTTCAATTTAAATAAATATCATGGCTTGCAATCGAAATATTTGTTTGACTGGCTAATTAAATAACTGTCCGTTATTTGGGCAACTTCTCCAAATTATTGAAATAAATCGTTTGCATATCGCTAACAAAGTTTGAGCCATAATCAGTTTATCTAATCTTCTAAATTGACTCAAATAGTTGAAAAAGATGGTAAGTAAACAAACTCAAGAAATCAATAAATATGTAATTATTGAAATAAAAAATAACAGAATATCGTAAATCAAGTACATTATACGCTGCAATTTGCCAATAATTACCACACAAATGCTAGATATTTTCTTTGCAAAAATTAAAGGAAAATTAACTGCACGCTATAACAGAAATTTATGCCCAGAGGGACACTATCATCCTCAACCAGATGAATACTCTCAGTATTCCAATTGCTAATACAAACAGTGGCAAAAGGCAAAAGGCTTTTAACATTTTCTATAGGTGCTTGAATAATCAATTGGTGATCCTGTATCCAACGTTTTTGTCATCGGGTACCGTTCCGAGTTAGATTTGCTCACTGATTCGTATAAAGTGTCAAATACTAGGGACTACGAGACGACTTCTTGGCCACACTATTGTCGACCAGACCAAGACCAGATAAGATAGCGTTCATTAGACTTGTTTATCGATGTATCCAAATTCTCGACTCAAACCTATTTCAGTAAGACTTACATTTCACTTTTAAGTTCAATAAAATAATAACAAGCTGTATGAAAACTTTATGAAATACTCTATTTTCTTGTTGTTGAATTACAGTAATTTTCTATCATTTATAAACAACGCTCTAGAATCGTAAAATGTACAGTTTTCCTATTTTCATGTAAATAATATATGTTTAAGCGGACTATCTCTTTCAAATCGAGTAATTTTTTTTTATTGTAATTGAACGACAGTAATTATCATGAAAAAGAAAATGATCAAGGATAAGTTTAGCACTGACATCAAAACAAAACGTAATCAAAGTCTTATTAGAACGGAGTACTCTATTTTTATTCGGCTAAAAGAGTGACTAAATACCATTTTCTAGATTTGCCCGGCGCATCCACCATTTTATTAACTTTATTAGAAAACATCAATTTTATGAAATATGGAAAACAAAACGCTGAGTTTTCCCTTATGATAAATTGTTCACGAAATAATCGTTGGCACGTTAAACGAATCGACAGTTTGAACTGTAATCAGGTGCTGTAGGACCAAAAAGTATCTAAACGACGACGTTAAGTAGACTATTCTAAGCCACGATAATTGACAACAATACAAAATGATAAAAATTATCCACAGTTGTAGGGAATTAGTCTTATAAGTGAGTGTTTGAACATATATCTTTATAAAATTATTACAACTTCATCTAGTTATTAATTGTTGAACATGACATAAAGTTTATAACAAAAAATTTGAAATATTTTATCCATTGATAGCATCTTATTTGAACTAATTGTGAGATTGTGTTCGGGTGCCAAAGAAATGTGGTCTAATTACTGATAGCAGTTAGATATTTAGATCTTCAATTAAACGTATAAAAAACAGTACATTTGCAGAGACAATCTTTAATACAATTTACTTATAATATATAAAGTTTATAGCACAAAAAGTTTGAAATCTTCTATAAATTTATACCAGTCTATTATCTTATTTGAACTAATTGTGAGATTATCTTACAGTCCCATAGAAATCTACTCTAATTACTGATAAAAGTTAGATGTTTAGATCTTTATTTAAACGCATAAAAACCAGTACATTTGTGGAGACAAACTCGAATACAGTTTGCGTATAATTGATCTGGATTGAAACTATCTTTCTAACAATAAAATTGGCTTCATCGAAACTTTCTCTTTTTTTGATGACACTATTAACTTCGTATTCAGAGATATTTTTGTAATAGAAGTAAATCTCATGTTCTTCCAGGAATTTTCCAAATATAACACATACAAATGGCATTTATCTAACGGCTTAGAAACATTCAATTTTTTTTCGTATTTATTGACTTTTTATGTTATGTTGCGTTAAATTTTATTCCCGCCGAAATAACATAACATTCACGGAGTTTATTCGATAAGGCGAACATCTACGAAGATGAAAACGCCATTCGAAGCAAATTTTAGGGGAGTTTCCTTGCTTCCTGTGTATGTTAATGAGTTGGTTATAATGCAGCACACGCATAAATTCAACTCTTGGGTGGATCCAGAAAATTCCAAAAAAAAATTATTCTGATTTCTCCACTCCATAACAAGAAATAACAACTTTTTAAATTTTGGGAAAAAAAAACTATGTCCGTGTTGAACATATAAAGTGGACGACGACGACAAAATTAGCTTTTTTCAATCCCTAACTTTAATTACACCCAAGGGTAATCATATTTTTGGTAAAATCATGAAATGTTGTTGCAGGGGAAAAAACTGAAAGGACATGCCAGAGGGAATATGTCTCGCTCTTCTCTTTTAACTGTAATAAAATCGACAGACGGAAACACAAAAACAACATTTAGTCCCTACTATTCGTTTATTAAATTTTTATGTGAAGGATTCATTCGTGAGAGTGTCAGTCGACAAATACATAAGGGAGATTAAATAATTGAGACACCTATCAGCAAGGTTTGCATCAACATAGGGACAAATTCCTGTTTGAACGACTGTAAAACGCAATCAGCTTTTTGCAAACAAAATGCAATATTTGCAAGTTTTCACATTTATCATAAATTCTCGAAGGCTTTTCAAGAAGAATGTTGTTAGAAAATTCGATTTAAGTTTGTTTGAACATTTCTAGAGATTTCAAAGATAGTTGTGATAAGAAAATTTCTGTATTATCGTTACATTCTAAAGACGTAATCTTCATATAAATATTTGAATATTTCCTTCATAACTCTCCAGACGCCCATTTCACCGGGTCGGAACGTTAGGTAAGACGTGTAAAGATGTCCAACCCCTCCGCCCGCAGCAGCTTGTACACAATGAAAGAGAATACGTGAAATGGCAATAAAAACGGAACAACGTTGGTGAGAGAATTGTACTTATCCTTACCAAATCGATACGCAGCTGGGATTGGTTGAACGACCGTACAAAAACAACAACCTCTACTGGATTTTATCATAATGAGAGGAATGATTTGGTGACGGGCTATATGAGAATTGAAATTATCCAATAACAAGAAAAAAGAAACTAACGAAAATCAAATAAGCGTTATATTTACAATTGTTTCAATATTTTGACGCATTAGAGTGCAATAATTCGTCTTTGAATCTCTCACAGGAATTCATTGTAGATGCCGCACCCTTGTATTCCTGCGGTACCGTGCTGGATTCCATAGCAACCCTAACTTGGCAAGATAACGTCGAGTTGAACACACTTATAGTGGAAATGCTCTCAGGGCCTGTCACCTACTACTACACCAATTTTGACAAATTACACATTGACTACCAGTTGTAGGAAAAACAATCAAGCCAACCATCAATAAGAGTTTTCTCTTGAATAATGAATGGAAAAAAATGTTTATTAGCTGGATTACTACTCACCTGCAGGGGATTTTACCGATTTCATAAGCAACGGAAATACCTCTAGAATGTTGAGTGAACATTCTATTGCTAACTTTACAATAATGAATCCTCAATGTGGAGGCAAACAGAAAGCAATTAAACCGATGTTGTAAATTTCCATTTATTAGAGGGTTCCGATGACGCTCGTTATGGCCATAGCTATATAGTGCAGAATAGTTTAAATTTTTGTGAAATTACAGGAAGTTGTCGAATTATAATTCTTCAACAACGATAAATGATACAAAACAACACCTCTCTCAATGAATATCAACGTTTATTAAAGTAAATGTCAATGCATTAAATTTGTGAAAACTTTTAGACTGTTTGACAAAAAGAAAATTTTAGTTTCTTTGAATACCAACAGACTACTGAAAACATTTGTAAAACTTTTCCGACAACTACCCCCCTGTGTAACCTAAAAAAACGGCATAGAAAAGATAATTTCACTAATTCCAACATTATTTGATTTGTTACATTCTAGCAAATTTTCGTATTTCTCCAACCGTGCCCACTCACCATCCAATCTCTCTAGCGGTAGCTGAAAACAAAAGTCCACTACGAATTTCGATGGTTAGTGGAGATAGATAGAGAATCACACTATCGTTGAACCTGAATCGATTTTATTGTTCATAGCTACACGTCATCAAGTTTCATGCAATCCATAATCATAAATACTCCAAAATGACTGTTTCAAAACAGTTACACAACAATAAAAAATCCAGAAGTCTTATATTGGACAGTTAACCAACTTGAAATTTCCTATTTTTCAAAGATAGAAAGTTTGGATTCTATTGATCAATTAGTGTACTATTGAAAACAAGACATTTATATTTAACGATAGATGCTTAAAACACGTTTACACATTTTCAACAGAACTTGATTCTTTAATTATAAACGAAAACAAGTACAATAAACGAGTTTTATTCAAGGGGGTTGTAATTCTACGTGCATGAATGGTTGCAGAGAATTGGCAACTCAGCATAAGGCTGGGGCTGTGTTATATTATCGATCGGGGAAGTTTTGTGGAGTCAACAGCACGAGACCAACACTACACAGTTGTATACAATGATGCCGGAGCCTTGACACGAAGTAACCGAGTAAACTTACCCCGGCTCGCTACTTTAAACCACTCTAGGACGTTCTTTACAGGAGCCACTTGTCCTATATTTCCATTAAATTGCTAAAGGACGAAACTGAACCTTGCCGATTATAGCGGTTTTTTTCTACATCTTGTCCTCGTTCTCCCATTTAATCCTTTTAAATAAATCAACCGTATCCTTATATTTCAATAAAATGTCCTTATATTACACATTTACATTTAGCTTCAGAAATATTTCACAGTTTAATTAACAGAAATATTTCACAAGAGAATTTCTATCGTCTGTCCATCGTTACATCTCCGAAATGCCTACGGCTGCACTTGTTTTCTGCCATTTTACATTTATTTTAATTCTTTGTAAAACAAAATGTGAATGTTGCGCGTAACAATAAAGCCACAAAGGTTCCCAACTGTCATATATATGTAATATGGGCATACAGGTAGCGAATAAATAACAATAATATCAAATAATAATAATAATAATAATAGTGGAAATAACGACAGCTGATCGTTGGGCAAGTTAGATTAGTGACGTAAACAGCAGATGGTTGTTCGTAGGGTGTGTATACCTTGAATTTTTGTATAAAAGAAACAACCGTGAAAAGGTAGAGATGAGAATTTTCAAGTTTTTGTACTTGGCAATTTTATTTTTTTGTTGGTTCGCCAGGTAGAAGAGAGAACCAATGGAAATAAACAACAAATCCAAAAAGAGGAATTGCGATATAAAGAAGAGTCTTTTTGTGTGTATGAATAGTCTTAACAAATTTTTTGTTCCCATATTTATATTGAAAATTGGAAATTGGTTTTAGCATATCTACATCTAAATGGAAAACAGTTTTTTTTTACTAAATAAATCAACGGAACCCTCTGTTTTGTTGCCACGTTAAAAAAAGTTCTGAACATTTCAACTTCAATTCGGAAAATGTCGCCAACAACAAGGCATAATTTTTATCTCATTTTTAAATTTAAAGGAGGATTAGAGCTTATTAAACATTTCCAATATTGGTTATTTGTTAATGATGTACGTATTAATTGAAATTTGGGAATTTAATGAGATTGAAGCGGTTTCAAATATTTAACCGTCGAAATACGGTGTTTAATTGAGTCGGACATTGGTTAGCCAGGCAATCGCCCCTGTACTTGGAGTGAGTAATGAAATTCGCCCTGCATATCTGCACATTTATCTGGGTACACATATTTTTAGCACTGATAACGATACGGAAATTATACAAATGATTCGTTATCATTTTCCTAGTCACTTGTTTCTGCATGATCACAACGTTGTGAAGAAAATTTATTGAATTAAATCCGACTCTTTAAAATAAATCGAGCTGGGTGCTTTTGCACATTTATTTCATAAAATACAACGAGGAAATCTGCTGAATTCGTGCTGCTTCGACATTGAACTCGATCCGATAACAAGCATAAAGGGTGGCAGTTTCACATGACCTTATCATAAACTAAAGTTTCTGTGGAAATGATTGTTTTATGTAAAATAAATGACACAATCTACCTACATATTTATTTAATGTGACAAAAATTACATGTGACTTAAAAGTAGAGTACACGTTTTGTGTAATTTGTTGTTTTTTTTTATAGAAAGCTATATTTCAAATTAAAAATGAAAAAACAAGGTGGTCTCGTAGAGCAATTGTAACGGGCGCCGGTTGTCGCCACATTGAGATTCGTAATTGATGGTGGAGGAGCCAGGTGGACGATATACCTGTGTATATACGTGTTTTTTTCTTCTGTTAAAAAGATGAAAGGTATGCAGCTGTCGTGGCACATGCCTCCACAAGCCCAAGATGCTCCACCTAATTCTTCAAAATGTCATGTCTGAAACTTTTATCTACCGTTGAATTCACCTACCTGGAGCAATAATAAAGGCCCAGAACCTTTCAGAGAAAGAAAAAAAAACATTCAAAAATGTTCGATATCTAGCAGATGTAGACGAATCGAAACTATTCAAAAATTATACGTTATTTAATTAATTTTTTTCTACTATTCTTAATTAATTTCTTGAATAATAAACCGCAAAACGATTTCAGTTGACATGAAATTTCTGATATTACAATCCTTTTAGTAACCTGAATCGAATCGGTTTAATAGAATTCGTTAAGTTAACAATACGTGACCGTATCCCATATGCCGAATTTTATAGTACATGGACATGAGAAATGCCGTTGGTTAAAAATTAAATTGTGGGTTGTCTGTCACTCTTTTTTATAAAACTCCACCATATGGAATATGAGATTTCGAATATAGGTCGACACGAAATTACCTATTGTACACACTACATCACGTAAAACAGAAGTTATTATGCACATATATGTACCTTTTGTGGGCTATAATTATCAAGAAACTTTTTATTTAGTTCGATATTATTAGCAATATAACTATAATTGAGTTTGATTATCAGCTGCTCATAAATTGTTCAAAAAAAATATATATCCATCACCATAAAAGCAAGGATGTGGGTATTTCCTTAAGTACCGCCACACTAACCAAAACAATAATAATAGCAATAACAAAAGAAACACTTTTTTGCAAAATGACTAGAGCATATCAGGTGTGGATTGGAATTAATTAGCTGTACTGGTCGAATTGTGGACACCTGCCAGTTTTATGTAATACACGACCACTTATCGTACACGTTTCTGTTTACATTTAATATTTGATCTGTTTACGTCAAGTAATTGAATTAATTACAGGCAATAAATGAAGTGCTTGTACTCCGTAGTAATTAGTTGATAACTTGCAATTTAAAAGTCAAGTCGATGTATTCAATCACCAAACTATGTTTGGTTCAATTTAATTGCATGTCGCTTTCGAAATCTCAATACAAGACTATACCGATGTATTCAATCTTTTAAGCTATTGTGTATTTCTCCGTTCTCTCTGAAAATATTGACCATAGCAAATTCAATACATTCTCTGATTGTTGTCCTCAATGAAATCCGCTATTCACTAAACCTATAAAGGAAGTGAATGTTTGAGTTTGCTTTATTGTTGAATAGAAAAAATATACGTTCTAGGTTCGAATTTTGGACTGTTTATCAAGAGGACGAAGAACCGTTTCGATTCCATTTGAAAGAGTAAAGCCGTGTGTATTTGGAAATATTGGCCATGCGTGTAACGAAACGAAATATCTCAGGTAGAAAAGCCCGTCAAAATAAAATCGACCTTCCTCTTTTAAGTATTCTTTAATACCAAAATAATACCCTATATTCAATCTCATAAATAATACAGATATGCTATTAAATCAGAACGACTATACTAATTATTAATATTACAATGATCGCCTTAGAGACTTTGAAATCTTTTGTTATCGATAACATGAGATAAACTCAACAAAATAACACAACTTTTCAAAACTATACCATATAATTTGTTGTTGTTGTTGTTTTTTGATAAATAACAATAAAATAGTTTGTATAGCTCGAAAGAAATTAAAACGAATGAGTTTCCCTTCAGGAGAAATGTATCTGGACACAGTGGAATGGTCAAACAACGCCAGGTGAGGCTCACCCATAAAAAAGACACCTGCCATTTTTTATTTAAAAACAACAAATAAAAAGCGTCAAACTCCCTGCAATAATAATAATACTAATAACAGCACCAGTAGATATGTATGTAGATTTCGTAAAATTAAATCGTAATTACTCTAATGAAGTATATAACATTCTGACAGAGTTATATTGAAAGTTGAGCCGTATCAAAATTTTTACAGGATAAAAAATGAGACTCACCTTGCAGGTGTAAATGGTAATACAGCTTTCCACGTCATTAAATCAATCATTAAAAATTAATTGACTCATCTTTGTTATATTAATTATAATGAATGTCTGTATAATTAGTTACAACTATTTAAAAAAGAATTTATTAAATGACGTGCTGCACAGTCTATCATATTCATATTAATAATGTTAATTAATAGAAGAATTAAATAGTGCAACAATTTCAATAAATCAAATAATTGTAAACTTGAACCAAACAACAATTACTTGTGAGAGTTTCAGTTGAAGAAATTGTGTGAATTTAGAAATATTACGCTCTCAGCATCATTGGAGAGGAGTAGGCACACATGCATAGATTGAAAAAAAAATCGAAACGAGTTGCAGAGATTTTGTGGGCAGGTGAAGGGACCCGTTGTTGGGAACCGGTGCTATCAGTGTATGAAAAAAAAATGAACAGCCGGTGGTGAACAGCTGATACGTTTTAATGCTAACTGATCTCATAATAAATCAGCTGGCCGGATACTTTTTTTTTATTTTGGGTTCGTTCAAATTTCGAAAACATAGAAGAGACAACAAATTCATTAAAGAAAACAAAAAAAAAACTAGACGGAATATATTTAAAACTTGATCTATAAGAAACAGACTTTCTGCATTGTTTTAGAAGTAGTGGTAGTCGTAATGGTCGTCATAAATTTGTGGGTGAAATAAGCATGAAGGGCAGGTGAAATTAAGTATTCTGTCAGCTTTATCACCACGACGACATGTATAATTAATGTCGGTTGGTTTTATGTTTTGAAAGATTTAGCTCTAACAGTGGGTTTTCCGAACGAATATCATCCCCAATCAATTGTTTAGTTACTATGGTTTCTTTGCATCTGCATACGTTTAAAATGGAAAAATAGTACCTCATTATGTTTCAGTCATTCAAAACTTCTCCTTTATAAAAAGAGAATCATCAGTTTAAATTAAACTGACTTTATTATTTCTTTTGAATGCAGAACGGTATTGAATTTGTTTCGATCAACGCTTCATCATTTATCCGAGTTTCACAAGTGTATTAATATGTAGAACAATACAGTTTTAGTTTAGACTTTACAACTAAAATTCAAATAGAGAAAATGTGTCGTTCTTCATTTGTAGTTAATCGTTTTGGTGCAATCAAAACACTGATTGCCATCCAACATAAATTTTAGGTCCAAACTTGACGTTTTCCGCATACTGAAATTCAACAAAAGCTAATGCCGCCATATTTCAGGACATTCGCATGGATGGCTTTTTGTTTTATTCAGTATGAAAAAGGAACGACATCAAAAGGAAAAATTGGTCTTGTTTTGGAGCAAATTTCCGCCAATTCCAAATAAAATTGCCCAATTTCCCTACAACAAATGATGCAAAATTTTGTAGTGTAGTGTTTCTAGCTTCATAAAACACTAAACAAATACATCAGAAATTTTCAGATGTTTTACGTACTTAGCTGAAACTTCTGTAAATTTTGTGAAATAATCGAAAAAACAAAACTGCTGCTTTGAGCAGTTTTGAAAAACAATAACGAATATGTGGTATGTTTGAGTTACAGACTGAAAAACCAACAGTAAGTAGCAATCAAGATCTTGCTGCATATGAATGTCAATAACTTTGGCAAAGTTGAGTATTATTCTTGAAATTTTTAATAATTTAGAGTCGGAATACGTCAAGTCTTGAATTTTAATAATGTTTATGCCAAAACTTTCATAAACAAAACGCTTATTTGTTTCAGCTTGTAGTCCGCTGTCCAGTAGTCGCTTTCTCACGTTCTTCGGTTATTAACTTGTAAGCCGATTCTTATCAATTACATTAATTAAAGATTGTTGACCTTTGACGGAAGAGTATTAAAGGATGCAACTATCAAATATTTGAAATTTCGTTACTCTATTGACTATAAAGGTAAGTATGTATTAAAATCGCGGCTACTTTTTATTTGTTATCACAATTTTATCTTCCGATAAGAGCCATGTACGGAAGATAAATGTGAAATCTCTTCTAATCATTTTGAACTTTGAATTGTAGCGATAATAGATTCAATCTTCATGAGATTCAAGGATTTTGCCCCGATAAAACTGTTCTACATTTCAAAATTTTCCTACGTTTTTCTCATCTATTTTTAGATTTATTTTAGTAAACTCTACAGCACTATAATAAGAAATAACAAAAGTATTGTTGGCGGAAGTTTGATATCCGCCTATTAAAATTGCGTACGTTCTTTTATATATAAATACAACACAATGATGCTTCGTTTGATAGGAGTAAATTCTATATTTTTCTAGTTATGTCTGTGAAAATAGTCTTATTGGAATATTCAAGGCTGTTCATTAATAAATGAGACTAATCCCCATTCAGTTCACATTTGATTGATTATTTTGGTTTTGTTTATAGACAATCCAATCATTCAAAGAACGAAAAAAAAACAAAACAAAACACGTACTGTAATATAACTTTGAAACGGTCATTGGACTGCGTTTATTGAAGCAGCTGCGCCTTTACCATTTCAGTTCACTTATGCATCCCGTTAATCATCATTAAAATAGAAAAATTTCGAAAAAAAAGGAGGAAAAACTAGGTCGTCTCATCTCTAATTGTTCCATTGCTCTATTATACTCATCTATTGTTTGTCATCTTCTTTCTACAATTTCACTATTAATCTCTTAGTGTTCCTAATTGTTTTCCACAAAGTCTTTTGATTTAAATTTCGATTGGCTTTATCATGGAGTTTTCCATAAATGGTTCCACAGTTGTTTCGCAATGCTTTATACAAAGACAATGTGTGTGTGTGTGTGTGTGTACAGGGAGACTATTGATAATGGTGCAGATGTGAAAGATAGATTAGACGTGGTTATGATTAATGGGATACTTTTCTGCTTCAACAGATAACAGATTTCTAAAAATCTAAATAGTGGTAATTACAATAACAAAAAAAAAGATACTCTCAGCACATTAAGTTTAGGTAAATATTCCTTCTCAATAAATATTTATTTGGTCCCATATCAAAATGAAACTGATAAACAATCAATTAGATTTTAGGGCGTGTTTTCTTGAGGTAAATATCACCATAATTTTTGATTCATTGTAAAAGATTGATGGGGAAAATTGTTGACTCATTTCATACATTAGGGTTGGAATTATAACAATGAAGTTAGTGTTTACAAACATATCCAGAGAATAATAACAGATTCTGTTTAAAAATATGTTTCCCAATATCCATTTCAACCGAACTATTTAATCAAACAATTAATGTATTACGATAATTACAATCTTAACATGTATGTTCAATCAATTAAATCAATAATTTACAATGAGTACACTGTTAATTAAATATATTCTCCCATAACAAGATATAAACTTTGACTAGGAAGATCTGCTTGTTTGGTTGTTATCTAGCAACTTGCGTCTATCCTCGTTTCGTATCAAGCATATTACAATGGATCTTTAATGTCCTGCAGGCCGCGCCCCCATAATCCTTAGGACGTAATCTGCTAAGGTGAATGTATATGTAAAGGGACATTGAGCACCACCACAGACGACATGTACTAAATGGCACTTTTCGAACGTATATAATTCAGACAACAATTTAATGAAAAGTCTCGCCGTGTTGCAGCAGGGGTGCGGTTCCCATGGCGACGCTGCAGCCGGGCTTAGCTGCTGGGGTTTGCTCGGTCTAGGGCTGGATGCTCAAGCTGGGGGTGGCTTTGCAATAGGGTGGCCCGTCTGTTACCGCTGTCATTGCCCTCTCTCCCTCTTCCCATTCTACTTCTATACCTCTAACACTCCAACATTCCCATTCTAATCAACTCTACAACACACCGGTGATCGTTTCCACCATATACAACTTCTAATATATGACCGATAATCATCAAAAGAAAATCGTTATATTTCAAACAATTCAAATGAAGTAGAAACGAAAAATAAGAACGATACCGTTTAAATTCAATCGTTATAAATAGTATTGTGTAGTTTTTTTTTTGAAAAATATATACAATGATTTCGTAGAAAGGGGGTAGCCGTTTATAAGTAATTTACTTGTATATACTTGGGAGACGTTGCCACTTATAGTTTAATTTAGCCTAAAATTGTGCTTTACCGTAATTTGAGGGGCTGCGCTTAAAATCCTGAGCTCTTTATGTTCCGGGTAGTGTTAGGAAAGACGCTAACGCACATTACGACTTATTTAATATCTTCCATAATGTTGGCTTGGCATGATTATGTTTTTTTTGCGTGGAATCTTTAAAAACTTAGGTTAATCGTCAACCGTACATACAGGAGCTGTGCAAAGGATAAACGAGGACAACATCTTGCACCTTTAAGGAACCATTGGTTTTTAAATATATTTTCAAGTAGATTATCCAATTAATCATTCTCTAATATTGACAGTTGCCGATCTGATGCTATATGTTATGTTAACGATTTATTTTGAGAATAAATAAACCGCAAGTATTGATAATCTGCTGCGGAAATTTCCACTGAAAATAATTTCAGGAAGTGACTAGATTAGATTCGAAATACTACCGAGTCCTGTATAAGAGAAAATTCAATTTAAAAGTAAAGGCCATCCATGTCAACCGCTGCTACTATATAGTACTAGATATTCATTTTCGTTCTTCCGGACAATTTAGCTTGAGGCCTCGAACAACGATCCAAGACTCATGGCCATTGTCGCCCTAGTAAATTTACTTAAAATCCAGATCACGGCCATTCCGAATAATAAAACCGTTTACACTAAGAACTTACGATGATATTTTAAGAAGCTTCTATTACAAAAGTCGGATTATTTATTATTTAATTTGCAGTCCTCTTTAAGGGTGTATTTGTGAATGTTTTTTCGACACGAAACACATTCATATTTAATTGATGCTATGGAATATTGACAAGTCTATAATAACATCAAAGTGAATTGAATAAGGAAAAAACGTACACATAAAGGGACAATAACCCTAGACAGGGTGACTCAACAAACAAGAGCGCCTATAACAGGGAAGTTGATGTCGTGTACACAAATACAAACAACTTGCCGTACGCCATCAAATAGAAGAATATGGAAATGATTCCCTTGGTAATATCTATGTTACTAAAACTATAACACCATTCCCACGATTATGAGACAATAATATTAACATTTTTATTAAAAAAAATTAACTTTAATGGTAAATTGAGACAATGCCGTACAATAACACATGTTCAAAGAAATTATGGAACATATTTCATTAGTTAAATGCAGACAAGAATATGATTACATTGTACATAAAAGTATACGTTTATGGCCGCATTTTATTTCGGTGAGCTTTACCACCATTTAAACATAACTCTCTAATTCGCAGCCACTTATTGTAATACCCATAAAAACAACTCCATTATATGTGATGGAGAAAATTTATATTTATTAAATTCTTTTCTCTGGCACAAACTATTAAAAAGCCGAAAATCCTTATTGAACTTCAATATCTCCCATCACATTTTTTGTTTATCTACATCAATCTTCTGTTCGTGATAAATTAATTAAAAAAACTCTATTATAAACTAATTAATAGGGGTTTTTCTAGATAGTTTCAGTGTGTACACATGAAAGTTTCCCATTGTTCACGAAAAACTGACAAGTTTCCCTGCGACTGCGGTTGAATCGCCTTCCGGCGTCTAATAGAACAGCCGTCAACATCCCAAGAATTACCCTGTGGGATGAACGTGGATTGTACTGTTGATGATTTATACAACAACAACAGCAACAACAACAACAACAACAACAACAAAAACGTAGCTATAAAATTGTGAATATGTCATGGTGCAAAAATGAACCATTAAAGATTTGTTGTATGGTCAATGCTAAATGTGCATTCTTCGAAAGACGTTTACGATCTCTTCAAAACATTGAACGATAATTTAAGAAAAAAAATGTCATTATATACTGTTTTCCGGTCGATTGTGTGTTTCGTTTCGTTCTTTTTTGAATATTTCAAAGTGCAAGGCGTCTTTATTGCTTACCAACATAGCGTTGCAATTGATGAAAATATTGATAAATGCGAATTTTTCTACTCTAAGCCGGATGAGTCAAGTTTTCGGTTTCTCTTGCTTTCATCTCCGCTTTTCATTACTTTTTAACTAATTAAAATCGCTATAACCGAATTTATTACGATGTAACCTTTTTTTTGGATTAAATTCTTCCTGATTAACAAGATTCTGATTCAATCTTTTGTTTTGTTTGTTGTTATCATCTTTCTTGCTACAACACTTTTATAATGAGTTTTCCAAAATGGAAAGAATATTTTTCTTTGGTGAAAACTTCCGTAGTAAATATTTCGGTCAGGTTAACGACCCTCCAAGCATGCGTTATCGCAAAAGGGATCCATACAACAAACGCAACCACACTCATATTGAAAGAAACGATTTTTTCACCCCTTTTTAACGGTACAAATTCTATACTCGTTCTTTTCGACTGTTAATGAATTATTTCATTTTACATATACCTACATATGGATATAATGTGTGAGAAAAATTGTATATAATATGTTGGCGTTTTTTTGCGTGTTTTTTTTAGTTTTTTACCTAAGGCTACGAGGGTGACCAACCCGATCCACCCTTGCCTATCTTATCCACAAGCAATAGCAGAAACAGCCCTGCTGCTGTAGCTGATGGTTTTTACTTTGATCACTATTACGGTAGGCTTACATATAATGTAGAATAGCCGCCCTTTATCATCATCCCCCTTCAAGCGCCATTCCTACCACCCTTTCCGCTTTCATTATAGAATGTAATTAAAATAAATGATGTACTTTTAAATCATTGCTCTAGATGCAATCTTTGGAATATTTTTGCATGAAAAGAAAAGCGAATGGAATCTGAACTGCAATAATGAAATTTATTTACATAGAAAATATAATGTTTAAGAAAACGATTTGCAATTATACTAATTGGCAACAATAAAAAAATTAATTAATTAATTAATTATAAATAACTGAAGAAGCAGTTATTGAAACAAAGATTTATCAGCAGATCTTCTTCTCGTTTAGATGCTATCATCTTCTACAATCTTTCGTATGACTATTACTGGCGGCAATCTTATAATATTTCACGACTTCTTCCATTAAATCAAACGATATCTGGCTGATAAATTCATAAATTAAATATTTCAATTGTTAATTAAAGTTTCATCGCGTGGAACACAATTAATTTGTTCTAAGCTTGCAAGCAAAGATCAGACACGTCTTCTGTAACATGAAATTGTAGTAACAAAAGTCATATTGATGTTTATCCCGGGTATCAGCCGTCATGCGGCAAATTAGCGTTCCAGACTACCTTGAACCGTCTGTTAAAGGGTATTATTGTTTAGACTGTGCTATTTGCCCTTTATTAATTTGCAAAAACATACAATAAATCAACAATATAATTCACATTCAAATTCCTTTTCCGAAAACTAGTCCGACGTTTTGTTTAATATACACTATTGAAGATCGAGAACCGGTATTTAGTATTTTAAATTTGGATTGAAGGAGAAAGAACAACGGCAGGTTTAAAAAGATTTATATAGAAGAAAAAAAATAATAAAGAGAGTCTGGGTTGTTCCATCCAGCAGGAGCAAGAAAGTTGAAAGACGAGAGAAAATCTTTTTTATTACTTCGAACAGACTGATGAGAAAAACGATGTGACAAGGTCGTTTTCATGTTAAAGAGAAACAAAATAGAAAAATTGCGGTAATTTCTTATTGTTTTATTTTATTTACTAGTAAAATTGAAAGCAAAACGAATTATCAATAATCGATGTAATTAGCGTGCCATCAGTCAACCGCACATGATAAGGACAATTAGATTTTGATACTAGTTGAGAGAATGTTTGTTAAAGCAAATTTTACATTTACAGATGAACTATCGATTCAACAAGAGCAACTCTCGTAAAAGCCATTTTGAATCGCTTCAATCGCACTGTCTATGATTTATAATCTAGTAATGTACTGCATACATGGAGTTAGTATATGATTTATTCAATGAATTGTCTGGATGCACCAGACAAATCAATAAAGCAGGAAATGGATTTCAATGACCATCAGTCGCAAAATTAATAAAACTACAACAAAAGGCAAACGAAATAAAGCCGGCTACCAACAAAAGTGGTCAGATTGATTGACTGATCGCCCAAAGGATTAGAAAAATGTAGCACAATACCAGTTTAGCCAGTAATCACTTTGTTCTGTTTCAGTTAATTGTTTTACTTTGATTTTGTTTGTGGTGAACAAAGTATGAAAAGAATATTGGATAATCCTGTAAATAGCCCCTAGGTGATTCAATTTGAAAATTTAAAAGTGATGGTACTCGCAGTACAAAAACAGCCATTTAAACAATTTTGCTGTAATAAATTTCCATTCGTCCATCTGGTCCTAGCTAAATCGGATTGGAATGTATTAAGCATTAAACAAAACAGACATCTCGCCCCTAAATTAAACCCCACCAACAATTTACATACCGCATTAAACGATAAATGGCCATCAGAATAAACAATTCCCACATATATATATATATATATATATATATATATATATATATATATATATATATATATACGAAAGCAATGGCGGCGACAACAACTAGATGGAAAGGAATGTGCAAGTTTATGTGCGCTCGTCCATCCACCCATCCATCTAGTTAGTAATACAGGGAAAACTCATCGAAAAGGATGATAAAGCGTATACGCTAGGATACAACAGATGACGGCGTGAACGGGGAGAGGGTTTCCATGGCCACGCACACCCTACTGTCGACCAAATAAGTTTTCCTCGATCATTACATAACGGATATACTAATTTAATATGGACGATAGTGAGGGAACGTAACCACTTTCGGGAAATGGTTTGAACCGAACTAAAAAAATTTGTTTTCCGAATGATGAATTGTGATACGACAAGGGATGGACAAATATTCAACAGACAACCTAGACAATTAACTTGTCGTCAATTCGCATCAAAAACAAATAAAAATTTGCTAATTTTGTTAAAATTCAAAATTGATTGAAGTCAACGATCTCAATGAGATTAATTCGATTATATTTCATCTGTCGCACTCATTCCTCCTTAAAACATCACCACCTGCCTTCCAATCTACTTTGTATAATCTGATTTTGTATAATGTTATAATAAATTATGTCATGGCACAATGGAAAGACTTAGGGCACGTGCCCTCGCCCCCTAAATAGCGGTCTTATTCGTTCCGCTAAAAAATTTCATTTACCTTTCTTAAAATCTAAACGTCTCGGGATCTTAAGAAAAAATAAACAACTTGTATTTTATTATTTTTCCATTGGGATTATCAGTAGATTATGGAGGGATCATGGGGCATTAATAGACTTTATATTCCTTCATCGAACACTGTGTCGACAAATCCAATGAATTTCAAATGAAAATACAATGAATTTCCATAATAACCTCGATTAGAATGACTTGAAACATCTCCCAAAAAAAATAAGATAAAAAAATGATGGCGAACGCCAAACTTTCCATCTGCTGCCATATATAAAAAGGGATTGCAGGTCAAGGTTCTAAAATAATTTGCAAATGTAATGTAATTCAGTAGGATGTATGTATTTATTTATCTAGTAGATAAATAAATTACTTTGATATAAGGAGGTTGCCAACAATACATTCGTGTAGATTCCAAATCTTGCCTATAACCAACAGCTGTAGAATAAAACCCGTTTCTAATACAGCTGTTTCTATATGGAACATTTGGAAATCAAATGAAAATAATAAATTTTTCGTTAAATCAACCCATTTTCAAGATCGATTTCAATTCAGCATCAATCAAAATATTGATATAGACGTGGTTGAATTTCATAGCGCCATCGTGGGTCGTTAGAGCGGATGTGGAAATGTTGCCGGTTTATTCCATCATCCGAATGCGACCTCGTTTATCCGAACTGTGGAACGACAACTGACGACGCCACATCATCGATTTTAGTTCACCTTACGCTTTGCTTTTGTGTGGATATTCTGTCTGTTTTTTTGGTGTTAAATAACAACAATGAATAATTTTAAAAATACCAATGCAACAATAAAGAAACGTTCGCGTCGCGCCATGTCATTACAATTAAAACGAGAACTAATCAAACTTAGTGATAGTGGTATGAGAAATTGTGAGATATGCCAGAAATACAATTTATCAGCATCAACTGTAGCAACAATTATAAAAGATAAATGTCGTATATTGGATGAAGTTAGAAAATCAACACCGTTATTATCAACAGTGATACGTAAACGTGGTGGAATCATTGCTGAAATGGAAACACATCTAATTAACTGGATACATGAGCAATTACGTGGAGGTATTTCATTAACAGTACGCGAAATACAAACGAAAGCGTTGCGTATCTTGAAAGAAATCAAACAAAATAACAATGATTTTAGTGACGAGTCATTTCAAGCGAGTAAAGGCTGGTTTACTCGTTTCCAAAACCGACACAATCTACACAATATCAAAAATTTGATAGAAACGAACAATCTTATAGATACAAAAGAAGAATATTCGAAATTTTCAAATGACGATTCAAGCAGGCAAGACGAACACTTTGGTTTGTTAACTTTCTATTTATATTTACCATTTTTTCCCTCTTCACACAAACAGAAAATCTCCGGATGACAACAACACCGCCACTGTTATCAAACAAGAAGAAATTTCAGTTGACGAGACCAATTTCGATTATATTCAACCGATTTCGCCAACTAATGAAACACTCGATGACGCTGAAATTTTCCATCCGGAAAATTCCGGTGAACACGATGACACTAGGTGGATTTATAACGAGTCTAATCTATCAAACAACAACAAACAATGTCAAGATTCTTTAGATGAGACAAATTCAACAACAAGTTTGAATATCAATAAAATGAAAATGAAAAGTTTGAATGATCATATTAAAACTGATGATCAAGATGATTCTATTGATTTATTATTTAAGAGTTATGCGAAAATGTTAAGAAACTTTACGGCAAAGAGGCAGATTTTGGTTAAAACGAAAATTCATCAAATTTTCATGGATGCTGAGTTAGAGGAAGTTGAAGAGATGCAACATCATTAGTGTATCGCTGATCAATTATACACTTACCTTGTTTCCACTACAATTCAGCTGTACTATTCGTCTATCTTGACTTGGCCGACCTAACTTTAAAAAAGTTAAAACAACAACAGAATAGTCTGATATCTGTTAAAAATACTAGAAAAGTTTTTTGTTATTTCTTGTATTATGTAATAAGACTAAATAAATAGATTGAATGACTAAACGACAAAAGATCGATCTATCTCTACATTTAAGTATAGTTTTACCATAAATAAATTAAAAAAAAAAACCGCCTGTTCTGTGAGTAGTGAAACATAGGGAATATGTTGAACAAAGTATCAGATACGAGATTTTAAAACGATATATACTGAAATCGTTATGATTGCTATTTGATTGAAAGTACTGTATAGTTTTTAATGAAATATTCACAAAGCAATTTGTAAACGTTTTACTTACTTTCTATTTAACAGAAAAACACGATATTGTGGGTCATGTCTGATTGTTAGCGAACAAATATATTTCCACAACGGTTTGTTATTACTACTCTTTCTATACAGGTGGTTTCACAGAAAAATGCTTTTCATATTTATAATTACTGCAATTGAAAGACACCTTTCTGCATCTGATTTGTTATAAGGCATGCGGAAAGTTTGCCACATTTTCTTTACTCTCAGCGCCAGTCAAGTCGACCAGGCCATTCCAGTTGGGGTATACCTGAAAAATCAGGTTGTCGTGTGGAGCCACCCTTCTTATATAGAAAAACAAGACTAGGAATGAATATAAATACACTTTTATTATCATAATTATATATTTTACTAGTTAATGTTATAATATACCTATATTGTATGTTTTTATGGGTGTTTGATAAAATAAATTAATTAAATAATATAATATTATAGCAACATTTATTATATTATGTATTTAGTTAATGTAGAAAGATAATTATAAGTATAGATAATATATATTTTCCGAAAAACGTGTACTCGTACAAAATACTGACTGCATATAACATACATATAATGTTTATGCTACGTATAATTCATCAATAATTATTAAAATATATATGGGGAGATTAATAACATGATCAAGGAAACGTCCTTACATTCACTTTTTAATTCTTATTGACATCCTCACAATTAACAATCAATATAAAGTTATAAATGGTCACGGATTGCCCTTAAAGAATAACCCGCTGATGTTGTTGTTGTGTGTGTGTATGTGTGTGTTTTTTTTTGTTGTTGCATATTCTATTGTTTGAATTTTCGTCACATAAAAAAACGATAAAAGGAAACCGAAAAAAAAAACAAGGACCTACACCAGGACCATTTACAACACAACTACAACTCATGGGAATATACACACACCATGAACACTCATATACAAAATATTTCACATCGAGAACACGTTCAGTGGAACTCTGAATAATTAATATCGTTCAAAAATAAACAATATCGGAATAAAAAATATTCTCCTGCAAAAATATTGATTTTTAAAAATTTTTTTTTAGTATACTTCGATAAGCAAAAATTCCATTTTAGCTCCATGTTTTTTTTTTAATTTTTTTTAATTATCATTAATATTATTATTTAAGAAACACCAAAGGCCATACAGGTCCCGTAATTCAGATTACAAAATAATTAAAGATATATCGTTATTACAATATTATTATTATTATTATTATCAGTATTTATATGAAGAAAATATTTCATTTAGTGGCATGCGTTAATCTGGAATGCTTGCAGCAGATTGTTTGTTCGGGTTCTCCTTTTTAAACTATTTGGTTTAATTAAAATATTTTTTGGGTTTTCTTTCATTTTGTTAAATCGGATAAGATTATCTCGACGCACTTTTAAAACATCGTTTAATATGAAAATATATCGATTTCAAAAGCGGCTACACAGGGATATTTCTGTTGTCTTTATTTAGCGTTTTTTTTTCTTTTTAAATCTAATTATTGGTGTGATTACATGGTGCGCATTAAATTTTTAAGATCCCGATTCACATTTGCGACGGAACAAAAATTAAATAAAAACGATAATAATACAAATATCATGCAAGACAATGCTATGCACACAATCAATCATTGTTTTATCATACATTTATTGCGTAAAATATAGGAAAATTAGTGAATTAAATCGCATATTTACCTCATTATTATTATTGTTATTATTATCATTTGAAAATGTGCGATTTATTTCGTAAATGAAACGATAACAAACTACAACAAACAGCAACTGGTTGAGGATGAAATAAGAACAAGAAGTATTGAAATGTATTGGTCACCGAGAATTATTTTATTAATAAAAAAAAGTCGTTTGTCGTGTACGATACAAATCTATCCTATTTTGCTTAATAAATATCATCTGTAAGTATTAAAAAATTTCAAATCACTGATGTGAAAATTATTGCTTTTCCTTTTAATATGGTGAATATGATAGAAGATAGAATCCAGTATTGGACACGGCAAATTAGTTAACTTTTACACTTTGGCACCAGAATTATTTTGTTTTCTTGTGGTTCCACATTTTTAGAATCCTTTATTTTATCGATGTTTGTTGACGACTGATCCCCAATATATTAGTTTTTTTTTGTTTGTTTATTAATATTATTATTATTTTTAGTTAATGCAAAAAACGTGCAACTGCTAGAATAATTACGCAAGTTCGGTATTTATTAGGATTTCCCTTATTATTATTATTATTATTATTATTATTATTAATAGTATTATTATTAGTAATAATTAATGTTTAAATATTTTTCGAATCAAAAACAAAGCAACAATGATAACACAACTGACATGAAGCAATCTAGAGCGTCTGACTAATTTCCCGCTACAAATCTGAAAATTTTGTCGTAATTACTAATCGAAAAATTTGATAAAAATCGTACCTACTTAATTAATTAATTTCCAATGAGTTTTCCTCTAAACGATAAAAATTTGCGCGGCACACACGTGTTTTTCTTGTTAAGTATTTGAATTGTTTTTAATCGTAAAATTCTGATGATTTTCGCGACTTTATAGCTGTTGGTGCGGTTGATTGGAAAATTACCAAAAAATAAAAATAATAAACAGAAGAAAACAGATGCGATTTCATTATGTTTCTATCAATTAATTTTTATCAACTTGATTTTGTTTTTTTTTTGTTAATATTCTTTAAAGAGAAAGAGAGATTTTTAATTTTCTATTCCGAAATAACATTTAAGTCAGTCTTACGAATCACAGTGAAGCTTTGATATGATCAAATTATTGTGCTCGGTAAATGTATTATTTTCTTTGGTTATACAATTTTTCCTCCTTAAAATCAAAAATGAATCAAATTGCGCGGATGGCCGCCAAAAATTCGCCGTCATCTTTACGGCAGTCTTTTAATAAATAGAATGCAGAACTGTTGGGATATCTCTATATATTTGTTTTCAAAAATTGTAATCAACATGATAAACTGAACCAACCCATAATTGAACCAACATCAGTTCCATCGGAATGAATTTGTGCTCGTTTGTTTCTTTTTTTTCAACATCATTCGATGATAGTCTCAACCAACAGCGATAAAATCCACAATTTATTGATTTTTGTTGCAAAACGCCTAGAATCTTTCCCGTATTATCCACACAGTATTCATCTACAAGTCCACATCAGTATTCATCTACAAGTCCACATCAGTATCCCTGCAAATTTCCACAGAATGGAGATGTGGATTTGTTACTGAATGCCAGCCGCGACTATGTCAAGATCAAACGAATCGCACCCAATAATATAGAAATACTTTAACATTTCGCAGCTATAATAATATAATTTTAGTTATATACTTTATAATATATATGTATATATATTTATATATTTTTTGTTAATATTATTATTATAAATGCTGAGCGGGTGACAGCCTGGGTCGTAAGTTACTCCTGTACGGGCACTGTTAACGCTCTATTTCTAAACTACAGAATTTCCTTTATTCATTTATTAAAAAGTAGATAAATAGAAAATGTTTCTTCTTTTACGAAAAAAAAACACATCAGTGATTTCGTTACCTTATTGCTTTTAGTTACAATTAGAAGACGAAACGTTATTTTTATTAATATTTTTTATTGATATATCAACCCGTCGACATCTAAACTACTTATTACGCATTTCAACCACGACAAATTAAATTAAATTCCTAAAGCATTTTCAGATATTTCGTCGAAAGGTTCACAAACTGACTGACAAATAAAAAAAGAAACCGCTTAACAGTTAAACCTGCGACCCTAAGCTAATGTCTTACAGGAGGCTACAAAAAGATATATCTTATCAATATAAACATTCTTCATTTTATACTTTGTTACAATATAAATACCATTTTTGTTAATTGTTTATTTTTATTATATTTTTTTTTGTTGGTTTTTTGCTTTTCTAAAAACATCTATATGTTCATTATTTTTGTCTTAGTCTATTTGAAAAATTACTTTCATATAATATAATAAATTATGAAATATATAATATATAGATAGTATTACTTAATTATCGTAGTTAGGCCTGTATATTAAGTGTTAAAAATATGCTAATATACAGAGTGATTTGCAAAAATGTATGTGAGTAGCAGTCGAAATTGTGAACGATTTCCTCTCTAACTACTCGTGATGGATGCGGTTCTAATTATTTTTTTTTAATAATAACAAATCGATAAACAATAGGAAATTATTGCAGCTACAAAGCTGTGAGGTTGATCGGTGGAGTGCAGTTCGGAGCAAAGCCCAAATTATGGTCAGTCTGGCGCTAAGAACTTCCACTCTTCCAACAACCGCCAGCCAATAAATTTTCATTATTACGATCATAATAATAATATAAATATATGAATAGCCAAATACATTGAAAACACATCAAAATACAGCTATGAAAAATGACAATTAGCCTATCTAATTTTAATTGTTATTATAATTTTTTTTGTTAAATATCTGACCGAAAGTCTTATTGAACAGGAGTTTTTGTTTTAACTAAGTTTAGCGTGATGATTTCCGGGCGGGAAGACTTTCATTTTCATTTATTATTAGGTATAATTATTTTTAATTTTGCTAATATTTAAAAAAACATCCAGCTGTTACAGCACCTTTTTCTTCTTCTTCTTCGTCTTATTATTATTAATATTATCATATTTTTAAAAAGTCGCCCAATAGAGAATGGCGTCTTTTATCGCAACAACAACATCCTAATCCTGATTTAAATATCCATTTACTTAGCTACAATTCGATCTAGACTACAATACGCCATTCTGCATCCCGAAAAATGGATCGCTTTCTTCAACATATCTATTTTTATATACGTATAATAATGTATATTTATATTTATATATAATTTTGAGCAGATCGTGCTTTATTTTTTGTACACGACTCATTATTATTAAGTTTTTTAAAGTTGCTATATATGTGTCTACATTTACGCGTACTAAAATATTTCCATATATGAGATTACATTAGGATTATTATTAAAATATAAAACGCGATTTTGTTTCATCTATTTTAATTATTTTAAAACGTTTATTTATTATTTTTGACGTAGAAATTGCGCCTCGTGAGCTACTTCTACAATTCTACAGTACTCACAATAAACATGCAAAAGATGATCGACAACAACATTAAAATAAGTCATGCTGGGTGGGAAGAACACAATCTTAGCGGTGGTTGCGTGTTTAACAACAACAACAACAACAAAAAATAACGAAATTAAAGATACTGCAAATAAAATAAAATAAAAACCAAATTATAAATCACGAAATTTATTACGATATTTGGTAGCAATTAAATTTATATTTATAAAAAAAAATCATTACCTTAATTTAAAACATTTTTCTATTAGTTGCTCTCTCCCAGGATAAACTGAAATTTGACGAGTTTTATTTAGTCTTATATAAAAATCCAATATTTCGTTTAATGTTTCTCTCTGTATTGTTTAATAATTTAAAATTCCTACAAATATTATTAACTCGCCAAAATGTTTCAGCTGTCCTAAAAGGACGCGATGACCAAAACGAAACAAGCGAAAAATTTGTTTAAGCGTAGGTCAGTCGCATTTTATTAAAGTTTTGTTTGTATTTTTTTTTGTTTTTATAATAATCATTAATAAAAAACCGTACTAATTTTATAAATTTCTAAATAGAAAACACACTTATACATTTAATATATCCAAAAAAAAATCAATAAAAAAATTACAAATAAAAAAAATCAAATCACTTCGAAGATTGTTTATATAATTAATTAAAATATCAATATAAATATAATTCAATCAAAAAATCTAATTAAACTATTTTCAAAAAACAGTCACTCTGCACACATTTGTGGACATGTACTTGTACTAACATTCATAAAGTTAAATATCTTCACAAAAAATATGTAAAAAAATAAAATAATAATAATTATAATAATAATATAAATGGTATTAATAGCTATAAAACAACAACTTATTTACAGTGTACGTATATATATAAACAAACTAAATTTGGCGGAGGACCCCGCACAATAGGGTGGTGGCTGGCGCAGACCCAATGGCGCACTTACTCCAATCCTTTTAATAATAATAATAATAATAATAATAATAATAATAATAATAATAATAATAATATATAAATTTATCTAATAACGATAATTTTCAAAATACTAGAATAAAAAAATAAATAAAAACAAAATATACTTTCTTAATATTTAAATACATAATACATACAATAATATATTAATAATAATTATATTAATAATAATAAAGTAATACAGATTGAAGTTAGGTCCGTGGATCTGCGACAGTCGCAAACAGAACAGCTGATTAAATTGTCTAGTTATTTCGTATATTTTTTTCTCAAATTTGTGTCTATAAAGGGTTGTGCAGTACGCGGAAGGGAAACGCATATCCAAACAATAAAATACCAAAACCAATGATGTTTGTTTTTAAAATGAATTTGATTCTACCAAAAAATAAAAAACCAACAAAATCAAACATGTGGTGATGGCGGCGCGGTGATTTTTTTGTTTGTTTCCAATTAGAACTTTTGTTCAAATGTAAAAATTTGATGATAATGGTGATGATGATGATGAAAAATGATGTGAATACTGAAGAAGGATCGAGAGGCACGAGATCGCAGGTGGGGGCCACACAAGAATAAATTTTCTATATAGGTGCGACGACGGCGATGTCGATGTCGCCACATACAACTGTAATTATTACTATTGCCGTTTTATTATTAATTAAATAATTAACGGAAATAACAACAGTAATAATTTGTTTTTTTTTATTATATAAAATTATTTTGTTTTTTTTTGTGGTGTTTGTAAGATGGTCTGATCTTTTCTAAATTCAATATCTACTTATATGGTACGGTGGCTGTGGACAAGTATGACGACTATCGACGGCGACGGCGTTGACGCCTAACGCTGGCCTGCACGCACACACACAAGTTTAAATCATTTCTTTCATTTATTTATTTATTTATTTATATTATTATTATTATTATCATTATATTACAAAATACTCTCATCATAACTTATATAGGCTATAAGAAATATAGAAATATATGTTTTATCACATCACATGACAATAACAGAACAATAGCAACAATGAGTGATTAACTAACAATAAGGGATATGTATGTCGTTTATTAGGGGTGCAAAACTGGCCGGCATAAGACGTTGACGTCGACGCGCCAAGTGGCAGTTCAGATCACAGCCAAACGGCCCCCATAACCTGCCTGCAACTCATTATTGCTCACCGCACATCATACATTTTAATAGCAAACTCCACATCCTACATACTCAAAATTTTTTTTCTCACTTTATAAATGATAATATATAATTTTTCTGTTTTTCTTTCTTTCCTTAATTAAAATCTATGCTTTTTTTTAATTATATATATATTATTTTTCTTTAAACGTTAAATATTATATTACTTAAATAATAATTTGAGAATTGCTGATTCAGACTTTAATAATGTGACTTGTCACATGGCGAAACTTAAAAAAATATATTTAAAAAATAACGAAACGCTTATTAGTATAAAAATTTACATTATTACGTTATAGTGTCGCGTCATGTCTTTTATTTATCATTTCTTGAGGACTAAACGGAGTCGAGAGTTTGTTTCATATATATATTTCTTTAATATAAGTGTATACACGTAAAAAATTGAAGAACCAAAACTAGATGATGATGGATCTAAACACTAACCGGCGACATGGACAATTAAGAAAATATTGTTAATTATATTAACTGGCATATACGATGACTACGCACCAGACTTAATTCATTCCCTTCTATTCACACTAATGTTCTAACATTTAAAAAGCGACATAAAAAAATAACAATTCTAATTATAGTTGAGAAACAATCGATGAAATAATTCGAAAAAGAAAACATAAAATTATTAATTTTGTATTCGTTGTATTTGTCGTGTGGATAGAAGGGTGCAAACTTTTCCGATGATGAACACAGGGCGCTGGCCCGGGGAATGTGGTGGGCGCGGAGAGGATTCGAGAGAGATCGATAGACCAGCAAAATTGCTTAAGGGTTGGGAGAGTATATACGAATAGCCTGAATAGCAGGCAGAGAGCAAACAGGACATTGTGCCTCACTACCATCGCATACACGATTGGCACAATCCATACAGAAGAAATTGTGGCCGCAAGGTACTAATGCGTGTGTTACTTTCGCTTCAGTGCATACCAAACATTTAGCTGAACTTAAGAGCGAATCAGCTGGACTGGTACTGTCTGCTGGTGATGGTCGTGATGGTGCTGCTACGCTAGGATATGACCAAATGCTAGATAAAGCTGTTGAACTATCGAAACTGGGTGAATCGCCCAATCCTTCATCACGATCGCTCGAACTCCATATAGCACCTAAATCTCGCCCACCACCACTACTTGATGAACTTGAAGAGCATGAACCAGAACTGGAGAAGGCACCTGAGCTGCCTGTTGATGAGGTCATTGTTGGAAATTGATCAGCTGTTGGTTCTATATAATTCAAAATTGAACTCAGTCCTGATTTGTACAATGATGTAAAGAGATCATTATCTTCCAGTCCACCAAGTGCTGGCAAACCATTTATAGAAGTACCATTGCCGGTTCTCATTGCAATATGCGCCTCAATTTCTCTACGTGCTGTTTCTACGCTTTCTGGTAAACCAGTAACTTCAAACACAGGCTCCTTATCTCGGCTTGGAGTAACAATGTAAGTATGAGTTTGATGTTGGATACGTTTGATGGTAGCACCTTTTGGACCGACAACCAAACCGACAACACGATAAGGGACGCGTACCTGGATTGTAACATGGCCAGGAATATTGGCTGGTGGGCCAGGTGGAGTACTTGCACCAGAACCTAAACCAGCTAAATTGTTTTTGCGGGAAGCACGTATCTGAGAAAAATGCTCGGCAGCTGAGAGAATTTCACGTTTAGCTTTTGCCACATCTTCTTTACGACCAGTAACGACAAAGACAGGTTCTTCTCCACGAACTGGTGTTTTGATATAAGTATTGGTTTTAGCTCGGAGAGCCTTTATCTTGCAACCTGAAACAAACAAAAAAAAATCATATAAATATAAACTCCGAATGCAAATCAAAAAAGAATTCAAAAAAAAACAAGATAAAATATTTAGGAATCTTGAAGCGAATAACTCAGGACTATCCAGCAATTGCTTAAGTTTCATGAAAATCGAGGGATCATCAGAGATTGAAAAGCATGCAAATCGCAGTGACGACGCCCTTCAACCTGCCGACAGGTCATCCGCATTACCTTGTGCGCGGGCGCTCAACTATTCAAACCGCACGATGCCGCTGTTCTGGGTCTCATGGATGTGTCCGCCACCAGAACGGAAATTCTTTGAATAAAATTAACAATTAACTTAAATGTCCGTATTATCAATAACATACGTGTAATCGTAAAATTTTCCTATCAACAAATCTGTAGAAATCCATTAAAACGATCAAGTTGCGACATTGAAAGTAGCCATTACAAATGCCACTAAACTAATCATTCTTTTGTATTTCTTTTATTTGTGTAATAGGTACCCGATACAAGTTTTGCAGAGAGATGTATCGGATCTTTAAATAACAAACAACGACGGGTGCGTTGCCCAGGTAGATACGTATCCGAGGATAACCTTGGATTGCAAGAATGGAATAGCATCACTCCAGGTAATATCGGGATTTATTATGGACCACTCTTCGAGTTTTTTCCAACTGAACAACGGGTTTTATTTCAAGAATTTATCTATAGACAACTATACGTATATTGTAATAATAACATGAAGGCGGTCCAAAACCCTCGTTCTGAACTGTATTTAGAAAGTTTCACATTTATCAAATGAAAATATGTCGATATTAAAAAAAAAACAATTTGGGAGTCAAAAACAGTATTTGTTGTTGAAATTATTTTGTTTTAAATGCCGGCGAAATTCCTGAACAGAAATCCAAACGAGTATTGATTATATTCTTAGATTTGTAGCCAATGATAGAAGCTGTGTGAAGAATGCAATTCTCGTAGCTTAATATAGTCTCTGACCTCCGGAACTGACTGTCTGACGGCTCGATAAGACACTCATTATTACTGCAATAATACCATCCAAAGTAGTTTGCGTCATTGCAGTAAATCGACGCAAATAAATCGTACAAAATTGCATTAAATTTGCTCATTATCTAATTAAAATGTTACAGATCTATTATCAGAACAATGCACAACAAGAATGATCAATGTAAAGAAAAGAAAAACATGAGCAGATGGAAAAAAACGATAAAATTTAATTAATACTTGAGATTTCCGTCATCAATTAAATGTGGTGTTAATTGATCAAATATTTCAAGTTCATTGATGTTGAAAAGAAAAAAATACGCAATTGAGTAATATCCTCTTGTTAAGAGAATTTCATGTATTTGTATGAGATGCTGTAAAAGATTTAATTGAAGATGGCGCAACTACATTTCGAATATGTAGAAAATTGTTGTTGTTTTAGACGCACCCAATAATAATGCCAGATAGAAATCTCTCTATTTCCATCCAAACGTTTTTTGGATTCAACTTGATAAACAAGTAATTAGCGATTAGTCATATTGCACATAGACTGCTTCTTTTTTTCTAGAAAACTTTATAAATATTCAACATGTATTCTTGTGTCGTTATTTAAAACTTGAAAGAATTATATATGGAGAGATAGTTAATAAAAACTCAGCATGGGGAATGTTCAAATGTAGCATCATCTTTGTAAATGTCGTTGAATCTGGCCACCATCCAACCGATTACATTGCACTCGCATCTCATTTTGTTCCTTGCTAGTCTAGCTCTAATGTCTAGAAATATCTTTAGGGTAAATGCCACCTTGTAATTTTAGATCTCACATCTTTATAGGACCAGCTGACAAAATTGTCACATTTTCAACTAATTCGGAACGTTTATTTCCAATAGATGGTAAAAGTATTTGTTAGTTGACGACAACGTACCTATAATAACAGCAATGCCAATTTTTTTTTATTTCATAAAAATAGCAAATTCAAAATATTTATCTCAAAGGTCAAATTAGACGTAACAGAACTGCCTACGGTCAATATTATTTATGTTGAATCTACGAAATTTTTGCAATGCAAAAAAATAGAAGTCATTAAATAATAACGGCTAGTATTTGAACGAGCGCGCATCCACCATTCTGTACGCTTTCACGTACAACAGAAATCGTTTCATTTTTGCAGTGATTTTTCTTTTTCTTTTTCCTTTTTGATTTTGTTATGGAAACTTATTCACACTATTAACGAGTTTTTATGCATAAGTAGAGTTTAGCTGTATTGGAAAAAAAATGTTACGCGCGTTTTCAATTAGCCGCAGCAGCAACCGTTACGAAATTGTGTCGCACCTCAAAAAAGAACGCTATTGTACCTATAAGCTATTATCATTTTAGATTTAACCGTTATAGCAATATCTATAGCGTATCTTCAATTTTTTTTAATGATCATGCATTACTTGACGTGGGTGCATTATTGTTGTTGTTGTTGTTGTTATGATTTTTTTTTGATGTATAAATTATGCCACCCGCCAAGATCATTTAGCCTTGTTTTTGGTTCAAATCTGGAGTGTTCTATTTCAACAACATTAAGTTTGTTGTTTGTATAAAGATGCGAGTGAGAGAGTCTTTTTTTTGTGTGTTTTCAAAGATTTGACACATGGCACCCACACTCTCCTAACATAAGGCCATCTACCTCTGACTCGTTTCTTTGACACAAATGCGAGCTGTCTTCCGGAGTCTATTTTGATACTTATCGCAGGTCGAACTAAATATGTGCTTAGAAGTGTATTTCAAATGAGGTGAGTATCTTATTTATTGCTCACCAAACTGCTGCATCAAATTGTCAAAAAGTTATGTAATTCGATACAATTTACATTTTGATCAGTATGGCGAGTTTGTTCGATATTTCTCTACTGACTATGGAAGAAATTCCAATTCTAATCCATTGTAAAATTAATCAAATTTCTTTTTATTTGCCAAATTGACATTTTATCAGAATCAATTACTCAAGTTCTGCTTGTTATATGACATACATATCTGTGATGTAATTTCTCCTTTCTTATATTTGAACTTTCCTCACGTAGGTCTACGTTAATTACGTAAATACCGATTGGAACACCAACAGAATGTTGTCTTGAAACAACAACACAAAAAAAAAACACATAAGTAGGTAATCTAATAAAGTTATTATGATAATAACATAATTTTGTGCTGATTACATATTTAAATAAAATAGAATTATTCAAATTAATTGTAATTGTTGAATCAATCAAATTTAAATAAAAGGCGGATGTTTCTTAAATTGACAAACTAATCTAGATGGATTTTATTTAAACAGTCAAAAAAAAAGCAGTTCACTCTCGAATATCTACGAATTTGGCAGGGTGCCCGAATACCCAAAACAAAAATCTCTTTTTTATTCATCTGTGACAAACCAAAACATATGCAAATCATTCCTCTCTATATAATACCATGTTCTCTACCTGGTGACCTTATTGTCGAATATTATTTACATATGGGCCGAGACAGGTAGAAGACGTGTATGTCGCCACGTTTATGGTATAAACAAAAACGAAACAATTTTACACAAATTATGTAACATCAATCATGGCATTAATAAACGAATTAAAATAAATAAATAATATTAGAAGCAATTTCAGTAGAAATTACAACTTTTAATAAGGAATAGTATTCTTAGTACGATGGCGTGACATGGATAAAACAAGGGGAGAATTCTACCCTCCGAACCGCTGAGGTATCGATCCGAATGGAGTTTCACCCTAAACTACAATTTATCACCGATAATAAAAAGCAGCGATTTCGAAACGGATCAAGTTCTTTTTTTGTTTCAAAACAGAATAAAAAGAATTATATTTTTATATATGTCAAAAGATCAAAATAGATGTGTGAGGATTTTTGGGGTTTTTTTTTGTTGGAAGAAAATTGAAAGAAATTTCAATGGATCAACGAACCTCATATGTATTCGTCGAGAAAGTTACAAGACACTAAAATTGCTCTCATCAAAAATCGACACAATTATATGAGTGTTATAGAATAAGCACATAAATGAATTGCAATGCAGATCTAAGGGTGACTCTAAATAGGACACTGTGTATCGAGAGAGAATAAAAAACTGAATTTTCTCAAATAAAATGAACAAATGTTTCGTTATTATACGTTTTAATAATACGACCATAGAGTATTTATTACGGATACAGTAACAACCGATCAACTATTTGATCCATGAAAATTTTATTCAGTGGAACAACTTTGTAATAGCTTTATAATGAATTGTTATACAAGTCATCAATAATCAAGAAAGAAATAATTCTATTAGATCGAATAATGAAAGACGCGATAGACCGGCTTTAAATGAAATCAATTATTTATAACAAAATGATGAGTTGAAAAATTTAATAAGGCTTTTTATGTTAACTGAGTCCCCTATAAAATGTGAATTAATTTTAATTATACCGTTGTTACCAGAAAAGTTTTTTTTTGTAAATATCAAATTAATTTCCTACGAGAATTCACTATAAAATAGGAAATAAAATTAATTCCAACACAGTCTGATCTTCTGTACATCTAGCGATTTTAATTAAATTTTAATCAATTCAACAAATTTGCTATCTGTCTACACACAAGCCGAGGAGAAGAGACAATTTATTATCAAAGAGCGGCCATTTGTATTTTCAATTGTTGCATAGATTTGACTTTAGTGAGCATATTAAAGGGTTGTAATGCATGGTCGGTACACTGTAACGAAGGCGCGTGTCTATAACAAAATACAATAGAATAAGGGAGAGAAAAACTGTATCAAACACGTGAAGCGCTTATGTTAATTTTGTATGATTAAAAATAACTGAAACACCCTTATCCACCCCATATTTTTAAACCGCCCACTAATCAGAACACAGTTCAGTCGATATTGTCGATATTTTTTCTATCTAAAATTGAAACTGTCGACAAAATACAAGCACGTGTAAGGTAAATAAAACGATAAAGATAAGCCGATTTTGGTGGGAAAATATACAAGCCAACAATTATTAAACTTTTTTTTTGGATTTTTTAAATTAAAAGAGGATAATAATACGGTTGAATTGATGAAAAGTTTCGAATAAAGTTTTTAATGGAATAGTAGAGGAGGTGGGTGAAAATTCATAAGTTATATAACATACAATGGATGAATTGATCGGTGTATACAATTATTTCAATGGAGGAAATTTAACAATGTTGCCTTATCAAGTAGTGTGTTGAATGATAAAACAGTTTGCTCTACGGATAGATTGGGTGTTTGTTGTTGGAGTATGTGCGTTATTTCGTAGAAAGAGATCTATCTGTAGCCAGAGGGTGGAGATAAAAAACCGCAATACCATCTCATCTCAAAGGGAGGATTGTCTTTTGTTCGACATTTAACACAAAACCGAGCACGTTATAATGGCTGATCATTTCTTATCTAGTCGACATCCTTTCCGATATGAAAACATTGACAATATTAATAACATTCAGAGCACAACTGTGAAGAATAACAAATGGATAATATTCATGGAAATCAAAATCTCGCTTTATTCCAATCAATTTCAAGTTACTCACACTTTCATCGTGTATTTACCAAGAGATTCAAGTCGCGTGCCAGAGTAGCAAAATTTTTATTCCACAAAAAAGAAATAACAATCTGAAGAGGAACGAATTGTCGAAAATATTCTTGTATGTTTACATAAAATTTACATTTACTTCTCCATACAATTTATATATTTACGTACACATGTACGGAAGTTTTACATTGACTTCAACAACTCTGATCCCTAATCAATTTGCGTAGCAGAATGAAGAAACGTAGTCATAGAAACTGCTGCAATGCGCAGTAGGGGTTGCAGACATCACATGACCTAATGCAGCCCCCCTGCCAGCTCTATACGACCACCAAAGTGAGAGAAGAGAGCCCAGTTTAGCACCGCGACGCAGCCGTCGACCCCGGCAGTTCACGTTCAATAAGTGTCATTGCCATCGCTATAGCGCCGGGACGAGGAGTTTTCCTACGCTATATCATACATATATGGATTATATGATATAGGTAACATATAGAGGAGGGCGATTTCACCAATATCAAATGAAGGCAAAACGATATAACTTATACTGAAACAGGCAAAATTACAATAGGGTGTGGTCCATACCTATATCTATACATTTTTTTTGCACTAAAATGGCGAAAAGTCAATATGTGTTTTTTAATTCGTTGGCAGATTTGGTGGGCGCCGATGATCTAATAATGAACAGCCATGAACTGAGTTTTTCTATCATTTTTTTTCCCCACCCAACCCAATGCCAAAAGTTTTGACGGTGTGATTTCCTAAAAACGGTGGGAATGTTCAAAAAAATTATATATACATATTGACAGCTCAATTAATGGGACTATCTAGAAGAGATACCGAAAATTCAAAAGAATGTAAAAATTATTTTAGGAAATCTTCGAATTGAGCTCTTAAAGAAACCTTGAATAACCATTCACAACTAATAAGTTATTCAAAACAAAACGAAAATCTAAATAAGTTTCACACAATTGCAAATTCGTCTAACAAGACCAGCATAAATTTAATTAATTGTTGCCCAATTAATTAGGCAATTCGATAGAAACTCCACCAAATGCCCATTATTGTCTGCTTAACCAATAATCAACATAATAACGTATCTATAATCAACTTCATACGAATTCAACAACAGAAACACATTAAAATGAACGTCGTCACACTAATACAGCAATGACGATGTTGCTGTTTCCTGTTAGGTCAGAAGAAAATACGTGAAAGAAATTCATTTTCGTTTAATATATCCAAAGAACAAAAAAAATAGAAGCTTTTTAAAAATATTTATACATGTGTATGCTTGTTTTCTTAAACATGAAGAGGCCATATTTACTAATTAGTTGGAGAGCAAAGTGCATCAATAATTATTTAGAGTAGAACCTGAACACGTGTCATGTTGCTTTTTAAAAACAGGAAATTAACTAATTATGCTTTCTCCATAATAATATAAGTAAATAGTACACTAGAGGGTACGAGAACTAATTTTATTTTTATTTTTTAATTCAAATAGAAAATTTATTCGTATTAAACATTTATGTTAAATAGTAATTTAACATAAATGTTAATAATAAAATATGCAAGTGTCAAGGCTGCCAATAACAATGCTAACAACACAACAAAACAAAGATGATGATCGTATTGATTAACGGCCATGTTTAATTAGAATTTGTGGGTGTTCAATTTTGAATGTGAGCACTAAATTGATAACAGAACACAAGGTATTCATTAATTTTCAATAAGGCGTCTTGGAAGGTGAAAGAACGAGTTATTGTCATGGGCATCAACCGAATCTCCGGATTCCTTACGAATGATTTATCCATATTATTTATAGATAAAGAGATACCATTCGGAATATTTCTTCTTCGTATTATTATTCAAAGTTGGAATTTTATCGAAGACGATCACCTGGCGAACCGCCACTGATCATGTAAACATATCATTGTGTAGGTGCATCATAGTAGTCATTGAACAGTAACCTAGGTCATGACTGCACCAGAACATACTAGCATCGACTCATGTTCACATCGTACAATATTATCCATCTTTATTTAACCCATAACAAATGTGAAATATTCCTATTTGGAAACACGTAAACTTTACATATGTATGGATTGAAGTGGACTTGTTCAGAATTATGGGTCAGTTAATGGAAAGACTTGATGAATATGGAATAGTTGAAGAAAGAAATTAGCCAATAATCATATCTACCGTCATGTTGGTGTGTGTATATGTTAGAAAGTGATCGAAGATGGAATGGAATGCAGTCAACCTGCACATTAGTCTGGGATGCAATATTCATGGTCAAACTAGTGGACGGCATCAACAGCGATGGAATATAACAAAGAAAACCTCTACCAGAGACGGTTTTTGTGGTCGAGATTTTAATTCTGTTCCTTTTTTCTTTACACATTCTCTATACCCTAACTTAATAGTTAATTTTTGGTCATATTAAAAACGAAACAAACAAGACGAAAAATGGGAGGAGGACCACTGTCTACGGGTCGGTTTCGATCGGATGAAAGTGAAATGAATAAACTTGACTGGCTTACTCCTTCAGGCTGACATCGTGCGCGGATGTTGAACTAGGTCCGTCTCAAGGCCTCTCGTGTGTGAGACAGCAGGAAGCACGACGAGGACACACATATACAGTGGAATTCTCTCTTCTGTTTGTTGTTGTTGTTGTTGTTATTATTGGATGAACAAAGAACTATAAGCGGCAATACAGTCCAATGTTTCAGTTAATTGGCCCGTATCGATCCTTAATTATACAAGACAGGACTTCACGACATTATCGATTCCATTCTGACATTCCTCAATGGGTCTATTAATAAAAAACGACACTTTTCTACCTATTTCCAGTCCCGACTATCTCAGGATCATTCATTTATTCGGAAAATAACAATTTAATTACATTTAATAATGATTATTATCAGAATAATTATAATTACAGAAATGGCAGGGGAAAAAACGGTGAGGCATATCAGTTGACTATTATTATAACTCACTGCCTAAACGCAAAACTATAAGGATTCTTATAGCCTTCAAGCAATAAAATCGCTTTAGAAAAAAATACGTTAAAGAATTATTACAATTTCCGGTACTTATGCAAATTGTGTAACGATCATAGAAAATACGCAAAAAAATTATTGTATTGAAGGAGAAGTAAGCATTGGAAATTAATTCAAAATATAAATGTTTAATGGAAATTTTTATGATATTTTTAAATTTCAACATCAGTTCCCGGCAGTGTTTCTATAATAATAATAACACGTTTTTAGTTTTACATGACAAAAATAAAAATTCTAAATAGTTAAACATCTCGACAGTAGCACAGTAGATATGCATTTATTTATAAGTACAACCTTGTGCATTTGTATATAAATACAATTACCAAGCAACAAAAATTCAGCTATATTAAATGTATGCGACAGATTTTATTTACCTTGGTGCCACCTACAGAGAGGTGAAATTTCAAGCGGTTTAAAACAATCAAACAAAGGAAAGAGTGACACATTAACGAAGAAATTATGCCATTTTACACATACTAAAAAAAAACTACTACACCCAACTGTATTTTTTGATTAATAAATTTTTCAACAATCTACCTACACTTGTAGTTAATAGAAAGTTGAGTGAAAATTGTTCAACAATCAGAATGAACTTGGCCTATTTGGAAATCAATTAGAAAATCAAATTCGTTTGTTGAATCAGTTAAAGACAGATGATAATTTGATTGTGATTTAGTACTCAACATGAGATTTTTTAATGGACCATTCACAAATTTCCCTGGAATATTATCGCAAATCAAACATTGCTTATTATTTATCAACCGACTTTATCAATAAACAAAGTCAATGTTGATAACTTTCTTCAAAACGTTTATTATGCAATCTATGTAATGGTGTTGAAATTATGAAAAACAGTTGCTTTAATCACCGCGATTACACTTGAGAATTACGGTGGAAGATCATAAGACTTTCAAGTTGAATAATTCGTGGAAAGCTTCAAAAATAAATAAAAATTACATATAAATAAATAATGCAATGTATTTTTAGTTTGATTGATAGTTTTTCGATGTAGTAGTACTACTACTACTAAACTAATTTATTATTCTTGGCTTTATGACTGATTCGATTTCAAATATTAATACAATAAAACCAATTTATTACATATTCAATCTTTTAACAGTTTACCGTAAATTTCAACATTGAAAATTCAAAGAAAATTTCAACCATAAAAGCCGACAAAAATTTATAAAGTTGACAAACATCCAGGTAAATTTCTACACAAAAAAAAAACAACAAACACCTTTTCGACGACAGTGGTTCTTATTTGATTCGAAAACATTTTTTCTCTCCTATTTCTGTAAACACCTTGTAAACCCGTCCCAGTTTCGATTAACCATCTTAAAATGATGTAAAAGTAAATATTTAGATGAACCTACCGAAATGAGCAAACATTGTCGCCACCAACGTTCTGGCACATTTACACATCAATAATAATAATAATGATAACAACTATAAAAAGCTACAACATAGACTTTATCCAGTTCTAATAGGAGAATATAATGAAGCTTTAAAGCAAATAAGTTGATTACCGACTCGAATTGTCTTTCTTTTTCCAGTCGGTCATATTACAATGATTTCATTTTCAAAGAAGCTTAACTAGCTTCCATTATTGTATTACAAAAATCTCCAAGGTCTAAACAATTTATAATTAAAAAAAAAGGGGAACAAAATATATAAGAAAGTTAAACTATTCATAATCGTGTTCACATTAGTTGTTAATTAACAAAGTATCTATGTGTACATATTTATCGAATATAACTTGGCGGGAGGCCTTATCTTATCGGCAATAAAACATATTCTTTTAAATTTTTGGATTTATGAAAGAATGCGGGTTTAAATTTAAAAAATCTTCCATCATTATCATCATCATCTAACAGCAAGCAACAAGAGGATTTTTTGTGTGAGAATCGATCCAATTCGCCATGGGCAAGAAGGGTCTGGGGTCTAAACTTTCAGAATTTATTTGTGGTGTTACCTCTATAATTTTCGAAATAAGCCATTGTTAGTTTCTAACTTAACGATTTAATTAGAATTGCAAATTTTAAAGGTAATTTTCTACAGTTAATTGGTTCGATTGAGCAAATTTCAAAGTTCTACAATAATTTACACAAATATGAGTCGTTTAGATGTCTGATTGTTAGAAGAAGAAAACGACAACAAATATTGATTGATATCCCCTAAATTAGGTTACTATTGAAAGGTTTCTAGGTGATTAATTTTTTATTTTTTATTTTCTTTAGAATAGAATTTTAAATTTCCTTCATGGTCGATTCCCAGACTTATCGTTTCTTCCTGTTAACGCTTAGATTGTCCCAGGCATTGACCAGCGGACATGCTAGTCGTTACACTCGCCGCGGTCATGTGTCACTGCTTACTTATTATTCTTATTACAATCTAGATGGGATTTAATGTTTTCTACAATATTATTTCTTTTTTTTAATAAAAGATCTCTCACTAGTTGTATAAAGTTTAATGATGACCGGTTCAAAACTAGAGATGACTACCTACTAAATGTAAAAATCAGCTTAACCTTAATTGAACTTGGAAAATGCTAAACATGTTTATTATTGAAATAAGAAATGAGAAAATATTGACCATAATTAGACAGGGAGAATGCAGATATAAATGGAATACAATTCTACTAATCTGGATGCTAATTTTCCACACGCAGAGAACATACCGAGAAACATATGTTGTAAATTGATATTAAAAGCGGAAACGTGGTGTTACACACCAATTTCAACATATTAAGAATTCTATAGGCCATAGATAATTTTTAACGCTCCAACTCCTAATTATTTTCAAATATTTTTTTTGTTCACTGGTTATCTGTGATATCTTTTTAATAATTCTCGGTCGATTTACGAATGAGAGGGAGAGATGTAAGTTAATGGACGCAAAAAATCGCAGGCAAACCGTTTTCGATGGGAACCACCGCCAACGGTTCAACAACGAATGGTTCCTATGCCGGTGGGTTATTAGGGTTATTGTTGTCTGTCTGGAGTGGCGGCAGCTGGCCGGAAGGCTGCCATGTGGATGACTTACAAAGACCCGAACCTTTAGCTGATGTCTGTTTCGCATCTGCCACCCTGTTGTCGATGTGGCCACGACCAGTTTCCAACAACAACAACAACAACAACCATCATCATCATCTTATAACCACTACTACCGGTCGTTTTGTAAACAACCATTTCAAAGGGAGAAAAAGAGACACACTAAAATTCCAACTTTTAGAATCTTTCAAAAATATGTTAACATTTACGATAGATGTTGAATTTATAGCAACATGGAAGCGGAAATTATGTTGGGGCATACGTTTTATCTCATTGTTAAATTAATACAAATGGGGGAGATAACGTATAAATGTGCAATAACAATTTATTAACAATATCGACGGTAAACAAATTGTTATTTCCTTAAACAAAAAACTGGGCCATACACCAATCAAATTGAATTAAAAAAATTAACGATCCGGCTCAGTAATGTTTACCCAAACAAAAACAAAAAAAAAACTGTAAATCATCACACTTTGTACTCGTTTTGCTATATATTTTTTCATATATTTGTACTTAATATCGTAAATTTTATCTCCATTATCTAATACTGTATTAATCGTTCAATATTTACAAACTGCAATCACAGCTGCTGATATCTAGTTTCACGATTAACAATTTCAATTTAAAAATGTAGATTCTACCTACAGGTAAAAGGAAAATAAAACATTATCATTAGGAATAGTAATAAAATGGATGATTTCCCACGGGGCCACTAGGCTTGGCCCGACCCTGTTGCAAGGTATGAGGCGACTTCCGTTACCATACTCAAAGTTCCCACACCGCAACATTTTTTCCCGATCGAGTTTGCCGTATTTAATCAAGATGTTATTTTCCATTATCCATACAACAACAATAATAAAAAGACATTAAAAATGTAATTGTTATTGTCATTATTATATTATTTGTGGAATAATCCTTGGCATTTGTAGACGAAAATGATTAAAGATTATGGACATTACCAGAACAGTGAACCGTCAAAAAAAAATGAGACTACCATCATACCTGGGACGATTATTCTTGGTATAAAAATAATGAAAAATTTCACGAATTTCAGTGTTTGTTTTTAGATACCCCAATGACCCTAATGAGAAATTTTTGAATAGAACTGCCAAAATTACCGGGTTATTTGTTTTTAAAAATAACAAAAACAAAAAATTAGATCAAATAATTATGTGTGTTACACACACTTGACAAATGACTGGGCCATCATCATCTTCACTTTATGAAAATGACAGAGTTTAACGTTCCTTTATAAAAACTGTCAAATTTCTTCCAATAACAATCTAATGGTCTATTGACCAAATAGTTGAATAAATCAACCATTCATGCCACAGTCCATAATCCAAGATCGTGATGAGAAAAATTGATGAATACAAAGTTATGTCAAGGCTATTATTGTGGTCTAAAGACCTATTCAATGTGTAGAAGAAGAAGAAGACAAAAAAATAACAATCTAAGACACTTCTAAAATTTTTATCTTGTTTATGTTACATTTGGAAACCAGGTGTTGTACCACTGACATTGTTAATTCATTTCGAAATTTTCTCCAATATTGTAAGACAAATCAGTCAATTTGTGCTTTAATAAACAATCTATAAATGTGATTTTATTAGATTGAAAAGGTGGAGAAACAATGCGAAACTCCCACCTTCTTTTAAAACTAACTTTCGCTCGTTAATTATTGCATATGGGACACCACCATAAATTACATAATCAATGCGATATTTTTACAATTTGCAATACATAAAAGTATGCTTATTTGGTGGTGATCGATTGACAAAAATATTAAAGAGAAGGAGTTCGTACAATATTTTAATATATTGCAAGAATGTTTCGACGTCTAATTAAATTTTCGTACAAGTCTACAATTATAATAAGCTGATAATGTAAAATTGTTGTTGTTGTAATAATAAAAGTATTTTGTAACACACAAAAAAAAACGATTAATGAATTAGAAATAGATAAGTCGTTACACAAGATAATTAACAAATTACTTGTTCTATACAGAGATGAATTAGTTTCAATTTGAATGATTCAAAGAAACAATTAAAGCTAACAATTGATGTATTTTAGATTTGAAGTGAAATCGGCCAGTAACCTCCCGATTATTATTACCTCTCTAAACAAGGCAATAACGACATAGGTTTAGAGACAATGAATGAGCAACATCCTTATTTCATATTGTAGAATTGTTCGTCATTAGAATTATAGAAAATAATAGTGGCATTTTCTAATTATTTGTTGAAAAAAAAACTAACCTAAACACATGTATAACATACAAAATTCCAAGTCTAAATAATCTATTTGGATACATGAAATAAAGAATTTTGCAATCTATAAATGTTGAATAGTAAGATAATAGTTTCATTGATTATCTCGTCTTTACGCATATTAATTTATTATCTATTTATATACACATATATATATAAATTTTTGTTTTATAAATGGCGCTCTTTATATTTTTATTTATTCGATTCTCGTGTGTAATTGACGGAAATTTTCATTATTTTCTTTCAATTATCACTCATGAGTCATTAAAGAGACCATCTGCGGGTTATTCACTGTTCCATTTCTATTATAGAACCAAACAATGTTTTTTTTTTGGATTCAATAATTTTGAAAACCGGAATTCTTCTCTATAAAAACAACGACCTTATAAAGTGACATAATTGAGATTTCTATCAGTAAAATGCGAAATATTCAAATGGTGGGTGTTTTCAAGCTAGAATTTGATATAAAAATGGATTAAAACTGGGCAGCATTTCTAATATTATCTATACAAGAAATGATGCAATTAGGAACTAGTTAACAATAAGTCGCTAGTTTGTATACCTGTAGAGAAAGCCCCTCCAATTCAATTAGTGATTATCTATGTGTCTTATCTCGTTACGCACGTGTGACAAACGACCATTACCATTTCATTATTTATCATACAAATGATAAGACTTTTATATATGTCGAGACATCATAGTATTGCAATGTAGAACAGGTCTTCGACCACCATGAGTCTATAGAGGCAATTTGATCCCTGTTTTTATTGATCTTTCAACAACAACCGCCACTATAAACGCCAGACGATGGAAAAAAATTTGAACTCTGCAAGCTCTGCATTCGTTGTTGTTATCCGATCGGTGTAATGTTTCTAAAAGGAAAAAATTAAAGAAAAACAATAAGGAATTCATAGAAGGACGACGACAACAACAACAAACAACAGGAAGGCACAGATTTTTCGATTGATCATCAACAAAGTTCGGTCGAATGTTGTTTCTATCAATATTGTTTGTAGAAAGAGAGTGTTTTTTCATTGTTTTAGAAATCAAAATGAAATCCAACCGAGTGTGTTAAAGTCTTCGACGCGGTCACTCGGTATGTTTGTAGTGAATAAACTCGCGGCCTTGAGGCGCCGTCGTGTATAGAAGGTCAAGGAAATTGTTGCGAGAGATACATTTCTCTCATCATTATCATCAAAACACATCTAATAATAATCGGAAATATTACGATATTCGATAGCACCAATTTTAATTTTGATTTTATTAAATTGTTAATAAAACGCAACGTAAACGTTCTGAACCTGACCTCATGTAAATCACTACTTGCAATTTCCCCACAAATATTTACGAATACAATACAAGCAAATAGCAAAGCGGTGAAAGAGAAACGGGAAATTTAAAACAATTCCACATTTATTATACTTTTTAAAAGACATTATTAGAACATGTTCAACAATCATTCTTATCGATTCGTACTGAATTTGTTACAAGACACAGTAAACGGGGTAAATGACATTGTTGTAACACCTCAGGTAACGAACAAACAAGAAACGATGTGGAAACGATGACGTTTAAGCAGATTAAAACGAAAATGAATGAAAGGAATTGTACTACAATGGCCATGAACTCCACTACAATGCAGTTGGTTTTGTTGTTCCAATCGGCTTCGTTTTTTTCGTTTCTTTTTCGTTATTTTTTTTCCATGCAATTTTTTAAACCTAATCAGATTTCATTCAACTCTATTTTTTTATGTGTGTTTCTTACAACATAATTAAAAATAAACAATTATTAGAGGCTACCCAAGTGAACGTTATTCAGTGTTGTTTTGTAGGTAAGAAAGGAGCAACAGAACAACCAACTCGAAGGTTCTGTCTACAACAGAATGATGCATGATGATTTAAATTTGTAGAAACAAGCTGTTAAAGTGAGATTAGATACACGATTTTCGGGTAGTTAAATTAAATAAATAAGCAAACATACGCCCGTTTTATCAATTATAATAAATATAAACAATTTGAACGAATGAAATTGTAGATATTTAGTTTATAACATCGTTCTTTCGTCTCCATGATTATCACCCCATAATTTGCTCAAAACCACCCTCTAATAGTTGATTACGTCATCATATGTTCATATTCATGCAAAAAAATCAATAGAGACTTTCTAATAATAGTTAAAAGAATTGTCTGTCTAGACTTTATGTAGCTAACGAAATAATAGAGGGTGATGTTGTATCAATAACAATTTTTGGAATATTTTCATAAGAAATCAAGTCTAGACATCTTTCAGTTGATGGAGAGCGCAGCGTAGACAAAACAGAAGAATAGAAATCAAAAGAATAGAGAATATTGTCTCCCTAAGGTTAACTACCTGTAAATGTGGGAATAATTAACAGCTAGTTTGACAATATTTCGCATTTTGAATCGTAAATGGTAAAAAATGCTAATTTTCCTTATTATTATTATATTCATTAAGAGAAGGCTCGTTACATTCTGACGATGGCAATAATATGTGTTGATCGACTATTGTAGTAATTCATAACTTCCTGTCACTGACTCAATGTAAGATTATACTTTAACAGAATATAAAAATTATACACGCATACACTAGAAGAAAATTTCAACATACAACACACACACACACAAACAATAACAAAGGAACAAAACTGAACATCCTGTGAATTGTGGTGTCGAATATCGATCAATAAACCCGTGTATAACATATAAAATTACACCCTTAATATTTTCTAGGCGATTGCACGTAAAATTTCAACCAACATCCGTATCTTAAACTGCCAGCCCTTCATCACGATTCACTCAACCACTGATGATTCATTGATTAAATATATGGTGATGATGATCATCATGTATCTAGTTAATGATAATATTGATGAGGAAATCAGACGATTTGCTCTATTAAGAGACTATTATTGAAGAAAGGCCAAAAATCTATTATCGACTACTGTGAGTTGATATTCATTGATTAATGAAATGAAACGAATGTTTCAAATTTCCCCTTCAAAAAAAGAACCACCTTGTTTATAATGAATTCAAAGCCAAACATTGATTGTTCGAAGAATCTTCTGTTAGCCAGTTTTTAAGGGTGATAATTCCTTGTCATTTTTAATTCTTTCAAGGATTTACTGATAAATTTATCACAAATACTACAAATGATTTTTAACGGATAATAAATGGAATTTGTCATGGTAATGGGTAGTTGTAGATAGTAGTAACACTTAATTTTAAAGGCGACTTTCTTATTTAAAAAAATGACATGGTGTAATAAACATAATTTTGATGTGTAAAACTCGCATATAGATTGTATGTATACCCACCATGAATCTTCACAAAATATCACAAGTTTTGTATGCGATAAAAATTCTAGAAGTAATCTAAATAACAGCTTCATTTTCGAAAACTTACCTTGTCTTCCAACAATTTCAGCCACATGCTCCGAACTAGGCACCGGGACGCATTCGGTCATATTTTGGGATTTTTTCGAACGCACTTCCTCCAATCCAACAGTTGTTAATGAATTAACAAATGAAGTCAAATCTCCAGTACTATCCGGTTCAGATACTGTATTCAATGGTTCATTAAAACCAAGCATGGAAAGTTCTAGGGCCAGTTGGAGTGCCCTTTCATCCCCAATACCGTTAGGACGTTCTAAATCGGAAAATAAGCTTGATGTCGGCATGTTGCACTACCGTTTTTATTATTTTTTAATTATCGATTTGACAAAATTTGATTAGATTTTACACAGTTTAAAGAAACGAGAAAACGAACAACAAAACAGAGACCAACTGATTGTCGTTGATTCTTCTTTTATTATTATTTTTATTTTACTTTTTGATAGTTTCTTCTATAAGGGCTCAGCGGACCCTCAAACGCAACGGTTGCAGCAACGTCCGCAATACATAAAAACGACGTTATTACTATTTTAAAAAACGGATTCACTCGTACAAAAATATAAATATCTAGGGTCTAAACGTTCTCTTTTTTATTTTGTTATAATTATTAAATTTCTTTTATTATTACTAAAAATGGGACAAGCTGACGTACTCGCCCCGCTCGCTTAAAGCTGACTGAAAATTGGTTAGATACACCGTGGTTTATTCTATACACCATGTGCGCAGAAATGTTATTAATGCGCTTGTGTGAGAAAAGCCGGGGCGCCAAACACAAACATAACTAGGAAGCTTTATAATGCAAAGCCGGTACTATTGACGCAGTGTGGTTCCGCACATAGATCCTTGACAATTCACTCCCCACTGCGACGACGATAGTCCAGCAGGAACCACGCCGGCGACAATGTCTTGACGCATCGTACACGCCGAAACGAACACGTGCTTTCGGCAGTTCATAGCACTTCACACCCAAACACACTTTCTGTTAATTGTTTGTTCTTACCTTACATTACTACAATAGTAGGATAATGAAAGGATAACAATAAATTGATACTGATCACGTTACATTTGATTTGAAAGCTTTCAGTTCAATTGTTCGTTAAATCTGAAACGTTTCCATTAAAGTCTGATCTTAAAAACAACAATTGATTTTCTTATACAACTTTGTTATCATTTCAAATTAAATTTATTAATAATGAGCTAATCTATAATAACTATGTTTTCTTTAAGGAGTTTTTTTATAACAATAAAGAACATAAAATATTTTTAAATGACACATTTTACACTTTATCTTTGAAGGCTAATAATTTTTATAAAACACACCATAAAACTGATAAATGAATACTATAAAAAACGAATTGAATGGATAATATAAAACTTAATTATTAAAATTCAAAGTGCGAAATGCTTATTCACTAAATTAAGACCAGAAAAATGAAGATCAAGTAAATCATCTGAAGAGTGAAAGTCGTCTCGAATTATTTGTATCGAAATAAATGAAACACACGTAAAAAATCCAGGGCCGCAACAATCAGTCTTGCTGACTATATCACGCGGGTATTCCTCTTGTTTGAAGAATGGATTTTTTAGCAAATTGAGGAAGTTTTACAGTGTCCAAAAACGGGTACATATCTGTAGAGTCGTACCTTAAAACGACAGAAAGGGGGGTGTTGAGATAACAATTGGTCGACTAAAAAATTCTGGAAATTCTCAAGTACTCACATTTCTAAGTTGGTACTAATGACGTATAAGCTATCTTCACTTTTGACTTTTTGACGATAATTTCCAAATCAAGACTGTCCAAAATATCAGCCGAGCATGAAGAAATGAGCAAGTTCCTCAGTCGCCCATCCCCCATCGTAGAGCTGTTAGACGTTTTTACTAATTTTAATTTACTGAAAGTCCTTTCGTTACTTGCCATTGTTACAGGGGAAGTAAAAACAAGTTGTCCTAATTTCCAAACTAAAGGATAATAAAAACTTACTTAACAAATAAATAAAAATAATGAAAAATTTGTTGTACTAAATGCCGGAAATTTGGTCTTCTTCATTTTTGATGATTTGATCATTTCAATAATAAGCAGATTTGAGAATTGTCAATTTGTCGACTTAATCAAAAATGCTGCTCACCTGAACGCAGATAGATCAAAACGAAGAAATTTGCCCGGACAGCGACCTACTTAATTAAAACAAAGTGAGGTAAGACAAATTTCGTTTCAATATTGTAAAAAATCAAACACCTGCTATGCTAGAGAACGGCCTTGTCCATAGAGACAGTGGTTGCTTCACCCGTGGTTCGCCCCAGGTGCAGACCTAGCATAAGTAATGCTAATGAATGCAAACATATTTAATGATGATCAATCTAAACGTGACAACTCTAAGAATTTTGCTAAAGCTCATTTCACATTTATTGAAAATCAATAAGAAGACTCACACAAGTCATTTCGGGTTAAGAAACACAATGTAATGCAATTTGCCCTTCACATTGCTTGAATCTGAATCTATCCGGACCAATCTTGTCAAATCACGATTCAGGTAAACTATAATTTTTGGTTAGTCTGACCGCTGCCATAGCCCTGGCAAATTGGCGCCCGGGGCGGGGATCGAAACCGACGTTCTAGATATTGAAGACACAAAAGAATTATTCGTATGGTTGCCCTTAGCATGAGACGCTTCAGGCAGCGGCACTGCTCAGTCACTCCACATTGCAGGACCGGATCTAATACTCCGCGTTCGTCGTTCGGACAATGCTGCTCGACAAACGCCGCGTAAAACGACGATAATGTGTAGCAAACATAATGAACATTTTGGAATAACAAACTATGTACCTAAACTAAACATTCAACGATAAATATTTATAATGGTATTTTGAGCGATTTTACGTAAAATTTCAAGTTACCCACAGGAACGGGTCTCCCGCATTCTTCATTTCGGATCTATCTATTCGTGTTATAACAAATGAGGACCTTGCAAAGAACATTTTATAAGGTCAGTTCAACGGCTAACTTTACTCTTTTGAACTATGAATAGCTGTGGTCAGGGTCGTACTCAGGTGCACTCAATTCGTTAACCTTCCTTGAGATACGTTTAAAGCGCTATCAGTTTAATTTCCTTCTTATATAAAGAGAATCCTGACATAGATTAATCATATAGCATTAATACCAATGACATGTATCCGTATTAATTTCCTTTAACGTTGATTCCGATCCGAAAAGAAATTGTATGTACAACTAATAGAAACAGTACATTGGTGTATCTGGGACTTTGTACATCAATTGTCACAGTTGTTAAACAATACAGCAGAAACATTCCTTATTGTGTAAATAATAAATATAATTAGAAAATCCTGCTGTGTTTAACTATCATCAAGAGACCAACAAAACAGCTTGACGGTGCTGAAGTTTTAAATTCTACTGTGTTCTACCCATTTGTCTCTCTTACCAGTAATCATGTAAAAAAATAATAATTTAACAAGCATTTACCAAAAATTAACAAACTAATCAACGTATAATTTTCATTAGATTTAGGATTAAATTAACAACAACAAAAAAAAAGCATAGCGCACCTCGTTGAATTAAATTAACAATCTTTTGAATCTATCTAATTATGTTGACTTTAACAAGTCCCCGGATATTCTAACTGGAGAGAAAAATTTGTGATAACAGTTATTCGGAAATCCGATCCATTAATAAACTGACCATGTCAACAACTTGACAAATGTTAACAACAACCAACAACTGATAATTTGTAAGAACAGTAAACAAATTGTATTGTTTGTGGGCTTAATTTGAAAAAAAAATGGAATCAACTATTCATTAATTTTAATATAAATATCGACATAAATTTCCATAAACAAAATATTATTGGAACCAGGTAACAATATAAAGTATTGTTTGTATAGGGAAATGTGACGAAAAAAATGTTTGATCGATGGATTGATTATGAGGGAGTCTCTGCTGCTAAAAAATCACACGATGTTATTTAGCAATGTGTTACTAAATATAGAAACAGACAGACAAACATTTTGCGGTAACAGAATAATAATAATACAATGATTAATGTGAACATGATGGATGATATTCTCTTTTTATTTGCTTGTTTGATGACCTTCAGTGACTCTTTTTTTGTTATTGATACTATTATTATTATAATTTCCAATCATAAATTAACAAATTTAAATAGAATCCCTCGTCTATTTAGTTCTGTTATCGAAAATTCATTGTAAATAGTTAAATGATTGTGGAATACACGTGAAAGTTGAAGGTTTTTGATTATTAATTTTTTTCTCGAATAAATCTTCAAGGATTTTGCAATTTTCGCCGCCAATATTGTTTTTCTGATCATTACTGTTATTGATTACTTTGACCAAAAGGAAAATATCAATGAATTATTTGTACAGTAAAACTTCCATACACAACAATTTTAAGAGTTTTTCATGTGCACTCTAAAAGGCACAACAAAAATGAAGCACAGGTAAAGATGTAGCTAAACAGTCAGATTTGCTTACTTTTGAGCTTAGTTCAACTGTACAAATAAAATAACTTTAAAGCTCGGTTTTCACCGGCGAGCGACTCGCTGCAAGTTTCCTCGCGAGTCTCTTGCCAGATTCGTTTTAACGTGTCTTCATTATATGTAAATTGCCGATGAGTCTTTCTTAGAGCTTGATTCCACTGTGAGCGTTTCTCGCACAGTGGAAACAAGCCCTTAGTCAAACTCTTCGACGAGATTTGTTGCCGTTATTTTTTGTGTAAACGTTTCGTTAACAACATGTACTTATCCTACTCGTTGCTCAATACACTATTATTAATAATTAGTCCAGCAATTGTCGATATCATGCCATTTTGGGACAGGCATGCTGCAATTTGAGTAAAACAGTATTTACGTTAGTATTTATATTAAAATCTCGGTTTGGCAATAATAGAATTTCTAAAACTATTGTTCTATTGGTCAGTAATATCAAATTTGGTTTGTTTAACCGACTTTTAGTGGGCAAATTCTACTTTACCACTATTGCAACTGACCAAACGCATTTATAAGGCAAATACGTTATTTCCAAATATAGTATTTCAGAAAAAAAAATTACAATAATGAAAGTAGTGAATGCTATTGACGATTTAATTATTAAATCTTTATACATGTACAATTTATACTCTATCTATTTTGACGGAGGCAACTCGAATACGAACTAAACGAAATTACAAGCAGTTTTTCCTGCAAATTTGCCAAATTCTCAATTCCTAACAATCAGACGAAAGCAATTTACCATTCACCGTGAACTTTTCCCTATTACAAACAACATGATTTTGTTATTTTTTTTTATAAAAGTCTGGTATTTGTTCTTTTGCGTAACATATTTAATTATTTTAACAAAAGGCAAGGTAAGGTTGGTGTTTCAGTTAATCTCTCTCTCTCTTCTGTCTTTCGTAGTCGAACAAGGCGCATACAGATTTTTTTCCGTTAATATAAATCCAAGGATTTCATCTTTCAACTACCTGAAATAGTCTGCTTTCGGTATCTCGTCCGATTTGTAAAGATCCATTTTATGTATTAGCAAAATAATTTCTCTTAACAAACACCGATGTGTGTTTGTGACATTTGCTATAGTCAAGTTGGTCGAATCGAAATAGACGAACTGTTAATGAAAAATTTCACTACTGATTAATTTGTATTAATATTAACACTTGTACTGCAGCAAATGTTCCATTCAGACAAGAATTCACGTTAGAAAATTATAAAACCATTACCATTTCAAGTATCCGTAAATATATTCACATAAAATTTTTATTTTACGAAATATGTGTAGAAGTCAACATAGGAATGACTCTATAAAATGCATACCCTATCAGTAATAAAACCAAGTACAAACATCAAATGGACATTAAAGCAAATTCTTGAGAGAATAAGTACTTTGTTTTATGAATGTATTGTAATCCATAATTGGGGATATACTTGACATAACTCACAATAAGGTACAAAATTAACAAGAATCCAAAGATAAATTAATTTACTTTGAATAGTTTTGTTATTTAGCAAAAACAACTAGAATAAAATGGTAAAATTGTTGGAAAGTAATCACAGTCTATAATTGGCAATTAGAATTTTCAACTGGAAATAACTTGAACCTTGTCTTATTATACCATAAAATACGAACAAACTCTATGTATATATATATATATATATATATATATATATGTTGTACGATTTCTTAGAATTTTCAATCAATAAGTATTTTGTTTTTCGATTTTGAATACTTGAAATTTTAATTTCCACTATGAAATTGATTTACAGAGTAAATAATAAAGACGATGACAATATATTTTTGCCATTCAAACAACAATTCGTCGCAAATTATTTAACAAACCAAAACTATTTGGTAAAATAATCGATTTGAATAATAAAAGCATAAAGTTGTGGTTAATTCATTATAACGAAAGCTACTCGCCTCGACCACTACACACATTAAAAATTTCAACTTCCCATACATTTTTCTTACTGGTTTGTTGCTTGAACGAAATTGTTAAGGGATTTGTTTTTTTTTCTACATCACAACTAATTCACATACCATCTATTGTTACAAATACTTGCAGCTTTCTTTACATTATTGTTGAAGATAATATGCAGGTAAAAATAGTAATTTTTCAGTCCTTTTATTACACGAAACCTTTATAAAAAGAGAGTTTCACACCAATGGTGCTTTACAATAATAACAGGAGAGGCAAAAAAATATATATAACAGAAGGAAAGAGGAAGACATAAATCCACATCTCACATGAAATAACCGTTAGTTAAATGTTTGTATTGTGTTCGAATGGAAATAATTAAATTTTCGTGATACATTTAAAATATTGCACAAATTTAAAAGACAAACAAATTTATAATCAAATGGTGAAATACTGCAAGATAATCGCTAAATCTACGACACTTCTGAATATTTACAAGTCTCCAATGAGACTTAGAGAGGATTATTGCCGCTTTGGTAAAACAATTAAACAGGCCTGATACTGAAGTACAAGCTCTGTGTCACACAAGCATCTGCAAAATTAGATCCGTGGAGAACTTGTCGACCATACACAGAATCACAATTAGCCTTTTAAGAAACAACAGTGATTCTCTGCAAATTCAAAAGATGGAGAAACGCTCAGTAGTACATATTTTTAACCCTACTCAAAGATCGAAGCGTTAAAGGTACTATAACCAGCACATTAGAACAACAATTTCTTCAGAACATCAACGCTTTTACAGAAGTTATAGAACTAAAGTTCGATGTCCCCGAAAGTCTGAAGGACGATTTAAAAATGTTCATTTTGTGATGAACGAATTAGGGTGAAAACTTGGCCCAAATTATTGTATGAATAAAAAAAAACTGGAAAATCTAGGTAATAAACATGAGAATAGGACATATTAAACTAACATATACTTATACAAAAACAAGTACCTTCATTATTCTACGATATGTGTTCAGTAAGCGTAACAATAAAACAACACTTAAACTTTGTGTATCCTAAGTGTACAAATGCTAGACATAAATATGGTGGATTATGGATCACTTAATAAGAACTTTGGGTGAAGTTAAGAGATCCTGTTATTTCTAAAGTAAATTAAAAATAAATTGTAGCAAATGTGAAACTTGCTTAATTATCGTTGAGATACGTTATTCAAATATTTTCTGAGACACTTTTATCGCTTACCATTGAAGGAAATTTCAGGAATCGCTGAATTTCCATTTCAGAACTTGTTGCTCCATCTATCCGTGCTTCTGGGCATATCAATACTATGATGAGACCTGTAAAGTACATTAGGAATTTTGAAAGAAACTGCAATAAAGTCATATCGAAAACAGTAAGGACATTCTGTTGTAACTGTAATTGTACAGGATAATTTATAAAACTAGGGTTCGTATTTGAATGATCTTCTGGCAGAAGCTCAATTATTGACAAATTTTCACCATTTAAATTTTGTTTAAATGTTACTATGAAACTCAGGTGAACATTGAAAACGTTAAAAGGCAAACCTTAATCGATGAAAATTGGCTGAAAGGGCACAACCGATCATTCACATTGCCAAATAGTGCAATAATTTCGTAAGATTATCAATAAGGGTTGTTGGGATGTTTACTAATCAGGTTTAGATTAATTATGATTCCCTGATGTGAAATGGATCTTATAGGAATCAATGATACACATGCACACAAAGAAAGTTTAACTTCTACCAAATCTATCACAAACATGAATTATGATTCTATTCAATAATAATACCGTGTTTAAAACGATTTAAGCCCTGTGTGGAATTTTTTCATTTATTTGATTAGACACAATATTTATGATTATAAATTGAAGACGATTATCTTCATAATAAATGTTAAATTATTATTAAAGACTTACCTTCATTTATTAGATGGTTTTAAAACTAGTCATCTTCTTGATTTTTGCTCCACTTTAATAAGAGAAAATTATTTGTTACAACTGATTCACAGTGACACGATTTAGAAGACTAAGCACTTCATATAAAACATTAACAAGGAACATGATATTTTGTTTTCATCTCTATTTCAATTCTGTTATGATAATCTTAAAACAAGAAATAAAGTCATCATGTAATCAACGGGCGTATTAATTCACACTTACCTGCCGTGAATTTTACAGAGAAGAAATAGTAATAACAATAAAATACAGCGATTATATTTGATATGTTTGTTGTAAACCGTTGTGAGATGATAAAGAAAATTTGCAAGTAACATAAGTTTTATTTTCGATATTGTATGATAAAAATACATTTGTTTGGGCTATTGTTTTGTTTGTTGTTAGCTGAGGTATGAAAAATCTATATACTTGGTCTATTGGATTTCTTTTCTCAAATGAACACAGTACGCAATGACAAGAATATGATAATGAATTGTATAACATCACAGTTCCACGCAATCATTATCAACGGCTTGTCATAATTGATTTGTGTGTAATTAACATGAAAATGTGCCACCTGTTCGATTCTGTATCATAAAACCATTTTAGGCGTTACTCTGTTGCAATAATTGTATCAAAATAATCCAAAATAATAGACTGATAAACAATTTTCAATGTTAAATATTAAAAAAAAATGAAAAACAATAATATAAATTTTTAATTGTCTACAAACTTCTAAACATAAATCATCTTCATTTGATTTCCCAAGACGTATTAAACGCTATCTAAATATTTATTTAACTGAAAAACACATTGATTTTACACAAAGGTACTAATGTTTTCTTCATTTTCATTTTGCATATGCAAAATTTGGAGCAAGTTTCTGTGTAGGCAACACTGACGACGTACTCTTTTTATTATTAATATTCAAAATCTCGTTTCAAAACTAGCAGTTAATTATTACAAATATATAGAATATACATTTGTGTGTTCATGGTACATCGCTATGTCATGAGCTTGCTAAATATTAAATAACAAACAAAGATAAGAGGAAATACAGACTACAAATTAAAGAAAATATAAACGAAAATAAAATGTGCACGATGATTTCCTGTAATAATATTTACATATTAAAATTGAAGTTATTTATATAAAATTTGATTGACGAACAAAAAAATTTAAGTATTTTTATACTGCTTGAATAACACTTAATTAAATTCAACAAGCTGGAAATCTAAAAGAAAGAAATTTAAGAGAGAGAGAGAGTGTCTTATTTACAACAAGCATGATTTTCATTTGTTTTAAATTGTCATGGAGATCACCAAAATCTAGCAAATATAACTCTAATATTTCACATCAGATCACTAATTATATCTCTTTTTCTTCGTCTTCTGTATTACAGAGTTTCAATTAAGTCTATTACACATAATTATCACATTTCTTTTTTTCTTTAAATTTAAAACTACACACAATCAGATATATTTATCACTGAGTTAATTTATATTCAAGATATTGTTGTTTTAATAGATGACTTCATAAACAGTTGCTTTCTTATCACCAGAACCAGTTACAATGTATTTATCATCGGCTGATATATCGCAACTTAAAACTGACGATGATTCTTTCGACTAAAATTACAAACGGGAAGTGGAAGGAAAAATGCAATTATTATTATCGAAACTATTTGATTATTGATGAATGTTACCTGGAATATGCTGGCACCATATGGTGTTCGCCAGGCATTTAATAAATTATCTTTACCAGTTGAAACAAACCATTTACCGCACGCAGCAAATCTCAAACTTAATACACAACTCTCATGTAGATGTAATTGATATTTGTCTGGTTTAGTAGCATGGAGTACTTCAACATTTGAATTCTCCATACCAACGGCAAGCCATTCACCCGTTGGACAATAGCCCAATGAAAATATTTGCGAACTAAAGTCGTGTTGCTGTAATTGTCTACCTTCACGTAAATCCCAACTTCTAACTGTATTATCTAAGCCACCAGTCCATAATTTTGTACCATCAGCAGATATATCAATACATGAGGCACCATCTGTATGCCCTTGGAATTGTCTAACTAATGTTTGATTATGTAAATCCCATACAGCTATATTTCCATCCGAACAACAACTAAAGCACACTTTCGAATCCGGACTAATTGCCAATGCATAACATGCTGGTGCACTAGATGTTAATTCAGCTTTGATACGTGGTGTTGGACTAGCCAAGTCCCATATTGATAGGTTACTAGCTTCACCACCAACAATCAATGTCCGGCCATCAGGTAATAGTTTCACAGATCTGATATAATTATCACGTTGCTGCAACAATAATAATAATACAATAAAACTATTTTACGATAATATTTGATATTAAATATAAACCATAATGATTTAGGTATAAAGGTCTATATATAGAATAACAAGTTTTATTACCAAACAATCAAGTTGTGAAACGGGACTCTTAGAACCAGGTTGGCTAATATCCCATACTTTAACACACCCCTTCCCACCGGTATAAACGTATTTAGTTGGATTCGATATTGTTACTGCACAAACAACTTCACCATGACTTAATGTATTTATTTGTCTAGCATGTCTAGGTATCCCAGGTCCGATTAATGCATCCGGAGGAAAAGGAACCGGTTGCATTTGACCATCAGCACTCACATGAAACGAGTAAGCCCTAAAATAATGATAATAAACACATTTATGTATAACAAAAACAGTAAAACAACTTACGGTTTCCCTCCAGGTATTCCAAGACCTGGAACAACTGGTGCACGCATTTGTGAATGTGGATCATAGCCTACTTGTAACGGAGGTCTTGGATAATTATTAAGTGCAGGTGGTAAGTTGTTGTGTAGTCCACCATAAGCTCCTGCAGCAGCAGCTGCTTGCAAATCATGTGGTGCACCTTTATTACAGAAAATTACAAAAATTTAACAACTACCATGTTGAAATTCTATTGGAATATTTACCATTCGACATTCCGGCAAGATATGGTGGATATTGGCCAAGTGCTGGTGGTTTAACAACAGCTTTCATGCCACCACTACCTGAAGACGAACCAGCTGCAGAAGTTGGTGTTACAGATTTAGATATAGGCGTGGATGGTTTATCATTATCTAGTTTTTTAGTTGATGGTGTTGATGCATTACTTGATGTTCCTGAACGTGGACTGTGTGGACCAGGATGGTCTTTTTTATTTACTAATTTATCGATACCATTTTCACGTGGCGATGCTGTACCATTTGGTGGTGAAACTGGATCTTCTGATGCATCATCCACAACCAAATCTTGATCACTCTTCTCACCATCACTGTGCTATAAATTGTCAAAATAGTAATTCATTATCGAACGTTTATAAGATAATAAAAAAAATTGTAAAGTTAAATGAAGAATAGTTGTTTTAAAGACAATGTTATCTAACCTTCAACACTAAAATGGGCGTGTGTGCAATGCCAATTATTTTAGCGGTTAAGTATTTGTTGTTTATACGTTAAAGGTTGCTAAGACGACTTCCAAGAAGGCACAAAAACAATGATGGAAAACAAAACAGAAAGATGGCGGATTTATGGTAGTGGCGTGATATCAAGATATCAAATAGGCAACCTAACGACCCATTATATGGTAAACAGACTGTATAATTGTCACAATGTAACCTACACACGTTGATGAACTGAGAATACAACATCTGCAGAAGGTGCCGTTCGATACAAAGTTGTTATTGTTGTTGTTGTTGTTGTTGTCGCAAATCAGTTGCATGCATGTTGTCTATACGGTTATCCATTAGACTTGTTAAGTGTGCCCACCTGGATGACTGCAAGTATCACAATGTTTTATCTTAACATTTATCAATTCACGACACTAGAGAACGAAAAACAATAGAAAGAAATAAACTCGCGGTTAATCAATCTAAGTGATCGTTTGTATCTCTGAATGAACAAATTAATACCACAGACTTGAATCATAAAATTTTAAAACTATTACGTGCAATGTGTAACAAATGGATCTAATCAAGATTTCTTCTTCACTTCCTAGAAATACTGTTCAATTTCACGGATAATAACATTTGTAATTGATAGTAACGTGAAAATTCCATAATCTTTAAACGTAAAAATACATCACACAATCGAATAAATTCTAAACGAATACATATGGAATAATAGAAGGCCATCAATTTAGAAAAAATATCGATGCTGCATCTTTAGTTTGTTCCATTAATGAAAAATCAAACGCTTTCAAATCATTTGTAATTATATTGATGTTAATGATGATGGTGAAATTCATTTTTAACAGAATCATTGAATTATAAAATTATCAATTTGCAATTATTTGAGTTTTCAATTAAACCACAATTGGCAAATATCGAACCAACGTCGATTTTCTCAAGTAATTACTAGGCTATTTAATTCCGTAACCATTGATTACGCACGCTTTTAATCACCAATTTTGCACGGTCGTTTGCACTGTTACTCTTTGAAAATTTAATTACCTCTATAGGGTATGGAAACTAATTAGATAGATTATAGTCAATGATAAAATTCCAATACGTAAATAATTGAGTACGATATAAAAATAAATTTATCTTTACACAACATTACAAATGAAGAATATAATAATTGAAACTAATAATATTGTAATTATTGACCAAAAAACAATCTATTGAACTGCTAATTTTAACAACATTAATGCCAAGTTTTATGTGATCGTAAATATATTTTTATGCATTTCGTTTTTTGTTGTTGTTTTTTGGTTTTGGTTTTGTTTAATTTCCTAACTATGTTCACAACCGTGAAATGATGATGCCAAATATGAGATCAAAGTGATTTCCATTTAATAGCCGACAAATAAACAAGAAACACATTAAATTTTATAGATCCAGTTTTTAAAATATCGACCAGTTATGAAATTGATGATGTTCTGCAAATTTATGTTTTAAGATAATTATGTTTTAGCACTCTGTTTCAACATAAATAAATAAATAAATCTTCTTTTAACATTCAGAATGATTTTTTTTAATAAATGAACAGAAACTTGGCTTTTCTTATTATACAGAGACAGACAATATTTTGTCTGGACAAATAAAATGTCAGTATAATATAAACGTAGCTTCATTTGCGAATTTAGGTCATGTGGTTGGTGGTTTTGTAATTTTCTGATGCACTTTCTTGGAGTTGTTGTTAAAATGGAAAAGGAACGAGATGCTGTGTATAAACGACGTCGACGACGACAACAACAATAATGATAATAAAACGACGCCAAACCAACTACACTTTAGAATTATGATAAAACATATTATGCACATTTACTATTCTGACTGTTTATTGCATATGTTTATGTTTATGGTTATGAAAACTGCACACTAGTACAGCAACAACAAGCTGTGTAGTAATACCATTAAAAATTCAATGCTACATAATAATAATAAAACCGCATTTTAAATTCGTGCACAACTTCAAAATAGAATGCAGTTATTCTAACACCATTGCCATGTTGAAATTATCCATAAAGTCGAAACGATTACGGTGCTAACTAAAATATCCACATCAAAGTGGTTTATTGGTGGCCCTACAGAAAATGACCGATTTTATTGCGTATGTGTGCGCTTCACGTTATATCAACTGAAATATACTGAATCCACAACGGTTTGGCCGGCTTGACTCTAACGCAGTAAAATATATAACAACATGAGAATACTTTGAGATCGGCTAATTATTGCAGATAGTTCGATAATAGCACACGTTATACATTTAGTGTTGAAGATTAGGAAGTGATTATAAAATTAGTGGATTTTAGTTGATTGACAATAACAAATAAAACTAATAATTAGTAAATGTTAAAATTGAAACTACGTACTTTAATACTTACGTGCCCCATGTCTTTTTCCTCTTTCTTCACTTTCTTATTATGTTCAGATTCTTGAGGTGTTCGTGGTCGGTATTTTTCTCTTTCAGCAGGTGAAATTGAGTTTCTCTATAACAAAAAAAAGAACAAAACCATAGAATTATAATTTTCTTAATTTTAGGCGAGCTACAAGAGAAAAAAACATATATATGTAAATATTAGTCAGCAGGATAATAGCAACGGACAACTTGAAATAATTTCCTTAACGACTGTAGTAAAACTATGTCAAAATCCACTGACTGAATGATTAAATTCATTTTAAAATCTTGAAATCTTCATAATGTTATTAAGAATTTTTAATTAACTGAAACGTAAAATTATCTATTTGATGATATTGAATAAAAGAAGAGCATTATTGTAGAAAGTTGGCTGTATAATTGATATGAGAAACTTCAATCATATATTCAGCGAACCGATTATAATTGAATGTACATCTGGTAAGATTGAATGATTTCATTTCAAATGTAATTTATCCATGTTTCAATTCGATTTCAACATACGATTCGATTTCCTAAAAGAATTGGTGAGCACCATCGTCATATCAAAAATTAATCGAAAAAATGGTGAGTCCTTAAAGGTTGCTTTAATCGAGCGACAGAGAAAAACCAATAGGAAAAACTAAATGAATTTTTAAGACTCGAATAAATAAAATTTTATTAGACATGAATTTGATTAATAAATTTTAGTACTTTCATAAGGATTTCACAATCAAACAAGGACTAGATCGTAAAAGTTTCTTATCAAGACAATATCGTCTCGTCTATAACTTTAACTGAATTATTCATCATTGCCATAGTACATACTAAACTATCATATTTACGTCTTCCAATTTTATAGTTTAAGAGTATTCCATTTTCCGAAATGAAACTCGATAATTTGTTAATGGTAACAGGATAATCACTAAAAATTCAATAAAATGATGAGTAGAAACGTTTAAAATTGAAATCGAATTACCGAAACGAAATGATTTAATTAATTAACGGTAACGACTGATATTAAAATAGTAATTGAGAATACGAATCGCGAATATACTGTTAATAATCCAGTAAATGGGGCGACTGTCGTGCGACGACAACACGACAAAATAGGCCATGGAAGCTTCGCAGTTTTACAACCGTGCTTTTACCGTGTGTTCCCGGCAATTCCTCTATAGTACGCTTTCGAGTCGATGAAGCTTTTATTTCCCCTGGGGAATTTGTCCAAGTCGAGAAATGAAACTGTATAGAACCCAAACACGTATTTTGTCACCAGAATGTCTGAATTCTGGTCGAGAACAGAACGAAACAAATAGAGTGGAGGAGAAAAACAACAGCAAAGTGGGATGGGAATTGTTTGGAAACACGTTGAAGATGTAGAAAATGGAAACAGATAAAGAAAAATTGTTGTAATAATAAAAAAAAACACACAAACAGTGAAGCAGAAGATCACACACAAACATGTGATATGGACAACAGCCGGTAAAATGTTCACCGCATATGTTATCTTTGTAAATATTTGTTTGGTGAACAATGTTAAACAACTTTTGATATAACACGGTCGATCTCGACCTTTTTCAAAACTTATAATTGCTTGAAACCCCAGGAGGGAGACTGGATCAATTTCACCATTACTACCTCTGTGTCTATGTAATTCAACAGAAATCTGATAGGATTTCCACTCAAATATCATGGGTAAATAAATGTGATTGATTCGGCCAAATTTCTAAACCAAATCGAATTGGTTTTTAATTTTAAAGAAAAAATGTATTACGAGAATTATAATGAAAAAAAATTGGTGGTTTACCCCAATGTCGAAGAATTTTCGATTTTAACCGTAGCATAGCACGTTTCTAAAAGCTTTATGTAACATTCAAGTGTCACCTGTATCGCCATGTCCCCGTAAATACCTCGAGATATATAGCAGAGAAACATTGGAGAATACGAGAATACGTCTGTTGTTTATAAATTATGTGTTTATCCAGTATTACCAATGTTGCTGCTCTGTTGCATGTATACGTGAACCGAATAGGTGTTGTTTTCTGCAATCCTCCAGTGTCAAATATCATTGGTGCGTAGCTATTACCATAAATGTTAACATCATTATTCTTAAAAAACCCTTAAATATTTCAATCCAAGTGTCCTAACTAAATTGTTGTGTGTGTGTGTGTGTGTGTGTGTGTGTGTGCGTGTGTGTGTGTGCGCGTGTGTGCGTGTGTGCGTGCGTGTGTGCGTGCGTGTGTGCGTGCGCGTGCGTGCGTGTGCGTGCGTGCGTGTGTGTGTGTGTGTGCGTGCGCGCGCGTCGTGTGTGTGTGTGTGTGTGTGTGTGTGCGTGTGTGTGTGTGTGTGTGTGTGTGTGTGTGTGTGTGTGTGTGTGTGTGTGTGTGTGTGTGTGTGTGTGTGATTTGTAACAGGTAAATCACAACTGGTGACAAACCATTTTCAAATGTCGCAGAACAATGTTGTTGATGATGATGATTGGACTCGGACGATTGAAACAGATCAAGGGAATGGATAGGGTGACGAAACGGGTCACCATCATGCGTGCAAATCACGAATTGAGATTATCTGTGTAATATGTAGATAGGGGTATATTCGGGTGCACAACAGTACGTAATTTGATATTTGACGCCCTTTGATATGACCAATTTTAATATCATTCACATACACACATCGTTATAGGTTGCATTTATTGTTATGTGGTTAATGAAACTCAAAACCATTACGCATCGCATAATAAGGGTTCCAAATCCAAGATCTAAAATCGAAGACAGAGGTAGTATGACAAAAAAGAATAATAAAAAGTCTTCATCTACAGTTGATGATCTTTGTCGTTGCCATTATGACTTAAACATTCTTTAGAAGTCAACCAGTTCCTCATTAACTACCCAGATTCATGTAATGATAAAAGATTGCTTTTCTTGAGTTTTGATATTGTTGAAAGAAGAAGTAAATATTTGTACAAATGCCATAAAAGGGAATGAAACTGCTGTTCGTAAACTTCAAAAGATCTCACAAATACCCATCAGAATGTCATATAGAATTGAATGAAAAACTGTTCATTTTTATATAATTTTTATCACAATATAAGATTTAGATTGCCGTTTGAACAAAGTCAAGTCTTATTTGCACTAACATCATCTACATATTCAGGCGTTTTTTATCTTTATGCTTAGTAGTAACATATTCACATATGGAATGAAATGGCAATGCTATAATATTGCACATTATGTAGATAGCTCTATTTCCTTACAATGTGACAAGACCGCGCTATAAAATGACAAACTCCTTGTCCTCAACTTATAGATAAAGAAACCTTCAACTATAAAATATACAAAAAAAACCCACCAACGACAATAATATTTTATAACCACCAACATTGTTGATGAAAAATTGAGTGGCTTTATTTCCCTAAATGATATTAAATTCAATGTATTTACAGGCCACAATCAAAATTCTCAAAATATGACAATGAATTCGTAATGATACGCTACTAAGCTAGTAAAATACAGAACGAATGTGAAGAGCTAACTTTATTGCCTTTACAGTACAATAGGGGCCATTCAAATGCACGGCACATATAATAGCATGGACTTTATTGTTTGTAGTGCCATCCTGTTCGCTCGCTCGAGAAAATAAAACTGCCACAAATCTCCTACCATACTCGAGTATATACCCTCAACTTCCTGCTACCCCATTATCACTGTGTATAGCGGGCGGAACAACTGCTATTTTATTTACGAAAAACTTTTAGAAGGGATAATTCACCGTAGGCGCCTAGTAAATGAAGGGAAGTAGTTAATAATGCTTCCCTCAACATCATATTCGTCCCTCCATTTACTAAACTACATACATATATATATATATATATATATATATATATATATATATATATATAACTACACAAATAGTACCCTTGTTTGTCAATTCAATCATCAGTCTTTCATAAATAGTATTTTGGCACAATAATAACATAAGGGCAATAATTTTCCGTTTTTTTTTCCTCCCCTATATTTTCAATCACACTGTTGTAAATTATTTGCTGATTTGTTTCAGCGTTACACTCTGTACAAGAGTATACGCCCGGTTCGGCACTTAGAAGTGCCAAAAACACCAGCGTATAACTTGATGTGTTTAGTTTACAGAATTAATTGAGCACAGAAAAAGCAAACACACAATAACCGAAAAAAAAAAACAGAAGAGGAAAATTAATGTTGACGGCATGAAATCGGAACAACGCCATTCCCAACTCGATAAAACATTTTCGAAGTCAAAACAATAATCGAATCAGAAACAGTCGAGGAATATAAAGTGTTGTTTCGCTCGACCGCACAAAAGGTCTGTGATTTGAAACGGCGCTTAATATGGCATAGGACGACATATAGAATACACACAATATAAAAGGGTCGGAAACGCGGTTAGGCTTTAACAATAGATTAGGGCACGTCAGTTTACACAGGACTAGTCGTCGTCTATGCCATCAACAGAAGAATGCGCCAGTTTTTCCACAGCATTGTAAATTGATTAGGGGATGAAAGCCGACGCGATTTTTCAGGGATGACACGATTACTTTAGAAATGTTGGCGGTGGTATGGTGCTTCGAATGGATGCCATTCATTCTAATTTACAACAAGTCAGTTTCTCAGTTGAAATTGAGATGGCTAGCGCGTTCGTATTAAGATAAATTAGATTGCACGACAATTCGCTACTTCAACTTCTACGTCCAATTAATAAAACGAAAACGAACTTTACCAACATTTCATCAAGTCAACCACAATTAACTGTTTTAATAAACTTATATAGAAATGTCTAAATAAACGATTAAATCAAACAAACTATCAGGCATATTTTGAGCAAGACTAACAATTAATTTAACTGTTCGAAACGAACATAATCCCTTATCCAACAACCATTATATGAATTTTAAGTTGTTGGTGTTTTTTTTGTGCTCCTAAATTCGTTAAACAATATGAATATTCACCGGCAACCCAATTAGTCGAGTCACGACTATTCACATTACTATCGATTTTCTTACAAAAACTTCCATTGTTACCCAATGAAATTTCTGGTTGAATAATAGAATCATATGGCGTTTCAATTTCCCAAAGTGAATGTATACAAGCAAGTTATAAAAACTGTAGGGTCTTTGCCATCTTTTTTCATCAGTCTACAACAACATCGGTTCTTTATTTACTAATACCATAGGGTCTGTCTGTTGGATGGGAATAAACCGTAACATTAAGCATATCTGACAGTAAGCAGTAAGGGTAGATAGGGTGGTTAAATGGATTAGATACACAAACACACACACAAAAACACATCCATACAAGGGGGGAATCGAAAAATATTACACAACTACCAATGATAAAAAGGTGCGAGTTTAATATGTTGTAAATATGGGGGAGAGAATCTGAACAGTGATTTGAGATTTGTTATTACATAGAGGGTTTTGTGAAAACATTCCATAATATGAAATGAATAAATCATCGTAATTATAAATCGATATTAAAGGCAATTGTAATTTGAACGTTGTAAACTTCCAGTTACATAAAGATACAGCACATTAATAATAAGTGGATGATAGAAGAGGGATAAGAGATGTATGGGTAACTCCCCGGAAAGTGAATCATCTTTAAGGGCCACTCAATGCTTCTTATAACGTAAATGCTATAGTCTATAATGGACAATATGTTGCTTAATAGCCCAGCTTGTCTCTTTGTAATATCTAATAATGCTCTTGTCAAGATCTGTATACTCGTATTGGTGTTTTGCTGACGCACGCACGCTTTACAATTATTATTCATACAGTTTTTACATTATAATCCTCTCATAAATGTTTACCATAAACATACATAGTAAACAACAATTCGATTTTGAACAAACCTTACCAAATGAAACTGCTGCTATACACGATTGTCAACATTTACTTTAAATGGAAAGAGAAAAACCGCAACAACAAGAGAACGCTAAAACAAGATTGTAAAAATGAACAATCGAAATTTCTAAATAAATATATTAAACTTTAATTGAAATTACGAAGACATAACGGTTTTTTTATTATATTTATATTTTTATAACGAGGGATGAGTGAGAAACATTAAAGGGATGAGGTAGTGAGATATCCGAGAAGTAACGGAATTCGTTCGGGGGTAATTTAGTGAGATTAAGAGATCAGGCAAACCGCATAAGCACAACCCTCGTTCCAACACAAATCAATTTTCAATTTGAGATCATTGAATAATTAATATTGACTCACGGTGTCTCTGCCAATTAAACTGCTCTTTAATGCGGTAGGGCCTAATTGACTTTACGGTTGATCAAAATGTTGGTTTCAATATTGATTTGACAATTTTATAAATTTCCTCAATTATTAACATCAATTGGAATTATTTACATAGCAAACGGTGTAAAATATTTAGAGAATTAGATTATTGATAAACATTACAATACGCAACCTGCAACGCCAATTTAAATGAATCTACTATTTATCTAAACCGCATTCGATATTGTACTCCACAAATTACACCGCAATATAAATGATCAATCTAATTTGTTAAATACATGTAAATTGAAGACTGTATGTGTGAATTATTGAAATCAATTTTCCATGAACAATAGAAAGTCCAGCTTAAACAACACTTAACGGTTAAACTCCCATTTTTGATTCCACATTCAAATCGAATCGGAAACAACTTGACTTTAAAAATTCAACCGCTAGTCTTATTATTGCATTAAAGTCAAGTTAACCAATTCCAAGGCGGTCCACTGTAAATAGTGAAAACTTCAAAAAGGAAAACACGACAATAAACTCCAATATTTAACTTATCAAGTGATTATAAATGACAAATATCTTTTAGAACAACCAAAATAAAATATGTTGTTTTATTGAATCTGCACAGTTTTTGGCATGTTTCCTAAATGCTCTCAGATTGTATCCGAGTACAATTCTTAAAGTATCACACTTGGATGCTAGCCAGAACATGAATCATTTGATAATAGAGAGATTCATGAAATTGCTCGAAATTGACAAAAAAAAACTAAACAGAATCCATAAATAACTTTAAAAGTTACTTATTAACAAAAATTTCAGAAGAAGAAATAAAAAAAAATTACCACACCATTAAATCTTTAAACAGTACAAAGATTCAATTTAATTTGTAATAAAATACGTTTTAATATATCCAGTTATTAGATTGTATGCAGGTACATTAAATGAGTTGCTCCTTACACTAGAAAGGATCCATTACAGTACATAATAGCTGAATGTTTTTCACGATTCCAGCTCGTTACTGAAGCCGTATAAGAAGCGCAAGAAAAAAAGAGAGGGATGGAACGGGAAAGGATATTGGATTATCACCGAAGCATGAGTGGAACTCCTGAAATTCAGGCGTAACAAAGTTGTTCCGTTTAACAACTACCAGATGGCGACTGGCGTTTTACTGTAATAGTTATCGGTGACAACAACAACAACAGAATAATAACAACAACAACAACAACGCCGGCGCCAGTGACGCCACGATCAAAGTTGTCTTTTGATACTTGTACGTGTTAAAGTGTAAAACTGCACATTCTATTGTGTCATCAGAGCTTTCTAATTTTTTTTGTCATTATAGAGCCATGCTGTAATTACAAGGATGGGTCACAAACTAATAACAATGAATTCACTTCTTTAGTTTCGAGTGTTATTTTAATTAATTTAGATTCAATCTGATAATTATTAATTAAACTGTTCTTTTAATTATGACGCAAATGATTTATAATTATTTTTTTTTTGAAATGATTTACAAGACTATCATCTACCTGGGTATAATTATCGATGGCAGGTCTATAATTCGAGATAATATCGTAATTAAAAGTAGGCAAATATTACTTATTTATGTTAATCAACTGTCGTGTATGCCCCTTATTACATATTTATCCAGCTTTTATTTATATTCATGTACATTAATAGTGTATAATTATATACAGTGAAAATATCAATAATCCCACGTCAACATTCCATTTTTGTAATATTAAAAAGCAATACTATTCTTTTGATCACAAAAATATTACAACTTTCCAATTTGTTAGATTCAACAAATCTGGTCACTAGTTTCCATATTTTCTATATAAAACATTGCATGTTCAACAATATCGTTAGTTATTCCAGTATCGTTAGCCCTTCATCCTAACTATAGATCACACGTACATTTTAGTTTCGCTTTCAAATAATTACGTAAGTTTTGTATACGGTAAATGTGAATAAGTAATACACCGATGGTGATGTTACATGGAGGGCCTCTTCTCTCTCTCTCTCTCTTTCTAATTTACCGAATCATAAATCCCCAAACAGACAGGGAACACTGATAGACTACAAAAGCAGTAATCAATTCAACCATTCCGTGTGCCCACATGTTATTACATTGGTATCTCCCTGTAAATCCGTTAATTATTCTGTATGTATAATTGACCAAGCAACGATGTGGATTTTATTGCTTTTAGTGTCTGGTATGTTATTGTTTTCAATTGGTAAAAATTGGACATAGATCAGAAATGTTTGCATTAATGTTCTATAATGATACTAGTGTTTATAGAACTACATCTCTTTGGAAATTATCCAATACTTATTGATAATATGGAAATAATTTTATTAGTAAATCGTTTAAATGTATTTCCAACTATTTCTCCAGTTTTATTATTAATTTTATATATATATACATATATATACATATATATACATATATATACATATATATACATATATATACATATATATACATATATATACATATATATACATATATATACATATATATACATATACATACATAGTGACATTGCATTCATTGCTATTGTGTATTAAACACTGTTTTAATAAACCTCTGTAAAGTGAATTTTTCTTTGGCATTTTTCTTCCAAACTAACAAAGATTAAGAAACGATTTTCTTGTACTAATGTAGTGTCTCGACGACATGTTTTCTAGATAGTTTTTGTTTCCATTGAATGAAAATTTCATGAATTGATTTTACTTTGGCATACTTAGAGGGTGGCTAGGTAAATCTGTTTATTGCCGAATTGTACATTAGATGACTCCATTTAGGGTTATGAAAACCGTCTTCGATTATTTTGGTAAACAACAAAATGCCTTGGGGGGGGGGCTTTCAAGTGAAACACCCTGTATATACTGCATTTCCATAGATACAGCACAGTTATATGTAGAGTAATATTACGAAATGTATTCATGTATCACATATGAATGCACACTTGACTAAGTCGTTCAACTTTACGCTGTTACATTCAAATATTTATGCTATGTTCGAGCTTTTATATTCCTGCGAGATTTTTACTAGAAAATTTACGGATGGCATCATCAAAACCGACGCGCGTTATGACCTTTAAATATTTGGTATAGTATCTTTATTTCGTTGTGAATATATTAAAATTTTCTACCCGTAAAATATTTTATTGCAACATGCAGAATGTATCCTATCTATCTATCTACCACCAACTATCTATATAGTTTTTATTAAATATGTGATAAATGAAAATTTTAAAAGATATCCATACACAGATATATGTATACAGAATAGCTTGTTTTATTGAATTCTTAATTGAAAACCATACAAGAAGAGGAATTCATGTATTAACAGTTGGAAAACAAACAGCACAAGCTACAACATTGTAAATTGGACTAATTAGAAGAGTAATTACTCAACGGTGACGGTCCTTTCATCCGTACCGGATACACTTGTTGAATGAGAATTTCAACATACACCTGAATGCCCATCTGAATTCTTTTATGTTTTACCACCACCAAGATAAGAGTGACACTGGCTACGTGAAAGAAGTGTGTTGAATTCAGATGGAGATCTCAACATTTCCAAAATAAATCAAGACATATGGCATAATGGTGTTCACGGCTTGCATGATAATGAAATTTTGTGGACGTGTCTGTATTTATATTTACGTAAATACATATGAATACATGTGAGTGATATGGGAAACTGTTGAAGGAATTGTCGACATCATCGCATAAACTACACAAAACGATGACCACACACACACCCACCCACAGAACAACGATTCAGAGAATGTTTGAGAATAATTTGCCCACTTTGTGAGTAGAAATTAGAACTGGGAAGTGCGCTTCCACTCATAAATTACACAATTACTATGTTGAGGGTGTGAACGTTTCGGATGGAGTAACGCAACGACACCCTCGAGGTGCAATTATACTCCAAGATCTTTCAAACAACTTCCCCTTCACTATATACCCCCTACAATATACCTTGTAAGTACTTACAAACCCATCTGGCTGATGTGGAATACTTGAAAGATAAAAGATCTCGTTAATGGCAAAAAATATTTGCTGGTATTGTAAATTGCACTCAGACAAACAAACACACATACAACAAAAAAAGAAGAGAAAGAATGGAAAACGAACAGTTTTCTTAATTTAATTAAGAGTGAATTATAGTGACGCTCGCAAAGAAGAGGTTTCTAGAAATTTAATTTGGGTAACTTAGTATTGTCACAAGTTTAAATCGTATTCCCTTTCTTAACATCTTGGGGGTGAGGTTAATTTGGTAATTCACTACGCGAATGCATTAGAATCTAAACTTGGAAATTCATTATTCATTTTACGTACAATTTCTAATTTACATAAATGCGTTTCTTGCTTTAAATACGGATCGCAAGTCAACGCCATAAATTTTTATTACGTGTCATATTGTACAAGTTCCTAAAAATGCTCTTAGTACAAAACGAGCGAAAATATCGATAATTATCGAAATGAACTAGAAAAGTTGTTTCGTAAATTAAATGGTCGATCCAGTTCAACCCAATGTTGTTGGTCCCGTGTGTGTGTGTGTGTTCTATGAATGATTAACACCAGTGTAGACCACAACCCAATTACAATCAGGACACAACATTATTTTGACATGCGGTTTATATTGATTAACAACAAAATCTATTTCTTATTACGCAATATGACGAATCAATTAAATATTTCTTTGTAGATTAATAAAGTCTAAATTAATTATTAAAGTAAAATCGACGAAAATCAATAAGAAGAAATCCGTCAAGAGCAATAATGATGCAATTAAATATTCGTCTCCATTAACATTGCGATTACGCGCCAACTTGGGTTAATTAAATGTGTGACTTCCTCGAGAAAGAGAGAGAAAGAGAGTGGTCCCGCTTTAATTACATTCTACTATGCTCGCGGCTGCACAAGACGTCTCTAAACCCTTACAACGCCCTATTTTCTCACCCTTGTCTCAATTCATTTGTCTTTCTCGAAAACATCCGACATTCCTCTCTCTCTTTCTCTCTTTTGCACACACACCCTCCCAATCTCTTGAGACATACAAATATTCCAACCACTAATGACTATTATATGTCACAATCATTTATCGTCTTAATTAGAAAATATATCTCATTCAATAAAAGTTATGATATTCAAAATAAAGAGGATCGTTTCGGGTTTTTTTCTGTTTGTATATATGTATATATGTATATATATATATATATATATATATATATATATATATATATATATATATTGTTGAAAACATAATGGGGAAAGAGATGAATGTAACATGAGGATTGATATCAGCCTAGTCAACGATTTAGGGTTGCTGGCAAGACATAATAAAAAAATTACCCTTGCGGGCTCGTTTTTAGAGTGGCGTATGAATTTAGGGTGTTTTGTGTAGAGATTGATAATGTTTTTTGAGGGTGTTGGAAAAACAATTCAGTTCTTTTTGACCTTTTCACCATACACACACGATATATATATATATATATATATATATATATATATATATATATATATATATTGTACGAATGAATAGATGTCTAATAAATATGAGTCAACACAAAAATTGAACATAAATACCTACAAATAAAATATGTTGTATATATATATATATAGGTATAAAGTTGTCATTGATCACTTGTGCATAAATATATAGATTGGATGAGTGTGTCTATGTGAGCACAATGAACGGATAGTACACACCCCAACTATACAGTTTCAACCCTAGCTGTGGTTAGGATGTAAACTTGTGTTGCGCCGTGGTTGAGTTGCGGTTTGAGGGAGAAACAAGACACCAATGCTCAACTCCGCTTAGACAAATCCACCCGCTAGCACTAGAGCGGATGTTAATAATCGACCTGACAAACATCCGAAACATCTATCCTTTTCTAATCCTTTAAATTATGAGACAACGATACTGTATCACATTTACTTAGTATCTAGCTAAGGATAGATATAGCTTGTTGCCTCAGAGATTGGTTTGTTTTAGCATACAAATGTATGTAATATGTATACGTCTGTGTGGAAATCGTTCGTGTTGGATCCGCATACGAATAGAATGTATATTAGATTTGGTTATTCCCTAAGCTGTGCACGGAACACCAAATGTTACATTTGTGTGTTCGGAAAGTCACAAGATCCTCAACAGAACACCAACAGAATACAAAGAATCATTCAATAAACATTGTCGGCAACCTTGTTAGAATCTACCATATCGAAATAACAAGCAAAACAAAAAAAATTGTCAAGACGACAAACTTTAAAAAAAAAACACCACCATCACAATCTAATTTTGGTTTTAACGACTTTCAACACACATCACTATATTTTTACAACTTTCATCATGAACATTCTAACTGAAGCATGGTGTAAACTATTAAAATTCAATAACCGTAACACTTTACGAAAATCCGTAGGCTATTAGATATGAAACGAGTTATCAATAAAGCTCCCTCCAACGCTCTCTCAAAACCAAATAAAACACCAATCAATATAATACTGTTCGCATATTCTACTAACACGTTCATAATGAACTATAAACCAACCCCTCTAACATAAATAAAGTAAAAATATAAAACGCAACCAACACCACCACCACCAGTTATATTACTGTTCCATATTGATATTATACGAAATCGTCGTGAAATTTGAATAGCCTTATTCACTTTAACAACATGACATAAGAGATAGATAATAGAAGGGAAAAAAAGTGCTGCGAGTGATGAGATCTTACTGAAAGGGAAATGCGAAAAGGGAACATGAAGGACAACAGCTGGAGGGTAGTAGTTAGCAATTGTAGGGTAACGAAGGGTAGGGAACACTCATGCCTTGGGGTTGTTAATGTTGTAATCGAGATCCAAGGGTGTGATTGCACGTGTCAACCGACGCTTAGAGAACTGGCAATAGAGAGGGAGGAAGAACATTACGATCTGTCACTTGTCCAAACCTCCGAGGACTAATTTAGTCTTGAATTTAGGATACTTGTTGTGGATGTTTACATAGTTCACCAGCTATAACTGAGATAAAAAATAAATTCAACAAATTATTCGGCTTGTTTTTTTGTTTGAAATACACCCTTGAACGTGTCAAACATCCACCTCAATCGCAATATTACATAGTCTGCTTCAAGTCAACAAGTGTTCTGAAGGCGGTGAAGTGTTACGGTCAGCAATTCGATAATAGCGAAAGACCTGATTTTCAATTCAAAACGTAAGTGCTTTCCTCTCTAACTATTGTACAGTTTTTCAAACGTACGATTCCAGTACGAAACTCATAAAATTGCTTTTTACACAAATGAAATCGTTCTGCTTCTTTTATTTTAAAACGAACAAACATCTAAAAGTATAGTAAAAACAATTTAAAAACTAGATTGATATAAAACATAGACTGACTAAGATAAGTGAGAGAAAAGTTCAGGAAAAGTGTTTCAAGTCAATCGACAACATCACTGATCATGCATGTCTCCTGGGTACAAACTAGGGAGGGACGCTTCAATAAGGGGTGACAAATCACTGTCGGGATTACAAGCAAACGCGCTTCGAGATTAAGCTTCCAGTCATTCAAGAAGATTACGTTAGGGGGAGCTGAACATCCAATAAAGATTACCACATTTTTCAAAATTCGCAACTTTTCTCAATGTTCACAAAAATTTCACATCGTATCGATACACATCCAATAAAATCATTTTTGAATTACCGTTTAGAATCGTTAGTTACACAATAAAAATGGAGAAAAATAGTGATGAAAGGGTTAAAAAGAATATAAAAAAAAATTACAATCTAATAAAATTACGTATTCAATTGGTACTCACGTGACGTTCTTCTGCGGAGTTGATACCTGCACAGCATCCATGGCAACAACATCCAATGGCAAACATTGGCCAATCGGCAGCAACATGGAACAATCGAGACGAAAACAATTGAGATAAAATGTATAGAACGTGTTGGTGTTTTTTGTAAGGTAAAGCGGTGCTGATGGTGGTGCATCTGTGATGCTTGTCGGAGATCTATGCTTTTGTGATTTGTACAAAATGTACGTGACATGGAAAATTCACAAGGGATTCTTTTTATTTGCAATGCGGATGCAGCGAAAATAGAGGCGGCAAACTTTACAAATTAAAATGCATTAAGTCCTGGACCATGAATAATAAATAAAGTTAAGTGCTTAATGTATATCCTCGTTCTCTATTAGTGCATACTCGGCAATGTTGTTGCTACCGCCTTTGATGGGTAATCATCTGTTTACAGTATTCAACAGAATAACACAATGTTATTTTAGTTAAATATCATTAATAGTAACTCTAACTATCATTACTATTATTATTGGTAGATAGTACTAGAACATCGGAACTTGTTGTTTCTTTTAGCTAAAAGTCGCGTTTAATTAAATGATTATACTGCATTCGCATTGCAAGGATAATAATGTCTAAATATGGCATCAGGCTGGTGCAGTTTGACAAGCTTTTAACATTAGTACTAAATAAAACAGCAACAAAGATTATGTAAACATCTTGTTACAAACGTTGCACCTGCTATAATAAAGATGAAGATTACTACAAAGCTCTCAAGTCACAATCCAAATTAATTAGTAGTTTTGCAGTTACAAAGCAGCTCATAACTCAATTTTCAACTATAACATCAGTCGATTCTATGAGCGAATAAGCGTCTTCTTTTGTGCAAGATAAGAGAAGCGAAATAAGATACTATCTAGTAGGTACGTCTGCACCCTCTCGAGTCGTATGATTATTCTAAGAAAGAGCGGTGTGCATTCAGGTGGAATCAGGCGTTTCTCTCAACAATTTCTGGTTGGTATGACAACACAGTGGAGAGATATCTCTTCTCGCTTACTTACAACTACTATCACTACCGACATCGTTTATGGTACGTTCACGACTACTCTAATTCAACACATTTACTACTCGACAAACTTAACAGATTGTTAATTTAAATTTCCTGAGTTGTAATCCGATTTTCAACACCATCTCTAAAGCTTTATAAAATCGTTATTATGACCACAATAATGAGTTCATCTAAATGGAATATATAATTGTTTCGTTTTCTTTATAATAGATCATTCTTATAAAATCCCTTATTTTATTCAGTAGAGGCAGAGAAGCGAGAACGTTAATTTTTCTGATAACGAGCTAGTGATGAAAAAAAAAGCGAAATCTCGACTGCTCACCGATAGTGAATAGGCCTATACATTTCGTTTGTTCATAGCTTAGAAAGTCTTTGCGCTGCTATTGAAGCCATAGAGTGTGAATGGGACTCACGAAGATCTAGAGAATCATGCTTTACGAGATAGTATTTCCTCCCTTTCAACATAAAAATGGATCAACGTTTCTTCCATTTTACTCAACACTTCAATCAGACTATTTCACAATTGACTTCAACATAGAGAAGGGTTGAACAACTGCACTGGAAATGTCAGTAATAGACGATTTTATCCAACTATCATACGTATATATACTACACAGTAAATCTAAGAAGAAATGACGACAAAGTCAATGCGTCTTTAGAAATCGTGATTTTCAAAGCAAATAAATTACTTTCTCGATGCGAAACCCGTATGCTCGATGAGTTATCACGTTCTTTGATCTAGCTAGAGGAAAGAAGAAATACTCATTGAAATGCAAATTTGTAAAGTTTTCCCCAGTTTACTTGAGAACCCGTCTATTACATTTCAAAGATGCAAAAAAGAAGAGGGTAAATTCGTCAACTACTTTCGGTTATAAAAGAAAAAAAGTCAATTTGAAAATAACGCACCGAGAATCGTTTAACAATAGCTAATGAAGAACCTAAACAACGAGATAAAAGAGCCACATTATAACAAAAAAAAAATTACGATTATAGTAGAATTTGTGAAAATTGTATGAAGAAAATCCCACAAAACAATGTAGGCAGGTCGTCTTGCAAAGTAATAAAACATCAATAATATTTACCGCCACTCAACAGCACAACAAAATCCGGAATCCAATTTCATTTTCCACCCCCACTAAAAACTTCGCCGTCAACCCTTATCCTATAATATATTCCGTCTGATTTGGGGTTGTCGGTATAACACCACCCGTTCTCGTAACCCGAGATGGAAATTCTAAAAATAATGCAGCATGCTTTCCTTCTCATCCGCTTTCTCTCGTTTCACATTTGAAAATCTGCAGCGCTAAAACCAAGACGAAAAGAAGAGAAGAAGAAAAAAACGAAAAGAAAATAGGATGGTGAATACAAGTCGAACCAAGCGGAATTTATAGACACATTAGGTAACTTCAGTGTCTGATTTGGGAGAACATAAATCCACTGCAGAAAATTAAACTTTTTCACTTCTTGACAATCTCTAAAGACTCATTCATAAATCATATCAAAACGAAATATCGGTGGTATTTCACACAAAACTCGAGTTCGTTTCCGCTTGTTGCCAAATAGGAGATTTTTATTTATTATTGATTTTTAAATACATCCTGTTTATACTGTTTTCAAATCGGTATTTCCGCTCCAAAATCAGATAAAACATGTTTTATAAAGTATAAATGGATGAATACGGAAAACTGAAGGTTGATCGTGGTGATGGTGATGATACTTTAGAAGGATGTACGGAATCCTGAGAATTTATTAAAGCAAACTGCTTGGCTGAAAGCCACCGGCAATATTTATCCAAAGGGTGGTACTTAAATAAGGAAATATGGCGATAATAACGATCATTACCGTAGACAAATATTTATAGCACAAACATGACTGACTGCGGAAGCTAAATTAACTTCTTAATCCGACTATTAATGCTTATCCACCTTTTTTTTTAATTCGTCTTTCTTCGTTTCTGTCGACTTCTTGAAACATGAAACAGAAGCAGTATCGATCCAACTATAGGACAAGAGACGCTTTGAATGAATGGTAAAGAAGAGAAATAAACGACTAGCATATTTGCTGACTCGCACCACCAAGTAGCCTTGTCGAGATTGAAATTAAAATCTCAAGAGCAGTGGAACATCAAGTGGAAAAGTGAAATGGGGGCTGAGAGTGTATTTTGTAAGGGTATTTTCTATGGAACATTTCCAAAGCGATGTGGTGATAAGTCGTAGTCATTCCCTCATATCTAATTACGTCACTGTTGGAGTCAGACTTGTAAAATAATGGAAAACGACACCCCATTGCGATATAAAACATTTTTATTGTCCTTTCCATTCGTTTATTCTTTAATAAGATCGCGTGGGGTTTATTACATTTTAATAATAACGTAATTAAACGAGAACTGTTTAAGGAAGCAATAAAGTAACATATGATATGATTTTTATAACACACCATTATTTTATTAATGACAAAAATAAATTACTTGGAGATTTATTAAGAATATAAAACCATCGTCAACTGATACAAAACGATTTCACAATATCAATAAATCAAATGATTCGTGTAGACTATTTAAATTGAAGATGAACGAAAAATAAACTCTAAATAATAATAATTCAGAATATTGAAATTGATCTTTAAATATTAAATGTCAAATCTGCGGCTTTTGTCGTGTACAGACAACTAGATACCATAGATAAAAAGAACATGTACAAAGGATCATATTGAGACTTTTCACATAGTCACTTCAAAGAGCAACTCTCTTTGAGTAGACCATTAAAATGCAGTGCGAAAATGCACAGAATAGAAATGAGTGTTTGGCACTTGAAAGACGGATTCTAATTAAAAATTCCAATTTTTCCAAGCTATCTAAAAACGAGCTGCTCTAATCAAAAAGTTGTTGGCTCTTTAAACAGATGTTAAAATATAGAAAATCTCAATTCTTATGTTGTTTTTTTTAAATGTTTTTACTCTCTTTGAAACAATATTGAAAACTACCAGTTTGTCATTCTATGTATGACCGTCGTAATATCATCCGGAAAATGATAGTCGAACAGTGGCAATTCTCAAAGTCTATTGAGCTATGTAACGCGATTTGTGTCGCATGATAAATCATATTTACAATGAGAAGATCAATAGACTTGGCCGACATAAAGCTGAATCTCGTGTTGAAAGAACGAAATACATTTCAATATATCTTTTCTATTCGGCAAACGCACGCCCTGTCTTGTTTTATTACTTAAACTGTGGTTCACAGACCATAAAACTTAGATGAATTTGTAGGAAAACTGTTATTTCCTTTCTCATAAAATTCTCAACTGACTATATTACAAATTTTTGCTGCTTTGTAACTTAATATTTATATGATGAATAACATATTGCTTGTTTGTTTTTTTTTGTTAAATTTATTTATTGTCACTCACCGCTATTTGATTTAACATCATCTTGACGATGCAAATCAGGTTTAGATGCTAACATCGATAACGGATGTTGGCCGGGAGCTGCCAACGCACCTGACAATCCCAAAAGACTGGCTGCTGTACTTGGTGGTCCTCCTGCTAAACCTGGATGTGGCATCATCGGTATCGGTGGAGCAGCATGAGCTGGAAGTTGTTGAGCATGCATTTGTTGAAGTAATCTCGGCAAATCGGGTCTTTGTTGCTGAAACAGAAAAAAAGAAAACCACAATTGTTGGAAAAGTTTGCATTGAAAATTATGATTTAATATATATATATATATATATATATATATATATATATATATATATATATATATAAGTGCTAGATATAAAGAAGCTTAGATTAATAAAAACCGAACATAATGCAAGGGATAAACATTTCATTTCGTTCCCGTAGTATGTCAAAGGATCTGCAAAGTCGGCACATACGCGGATGTGACATTTAGAAGGGATCAAAAATCGGCTTATCTGCTCACTCGAGTTTGCGGGTGACTGCGCCTGAAATCTGGCGGATAAAGCGGTTAGAGTCACGTAAAGACGGTGAAACATACTAGCGGTGAAAAAAACTAGAAATCCATGAGGATGATGGTGGCCATGATGTCCTAGGATAATTCGATCTGATATATAACCGAAGAGAAAACAGAGAGAAAATCAGAGAGATGGGTAGAGAAAAAATTAAAGCAAAAAAAAGAAAAGCTCCCCAACTTAATTGGATTCACGAACAAAATATTCCCAAAGGTCAACTGTCATATCCTATCACACATCCAAGTCACTTCTTCCCGTAAACGAACAGGATATTAAGTACGTAAATCGAGGAATGTATTTATATTTAGCACGTGTTACGTATTTATGTTGTGTGTCGCGACGGCTAATGAATATTTGATTGCAAAATAGGGAAAGCCGTAAACCGTTACAACCCTATTTATTTCATGGACATAGTAGAAGCAGAAAAAAACTGTTAAAGTCTGTGAAGCGTTAATCGATAATAGCTCAAACATGAAACAACAATCCCATTAATGCAGTCGGCTCACAGGGCTTGGAATCGACCGCTCCCCATGCAGCCCGGAGGACTTTTAATTTAAAAAGTTCACTCTTGCCGGTAGCGAGTCGCGTCACTCACATTGAATGCTAATTGGATTATGATGGTCCCGCTGGTTGGTGCTTTTTATAACGGCATCATCTGGCAGCTTCCTTTGTACTACAAACAAACCAGTCCGACAGTTCGAACGGATTAAAAATTGAGTGGCACTTTTTGTTCTCATCGCGTCTCTATTTAAAATGTAATTTGTTGTTTTATTGTGCACTCTTTGTCGATTAGACTCTTCAACTAATTATCGATTTTGATTGGAATTGCATTTCTCCCGGATTTTATTCTCTATTACAAATTGAAATAATGAAAATTTCAAAAAATCTAAATTACACCACAAGCCAACTAAAACGCATCAAATACAAAGGAAACACAATATAAGAGAGTCATTAGTGCGCTTTTGAAAAGAATATTTCATCTACAATTAATTAAAAATATCTTCCCCAAGCACAACTGTCTGAAATAATGGTTAAAATCAAAGTAAGTAATTTGTGATTAATACGATCCTTCAGATTTATATTTAATTGGCGGTATTATTCGACTCCCCGTCGTATCCATTAATTATTTAGCAGTAATTAGAAAGGCATCTTGTGGAAGGGGAGACGCCTCTTAATACTGTAATCCGTCTCGTCGACGCGACTACTCCGGTGATGTGAAGGGTGAAGTGTTCGCCAACTGCAAATGTAGTGTAAACACAACTCTAACTTTAAATTGAGCAGAATGGATCCGGGACACGTGACAAGAAGTTATATTTTTATCGTTGAGGGGTTGAGATGGATAAAATAGAATGGACCAACGAATTCAACTTTATATTGAATTTTATCAATCGTTTAAGTTGTTCGTTTTGGGCTGCTGAAAGAGCCATTATTTAAAATGCGCATTTTAGAAAGCCTGTGCAAATTGATTTCTTTAGCACCCTTCTTGTCGTAAATTCCTCTACAGTTCAGTATATACCGTCACCATCATTGGTTAGGGTTGATGGATTTCATTATAATTAGATTTTTGAAACGTCAATGCTTATGTTTAATTAACTGAAAAATGGCAACGTTTTTTTCCACGTTACATTCGTGCACTGTTGTTTTGATACTATAATGAAAAATAAATATTCACACAAAAGCAATAATAAATATCGAGTAAATACAATAGACTAATTGGATTCATCAACAATAATGGGATTGGTTCTAATTCAATTTAATAGTTTATATTTGTTAACACTTTAACATTATGTTGTCATATTGTACAGCTTCAAGAGATTTTCTTTATCCATAAGCAACCTCATATAACTGTGTATGTCCCACCAACCTTATGATTACCAGATTTGTTATGACACTGTAAGCTGCTTAAATTTTGAAATGGGCTGAATTTAAAGGAATTGGAGATTAACCCTTGTTTGTCATTGTCAAACAAATTACCAGCATGTTGTACTGAAAAATTCAGATCGAAAATAAAACATTTGTATACTTTCAACAAACAAACGAACGAAACAAAAAAAAAAACATCAATCGTACGTTATTAAATATTTAACATATTGAAATTGTAATTTCAAAACGTTGTAAATATTTGAACGATGCAAAATGTGTAAAATTCACCACTCTATATTTCATAAATGTATGTAGTATATATTGATGATAGAAACTGTAAGATACAAAACATAAATATTTCATGCACGTTTACTGTTGTGTAGTGCACAGCTTATGATAAAACGGAAAAACAGAAAATGTAGTCTTCTGTCAGTAGTGAAATGTTAACATTGGCACCAAACACATTGTGGTAAAGTATAAGTGAATGTTGGGCATCTTTTAGAACTCAAATGTTTCTATACAATTCATCCTTTGTAAGCTGTGATTCTGTATTCAGTTCGCACATTCCAAATTGTTTTAACTCACTCCAGTAGCGGAAATTGGACAAGCATTGTGAAATATTTATAGACTAAACTGTAATAAAACTGTAATATTCCCGTTAACAGAAAAATCAACCAAAACAACAACAACAACAAATGTTGAATATATGTGAATATTCCATAATGTAGGTATGTATCTAGGATAATGTTTTGTCATCACAAACGTTGATAACGTTGTTCACAACGTATCCATATATACTTTCAAGTTTTCCCCATCAAATTCCTAAAAGCATCTGGGGCTTACATGTCTGCAATATATTCCGATCGATTGCAGCGCAAAATAAGATTTTCCTCGACCCTCATGTGTCTAGATGGGGGAGGATGAAATTTCCCGATTCCACTTAATTTTCCTGTCGGGAATTGCTGAAGCCTTCACCCGATAAAGTCTAAAGGTGATTGGAATGTTGATTAGGTGGAGAAGAGAAGAAGAAGAATGCCTTGAGAATTCACCCTTCACGTTAAGGGTGGAAAAAGTATATTAATATTTTATAGCTTTCATAAGTTTATCGTAAAAGTCATATATATATATATATATAATAAAGTTGAAGTATAGTAGAAGTGCCTTGAAGAGATCATAAACTTGGTACATTGCTGTTCTACAACAACATTTTTATTGAGTTTTTATCAGGATTTTAGACTTGTACAAAGACTTTACCTGTAAGTGCTCCATGACATTGTTATACAATACTTGTTTATTCATTTTTAAAACAGATCAACTAGACATTCTAATTAATTATTTTCATACCCCATCCAAATGGAACACTCGTATTGTCAAATACATATAAAACATGAATGTGTAATTTGTTTGAATATTAATAATTTTCAAGTATCTAATTCTTGGAAATGAAAGAGCCAAGCAAATTATACATTTGTCATTTTATCTTTAAAACATAAATTTTCCAAATGAATTGTTAAAAGCATTCATAGTCAATAAAAACAAAATTTCTCCAATATTAACATTTACACAAGTAATTGAATAATAATCTCTTTAGATGCTGTAGAACAAGCGAACAAACTTGTTCGATTTTATGTTTAAGTGTCTGACTACTTTGTCGAAACAAAAATAAAAAACAGGAACAAAACGATAATGTATTACCGGTTAAAACGTAGGTTGTTGGCCTAACAACATAGCAATAATCAATCAATGAGAATGAAATGGAAAGACCAATTAGAACTGTAAAATTTATCGATGCCAATTATAAAAACCAAAGACTGATTGATCGTAAACGAGAAGACGGTAGTTACTTTGTGTTGTGTCGTAAAACAAAGCGATCGACAGCAATTCCGATCTTTTTTCAACGAAGTGCACACCAATGTAAAGTAGTAAAATTAGTGAAAAAAAACTGTGGAGGATTTTGCAAAGTTGATGGAGAAAGACAGAGTTTATGTGAAATGAGAGGAGAAAGGGGCTAAAAGTAAGGAGGAGAACATTTTAGAGAAAAAGACAGATGTAGAGCTTTTCCTCCTTCGCCTTTTTATAAATCCACGATACGCGGCGGCATTGCATGAATAACAAAAGATTCGTTCTGTTTTCTAAGAGCCGACAATCCGCTTTCACAGTTTTCTACAAATTTTAAATGTAAGAACGAACATTCAAAGTAAATTTCGCTCACGGGATACTTTTAATACTAATCTACAGACTCATTACCATTTCAATTGCTGATTCTATATGAATATTCTTCTTTTCTTTTTGCCACGAATAATCTTGATTGTAACTTCTGAATTACTTACTTAATTACATTAAAAATCGTAAAACGAGTTGTTTTAACTTAGAGTAATAACAGATTTGAAATTAAAAAGAAAACCTTCAGTTTCTATTTTCGTTGGTAATGTTAAACGACATTTACTCCAGATGGTACAAAATACTCTGGAGAGATAAAGGAAATCCTATGGTTGGTGGATAAAACGTCCACATAGAGAGTTAGATTAAGCCACGTGCGCTCAAGTTCCACCACGCTCTCCAAAATCTCCCTAGAGAAACAAAGACGAGCTTAAAGGACCATGTTCATTCCCTGTCTGAGGATTCCTGCTTCCGTTCCTTCATACACATTCACTCACACACACCCATAGAGAAACACACATCCCTGAACACTGCCACTATACAACCATTACTATTCTTGCCACAATGTTTGCCACCACCTTAATGGACAGAGACTGATTGTTTTGCACTCTGAAAATGAATGTCTTTCGCTTTCTTCCCTTATTCTTTTCCTGAAAGTTTATGTGTTGGTGGTGATGTAACAAAAACGATTTTTTTTATGGCATGAAAGACACAGTAGCCACATTCATTATAAGACTTTCTATCCACGAACGATTGTTGTTTTTTTCCTCCTCCAGTAAATTAATGATAATAAGAAAAAGTTTACTGTTATTTATTATTTTCAAACGAATTTGTCCAATAATTTTTATTTCAATCTGACTATATTGGGATAAACAGGCATGTAATGTTTCCAAAGTTATTCCCAATATTCCATCGAAACATCAAAATTTCCAATTACAATAGAGTGATGGCGATTGATTTACAATTTGATTGTTTATTTCCACGTTTATTGATATACACAATAAATGAATGATTGAATGAATCATATAAAAAGGCGTCAATAAAAACAAGCTTTTTTAAATATCTTTTCTGGAATAACAAATAAAAATATAATCTAGATCAAATAAAAAATAAATCGTTTTCATTTTTTTTTAAATAGCCGTTACTATTTTATGTTGATTATTCTAAGACGAGATAGAGCAACTTCATCAAAGCAGTTCAACTAAATTAGAACTATGATAAAACTTTGAGATCATTAAGCAAATATTCGACATTAATGAGCGATGTGCTAAACATTCATTTTACCGCCTACATGCAATCTAAACAATGTTTACTAACTCCTCTAAAATTGAAGAAGTTGAATGTAACAAATTAAGACAATAGGCGGTTTTGCTTTGTTACATGTAGTTATAGTTAAAATACATTTGAAAGACATAAACAACATTTTTAACAATGTTTTAAACAGAACAACAATAATTTTGCTGCATCATCAATAAAACAAAAGATGTTGCAAATTTATCTATAATATCCCGTTATTGTTGCTGTTGGTCTGATATTGTTGAAATTTCGCGAGAGTGAAGCAAATTTTACTGTGGAAATGGTTTTGATTTATGTTGAAGCAAATGTACAAGCAGTAAACGGAAAGTGCAAACAAACAGAGGTTTGCTTAAAACGTATTTAGTATTTGTTATTCGTTTTTATTGTACGTTTGTTCATCCTATAAACACTAGAAATTTCTTGAACAAACAATGTTCATCTTTATTCGCTACACAGCTATCACCATTGATGAATTTGTTTAGTTAATTAGTAAAATCTTCAGTTATTTCCTACGAATTAACTTACCCCAATAATGGCATTTAGTTCAGTCATGGTAACTTGTTTGGCCCTTTCGACAGCTGTAGCAACTTGTTGTTGATGTTCTTGGGACAAAAATGGTAATATTTGTGCAATGATGGCATTCAGTCTCTTCGCAATTTCAGTCTGAAACAAACAAATATCGGATTAATTTAATAAAAACTGAACGAAAAATATTGTTCTTCTTTTGTCATTGTTAACATTGCTAGATTTCCATCATTTTGAGAAAAATGGCAATTAGGGAAAGCGGGTGTTTTATGTAGTAATATAATGTGAAGCTTCCATGCTTGAAACATAAATACGGCCCCAGCTATTGCAACTTTTTGTTCCCAGATATTTTAATTTTTTTTTGTTTCCATTCTTTCTCGTCTGCCGACGAGTCCTAAACTCTGAGCTTTCGCTGACGAGTGTTTGTTCAGTTTTGTACAAACATTGTGTTCACTGTTTGTTTTTCCAGTTCAGTACAAGTCTGATTCTGCGTTTACAATATGCTACTACTGCTATTGCTACTACATTTAGATTACTATTACTTCTATTTACTGGTTTTCTGCTATAATTGACAATTAATTAATCTTGCCAACGTTTTATAAAATATTTTACAACAAATATTTATAAAATCATACTCTAATTTAACCAAACAGTTTATAATAATTGCTCAATTATTTTAAAGAGTTAACGAGGCACAGAAGAACAGTAGAGGCGCTATTCAAAAACTCAACTTGTTTCCTACTCCATTATTATGATGAAGAGAGAGCGAGAGAGTAGAGGGGAGTTCTTTAATTGTTTTTCCACTTAAAACGTCCTTTCCAGGAAAATTAAAGTTGCCGACTAAATGGAAAATGTGAATAGAAGAATCGCTTGATTAACATAAACCCTACTTATAATTAAATTATTTCATTAACGAAATTGGTGGGGAAAAGAAACGATTGTTCCTTGGAATTATTGAATTCCGATGGTTCACCAATTTTTGAAATCAAAGATAAATCGACTATACATATTGTATTAAGTTGACTTAAGCTTGATATAAACAATGTATGGCAAATATTTGAGTATTTCATAAATGATGAGCAGTTAAAATTTATGACTTTGACACACAAAGTGTATAGTCACTTCATAATTAAACTATCCGATATTTACTTTGTTGATTAAGATAAATTAATTTCATACTAGCAGAACATGTATGGGAGTACAACATACATTTTAGACAGTTTATTCACTACCAAATAAGCAATCTTTGAATCAGCTTGTACTTATTTGTTGTCCATGATCTGTCATTGGCAACCATTACAAATGCATTATGTCGTATTGGAGAACTACATATGTTAATGTTAATATGACCACAAGCCGCATTTAAGCGGTAAACCACGATATGACGTCAGTGTTGTGGAGGTTCGCCACCGTAACCGCATACCTATCCTGGACCCACAACCATCGGTGCAACTATATAGAATACATGATGCGTTTCGGAAACGAACTATTCCCCCATTAATTACAGCTGTTGCAATAACAGACACAATTGTAGTGAAAGATATATATATATATATATATATATATATATATATATATATATATCATTAAATTTTCAATCGAGTTTGTTTGAAATTCGAGTGGAGTGGAAACAGTTGACGAAGAAAGGAAACATCTTAGGTAAGACAAGAAATCTTGATATGTTTGTCAGGTTTTATCGGATCAAGTGGGTTGTTTGAGGGAATAAGAAACGACAAAAAGTCTACCGATAGGGAATTCAATAAGAAATCAACTTGTGCATTGTGGATGGAAGAGAAAGTCGAAAATGTTGAATTTATTTTAAAGAAAAATTAATTCCAATCAACTTTCACCAAATGTATGTTTTATTTATAAATGCGTTATCCAATATTTCATCAATATAAGTAATCTTAGACATGTTTGAAACACTTAGACAAACACGGGTCGACAACGGTAAACTGAGGGAAACATTTGGAAAACTGCGTCGCAAGTTTAGTTGTTTGTAGATAAACGAGCCACATTTTCATCACAGATAATACTGATGGTAAACATAGGCCCGTTAGTTTTGTTAGTTCAGCAACTCAAATAATTTACCCAATAGAACTGCAGCCGGTAGTTTGTTTAGGGTTGAACGTTATATAGCTGAAGAGAACACGAGACAAGGGGCGACGCGACAGAATGTGTACAGACCACAATGTGTCAATATTTGGTCATATAGAACGACGGTTGTTATTAGCACACAAGCAACGTGACTTGGACTTATATCTAACAAATTCCTATTTTTATCTTTTCATTTTATTTGTATTTTTTTTGTATCAGCTCGATCAAATTCTGTTGTAAAATAAAATTACATGGTTGTAGAATTTTTTTACATGCCCAAGATTACAATCTATAGTAACATATTTGTTGAATAGGAAGATAAAACGCAACGGTTTGAATCGATTCAATGCATTTGATGTAAAAAATAAAAGAAGAAAACCCTTCACTGAATAACTCCGTTGGGATATTGTGTCAGCTTTTTGTAATACAAGACTCATGTTTCTACACGAAATATCTCTAGAGAATTGTCATACGTATAGATATATACGGAGCAATCTCCATAAGAGATTTTCAAATATGCACAAGATTGTCGTAAAATGATACTCTACATATCCAGTCAGTGATGCAATTACATAAAGTAATTCGCAAAGATCAGTGGTATCCACCGCAACCGGAAATTTTCTCAACTTATTAATATTGAAAGAGAAGTCTCTCTCGAACGAACAAAAAAAAAGTATATGGGGGAAGAATCAAATAAAACTATATTCGGAATGATATTGGATACAACAAATACATACTCAAACTAGAAGCAATGAAGAGAGCTATCATCATTCAGCGCCTTTTCAAATAAACGTTAAATAAACAAGATCTAATTCCGCACCGGAAGCGATTGCTATGTGCGGTTTCCTTGGTTACTGTTATTGCTAGTGCTAATATTGGACCTAATCCAGACGAGACCGCGGATTACTCACCAACACGTTATTCAACTTTGAATTCTATAGAGAAAATTAACAAGTTCTAGTCTGATTTCCAATTACACATTTAACGCTTATGTTAATCAATAAACGGATTAGATTCAATTATTACGAAAAAATAATAAATTTGATAAGTATGTCACCAGTTAGATAGAAGAAATCAAATAATGAGTTTGTACATGGGGTTGTGTAGCAAATAAACTGAAAGTTCGGATGATAGCGAGGGGTAGAAAAATCAAATAATCTGCTTGGCAAGCGGTCGGTAAGACTCGCTACTATTACCAAAGCTGCATGATAATTAGGCAGGCAATTACAGACTGGCTGGCGGTGTGAGTTTAAGCAAGAGTAATTAAAATCTCGATTAGAATATAGTCTTGTAGACGATAACGTCAGACTTTCTACTAAACAGACTCAAAGGGACATTTTACATACGAAAAATAGTCGATAATAGATGTGCTATCACGTAATTTCATTTGCCATTTAACAAAACCCCTCCAGAAAATTTACTTCAAGTAAAGTTGAACAACACAGTGATGTGTTTATAAAAGCTTAATTATAACAGTACAGTGTTGCCACCCGTTAACAAGCGGTTCAATTATCTAAGCTTTTAGTGCGTCAACAGCGTCGAGACGACTGTTTGCTCAACGTACCACTTTACAACCGCACCAAGAACTTTACTCGAAGACATTGCCAATATAAACAACATATAAAGTACAAGTTTAGATGGCGCCGTTCCGTTTCGTAAATCACATTTTTATTCTACTTAACCAGTAATACTGTGGTAGTGTGTCCTTATTAAGATTCGTAAATATTTATATAACAAAAAGTTCACTCGAATTTAATTAGAAATAAAAGTGTAAATAGTGAGGCTCAAGAGGATGGTCAGAAGAACGTTCCGACAAATTTCAAAGTATCAGAAGTGTGTACAACTGTGTAATAACGGAGATTAAGTTGTAAGTTGAAGAGAGAGTATCGTGGAAATTAAAAATAATATTTCTTCCAAGAACTGATTAATATAGACTTAGGGTGAGACGTCAAAGAGGTTTAGTTGTAAGTGTGGTTGTAATAATTGACGAAGGCGGATGCAACATTGTTGGACGTCGAATTGTGGCGTCGAGGCGGCCGCGCATGTATAATTCAGCCGATCATTGTAGAGCAGATTAACTCGGCCGCATCCCAGAACTTTATCTAATTACATCCATATATCTCCCGTGCGGTTTTGTCTTTGGCCGACACCGTACTCTGCGGTAATTCTATTCTGTTATGTTACAGTGTTTTACGCTATTGTTTTAGAATGTATAACCTGTATATCTAAAGACTGCTCAACTCACTACTAACTATCTCATTCGTGAATTCTCTTTTAACAATCTGGGAAATCTTCTACCGTGGATGATTCAAAATTCAACTTACAATACATCGTATTTTTGTGTCAGTAATGTTTGATAATGAATTCAAAATAGATTTGATTAACAACAAAACATCAAAACATGGATTAGACAAACCGATCATCAACATTTATTTCGATATTAACAAATTTAACAACCTTTCAGTGGATGTTTGCACAAAGCAAACAACCTACAAAACAAGCATTTACAAATACACAATACATAGATTAAAGTTGCGTGATTTACATGCAAGTATATGCAAATTCGGATGTTTATGGAAGCCGCACGAACATTTCGTGGTTGGGACTTGTGTCCAAATTGCGTGAGGTCCTGATACAAACACACACACACACACACCTACAGTTATTTTCGTTTGCATATAAAATACCAACATGAGACTAACACAAACATGCACAGAAGTTGAATAGAGACCAGCAATAGGGTAATAGTAATCGTTACATTCGCTCTTTCCGGTAAATGATTAGGACCCGGTACCCGGAAAAGTGCGAATAAGCACAGCAATAAATCAACACCATTGTAGTGTCCGGGAAACGTGTCACACGTTAGTTGCGCCCCTACAATATGCGATAAACGACAACATACAATCTCGTAAAGCTCCTTTACTTTACGAACCGTGAAAAAAATGCGGGATGGAAAAAAGTGACACGAAACAAATCCGTTTAATACAAATAACATTCAGGAGAATAACAATGGGTAAAAGCTTTATGTATTTTTTCATGTTGCAAAAAATTGTAAATCAATTTACTTCCAGGGTCTACTTATAATTCATAAAAAAAAGGGAACTTCAAATGAATTGGGTTTTTCTTTTTTGAAAGCATGGATAATTTAATTATTCATTTGTGGACTGTAATCCGCAATTTCAGTAGTGTTGTATTGATTAAACTGGACTGACTTAATGTGTAATAGTTACCAATTTAGCAAAATTAAGACAAAATTGTCTTGCAATTGCGCTGTTTATCCACCTACACACAACGGTTTTGTTGTCAGTAGTGGATAACGACTAATTTATGTAAATTGCTTGTAGAATCAAATGGAATCGACTATTACACTTTAGTTTCATCAAGTTGCCGCGTTACATTAACCTGAACTTAACGGAATTTTTGTCAGATCTGACAAGCCAATATTTACCACCACTTTCAGCATGAAATGATTTAAGCCATTTACCGCGTATCAAAATAACCGTCCCTTTTAACAAAACACACCTAAAACATAATAAATGTGTTGAATTTTGAGATTGAACAAATGGAAATTTTTGGAGACGATCTTTCTACTGGTAAACCTTTGGGGGATCCCTGAAGGTAATCTCGCCTTTTGCTAACACGACATTTCCTTGCCTCAATTTTATTGGTGGAATCGATTTCTTTGAGTCGATAAAACTCCTGTTACAACAACGTTTTATTAATGGTGGAACATCCTATTGGAATTATTTGCAATATTCTTTCATAACCAACATTCACAACTAATGGCCAATATAACTAACGCTAATCAAATATGATGGAAAAAGGATTTTAAGTGGCATACTGTTCCGGCGTTCAATGTATTCATGTATGTGTGTGAATTAATGTAACGTTAATAGAACGGAACGTTCAGCACACGATCCTGTCCTGTTACAAAAGTACCCTCTCTATTAGCTGTGTAATGCGTTCGTCCGTTACACGCCACTGGTCACCCTTCAATATATTGAAAAGGGTGGTTGAAACGAAATAGAAGAGAAAGCCATTGTGTAACACCAAGTCCGCAGGATCAGGAAAAGTGGTCAGTGATGTGATCACGAATCGTGCAAATCGATGTTTCACCCTCTAGATCTAATACCTAGCCAATTCATTGATGATATGATACTTGAAGAAATAAATAATAATAAACGACCCGAATTTTAATAATCGATAAACATAGACAAAGTTAATTTTCGTGTGATGATTTGTTTGTTAATTTATTTATTTAATTATTTTTTTTAATTTTCGTATAAAATATCATGTATACGTGTGATTATTCTTGTTCGTATCTATAAATAATAATCCGCCAGTCTGGCCATGTTATTATTTTATTAGGGTTGTTATTGTTTCCTGTCGGCAACAAATGCATTATTAATCTAGGATGGTTGAAGTTGGGGAGACGACCATAATGATAGGTCACGTTTTGATGCTTGATAAACCTCCCCTTAATAGGGGTGTGCGACTTACACTCTGACTAAATATCAAGCCCAATGTGTATACGTCTCACTCTTTCTCATTCTCTCTCTCTGTCTCTCTTTCTATCCCTAAATCCCCCTTTGCCTATCAAGCGACCCTCGCTATTTACATACGCGGTGTACATTTGAGTGTACGATGTGGTTAATAAAACTGCTGTTCAAAGTTATGAACTAAATGCACCTCCAAATTGCACGTATTTCCAACCAGACGTGTACAATGTTTATTGAGCCATTTTACAAGTGATATTTGCTTTTTACTGTATCCCATTCCATAGGGAGAAAAAAACATAAGGCAAAAAAAAACACTGGTTGGGGACATTGACAGATGAGACCAATGTTCAATCGTTTATTGGCGTGAATTTGCATTTTTACAGTCCAGTTTTTTATCGACGTCCATTATGATTATTGTTTTACAACAGCAGCCATAAATTTAGAGAACGATCCGTTGCAAATTCACACTGAACCAATAATAAAAGAAGCGCTTTTTCATGTAAATTTATCACCATATTTAAAATTTCCAAATTATTACATCGACACGAGAGCGGGAGAGAGAAAAAAACTGAATCGTATGAAAAATTAATCAAATTTACAGATTATTTCCGACCCCAATGATATTATTAACCCCTGTTTGGAAAATAACGGATGGGAAACACCCCATATGTCACCAAACAGAGCGTTGAATACGATACTAACGTCAAGGCCAGTGATTTGGAAGTGTGATGAGGGGATATCACCTGCTGTCACACCTGGTAAGGGCTGTATACATCAGATAACCGGATACTTGTAATATATTCAGAGGGATGATCTTTCCAGCTGACGAAACAACTTTGTATAACCATCCCTCATCTTAGCAACCCTCAGAAGTATTTAATGGAACTATTGTGTTCACGTATCGCTTAATCTGTACATTGTATAATTGAAAACGAGGGGGACTTTAACTATGCCCTCTTTACCTATGTTCCCTATACAATCGGCCACCACACAAATTTAATTACTCCCGGTTATCATCATCATCATCATTTCTCCCCAAGCCAAACAAAAACACATAAATATACCGCATGTTCCAGTGCAGTTATACATTTTTTTTTTCAAAAAGTGTAGCAACTTTTGTCGGAATTGGGCCGATTTTTGTAACAGCATTTTTCTACACCCTATCAACATACATATATGCATGTATGTATATGGGGCTGAAATACATACATCGTTCAATATCTCAATCTCGGAGGAATATACTTTTTCCATTCAAGAATTCTTATCGGTGCGAATTGGATTTCGTGCCATTCGTAAAAATGAGTGCACGTGTCATTTTTCTGGAGGGTTTAACCCTCGCAACTTTATTGTCCTGGATTGAAGTGGTATTTGGAAAGCATTTTATATGTTAGGATAGACATTTTTGTCGAGAAATTGGGTAGTTTTACATCGCTAACCACACCGTAAAAAAAAAATACATCCGGTCACCAAATTTGATGACCAAGAACTTTTATACGATTATATTACCTAATAACAAACCCTAAAAAACCAGCCAAAATAAATAAAATATTTTCCAACATTTACCCATTTTCTCTATTATTTTTTTTTGCAGTATTTGTAGATGAAGAAGAAAAAATCAATAATATTCCATTCTAACTCCAATTTCAGTCGTTTTAAAATTCGCAAGACAATTGGAAGACATCCATCACAGAAGGGATGACGCTCTTATTCTATAGCTGCGGGGCGTCAGCAAATATATTCACCCCAGGTTGGCAACTGCACGATTCACGTTGGTCGTGTTTAGAATTCGTCAGTTTTAAGGGTGTAAGAGGGGTCAGAATTGGCAACCTAACCACGTTCGGAGCCCATTACGATAGGGGTTGCAACGGCTGCTTGATTATCGTATTATCAGGGTGTATTGTAGCGCACTTAATGCTGCGAAACAGACTTGTTTGTTCATGTGTGTTTTATTAAAGAGGGTGGAACGGTTTTTTTCCATCCCTTTTGTTCAAGAGAGTTTTAATCTTTTTTGGATCACAAACGACACGTACACACACAAAAAAACCTCCCTCTCTAAAATATCAATTTAATAAACCGATCAACTTATAAAACATAGAATGTTGACTATAAAAACACAAATAAAAAATGGTAACAGGTTTTTTAATTAAGAGGAACAAAAAAAATGTAAAGCTTTTTGTTGTTCAATGTACTGACTGGTTCATTAAAGCAACGGGGTTGTTTGTGTTTTACCACTCAAGACATTACATTGGCAATTAGGAAACAAGTGAATTCCCGTCGCAATGTACTTTACAAATGGCAAGCACGACTGTAAATCTTGGCAGTCTGAGTGAGTAACCGCACAGTAAACTTCCTTGTAGATACGGGAAACGACTCTAGTTCCGGTTTCCAAGTCGCTACCGGAACTTTTATACTCGAACGCGTTCATCAACTCTACTACAATTGTTTGTGAAGATTTTTTTTCCTTTGTCAGTTTTTCCACCATTAAATTAAGCCATGTTTTAATTAAAATTTTATCATTTCTTAATAAATTTGCATGAAGTTCGTAATTTAAAACACAACAAACAAACAAAAAATTGAAATTAATTTTATCGACATTCCTAAGGGAGTAACAACACAAGTTACAGTGTTAAGCCCTTAATAAACCACTCAGAAACTGATATCAAGAACCAGCATTTACTTACCCTCACACTAAAGCTGTTCCCAGTAAACATCGCATGATGCTTACATATGCAAACATAAAGTGGGGAATAGTCGACACAGAGAGACCGTACCGCTGGCAATTAACACACCCTCAATATTACCGACTCTCCCCTAGCAAACCCCTCAACACTATAAACATCACACGTGAAACAGGCGACCCTCTCTCATGTGGTGTTTTGTGTGTTTATGTGTGTGTGTGTGTATCTGTATGTAGTTATTATACACCTAGAGCTTGATTTCAAATTCAAATAATTTTATTACTCAAGGGTTTTCCATCGACATTTCCATATCTACAACATTCGGCTTATTACTTCAACACATTTCCCAAATAAAATATAAAAAAAGATATGTGAAATACAAGGGGAACAGGTGATGAATCGTGTGCAACATTTTTTTTTTATTAAATATTTAAAAGACAAAGATACTATAAACAAGTGGCAACAGGAATGGGTTTTAAATGCCTCTCACGTAAACATACATATGTACATGTCCGAGGAACATGTTTCATTTGAAAAATAAAGCAATGAATACAGATTGTAACTGCTAGAGCGTCACGCTGTGTGTTCTGTAAAAGAATCAATTTTTCTTTTATAAAAAAACTTACCTGTTTATGCATTTCAACGTTAAGTCCATACGACATCTCATAATACTGAAACAAAACAAGAATAATTAAAAACTGATTTGTTTAAGTGGTTAATTAAAATGTCGTAAAAAATCTACAAAATACCAATTTAGAAACGTTATTATGTTGATAATGTCCACCAATATCAAAAAGAAAAAGATGAAAGAGTTTTATTTATGAATATATTATAAAGTCGTTTCGTCTTTGGTTCTAATTAGGAACAAGGCACAAAATTCATTAATAAAATGCCAATTAAATTCGATAAAAATCAACAATTGATTTAATCATCATAAATAAAATCGTACAAAATTGATCAACATGTAATAAAAATGAAACGATTCTCTTTTATTAGAAAACTATCATAGTCATTAAATAACTGATAAATATCAATTTCACAAGCAATTTTTATTGTACACACGAAAATATTCTATTAGATCCCATCGCTACAATACGTTAACTTATATAAGGCCTGATCCACACCATCGAGCCGCTCTCGGTCCAGTAAGACATTTGTAAATAAAACACTTTTGCTCCCCATTAATTAAACTTGGATGCACCCACAACCCTTCTGTTTTTCTCGTTTGGAGCTTCAAAGATTTTACACTGGATTATGATCTAAACCGTAGAAATGATAAGATCTTACTGTGCCGAGATCGGTTCGATGGTGTGATTCGGCCCTAACTCATAACGGCTTGTCTTTCGCTGCCTTTAACTAACAGTTAGCGTTAAACGCTTATGTTTTCTATATAGTATCGATTTTCTATAGTAAACAAATAAATGGGTTTGCTATAATAAAAATATAGCCATAATATAAATCTAAGATAATAAATATTGAATAAAAAGCACAAATGGGAATCTATTTGTATTAAAATGGCGGTAGTAGTGGTCATTTTTAACGATATAGTCATTTCTACCGTTTTACATTCCATTTGAAGCAAGAAATTGCCGATAATAAAATCTCAACGACTATTTTATTAACGTTGAATAACTGCAATGGTATTTCTAATAGCAATATATAAATAAATGATAGTGGTAGATTTATTTATAAATCGTAACATTTAAAATATGAATTGGGAAAATTTTGGTTGTTCATTTTCCTAGTAAATCGATTCTAAGACTGCGTTCACATATGGACACGAACACGGCACCACAAATGTGAACTCGCTTTATGTCAAGTTTGCCCAAAACAGTACATTAGAGACAGAATGAATTCGGCTTATGCGATATTGCGTATTTATATTAGATAGGGACCGGCAATTGGAGCAACGTTGTATCATCTGTATGTCGAGAGCGGAGATGGCGTTGCCTCAACTGTCTGCGCCTATATAGATAAAACACTCTACTCGATTGCGTGTTTATGACACTTACAATTGCACATGTTGTTGAATCTTATTAGTGAATCAACAATAATACACTTTGAAAACTTGACCTATGGTATTCAATTGATTTTCACTTATTTAATAATTTATCCATTTAGAAATTATTAAGTGAAAAGATGATCAATAAAATTGATATTTCATACTATACACACGAATGTCCTACAATTTTTTTTTTAATAATTCACATCGATAAAACCGTTTTGATCTTTTATTCACGCTAACTAGGTTCAACAAAAGAGACTTAATAATAACGTCAATAATAATTTATTAGAAAATTTCTCCTATTAACTTGTAATTATTTGATCCTATATTTCGATGAATAATTAAGAGTCTCATTTTTTTGCCATCATCCTTTTCATTCTAATTTTCAAAATTATAATGATTAAAAATTTAATCGGCATATTTTATATAAATGGTACAACAATTCCAACACTTTTATATTATCATTTTAATTTTTTCTTTTCGGTGTTTTAAACAGAAAATAGCGTGCTCGCAAACCATTATGTCTATAAATAACGATAATAACTTGTATAGTGCAAGGAAATAATTCAGCCAGATCCTATCGAAGCAACTTTTTTTTAAACATACAAACACACACATATCGAACAAACAAAAAAAAAGCAACGAATACGGGAAAAATAGCGAGTTCAGTTGCATTCTTTCTATTTTATCAGTCAGTTTTCTATATTAAACATTTATTACAGCTTGACATATACACGCTATATCAAACTTTTGTAATTATTTATACAAATAATTATGAAATATTTAGATATTTTTGTATATGTATGAAACAAATGCAAGCAATAATGGAAAAACTTCAACATTCACCTAGAACGTACCTATAATTTAATAAATCAACACAACAGAAATTGATGATGACTTTATATGAACATAATTTTGTTTTATTATTATTTGTAATGAACAGAAATGGGAAACATCATGTTTTTACCATCGATAATCACTTAACTTCATCATGAAATTTGTACAAATTTATCGATTATCGCTTTTTATATATATATGTGTATTGACATAATACAACAGAGTAAAGAGTAACAAACAAAAACAACCTTTAGGGAGTTCATAATTGTATCCTTACCCAATATTTACACTATACTACACAAGGGTGATCGCTCACCCCTAGTATATACACTCGAAAATAGTAGCTAATTTATACGATTAATTTTCAACATTAATTTTTGGTAATTTCCAAATAGCAAGGGTTGAAATTTCAACATCAAACAGGTCCAAAATAAATCGTTTTGAATAAAAATGGGAAATGCCCCTTTTATGTTATGATTTGATAAAAAAATAAAAAAAGCTTATTTAATATACCCTTTTAGATGTAGATACTGGTTAATTTCCATACCAGAAGTTTATTACATACAACATCAAAATTACATTGTACAGTAGAAGCCACCTTTCGGATTATCCGACTTTTTTGCATGGACCAAAATTTGTCTCCGCTTAAACCGTATGAATGTTTAAATTCAGGTAAAAGGCTAGTTACTAGATGATGTGTCTAAGTATATACTGCTCCCCATTATCCGGTAGGTTCCATTCTAGTCGGTTAAACGTACTTCTACATTTGAAATTTTAACCGGAAAGGTACCAAACTGTAGCTGGAATAATTTCGAAATTCGGTCAAGTTGTTTATAATCGTTACCATTCGATAGAAATATTGTTGGCCTATTGTGAATTGAGTCGACCGAGTCAAAATAGATGCGACTATAAAGGACCTTTTTTCATATAGAAAAATAATTTGATCTGAAAATTGTTTGTAACTATACCTTATTAATCAGGGGCAATCGTGTCCATGTGATTACCAAGCTTTTACAAGACCAATTATTATTTCTATATAGCCCGAAAGCTCAAATTTCACCCAATGACCTATACAATAATAAATTATACATTTCTGTAAATATAACTATATACATTAAACTGTAATTATTTAACAAAAGAATTCATATAGCCAATTAAATTCTTATAATAATAGAACATGTATAATCGAGCCAATGGTCGTTGTTTAATTGATGACATTTTATAAATGTCAACTCGACTTATAATGAATCAAACAATTAAAAACAATCACCAAGATATTATCGAATAAATATGACACTTTACTTAATTATTAAATAAATATAATAATCAAAGTTGTTTTTTTTTAATTTGAATAGTGCAGATTATTTTCAGTTTTATCTTAATAATAAATAATTAATTACATGTATTAATAAAACTCTATTGTTCTTGAAATTGAATTACCAGGAACTGATCAATTAATAATTATTCAATAAATAAATAAATATATCTATATATAGTACATTTCAATTACAAATGAGTTATAAATTATATATAATAATGGCATTCTAACATGTGTTTTTTTTAGTAAATTATATCTAACAGAGAAAAACATATGTTGTAATCTAATAACTATGGGCAAGTTGTCAAAAGGGTAATAAATTGAGTTAAACAAGAGATTTTCGTGTAGTCAATTTACAATAACGATAATAATTTAGCAGAAACAATTATTGCGAAACAGAAATTAAATAATAAAAAATAAAGAATTATATTGCCACATTCAAGAAATTTTCTATGTTGCATCAAAATCATCAATTAATTTCAATAGAATATTATTTAAATGTATTCAATGTATGCAAATCAATTTTTATTAATATATAAAAATTAATTGTTTTTCAATAATATTTATTAAACTTTCATATTAAAAACATTATCTAAGTGTATATTTTAAACAAAATTTGTTTATATTTTATCCTAACAAATTCCACATTATTTTATCTGTTAATTTGTAGGAGGATTTCGAAATTTCGAAATTTCGAAATCAAAACTGTAAGTTACGATGTAGAAGATCTTGTAATTGAAGGCCGGCTCATCTGCTTAAATCACAACTTAAGCCAGAAGTTCCTCAAACATAAGACTACTTTGCCACACACTTAAATTCTACGAAAAATGAACGTTGCTCAAGAAACATAAAGGTGACTCACGCTCAAGTTTAAGTCGAGATATCAGTAGGCGATATGAACCGGCTCTAAGTTGACAATAATTGTTAATCAATAATAGATAAGTGACAATTCGATATCAAGTAGTCAGATGGATAATAGATATAACAAATGTAAAACTGTACAAATAAGATTTGAAACCCAATGAAACTTTGAAGTAAGATCGTTTAAGCTAAACCGGCCATTCTGGTGAAACCAGCCTCAAAAAAAGTCAGTTCAATTTTTAAACCAGTTTTGGCTGATTTAAATCAGATTAGTGAATATTTACAGCACGTTCAAATTCATCTGCTCAAAAATATTGTGCACTTGGCTGTACTTCTGTACATAATTATTGTGACCATTTTCGCAGCAGGAGACTGTTTAAATAAAAACGACAGGAGCACATCGTTCATATTAATTAAGTGGCAGGTGTACCTTTACTTAAAACACCATGTTTTGTAAAAATTTAAATTTCTACGTACATAATTAAGAAGTTGTGAAATGTATTAAAGAAAAAACCGTCAAAACTTTTGAATGGCTTCATTTTTACCAGATATTTTTTATAATTGAAGTGACAGCAAACTGATTTTTTTTTATTAAATTAAAATTATAGCAAATGCATGCATACATGTTTTTTGGCGAGGTTTTATGCCCGCAAACAGTGGCGCGGTATCCTATAGGCAAAAACGGCAATGACCATTGTTTTATGAACTTATTACTGAGAAGCCAGCAGCTAAAATAGAATTCGGGAGTCGGGCTAATCGGTTTATTACAAAGCTGAAATGAGAATATTTAGATGCTTCCAAAACCCTTCAGGCAGTACACAACATCGAAATAGATACAATATTCTAAAATTGTGTTATTAATATTGGCAATTTTAATAATAATGTTTTATGTCCAAAATCAACGATTACGACCAATCACAATTTTCCATTGCGATTTACATAGATCTTTATAATTGTGTTTAATAGTTCGAAAATAAAATACCTGATTTTCCATAGTCAATTTTATTATTCATACATCCATAGGCATTTATAAAATAAACATTAAAATTGTTTTTAATTGAAAATCGTATGTTCTTTTTTACTCTTTGATAATACACATACAAACACACATTGATATTATATTACGTTAAAAATAAAATATGAAAATATGAAAAGACAATAACATGGTTTTATGTAAAATTATCATTTTTCACGTTTATGACAACAAATGGACAACTATTATTATTATTACTATTATTTCGTATCTGTATTGTTGTATTTTACAACAACTGAAATGTGGTGAATTATAATTAAAACATGGTTAACTATTGCCATTATGTATACACATCGATTTTATAAAAGAACATTAATGCAAACATGAACTCATTACATATAATTGTATTATCAATAGAATTAAATATGTAGATAAATACACATTATATTGAATAGAGGAGATATATAGTTAGTAGTCTGTCATAACTGTCATATTTCCAAATTCAAATTTATAACGAAATTTCTATTTTATAACGAGAATGCGGACGTATTGGTGGGGCATTTGCAACTATAACATTCATTAATATTCTAAATAGTAAAAGCAGCTAATATAACCTTTACGAGTTAACATTAACAAAAAAACAAGTATCAGATACACCAGATAATGGTTTATTTGAGCAGCTGAAAGTTTTATGAATCAACTGTACGTCCGATCTTTATTTATCACAATAGTTTGAATAGATGATCGTTCCAGTATAACTAGACGCAGAAACGGTAACATCTATCAAAGAAAGACTACAGTGAAATTTAGAAATAGGCAAATGAGCAGTGGAGCAATATTCTTACTAGAAGAGTAAAAGATCTTCCACAACAACGCGGCATTGCGCGTACGGGAGCGAGCTTTACTCGTCACCAAGTTACTTTCCGGGATATCATTTAGTTCACATCTACGCAGCGTACCGCGCCAACTAATTCCACATAAACTGTGTTTTTTTTTAGAACGCGGTAAGCACTGTTCTTACCGCATCCCACAACAATTAATTGAAATTGTGCAAAACTATCGAATCTATGTGATCTGTCGCACTAAAATGATAAAAACTATCGGAAATCCAATACAGTTTGGGACAGTGCACAGTGCAGTTCTGGCACTGGTGGGTAGGATCCTTAATGAGTTTATCAAAGACCGCTTTGGGGAAGCGGCTCCCGGCATTTGTCCCTTTTGTCCATAGAATAACGCGCCACTGCCAACGAGAAATAATTGTTTAATCCAATTTCGTTGTAAAATTCTGTTTCAAAAAAAATTTATACAAAACCGGCGGCTCATAATTATCACGAATTTGATGGTTGTGGTTTTTCGCACAGAAACACAAAATTTATTGTAGGGAATTTTCGTGGTAAACGTATGAAAATAATAAAGCTTTCCATCAAAAAAATAAATAAAATAAAAGAGAATAATTATTACTTTAATCTGGTATACTTATTTACAACAAAAGTAATTTTACAAATAAACACCGACAAAAAGATGAGGCATTCTTCAATGTATGTTCGGAGAATTTTTTAGATATGCATCAGCTGAAGTGGTAAAAATAATTAAATAATTATGCAACATGAAATACGCCGTATGACAACATTTCTTTACCAAATTATTCTGATAAATCGAACTGTGTTATTATTTTAATCTTTATTTTTGACTAAACCACAACCTCGCATTTATACAGAGTGACTTTCAATTATGTCTATTTTTAAGTGATTGTAATGACATATAAGTGGGGAAACGCGTATTTAAAACCACATCTCCTGAAAATTGTTTCACGTCTTTTTATGTTTTTTTTTGTCTGCCTGACTTATCTAGACATATATTATTATTATTATTACTTAACAAGTAGAATTTAATTGTGTGGCATAGTAACATCATGAAATTTAGGCTCATCTTAAGTCGAGAATAAAGAAGGCAAGATGTACCGGTCCTAAATATATCAAATATAAATTCTTCTTTATAGATTGCGTTTAATATTCGTATTAACCATGAAAATTAGAAATGATATTTCAAAAAGAGACAACATTTTGATATAACATTAGTTGTTTGCGTGGAATAAACCAGACGGATTCTAATGCAATTTAGAGAGTTACTATAGATAATTCTCTCGCTAGCAACGAATTATAAGCTGTAGATTTTCAAACCATCCAAGTATATTTACCCTAAGCAACTTTAAAAGGCACATATGGACTTGACTGTTATAAAAGCAACGAACAACAATAATAACTGTAGAAACTAATTTAGTTGGAAAATGATAAAATAACTCAAAAAAAATTAAACATCTTAGAAACGATCAACTTCCATTAGTTAAAATAATTTAATTGCAGTCAACACACATTAATATTCATAATATAATACAAGAAAAAGTCTTTGATATTTATGATAAAAGTAGTAATTTCAACCAATAAGCATAATAATTAAGTTTTATGAACTTTACAAACGAGACAAACAACTTACCATAACATAATGCCTCTGGATTTCGATTTTTTCACTCGCTAGTTTCTCACATTCAAGTTTCAAGCTGGAACAAAAAAAATATGTACATGAACACATATCCAAATAATAATAATAATAATAAAATGAGTACCAAATGGGGATCGATTGGCGTTTCTATAGACAGTCAGACGTGTACATGGAAAAAATTCCATACATATAATATGGCAATGGTAAAGTGGATAAAAAAAACGCGAATCACGTTCAATCAAAGCGTTATGTTGTGCATTATTAACGTCAGTCGGTTGCCTTTTCAAGCAGACATTTGACATGAAAAGGATTCGACCACAGATTGAAACAACAACCTGTGCTGGAGGATATCACGTACAAGAGCTACCGCTACTGGTTTGTAATACATTCAACACAATCACTTCATACAACATTAATCTATAATAAAAATCCATTATTACATTAGCTTTTAATCAAATAAAAAGAGAATCAATACAAATAAAGTCGATGGGAAGGCTGACAATGGCCCTATTGAATTAATGATATTTGTAAAACAAACGAGAAGATCAATCAATTATTATCTTAAAAAAGAAGCCATTCCATCGTCATTTTTATGTTTTTATGAGTAGAAATACAAGTTCTAGTTAACGGGTTATACCAAATACAAATGGATTATTTTAATAGCCAGATCACAAGATAGGTATTTAAAAATCAATTATAAATTTCTCTAATAAAAATTCCTGAAATTATTCAACTACCAACCATACAAGAAAGAAACGAAAAAAAAACACTCCATTCATTTTAAGTATGTTATGTATTGATGGGGAATTTTTAAATAAATATTTTCCTATTGAAAACATCCTGTTAATAATCATTCCAACAAAGAACTTTAAATATTTAATATTCATCGTATTATTAGCATATTTTAAAAATCAAAATTGCATGTTATTTAATATAATTGGTTCGACATGTTGTAATAATAATAATGACAATGTTGATGATGATGATGATGATAATAATAATAATAATAATAGTGGAAAAGGCAATCTGCCAAAAGTGGTAAGAGGCCATTTTCATCCAAGACACTTCTAAGGTCGACGACTATTATCACCGAAGATACTAGAACCACCATAAACGTTATCATAATGGAATTTGGATCAAACATTTAATTATGGAAATTCGATTTCGGTATCAACATAAAATTAGAAAGTATTGGATAGTGTTAAATTTAATTTAAAAAAATAAATAAAAACCGATCGCACCCAATTACCTTTTATCACATAGCTTTCTACTAATTTGAAAATTTTCTAAGAAATAAAACGAATGGAAAAATTTCATTTTGTTATCTAACAAAACAACAAAGAAACTATTTGAAGTTGCCTTGGCTTTTACTGGTGTGCCTTTTTAAAAGTCAAGTTGTTCAGACACAAATATAAATTATGATAATTTCAAATTGTACTTACTTGTGATATTGAGCTTGTAAAAAATTGAATTCTTCTTTGATACGATCACATGATTCACCAACAGTGAATTTAAACGGTTGTCCTGGCTGTGGTGGACCCTGAAACAAGTGCAACTATTCTAAAGTAATTCTTTTAATTTTCATTAATTAATTACATAAAAAGCATTATTATAACAGTAATAATAGCAGTATAGCGAAATATTTATCGAATACAATCGATCGATATCTGGTTATTGTCACTGAATTGTCGTTAATTTTCATCTAATAATGGATTTTGTATGATAAAAACACGAATAATTGTAGCATTATTGAAAATTCATAGAGTTTATTGATCGAACAAGGATGAAAAATGAATTTTAATTTGCAACAACGGATTAGAAAAAGCTTATGAAACTATAAATCAACAAATTCAACGAACAAAATGTTGTCATTTTACTTTTTTTTTTTACACAGTTGTTGTTGCCTCAATTTACATTTGGCACAGTTGCTAAAATACTCATTGTCTAATTGTAAATTTGAAAATATAATTCTTCTAAATTTCTAGTGTAACAGAGTGTCCACAATGGTGAATGGAGACTGAAAAGAAAGCGAAAAAATTTGATAAAACTGCAACGCAAATTTGGCAAATCTTTTGAGTCTCCTGGGTAGAAATTCAACAAACCAATCAACGAGTCCTCTCATCTGCAATAAACAGCAACTCTCCTATGGATTACTGGGTAACTTTCATAACAGATGTTTCTGTTTCAATTAACATGTTTATTAATAATGAGAGACAATGAATATTCAAGTCACCGTTTTAAATAAAATAAAATAAATATTTCGCAATTGTTTTCTGTTCCATCATAACTGATGAAAAACAATTATTAAATTTCCTAAGTTGTACACAATTTTCAAGTTTTAATCAAACTACAAAGTATGGGAATATCCTAAACAAAGGCAGATTAAAATAGTTTAAGGCGTCAGGCTTAACAACGTTGTGGGGTGTCTGGAATAATAATGTCACCAAACTAATAGTAGTCTCAAATATTTCTACACTTTAATCAAAAAACGACAAAACAAAGGTAAAACTACATAACCAGGCAATTAGTTTCAACTAAAATTGTAAAAACCAAACCAAACATTTGACTAAAAGGGAGTTATTTAAACTTTCAAGTTTAAAGTAATAAGCAAATGGTTCAAGAACGAATCAGTAATTTCCTTACAAACTTAGCATTCTTTATTATCAAGATATCTAAAGATTTACATCTGTAGTGAAACTACACAAAGTGCAAACATTTGTTGACTTTTAGAATAATGTTTTATGTGGAAATTTTGACTTTAAGGCTAACTTTCAAGCAATAAAAGCAATAACAATAAAACATCTGTCGTATACACCAAACGTAACACCTAAACAAAGAAACAGGTAGTCAGAAATGGGTTTTGTACATTTTTAAAGAACAAAGGGGAGAAAAAGTGAAACGGAGACTATTCTTCTTGATGGACGTCAAGTCGCATTTAGTTCACTATACAACAATTTTACAAATTATTTCTACTTATAACGAGATTATGTGCAATTTTAATCTGAACACTAATGGTAAAGTTGGAACAATTCAAACCGTAAGACCTTTTACATACAAATGAACAGTTTGCATGCGGGTGCGATTTTCCACGTGTAGCGGCCAAATTCATTGTCAGACTGGTTAAAATTACAAATAATGCAACAAAATTGCACACAAGTTCCTTTAGATTAATACTTCACTGCTGTCTGACATGAAACTGAGATTACAGTCCCCCGCGTTCAACGTTTGTTCTTTTCCGGACTGTGATCACAGTCGCCCGTTTGCAATGTGTTAAAAAACTTTCATTTTCTGCTTGTTAGAAAGATATAAACTTGACTACCGTAAAACAAATAAATAGAAAATAATTAACAGTAGTAAAGTGACTTTTTACAATGCGAATAATAGAAACAAAATACAATAAACTGGATAGTAATTTTCGTATTTTATTATTATTTGTTATTATTATAAAAACTGTATATTTTCACAATTTTATGTTCTTCTATAATTTCGACTTGTGTGCAAAAAAAACAACTATTCTTCTATTCTAACAATAATGCGAAGTAATAAACAGTATGTTTATTATTATTATTGTTGCTGATTAAGGTTAGTCGAAATTTGCAAGATTTCCGATTCGTTTATTTAATTTTTTTATTATTACTATTTTTTCCCAATTTAAAACACACCTGGCAAATAGAAGACCACATTTAATAAATTATAATGCAAGTGTTGTCGTACGATTTGACTTCTCGAAATTGGATAATTATCAACGTTTGTTATACACAGTGGTGAATTGTATTAAAAAATGCCCACGTATTGTTGTTATCTATAGGTGTATATTCACAACCTAACACCTGTTGAGAATTATAATTATAACTGAGTAGAATCCGAACACCACTAGAGACCATCAGGTAATAATTTATTGGGTAATTATTACCAAATTATACTGAAACTCGTGTGAAATAGATTAAAATCATCAATTGATTATTTCAATAAAATTCAATAAAACCGGGTGGTGATAAAATAGATTGAATCTAAGTGGGGAAGAAATGTTGATAAAAAAATATATACCTATCCACATTTCAGCCAATCTCAAATGGCATTCAATATATACACACATTAATAGTCTCTTAAAGTTGACTGAAATGTGGAGAGAAGATTAAAGAGAGAAATAGCTGCCGGATATTACGTCACTGTATATTTATTTGCTAAGGGTAAATATTAGTATTCGTCCATTCAGGTGTGTACATAGGCTGCATATCATTTCCTTACAAATATTTCAGACTTTCAGTCGAATAAATATTGAATTTGGCTTGTAGATTTACATACACTTGGACATCATAATTTCAATCAACCGTATTCATCAAATATTCAAATTTCGAACAATTTACTTATAACGTTTAATTATTACAATCTCAAAAATAATGTAAATTATTATTTAAATAAATGGATAAATTTTTTCTCCTGTCTAATTATTTGGTTCTGCGTAATTGTTTGCATTTAAGATTTATTTGAGCACCATTAAAACACAGATAAACTGTGTTTGCTATAGAAACTAGACGAAAATTTCCAGAAATTACACTCGTTTCAATTTTATTTTAATTTATAAATCTTTACCTTTCCATTCTTTTGTGAATAATTTAAAGCATATCTTCAATTTGAATTCATAAATATGTACAACAACATCTAAAACATTTGGTGTTTATCACAAAGTGTTTGTTAATTTATTTGTTGAGTAAATATTAATTGTAAAAATATTTAAATTGTAATGCAATAATAATACATTTTAATTACAATACCACAATTATGATGGGATTCCGTTGGAAACTGATTTACATATTAGGAATCTTTCTAGATATTCGATTTGTGGTGGATTGGGCATTTGTACATGCTGTCATTCGAATAGTGCAACAACAGTTATTAGCAGACAGAAGAATAATAGTTTCGTTCCGACCACCAATTGGAAACTATCCTGGCTTAGAAAACACTGCGGCATTGTTACAAAAGAGATTATGACAATGATGACTCATTGATTAACAACAAACGACTCATGATTGTATTTGGAAATAAATCATTTTTGATCAGAATTTTTTATACTATTCTTCTAATTGCGACTTACTGTCTTAAAAATGATTGATTGATAATCGTGTAGTTTTTTAAACAAAATAGTCGTACAGAAATGTTGTTTTCGGTTATAGTCGAGCGCACTGTCAAATTCCATACAATCAAAAAGACCCATACCGAGATTAATAGAGACGGTAACACCTAATTTAAATAATTTCTAACACAGCCTAGTGCCTCAAAAGACGTTTGAATGTCAATAAACCCCTTTCGAACTTCTATAGAGACCCTGTTGGGAATTCCTGTTTCAAACAACTACAAGACAAACCAACCATTTTCTTCAAATTCTGGTAGACAACCGTTAGAAATAAACAAATTTTGAAATCTTGCGCGTATAACACGAAAGTGTCTTAAACAAATTCAGGGGTGAGTTGATAAGTAGCAAAACAAAATCGCTACTTATGCAGATGCACCCTCACCATAACTATGATAAATTGACCAAGTTTATCAACAAAGCTCATAAGCTTCCCCACCATACCTAAGAAGATCGTCAATACTTTAACATCTAAATTAGATACGAAATATACACATGAATGACCCGTTGTTTTATTTTTATTCATTGGTTACTCCTCCATTCTATTGTTAGTGAAGCATTCTATTGATAGATAATGATAAACAACTTCATAAGGGATGGAGGCCTAATTTTTTTACCAAACTTTACTTCTTTGTTGTCATCTAATTTTCGACGACACAAAACTTGACTGTATCAAGTTTTAACAGAAATTTATGGGTGTAGAAATGACAAGACACAAATTTCGAATTGACAAAGATAAATAAATTATGAATACAAAAATCCAACACATGTGGACAGTCTCGAGTATAGTTAACAATAAATCCCTTAAATTTAAGAAGGAAAAACATCGAAATTATAGACATTTTGTAGAGGTAAGCGTTTGAAAAAAAAACGATAAACGACTGATTACGTAGCCCTGTAAATCAGCCTTTAGAAATATAATGAAGTCTAAAACTACTTATTTTACTTTAAGGATCATTGATATTTGAATTTTTAATGCAGAAAATATCCAACAACAACAAGAACAACATCATCGGAATCAATCGATATTCTTTAATGAACAGCTTTTTTTCCTACCTTGAAGGACGATATAAATATTGAAAAAAAGAGAAGGACGACAACGACGACGACGAATATAACGAGAAAGGAAGTACGGATGGGAAGAATCATTAAATGGTGTTTTTCGCTTGATCGGACATCTGCCGTGAGGGTAAATTCCAAATGAATGATTATTTGCTAATGTTCTTGTTTATATCAAAGTGAAATTATTACCGTATTTTCTTTTTTTTATTGTTGTTGTTGTTGCTATAACTTATAACAACCTGTTCGTTATTAATTTTAATGACAGTTTAATGAAACGACATATTGAAACTCGATAATAATAATAAAAAAAACACATCTGTAATTATAATGATTGCAATCATATTAAAGATGGTGATAATTTCAATATTCACTAAAAAAAATAATAATAATTAATTTTACGATTAATGAGGACAACTTGTTTTATGTTTTGTCACATAATAATTTTAACACGTGCTGTACATGGAAATAAATCCGTTTAGTTTAATATTCAAAAGGATCACTGTTGGGAGTTTTGGTTTTATAAACTACATAATAAATTTCCTTAACATGGTGAAACAAAACAAAAAGAAGATATATATATATATATATATATATATATATATATATGTGTAGAGGAATTATAACTTCCACCACAATGCAAAATAACTAGAAAGCAAGCTGCGACAACAATTACCACAGATATGATAGTTGTGTGTGTTATCTGTTCTTCTCTATATTTTCAACATAAAAAAACTTTCCAAATACTTTTCCATTTTCCAGAGATTTTCTAAATGGCTGATTACAATTAGAAAATCAGTAGACTACAACACCATATTGCTGTTTAACAACTCATCCGTAAAGAGATGTACAGATAAATCTAGTTGAAGGAAATAACTAATAAATGGGTGTTTAAGCACCATCATTAATTATATACCTCGATTATCATATCTGGGAATATCAAAGAATACAATGCAGAAGAAGCAAACAACAACAACAACATAACGGTATTGCTTGTATTTTCTAACGTTTTATTGTTGCAAATTTCTTCTATTGTAATTCGTTGTTTTATTAACAATCCATCACGTTTCACATTGTTGTCATTACTACAACACTCAAATCAATTCCTTCTTTCGAAACGTTAATTCAACTTGAAATTACTTTGATAGGTGGTAAGATAGTTTTGTATCTGATGATGATTACAAACCAGATGGTTAACGAACGAATCATGTGCGACTAGTATGATTAGATATTCATCGTATAACTTGTTATTACTGTTATTATTATACACAACGTTTTTTCTTTCTTTCAATATTCTACAATTACCACGCCCATCACTACATCAACATGTATTTTAAATATAAAAATGGAGAAAAAATTAAACAACAATAAGGTGTTGTTGCAAATAATCGTTCTATTATTATATCTAACGAATCAAGGAATTACGACAATTCTATTTAATTTAAAATAAATTGTTGTTGCCAACAAAACATGAACATCAATCAAAAAATTTACACGGAAATAAACCAACTTTTGAATATTTAAAAGTTTCACTTTAAGCGGCAGAATATAGCACAACACACCGAATTGGTCAAATTGACTTAATGGTAACAACAATAATTCCATTAATACGATAGAAGAACATCCTTAAACACGGCAACGTTACCAATCACAAAGCTATTCGCAATATCATCACAACGACAACCAAGTGTAAATGAACAATAATTATCGTCTCAATATGCTGGTAATCATGTTATCCTTTATCAGGTGAAGTAGGTCAGACCGTTGCCACAACTGTCGGTATACCTGACTAATGGTATTCTTTTATCAATTAACAATCTTTTTAACGGATGTCGTTTATTTATTATTATTATTAAAAGGTTGTTCCAGTCAAATTTTGATCAACGTATTTTTATTTGGTGAACTTCTTCGATAACATGTCAAATGGTGGGGGTTTTTTAATTTATTATCTTACAACTCTTATATGTAGAAAGAGTTTGGAGAAGAAGCAAAACACGTCACCGGAATGTTTTATAATGTCGGTGGTAGTGTGGTCGTTGCATGTGGAGCACTGTTATCTATACCACACTATCAATACAGTGAAGGGGAACACACATACACTATCGGAGATTAGAAACGTTTCTATACATGTTGTTTCTTTCTTATCTATTGTTTAGTAGAAAAGTTCATGTGGGACAGGCAGCACACGCACTGTGTATTTCTATCACACACGAGTCACGCTAACTTATATTATCACCTACTTAGTTATTACGATTCCAACCATACTAATGAAGACTGACGACTTTTTTTATACTTCTTTTCTTAATTTTCTTTCTATTTTTTTTGTATTTATTTACGTTTCTATTCAACTTTATCGTAGTTATTTGCATCAGGTGTGACACGCAAACGAATAAAGTTATTTACATAGTTTCCAAATGGAATTAGAATCGCCCATACAAAAGTATTATCGAACAAAACAAAAATAAATAAATATATCCCCCTCAATAAAATTATATTTGCATTCAACATTATCAAGTGTTTCATAATCGATCTGAAACAGTTATATTGTAGATAGCACCTAGATGGGTTTCAATTTTGGGTTAAATAAATTTCAATAGTCTTCGATATTGATGACATCAATACGTGTTAACATGTCTAACATATCACATAAATAGATATATTTCGTTATAGTTTGTAAAACAAGGAAATCAAACCGTTGTTATACGTGTAATAAATGCATTTTTATGTGGGGGGCGGAACTCAAGTTGTTTCTCGATTTTTATGAAGTTAGTGGGTGTGTGTGTTGTGTATCAGAATGTTTCATTGAAGATCGGAACAATTTGTTAACGAGAAAAGTTTTAATAACATGTTTTTCCTTTATCTGTTTCATAATGTTTTTGAAATCTGTGTGGACTTATTGTGTTTTCTTTCTTCTTTCGTTCTTTGTATTTTTTGCTGTGTTAATTGTGTTAATTTTGTACTGAGAGTCGGACATACAAAGCTATTGAATTGAAGTGTATCATCTTAATAGGCATGTGAATGTAACATGCTCGACTGTAGCTACAAGCTACGAGATGAGATGACAATCATTAGTGAGTAATTACACGTACAATCTACCACAAATCAGCTGTTGACTAATAGCCAATCAACATGCTAAATTCGTTGACATACGAAGAACGTATGTTGGAAATCGTTAAATAAATTTACAAAAACCTATATACATCATTATTCTTATCCAATCATGAAAACAAGAAAACTATTTAAAACGAAATTTTTCATTAAACACAGAAATTTAATTTACAACCTTGAAGGCTACGATGATTATAATTAATTGTAATTATTCAAAGAATGCCAACGGATCGTTGACGAAGAAACGTCGTATTCAACTTAGTAGAATACGTGATGAAATGTCGCATAATTATTTTCTATCGACTACTAAAACACCACAACCATCATCTCACCACAATCACCACTACTACTAACCACCAAGAATGTCATGGCTAATTAATTTTCTCTCAACGTAATCATCCGCAGCTTTAATTCTCTCTTCAACTCAAATTATTCGAATAATTCACAAAGACAACTGAATGTATTTCTTATTATTAGTTATTTTTTTTTGAATAAAGCAAAAGAAGGACACAAAGTCGCTTTAATTTCAGTTCATACATAAGAATTACAATAAATTAGCATATTTGAAGGTCTGTTTTTTTTGTGGTAATAAAAATAAGAGGGTAGAGTGTGCAAAGACAACGATCATTATTAAAGATTTAAGGACTCGCAAAAATTTATCAAGAATTTTAATGAGAGAACAACAACAACGAAATTGTTTTGCTTTGAAGTATGTATGGAGTGGAAAAAAATTATGGTTGGTTTGTTGGTTGTGTAGTATATAGGCAATTCATGCAAGCACGTGTTTCATCTCTGTTCCAAAAAAATAAAGAAGACAATTTCACACAATTATTTATTTTTAAACAAAATTTGTTATTTTCTTAGAAGAGAAAATAAACAAACAAGCGTATATTTATATTCTAACGCTATAATTCACCACCATTATGACAACAATCAACGAAATGTTTATTATTTTTAATGAAGACACAAAGCTACTGTTTTCGTTTTATGTATATGTATATATAGGTCTTGTCTCTAAATCGTTTATTTTGTGGGCACAAATCCAAGTGTACAAACAATTCTTCAAGTTTTGTTTTAATTGTAAACTGAAACAAATGTGCCGTGTCGGGCCACACCTTGTATTTGTTTAATCTTGTTTCCATTCGTGTTGTTAAAGAAGCCTCGTTTTTTTTTTCCTAGTTTAATGTGATGTAATTTCTTTTTCTCCAATGATATCAGCTTGTATAGGAGTGTGGGACAGCATTATTTTATCCAAACCAAAGCATATGTTTGGTTTGGCATCTCCCAAGTTGAATCAGTACAGTAGAAATAAAACGAAAACAATCAGCAGACAACAAAAAATTGATCTATTACAACCAACCCGCATATGGATTGAAATTGTAGGTTTAGAGTGAATTATGAAATTAGAACAGAATGGGGGAAAATACCCTACTATACAAATACAATAACAGTAGAGATTCCCATAAGTAACATTTCGTATTCATGACGGCTATGTGTAATTAAAACAGCTACTGTGTAGTCGCATCGAGATTATTCAAATATTGGGGGGTTGTTAAGGCCTTCTCTCACTAATTATCACATCCATTATAAAGCACTAATTAAATGATTAATGTGTATTTCTTTCGCTATTACATTGAAATTAGAAGAGTTTGTCTCTTCTTTTCGTTTACATTTTGATATTAATCGGATTGTTAGAGATTCTATTGATCCAAATTGCAAATGTAAGCTACTCAAATAACAACTCGTTTTTGTTAAAATACAACACAACTCGAAGAATGATTAATTGTTAAAATAGAGGCGGTAAAGATTTCGACAAGGATTTATAAATATTTAATGTTGACAAATTAGAATACTTGGATGACTTGACTTTAAAAGATTCAACTGATTCTGGAATTGCAGCATTAAAGTTAAGTCAGCCAAATTGTAATAGACAAAGTATAGAATTTTTTATTATTATTATTACTATTATTATTTAATTTCACATAATAGAAAATACAATAATACTTTACCGCGCTCTTAGGCCTAAATGGTGAAAGTGGAAATTGCCCTACCTGTAACAACAATAAAATTAAAACATGTTTAATGGGACACTGCGTTTGATGATATTCGATAAAAATCTCACGGATTTATTATCAATATTATCATAAATGAATTTAGGTATATATTATATCGGTATTATGAACAGATTTCAATAAGGTACTTATTTGGATGAATTTTCATAATAATGTTAATAACGCTTCTATTGCACACCTATATAAGATTGACATGATCCAACAATGTGTGTGTTCTAAATCGTATTATTTACCGCATATAAATTATCGGTTAATTTCCTCACCGATAAAACCAATGTGATACCCTAAAACCAAATTACTACATTTGATAGGTTCGACGAAAATTATAGGGTCCTCTACTAAACAATTTAATACGGTTTGTAGCCATTAATAAAGAATAAAAACAAAATATTTTTTTGAAAAAAAAGATAGAATTGTTTTCCTTTCTTTGTGCGGTAATTATTATTAGACGAGGCAGGTAGCGATATAAAAAATAAAAGTAATACTCATAAATAACCACCGACCGCAATAGGAAAAAGAGACCCATCCAACCGGTACATTTTACAGGTCTGTTGAATTTGGCGGAGCACTCAAACTATTCGTTTGGAATTTGTTACGACTTCCTAGAAGCTTCTCGGTGAATACATTTGATATAAACACGATCCCTTGTGAATTACTAAACGATATTGACATCAACCACTTGCCTATATAGTAATAGTAGTAGTAGCGGTAGGTATTCCCCTTTTCTTCACAACCCTTAAATTATAAGAGGAAATAGCTGTTCACGATCTAGTTTCACCTTCAAAGCAATTCAATTCGTTTTGAATCGCCTTTAGATATGCCTGTATATATGTATTTGCGACAGTAGTAGTGACTTATTTATATCGTTCAATATTATACCTGTAGAATGAGAAACAGCCCATTTTACTACCACCCTTTTCAAGTTGAAACATTACTGACACCCTTCCCGTGGAATGATACCTTCCAACTTGAAACTGACACTATAACCCTCGTCGGTTAAATGTGGGACATATCCATTTACATTATAGTTATGTCATTATTATTTATTGGAAATTCCATCAATGAATCGACAATTAAGGATAATCAATTCAACTTAAAATCGATTAAAGCCACATTCAAGGACTGTTAATGATAATAATCACAATTTAAACAATTTCTAATTATCATATTTACATATGTTTAATAATCAATCAGGTATGTTCAAGCAATAATCATTGTCTAGTTGCTTTTAATCGTTTTCATACCATACAAATATCAATTTTATAGCAACTAAAGGACATAATAGTAATAATAATAAAGACTATAAGGATATCATAACTGCATATAGTATGCGAAAATAAAACAAAAATTATAATAAATCGGACAATGAACCTGGAGACAATGTAAGGAAATTGTGATCGTATACAAAACGTTGTTGCAATATGGAAAAAAATAAAACCAAAAACATGAAGATAATCATATTTGTAAGAATTATTCATAATTGGAATATTCATAATATTATCGGTAGTTTTATTTACGAATTTTGATTTCTGTCAAACAACGAAAATTACAATCTGTATCTGACAAAACACAAAAACCGAAAATGTTTCAGATTCTATTCATATCTTGTTCATATTATCTTGAAAGCTTTAAAACATATTGAATAGAAAGAAAAAGACACTTGTGCTGAGTCAGACCCAATAAAATCACATATATATACATATATCCATATGGAGACTATAAGGGGTGTGTATGATAAGGCACCCTTTATTTATATAGAAACGAGAACACGTGCAACACGGAATATACAGGACACGTTTGGTATGTTGGTGGCACAAAATATAGGGTGGTCGGTTGTCCAATGAAAGGGGTGCTGTGGTAGAGAGAGCGAGGAGAGATAGAGAATTTAAACCACAAACCGCGGACTGTACTTCAGCCACATAAACCACACAACTCCAACTTGTACAACCTCGGATGCGATCCGATGATACCCTTCATCTTGTCATTAACACAACATTGTATACGAAATGAAAATGGAATTGAAATCTAAATAATGTAATTACTAAAACAATAATAATAATCATAATAATAAAATGAGATGTAATAAAAACAAATTTAAAAGAGTTAATTAGATGGCTATCATTATCGATCAAGTTAGTTAAGTAACTTGTTTTTTTTTTACATATAAATTACATTTCAACTTCAATTAGACTGTGCCCACACGCGAAAAATTTTTGTTTCCTAATTTACTCCCGTAAAATAAATGAACGCACTAGAAGTCCAACTGATAGAGTTACATCAATATTTTCAATTGCGGCAAGTCGGAATTTATGTGCCATAAAAACGACAATCCAGATAAACTGAGGCGGCAGAAGATGGCAAAAAAAGGGTGAAAAGGGGGGCAATCATTCGTTAAATATAATGCGACCACAGAATATTATGTCTATATGGGGAATTCTGTACCTTTATCATCCACTTAAATCAAATCGAAGCACTTGAACAGTATCAATACATCAAAGATTACAGATAACAGAAAAAGATATTCAAAAAGGAGCACAATAGATTTTTAAGATTGTTTTTTATGTGTGGGTATGTGTGTATATAGAGTGCGCTCCGGGCCACAACCGCAAATCCGGTAAATGTTTGGTATTTATCTGATTTAATGAAACAATCGAACACTGATGTCGCAATAGAATTTTTGAAAATAGAGAAAGATTTTAGAGAAAAAAAATGGAAATTTTAACTGAAAGCTTGTGAAACAGGGAAGTATATGTTGAAAGGTAAATGACGTGCAATATTTACGGGTTAATGGACGGAACTCGTGCACAACAAAAACATTTCGATCATCAAACATCATCTATAACCAACAAATAATAGAAGAGAATGTACATGGGGGAGAAGAAATATATCCGATTCGATGTCAGAATTTGATTCAAATCGATAAACGACTTCTGTTGATGTTTCATAAATACTGTTTCAAGTATGAAGTAAAACGATCAAAAGCCGTTATGCTGTTCAAGTTTCAAAACCATAAAATTCCAACAACAACCGAACAACAACAACAACATCTTGCTACTTAATGTCGTCCTCTATTAGCACTATTAAAGTTTGTTGTTTTTGTTTTGTTTTGCAGATACTTGTATCTGTCATAATTTGTGTAGTAATAAAACTTTAAGCTCAAAAACAGAATGATTGTGATTGTGTGTGTGCGCACCATTTGCTGATTTATCAAGGTTTGCGGTTATTATTGTGGTTGTACAATAAATGGTTTATGTATACTTATAAATATCTTTCAACTTTGTTAAAAACCAACAATAAAAATCGAATAAATTCGAAACACGGACGCGATCAAAAAAAAATCAACGAATTTTACTTAATAAAACATTACGGAAACGATAGTTGTTATTTGAAGCCAATTTCCCATAACAAAATGTAATTATGTTGGTGATTTTATAGTAGGTATGCGTGTTGGTTGTAAGTAAAGATGAACGATAGTTAACAGAGCGCGGGCATGAAGACCTACCAAGTTTGGTTTCGGTGAAGCAGTCGGAGTAATTAATATAAAAGAGGATGATCTAACAATGTGTAATAGTTGTGAATGGGTTCGTTCTCTCTTTAGATAACATTCCGAACCAGTTGTTTGGAAGTTTAAGTACCGTCCTGTATGATTAACTGTTCCAACGGCCCACTAATCGTGGGAACATGGTGAACACCGTAATCTACTTAGCTACCGGATTACGAATATCAACCGGATTCTATCTGAGCATAACGAATAATGACTCAACCTCTCCCAATATTACCATCATTATTATTATAATAATGTTAATAGTAATGGAAAATACTATAAACACTAGTATTTCATACATATTTCGATTCACTACAACTTATACGATTCGAAATCGACAATAATAAAACATTACGATAATTGACTTGCAAGTTGTTTCTTCAATCTTTATTATCCCCAATTTCTAATATAAAATTTTATTAAAGATAAACATCTGGTTTAGAAATTACCCAGTATCCGCGAGGTCCATTATAATTTGTTTATAAGCGCCGTATCAGTTAATTATGATCAAAACAAACGGACGAAATTTCGACTGTACTTTTATCACTAATTACATATAGGTACATACGCATAAAATGAGTAATTGCTACGATAACACCGTCATGGTTGCAGGGACCATGTAAACGATATTTCTCTACATATCCACACAAAAAAACAACAAAAAAATGAAAAAGAAAATAAGTATCAAATTAGTTGCGGTTAGGTGAAGCGAGGAAATACACCTCGTTTCACACTATCACTAGTTCTGTTGATGGTTACGTTGTTGGTTGTTTAAAACAGAAGAGATCGTCGTTCTAATGGACGCATCAGTGAAAGTGGACATGAATAAAACCATTATTAATCACTATTCAAATAACTAACGGATAAACACAATAATAATCTATCTATCTATCTAGTCATCCGTTGATTTTAATTATCGACAATTAATGAGAAATCGGCCATTATTATTAGAGAATATATCAATCTCTTTATAATAATAATGTAACAATACCATGTAAGTTATTTGTAAATAGAATTATGAAAATAATTTTCGTCTTTTAATTAAACAATCAACATTTTATTGTGAACAAAACGATGTGTAAGTAGTGTTTTTTTTTCTTGTCTTTCGAAAGGCTTTAGTCAACACTAGCCGGTTGTGTTCAAGTGTCAAGCTCTTCAAATATTTATCTACGGAGGAAAGACTTTTTTTGTTGTTTTTTTTTTGACAGATTATACGTTAAGCAAATAATGTGTTAATACACTGTATAAACATCTAAAGTAATCTATTGTAAAGATAAAACAATTTACACTTTTAAAAGATAATATGGTTATATTGACTGTTCTATAATTTATTTTACGGCGTCATATGTGTGTGTGTGTATATATATATATATATACGATCTTTTTCTATATTTACAAAGGGCAAATACTTTGTACATATTTGGTCGTTTTATTTATTTAATAAGATTTAACGCACCATCTTGGAATATCACATGAAATCAGAGAGGGAAAACTACTATTTTTTTTTGTTTTGTTTTTGTATATAATATGTCGCCCAATTTCTCACTATTTTCATTCGTAAACTCTCTCTATCACATTTGTAGAAATCAATGGTGAAAGAGGAAGACGATATATCACTACAGTGGATAGATGGAGAAATGTTTTCTTGAGACGTTTTCCACTCGAAAACCTTCCTGACAAGATTGAGAGAGGTCGAATAACGATCTTGATTTTCGTATATATATATATATATATATATATATGTGTACCAGACAACAAAACCAATTCTTGTTCATCTTATAGTCTCATTTTCAACTTGAGGTTAATATAACCGAAGAGAAAACCGCAACTTTACAACAACAAAAAAAATCAACAAACAAACCAAATAAATCGTTCAATTGATTTAATATTATTTGGTAATAGGATATTGAGGTTTCGTACAAATAATTAAACAAAAATAGAGATGGTTTTGTTGTTGATATAGAAATGTATGTTGAAACCGATTAACTGTTAATCTATAATCAGAACATAATTAAATGTCAATCAATCATCAAATTTGGAAGCGTTTGTCCATATTCAGATTATCATAAATTGTCTATTGACTTGATATTAATTCATTTAATAATAGTAGAACTATAAACAAGGTCACAAGTTAATTTATCCTATTTGCTGGACCATAACAAGAGAATTCGAAGACGGAAACAAAATTGTTCCAAGTTCACACCATAATAGAAACAAGTTATTTAATATAACATCATTTCAACCACACATTCCAAATGCAATTTCTATTTTTTTTTGTCAATTACATAAATCGAACATAGTTTTCGTAATTAAAACACCGTGTGTTGTAATCGAACGGAATGTTAACATTGGTATCAATCAAGTACTTGTATGTAGTATGTACATGTGAAAAGATAAAAGCAGATGAAGCAGCGTCGACGCCTCTTGAAATTCATCCAAGTGACATCACTTGAAAATAAAACGTCTCATCATTAGTTTGATATATTTATGGGTCGATTTTCTTCTTTAAAAACACACTGTTTTTGTTGTTGTTGTTTTTATTATTGTTGTTGACGTTTTTAGAACATATTTCCCACTTTTTATCGGTTTTGTTTGTGTTATTATTTTTAGTGTCATGAGTTATAAATGTGCGTCACACTTTCAAAATATCAAATAGTAAAATTCCAATATGATGTTTATTGAATAAAGACGTTAAAAATGTTCAAATTAAATCTTAAAATAGATTTGAAACAGATAGGGAGTGTAAGAATATATTAAAGGATGTTGAATGGTGAAGATCAAGTTTATATGTTTTTGTGTAAGCACGAAAACTATGTTGTTTAACGATAATTAGAGAAGTTTATATTTGAAGTTGAAAGTTGTTGTTTTTTTGATGTACTACGTTCAAATGGAAACGAGGTGAGAGAATTGGGATCATTTCAACAATACCATGAGACAATAAAAACTGTATTAGATTAAACCGAGTGTATCACTTGAATTCGGTGGAAAATTGCTCAAATTCTTTTATATACTGTTTTTTTATGAATTGTATTTTAAGTGTAATAAGTTTTCGGAAAACCTTGTTCGTATTTAAGTCAACCACTTAAATCATCGTTGCTTATCGCTTAAAACAGCGGTATGTTAATTTCATTTGTAAATAGATTTTAAATCAAAATAAAAACAATTACAACAACTCTTATTTATTGCTGTTAAAGCACCAATTATAGAATTTCGTTAATTTAAAACTATTATCCAAAATTTTCCGAATACGAAAGCATTTTATCACGCCGTTTGTTGTTTTGTTACTTTTGGAATTCCATTAATAATCAACGTAATTTATTATTTTAACTTCAAAAGTATTTGAATTGAGTTAGTTATGATGCAAACGATAATAATAATGATCAAAACGTATTGAGAATGGTGTGAATGATAATAATTAAATCTTTATTCTTTTGTTTTGGAATGAGATTCCATATGTGAAATTGATTGTTTTCAACTTTCTATTAAGTCACTGATCAATTAACAGATGTTGTAAACTATTTAGACACTTCATGTTAATAATAGGCATAATGGAGAGAATTTAAATTGGGACGATATAATAGTTGATTATTTAAATATATAAAAGCTCCAATACTAAATAGGAGATAGAGGAGAAATTGGACATTATTACAATTAACACCACTTTAAACTAATTGTATAAACAGACATTGTTCTTGTCAACCACCCACACTGATCTGTTATCTACCAGAGATAATTACAATTAAATTATTACACTTCACTAAGTCGGGGCAATTAGTTGTTTTTTCTACTTTCTATTAAAACTTTTGGCAATATTATTAAAGTTGTCGGATAGTTAAATTAATCATTAAATAATAGTGGGTTGTATGTAGGGGAAACCTTGCCAACTATTTGCAAAGTTGTAGGAAAAGGCTTCACTTATTACCACAATCATTACAACATTATGTTCTCATGTCATAATCGTCCCCATTAGGTCAATCTAAAATATTGTGGATTCACACACACACACACACACAAGAAAAATTCATAAAATCAACGAACTATCACAAATTGAAATATCGACAGGAAATTGACGAATTGGAAATTTGCCCAAATCCATTTACAAAACCATCAAAACTTTATTTATATTGTTTGATTATTTTTTTTAAATATTTATAATAGTTGGCAAATAGCAAAATGAACGTTAAAATAGTAGGAGTAATAATTATGGAATTGCAAAGAAAAATATTTATCAGATGATGCCCTTGACCAACCTTTAATATGTTTTAAAATAAAATTATTGAGAATATTAGCTGATTTGAATTTATTGTAATCAATTTATGATATTTACCAAACTTTATAAAATGATTTCTATTTATTATAAACAACAAATCTTAAAATTATGTCAATACTAAATGAATCGATGGAAATATGTTATTTCATATAATTTGATAAAATTATTGACTGTCGTCATTTTCACTATGTTTGTATTGAAAATGGAAAATTTACGAGTTTTGTAATTTTCACCGATTATAGGAAATTTATAAAATTGTAGTTTAATTAAATTTTATTAAAATATAACTAATGGAAATATCGATCATTTTAAAATTCATTCGTTCATTTATTTATAAATAAATAACGTAACTCATTAGTAAATCCATGTAAAACAAAGGAAATTTGTATTATTAGATATTTATAATAGAAAACACCTGTTAAAGCCTATATACTAAATATTAACATTCTGTTTTTCTGCTCTTTATTCATTCGCATAACCGAATTTATCCGTTTTATTTGCCAAAATTTAAATTAACAAAAAGAGAAAACGTGTTTTAACTTAACAAAAATATTTTAAAAACGAACAAATGAAAATTTAGACGACCGAAAACAGACCCCCCCCAATACTGTTTGAACAAAAACAAGACAAGGGCAAGTCTCCAACATCCCACCCTAGTAAACTGAACTAAACACAGCAAGGGGCACTAGAAACGACCCCTGCAATAAATAGCAGCTGATATGAATACATACTTAAGGACAATAAGAGGGAACACTGCAGGTAGAAAGAGGCATACACATACACAACACATATCAAATATGAGGGTTCCGGAAAGTAATCCTTGAAATAACAAAAAGCAAAAAAAATGTTTGTACTTATATACTTTTTACATTAACACAATTTGTTTAGAAAATTTTTCTATTGGTTATTGGAATTTCTATTAATTATGAAACGATACATTTTCCCTCTATTTGAAAACGATCACGTGTAACAATTCCAAAGTTACTAACGTATAATTATGCACTTAAAATTTAATAATTAGGAGCTATTTGAAAAGTCGAACAAAGATACCATTGCCGGTGTATATATATATATATATATATATACACCGACTGTAATTTTGGATAATTACAATAATTAGTTGTGAAAGCGGAATACAGACGCTAAATGTCGTTGGTACAGGTTATATTATTGAAGGGTAGAAATGTAAGGACAACGAAAAAGGGGGACGAGATTCAAGCCACAGATCTCATAAAATAGGGGGGTTTTGACTGCTGCTTTAATAGAAGAGAAAGAGAGAGAGTTGAGAGAAAACAACGACCCTTACTTTATAAAGATAGGGGGAGAAACGACCGGATTTGGCTTCAGGGTATCTAACTTACGCTTATTACTTGCTCGACACCCCTTGACAGATCTTTCCATTGTTGAGTTGGAGAGTGACGTCCGATTGATTTAATTTTCACAAATTACACACCAAAAATATCGAACGAAATACCATCACAGATAAACATTTTAATTATATTTGCTTCTATTATTATTATTACTATTATTTTAATGGATAGAATATTAAAGGATTTTGATTATTGACAATTAATTTAGACACGTGTTAATTTAGAGAATAGATTTCGTGACTAAGCTCTACACAGTCTATCAAAGAGGTGCAGCGGTGTTTTGTAGAAGTCGATTTGATGCGCCTGTCAGTCTCTAAAGAATTTAATCTTTGCATAAATTGAGAAAAAACCTCCACATTACGATTAATAATACAATGATCATTAAAAAAATAATTATATATAGAATTTACAAAATTCTACAGTTATCAACCATGACATTCAAGAAGCCGTAAAATAATCTAAACAATGTATAAATAAAGGTAGACCAATGGACAAAAAACTTTAAATTCAAAAGAAGAAATAACTAACCGTATACAACAGTTTGTATAGATATCCATATAGACAATCGTCTTCATAAGCATTTATTCTGAGAAACATATCATTGATTTGATAACGTCGCGACGCTACAGAAAACCATATATTATTACATTCCTGTCTGTTAAATAGTAAACTATGGGTATTTGGGATTCAATTTAACGTATAGCAATTAATGTTGAAGATAATGATAAGTCATCGACCTCGCTCGACAGTTGTACAAGTTCTGTTCTACCACATCAAAATGCTAAAATTGTCATCGCCAACAACATATACTCGGCCTCCACTGAGAATAAATTTGCAATTAACATGTTACACCTAAACGAACAACATGAATCCCGCTTAATTACAACTTTACACATGAAGAAGAACGACACCATCAAATACAATTTTTTTGTGTTTATTCCGGGTTTTTCCCTCCCCTCAAAAATAAACACAATTAATGTAATGGGACATGAATTCGTTGCACACTCTCCAAATCGAATTACAAAAGCCTTTTCAAATTTCGTTAATTTTAAATGTTTAAAATAATTCCAGGTAGGTAGAGGAGAAGAAAAAAGAAAGGTTTTTCAGTCCACATAAACCGTTAAAAATACAAAAAAGAAATAAAACTGACAAGCATAGAATTGTACCTCGGGCATATACACATACAAAGAACATTACAATTTAAGCATGCAATTGTCGATTCGTCATCGACTCTTTTTCGTTTTGGCTTTTATCCAAAATATGTTTGGAACACGACGTTGTTTCTCAAAACAAAAAAATTTAAATAAATACCATACGAAATTAGTCAATGAAAATTACTCAATTATTCAACGCGAACACTTAATATCAATATAATAACAATACCGACAAAGATTACAGGACGACAAAGCAAAATTCCCAACATTTTTAATAATGTTTAACCAACAGAAAATTTGAGATTTCTTTCAAATTACCGGTTTTTTTTACATTATTTCTTAATGAAACAAGTCAAATGATAATAGTGACGTGCTGAATTTTTATGATGAAGCCCCTAGGCGGTATTTCAGTTGGATTAATAGAGGGGTTAGTGTATACAGGGACGGACCAAAAAAAAAAACCAGGATGTGGGATGTCCACGGACATTGCTAAACCGGAAACGAGAACTTACCGGATGGCGCGCGGCCGCGACCGCCGCTGCTGCTGCCGCCGCGTTCATTCCTGTATTAGGGTACATTTTACGTCAGCAACAACACATGGTATATTACGGATTCCCGTCTCAAATGATATCCAGTAAAGTATAATCCTATACACACACAATGATGATGGAGAAACGATGATGCACAATAAAAAAAAAACTGAAAGAAACTTCTACTCTTCCAGATGGTACACACAACAACACTTGCACTCCACTATACCGAAATAACAATAAAAATACTACACAATTCTAATAATGATGATAATTAGTAGCATTAAAGTTGTTCCAATGTGGTTTCACTATTTTCGTCGATTTATTCTAGAGATATTTCGATGTATCGTTGAGAGTAGATAAGAAACACATCTACACCATGCCGCGCTTCACGAACGACTGGCGTGGAATTCTCCCCACTCCCCAACCGGCGCCGTTCTGCACCGCGCCCTCCCGCCGCCAAAACCGCTAACACACACCCCACACTCCCTTTACAAAAAGCCTACAACCCCTGAAAATACCGGCAGCTCGTACAGTCAGTTAAAAAAAAAAGGTGAAGAGAAGCGTTGAGAAACACGCCACCAGCCAATTGATTGTTGTATGTATGTGTCTATGTATATTGAATAAATGTATATGTATAGTATACATACAAACGGGTACATGTCGAAGGACTAATTAGTAGCATTTCAGGCATACATATATAGGTTTATTATTAAAAGTGGGTAATGAGCCAGTAACGAGTGGCTACATACATGAAGGCTTAGTGCCGCCATAAAAGATGCGAAATATAATGCTCATGCTATAGTTGTGGAAATAATGATGCCCTATAAAATCAAATAGTCAGTAGATAGTAGAAAATGTCTGAAAGGAATCAAATTGACGAATAAGTATATTGGACACCCGATTGCAATGAGGTGGCTGATCTGGCAGTGAACTATCTATTTAGGTCATGTTTTAATTGGCAGCACTGTGATTGCAATTAGCGTGAATGTAATACGGGTAAACTGTCGCGGGTTGTTGTGTATTCCCACACCGCCCGTTCTTGCCACCACCACCACCACCACCACACTATCGTACTGCCGCCGGCGGTCACTCTACCTGACTGCTCCCCGCTACTTTTCCATCCGCTTGTACTCACACCCCTAAAATGATCCGTACATGTTCGCAGCGAACGAAAAAAAATTTATATATATAAAAAAAGAAAATAAAAAACAAAAAACTACCCTCAAAATGGCTGCCTGGCAGAAAGCATCTCATTTTAGCTGAAACAGGGGTCGAATCTGTCCTTGTTCCACTCGCGTGATTTCACTTCAGCCCCTTTCACCCTTATAAATATGGCGCCCTGATTGCCAGTATACCAAGCTGGTCGGCAGTCCACGTGGACTCTCTTTATCCAATTTTTGAACGCCAATCCACATTCGAAAAACGTATCTCTTATCCAACGAACAGAACGTAAATGTAAAACACGCCTATTCTAAACGAATCATCTACTTTAACACACTGATAACCAATCAGAATCGAGACTCAACCAATAGATGGGCGAGTTAGCTAGTTTGTTACTACGCAGCACATTGACAGTTGTTATTTAGTCAACGTGGACTGCCTAGGTGCCAGTACATGGCTTGCAGGATCTGTACGCAGCGGGCAAACCAGCAAAAATAAGAGCCCAACCAAAAAAAAATATATATATGAGTGCCGATAAAATCTAGTGGGTCGGGGTGCGGGCTAGCAGAACAAAAGCTTCACTCGGCCTACCAGTTATTAGACCCAAGGCGGGTTTACAAAGGTCAAACTTTATAGCCGAATTACAATGGAACTAATTTTTACATGGCGAACTGCAGGGAGCGAATAACACACTATAATCAGACTATATTCGCACACACTATGACACGGATGCAAAAGTCATAAAATTATTATTATCATTATTATTATTGTTATTATTATTATTATTGAGCGAATTTCTCGGTGACGTTTCATTAAGTTAAAACGCTAAAACCGTAGAATAGATCGACTAAAGATTGCAGAGCGAGACAGAGAGAAAAGGAGAGGACGAAAGATCTAGATATTGCGTGACTGACAGCCTCCAAATCAGATAAGCCTGTTTGGTATAGTGGTCACAAGAGCTATTCGCAGGATCTTCCTTTCCTATTTCGGTACATAAATGTTGGAACCTTTAGAGACTAGTAGTAAACAGCCTTATATACAACGACGACAAACACCATCCATCCCAACTAAACAACTTTCTTCTCTATCTCTATCCTTTTCATTTTCGATCTTTCCACATTCAATACGTTAAAGATACTTAAAATGCTTATACGTCCTGTTTCCAATACTATCATTTATTGCGGTTATCAATGATTTGTTACATCAATGATACGCATCAGACATCATAAGTATGAGTATGTTCATTATGTCACGCTCAAACAATTTTCACACTACTAGTGTAGACAATACTCAATCATACGGACATCCGTTCGAAGAAAAGTCACCAAATATGATTGCTAGTAAGTTGAAAACAATTGGAATTTAACTACGTAGAACCAATTGAACATTCCAATACTCTGACATTCATCTTTCAATTATTCAATCCACCGACAGAGATTCGTATGACAAACCATAAATCGGCCACACTTCACAATAATCGCTACCAGATTTAGCAACGGAGAAAAAAAAATATTCCACCTAAAAAAATAAAAAAAACGTGCTCTTAATTTGGATTAATTTCAGCAACTCGTCTACCCTGAAGATTACGTATAAATTATGTAATTGTGTTATAATTGCCATAATTCTCTAATTTATCTTCTAATTCAGTTAAGGTATATCATTAAATACTTTGTATTCTTTCTATTACATCAACGGATTCATCATTTTCAACTATCACAAGAATATCGTTCAGGTAGATAATGGATTACTTGAATATTACTGAATTTATGACATGTAAGCATAAAATAAACAAATTCCCTATTGCACCGTAAATTTTAATAACATCTAATAAAATATTTAATGTTCTGAAACTGTGATGCAGACTAGTTTGAAGTCATTTGAGGAAAATAAATATGAAAAATAAGGCGGCCACACACATACACGCACATACATACTAACTCACAGTAACGCCTTCTCCACCTTTTACATTTTGCCAGTATCTTGGGGCAAACTTTTAAATTACAAAATAAGAAGACAAGAGGCGGTGAAGAAGGAAAAAAGCGAGAGAATAAGCAGCTCTAGCTTGAGTATACTGCTAAATATTTTAACATCGACTTTATTACAGCATCCTGAATGATCTAGACAAAGAAAAGCGATCAAACAACGAGCAAATGGTGTGGTAGAGGAGAGGAAAAGAAAGAAAAAACGAGTCACTCTTGGACAAAGTATAAAAAACACCAACGAACCAAACTAACCAACCGACTTTGTGTCTCTTCATATTCAACGATTCTGTCTTGTGGGAATAATAAAACATTGAGAAATGTTCCAAATCACCATAGCGTTTAATTTTGAAACAATCTTTTTTAAAATTTATAAAGAATAAAACATGAAAGATGATGAGGGGGAACTTTACTTTCGACTATTAACTGATACATATTTCATTGTGCCACTTTTTTCGTCTTTCAGTTGCTATAACTAAACTGTTGCCCAACTCGCTAGAGAACAACAATTTTTCCCTAGTCATTAACAATAAAAACGTAAGGCCCACTTTAAAAAAAAATTGTTCAAAGCCTACAGGTATTTGTAATTAACGTTTATAATGATAGTGACTTTGATAAGGCCATCATTATTATAATTACCTGTCCAACTGTGTTTACAACCATTATTATCTATATGTTGTTTTATACGAAACTATCAGTTAATTAGTATGAGTTATCAACGTATTTTCTAAATGCCAATAAGACAACCCAATACGGCAAACATTATACTGATTATAAAATGAAAGACGATAAGGATTTTAACCGAAAATCGAAAAGAGAAACCTTTCAAATATTAATTTATTATTATTATTAGGAAATTTCATTTATTTTTCTAATTAAATTATTCTCATATTTAACAGGTAAATGATTTTCAAAATTTCTCCAACCATTCATTTCGTAAATCATTGAAATTAATGCCGCAGAAATATTGTCAAATTACATTAAAATCCTCTAATTTATCACATATCCATTAAGTTGGCCACAAAAGTTATTTGAAAATTGGGAAATTGCATTATGGAGACAACCGTGAAATTTCTTAAAAACTTTAAATGGCTGTTATAATGAGACATTGTAAAGATGTAGTTGGTGGCTTTCAAAAAAAACGAACAGAACAATTTGTGCCAAAATAGAAGAATTCCCGACAACAACAACAACGACAAAGTTTTTCACAAGAATCAACTCATTCGTCACGTAAACACATTGCTGTTGTGTATTTATATAGAAAAACATTTTAGCTATTTAATAGACTGTGGACAATGGTCTCCGGTATGGTGTTGAACAGAAACAATCCAAAGACAAAACTGCACGTTGACAAAACTAAACGAAAAACAAAATAATTGTAGAATTATTTCTCAATAGACATTATCAAAAGAAAAATAGTTCTCACTAAAGTTAATAGCATGTAATTATGTTAGATGTATATGCAATAAGCGTAATAGAAATTATAAAACCACAACTAACCAATAATTAGGAATTCACGTGCAGAAATAATCACCAGGATAAACATGTGGTTCGCCTAATAATATTGTTGTAACCTGGCGGAAAGACGGTGTTGCCTTTATATAATCTTGACTACATACCTCTACAGTGTGTTAGCGGTATAAATAATCGACTATTAGAAAAAGAAAATTATGTTAAATTACCTTTATGGAAGACGTTTAACCTGTACGTTAATTTAAGGCCAATGCAATTTTTCTTAACAATAACCCATACAAGTAATGGATAGAAAACATTATATTAATGTAATGTGTCAGTTATAAATAATGTACACAGATGTGGTCCAGTTGGTGAAAATATCCGCTCTCTAATGATTAAGAAAACATTCACATAAGCGATACAAAGATCATCGACTGTGACTATAATTCTCACACCTAATTCTCTAAACGCACAAGACGCAAATTTGCACGTTCTCGTTTTAACACGGCTGACTAAGGACGAAAATATTTCACTGAACACGCCACAATTTCAATTTAAACGTAGATAGTTGAAATACATGTGAATATTTTTTTAATTTACACGTTACTTGTTCGAAACGAGTCTACCGTGTAAATCGAGGGTGGAGTAATTAGCTCAATTTTAAGTAAAATACACCATCACTCAACAAATCTTCTAAGGGCGGTAATTATTATTATCAATTATCAATGTTCTTCAATGCCTGACAAACTTTATGGTGGGCATCTTGTCGTTTGTTTCAACCCCTTAGGTTAATTTTAAATTCATAATCACGATCTAACGCTATCATCACCATCATCATCCCCTTCGATTACGGTCTTTTCGTTCTATCAGAATTAAATTGAAAGGGTATCGAATTAAGTTTTTAATGAAAGTAAAGGCAAGATTTTCGCTGCTGCACATAACAGCATCTAGTCTTTCATAATACGAATAATTATAATTATTAATGACGATAACAACAATTATATTGTAGTAATATGTGAAGAATGTGCTGTGGTTACTGATGATGAGAAGACAAAAGAATTCTTTCGTAGAGATCCGTTTTTTTTTGCTTGTTTCTTTTGATGGAATTTGTCAATCTATGCTGTTTATTAAATTTTATTAATCATCTTTTTTCTACAAATTCCGCCTTCTGATTACCACTAAAAGTACGGCATTGTTTGATTAACACACCACTCAATGCAATAATGATTCAATGTTGGAGTTGTAATGATTTTTTTTCGGTTAATGACACTTTTTAAATTTTCTATTATTAGTCATATTTGTCAAGTATGCATTTCCACAAAAGAACACATTCATTGCCGGTAATGTCTTTACATTAATGCTTCACACTTGATAATTAACACAAACAATTAGTACAGTAGTGCTACTTCTGCAGTTGCTGTTAGATTGTTTATTAAATGTGACGTAAGAGACAGCTAATGCATCATAAAGTCGTCTTTTGTTATAAATTTGTCGTATAATAGATGCCGTAATAAAGAAACTTTAAATTCGTTTGCAGCTAAACTGCGGATTACCGACATAAATACAATAACATCCGCAGCTTAATTATAACTATAAATTAAGGATGAATTTAAGTACCAGTAAACAATAAATAAAGTTTTATTAAATAATTATAAAACTACTTATTGTTAATGTAAAATAGATAACTCTACAGCTAAGTCAGTCACATAAGTTTCTGAATGAACTATAGTCACTTATTGTTGAATTAGAGAAATCCAAGAAGAAAAACCCACACTTTCCAATTTTCTATAATAAAACGCAGTCTTTTGTTTATCAGTTTTAATCGTTTCTATGAATAGAAACTAATAATTATTTAATAGTGCCATTTGAGTATCGCATAAAGATCATGAACTTAAATGGTTTTTTGTCTGGTTTAAAAAATTAAACGAGTTGCTCTATTGCTGATGTGCATACTTACAAGTTGGCCAAATTAAAATAGATAGAGTCAGTAGCGTAACTATCATGAGGCAGGGGGTATAAAGCTTAAATACTTACTCCGCTAACTTTATGTTTACGCCAGCTAGGAAAAAGAAGGTTGGTTACTGCTCATTTCACCAAACCCCGGCGCTTATGTTGTTTCGAATGGATGGTTACTGCTCATTTCACCAGATCCAGGCGCTTTTTCTACTATGAGGGACCTGTAAAGGGCGGATGGAAAAGGTGATACTAATTTTTTTTGCTAACTGGTCTATGCAATCTGTTGCATGAACTAATTAACAAATTCGGTCAAGAGAAGAGGAGGAAATTCTGAAAATTCTTTTTCATACCCTGCCGGACTTCGAACCCCGGACTTCTGCATTGTAGATCCAATTCTCTTACCACTGAGCCGTTCGGCCCATTCATTCATAGATGAAAATATTTCGTAGAAATGAAACCGATTTGATTCCACGATCGAACGGAAACAGCCGACATTCCATCGTGTGTGGTGCATTCGAAAGTGCCAAACAAATCAATCTGGAATTGTGGGTAGGAACACATCTAATAATTGCCAATAATCTACGAGGTGTTGTTAGAATGAATATATTTAAAAATGAAAATTAATTCCTTCCATTAGCGGTGGGCCACTTTGAACTTCTACCACAGGGCATTGAATTTGAAGTTATGCTACTGCATAGAATATAATTTTGATTCTCTAGGAAGTTTATCAAAGAAAAGAAGCTCTTATCATCTATTTTTTTAATTACATTAACTACTCTTTTAGGTCTCATTAGTAAATTAAAACCAATGGTAGTTTTTTTTTAATAGTGAAAGATAACGAAATTGAATTTTTAACCTTCGCATGATAATCGTTAATGTTTTATTAATTATCCTTGACCTAAGGGGCTTAATGGTGACTATCTTTGATTAGATATTAAAATGAAAACACTGTGTGGTAATTCTTTTCGTTTTAGTTTGTGTTCGTGATTAAATGGTAGAATCTTCACATTTCTGAAAATCAATGAAATGTTTATTCCCTTATCTTTCATAATTGTTTACTGAATAAATTGTTGGGGTGCGTGTTCCTGTTTTGAATTTTATAAGCTTGATTTTAAATTGTTTCAAGTCAATAGCGATGAAAATTCGTAACAAATTAAGCTCAGCTTTAGCCAGTCCTAGGCCTAGAATAAGACAAACCCATCGAATACTCATCAATAGAGTTGAATTTTGTCATTATTAATTCTACGGCATTAGATTAACTTTCTAGTATCGAATCCATGAATTGTCGAATATCACAAATTCGTAATAAATTAATCATTGATTAAATAAGGCAAATATTGTTGGGTTTTTGGACCGTTACACCTTGGGGCATTAAATTTTCAGTGACAATCATTAATCTATTAATGTTGGAATGCATCTGATATTGCTAAATTTAAACCCATTCTTTTGATCTCAGCTCGAACGCCTTTGATATACCAACCTTCAGGGGAAAAGATGGTTTGTTTATTTGCTACAATCTAAACAAAGCACAAAATCTGTTGTGTTATATGCAAAATAAAGTGTTGTGTTTCCTCCCAGTTTATCTTCCGTTGAATAGAGAGCCAAAGTTCTTTGTCAGGACCGGATTTAGGGTGAGGCAATCGAGACGTCTGCCTCGGGCACAGGGCTGGTGTGGGCGCCAAAATCACGAAATATCACTACGATAATATAACGTTAATTATAAGTGTATTTTTATTTGAGTTTAAGTCGCGATCGTAGAAACACCTTGGGCCGGTCCTGTTTTTGGCCTTAGCAGATTTTCATCGACATGATTTCGACTAAATTTCTAATTATGAATAACTGAATATCCAAATCAAAACAACAAACAACAGGTGTACTTGTTTTTATATTGCTTCCAGCTCACTTTCCAATACAATTAAATCCCAAATTGATTGTCAGCACCCTGTACTTTAGATGTCAGCTTAATCCACAAATACTTGTTTATAATCAAGCGTAGTTATCAAGATAAATATACGAAATAAACATACTATATACACATTCCATAAGAGATTAAATCTACACGCGACGTTAAGCAGAAAGGTCTAAACGAATATCGAAAGTTGTCTTCGTTTTTTTGTTTTTGAATGGTAATACATGCCCGAAAAAAGAGCGAGAGAAAGACAGAAAACAAGAAACAAGCCTCCAATCTAAATTATGTAAATTTAGTTTTATATTAGCTTAATAAAGCGGGTATATCTTCTAATTTTATGGATTATAATATTTTTAAAATTGGTGTTGATTCATTTTGTATAACAACATCCAATATCTAATCCATCAACATGCTTTGAAGATCAAAGAAACAAAAGAATTCCAATTATAACATTTTCATCATTTGATAAGTGTATAACTGTTTTTCATTATGTTGATGTTGTGTTATTTTGAGAATATGTCTTGAAGGCAATCAAACTCGTTTCATGGTCAGCGCAATTTTCGATTTTATCTATAGAAGTTCTAATTATTAATTCAAATCTTTGTAATTCGAATGTTATCATTAATTGGGATTGTTGATTTATAGCAGACAAGATTCGCACTTTATTATACCTACACTAAAAAGTTTCCAAACATTTCACCAGATATTTGTTGAAAATCTCGAACAGTTGAAGTTAAATGTTTCAAGCATCATTTCCACAACATAAGTACTTTGAAGGGCTCATCATAGTAAACACTAACTTGCAACATGAGATCTTAAATCAATTTTATAGAAGCGAAGGAAAATTGATGATAACGCAAGGTATTCTTTTACCATCTACCTCAAGAATCTCACATAGCGTAACTATTATATACATACAAGAATCATCATTGTTAATTCGCTGTTAGGGTGCGATTTCTCCTGGAAAAACAGACCGATGATCTCTTTTGCATCTCAGCACCTTGCGCATCGTGTAGATAATTAGTAGGTGATTTTGGCGTTTAGATATGCTGCAGGCTTCCTTGGCGGATTGCTGTGGAAGGATAAATCCGTAACTATATACATGTGTACGTATAGATAAGACATATTTCTATGTGTTCGTGTGTTAACCTTAGTAATCCGGAGTGGGTGGTGTGTGAAACATAGAGATAGAGTGAGAGGGGATGTTAGGTAAACTTAAACCGCATTGTTGGAATGTTTCATTTGTGTTGAACATCTGTATATAAACTAAGACTCCTCTAATGAATCGTTACAATGTCATATTTCAACTCTCTTCCTACTGTATTCAATTTACATAAAACGAAAATTAGATATCCCTTAGATGACGCCAAAATAGAGATGTTGTTAATAATGTTCATTAAATACCTGAGAAATTGTAGAATTTCGCCACATTATAATAAGATATTGTTAAAGGGGATGGTCGACAATCCCACCTGTCATAGTTTGCTATAATTCGAAATTTATATTCTCTCCGCAACTAGCAAAAAAATAAAGAATCAAGATAGAACCAGATATTGTTTATGATATCCCTATTTTTTGGCAAATCATTGGGCATGAGGAATGTCTTTTTTTGTGCTATCCGGTAGGTTTTTCTTACCTGATACATTACTGTCGTTAAGTTAAAACGTGAAAGAAACGGGGAAATAATTCCTTAGTGGCCCAGATGCCAATGGTACGATTAATTTAGATTCGCTTCTAATTAATTTAATGGGAATTGGAAAGTATCATTAAAGCAACATTAATGAATTCATACCTAACTACTATAAGAATAGAAGTATTATTATATGTAGACATATTTGTTTGGTTAATTTTTTGCTTGTTTACAAAAAAAAACGTTTGCCAAATGTTTCTAAACACAGAGCGTTAATCCTTGGAGACAGACTTCTTGGTTCGGTTCATTTTAACACGAGTTTCTAGACCGCCTGATGGGATGATTGAATGCACAAACTGTAAGTATAGGTGTTGGATAGTTCAACATATCTCAGCTTTGTTGGTCTTATAAATAACTTATAGTCTATTGCAATCAACGTAATTAATTCAGAGTTGGTCAAGGGTTTTAGAGTGTTGATCATCATCACTAAACTACAACATACAGATAATAGTGGGAAGGATGTCTCTACAGTGACCAACTGGCGCGGTTGGTTTGACCAAGGACCGCTAACGGAGACCACGCTCCAGTTCTCTGTGGTTTGACTATTAAACAAGGGTTCACTTTAAAGCACCACCACCGCCACATTCCCAAGCGACCACAAGGCCCCAACTCGCCTCTTCTATATCCAATTAGTAACTTAATTAATATTGATGCTGCATGAAGTATCTCACTAGAAAGTTTATCATATTAACGACTACAAGGTGCAATTACTATTACAGCTTTGCCATTTAAACGATATTTTTCAACAATTACATCGATTATAAAATGTTCAATCGTCTATTGAAAATCAATAACATACCCTTCTCTCTCTTTCTCTCTCTCTCTTATATATACACACATACACACGTGTTTGTATATTTATTCAATCTTGTCTTATCTTGACAAGATTTCCAAACAACTCGAACAATATTTTTTGGAAAACATTCAACATCTAGAAATTCACAACACAAAAACTTGTCAAACAGATCCTTAATGATTCTTAACACAAACCAGATACCTACATAAACATAAAAGGTTTTCTTTTACCAAAAACTTATTCGCTAGATAATGTATTGAAACCATCCCATTGGAATAACAATAATTTTTCAAGTTTCTCTAAAGAACCTCAAGTACTCAACAATCTTGAAGAAATCTGTCTGCGAACTCAAGGAGTTTGGCACTCATAAATTTATTAAGAAAAAAACAAAATTAATACATTTATCAATGAAATGTAACAACAGTTAACGATTATTTTGTTTTTTGACGATTTCATAAGTTATCGGAAATATTTGTTGATCAACTGTCTATAAAGGAGAAGAAATAAACAGAAAGGCAGTGAAGAAACGAGTTATTTACACTGTGTCTATTTTAACTTAATCAGCTTGACTTTCATAGAATAATAGAGACGAGAAAATAGCCACAAGACATTTATTTCCCTCTTCTGTCATTCTTTTTCTTTTGTATACAGAAAAACCGCTGATTTTTCCACTGACAATAAGAATTCGCAACTGTCATTTCCTGCCAATTGACAGGACACTGTATTCAAGTATTGTTTTTAATCTGAAAAAGGATTGTAGCCATTATCTTGATGAATGATCGAAATTGAATCTTAGTCAAAATACTGATTAGTTTTTAGCGAATCACTATTACACAGAATTGAGAATTTCAAATACAATTCTATTCCCAAGCAGATGAGAAGCAATTGTTGTTCGCTTTAAACACTTTTGATCGCAACAACAACTTTTTTGATAAACCAACCCTTAAGGTAACATCGTTTATCTATTTATACCAAAATGTAAATACAACTTGATGCAAATTCTATATCGTGTTTTATACGGAATAATCTATTGTATTTTCTACAAATTTTATTTATTCTGAATTGGAACACACAGTCGTTTATCTAAGAAGTTCTCTCACAGTGAAAAAATAAATGGAATAAAAAAACATGATAATGTTGTAACCGGATGAAGATGGATTGAATTCGTTGCAGATATATGATTTAAATTGGCTAGAATATAAGTCTAGCATCAAGACCGTCCTAAGATATTTGCCGCCGATGGGCTACCAACAATAATGGACTCCTCTTCATAAGAAAATACACGGGAGAGGAAGCAGGAAAAAGCCGCCAAACTGATTTGAGTGCAAGCAAAATTGTCGCTCCAATAGGCTAACGCTCTAGGGCTACCGTCCATTTAGCGCTGTGGTTAGGGTGGCCCAGTCTAGCCTCTACATTGTGATCGCTCCAAACAGAGGCGAAAACTTGCGTTTCGCCAGCGGCCCTCAACACTCATAATCCACCCCTGCATGATATTTTGTCTAAATATGTATGTTATTTACAAAGTAATTAATGATAAAATTCCTTGTGTATTTGATAATTTGGACTTTGGTGCGATGTGTACTTAACGCACACATATCCTAAAATCATGATAAAAGCAAATACATTGAAAAATGATAAGTCTATAAAAAAAGCGACGTATGTAATTCCATTATAAACAGTTATCGGTAATCAGTGGATGATTACATCAGAAAAAATCTAATAAAAAACCTGACGAGGGTATAAATTAAAAACATAAAACAAGTACAATGTAAATATGTAAAAAAATTCGAATTGATGGGGCCCATATGTGGGGAAACATTCGCATATATCGATGATATGAAATGAAACAACTGTGTACAATTCCATTGATGACATGCATTGATGAGCGATGACATTATTATCATTAATGTTTTACTGATAACATATTATAAATGTGAAGTGTTGTAAACTAGTTTAAGTGAAAATGTCTGATGCCCTCCAATAACCTCATTAATAAATTTCTCAACTGCACACTTGCCGATAATAAACCACATCAAATATGATAAGACTGATCCTCAACTATAAATACATTTACAATCAATTGATGGATTCATATTTCGTTTCGGTTAGAATTGAGGGAGTATTTTAACTTAATCGTTTTTAGAAAATATGTTTGCGTTCTTTTTGCCCCATTTACACAGAAAAAGCAAGCTTTATACTCGAGATGTTCAGAATGAATAGGTAAAGGTGCTTTGAACGAGTTTCAAAGGAAATCCACCGTAAGTTGACAATAATATTAAAAGCATCCAAAGATACCTGGAAATTTCTATTCAGTTATTCCACTAAAGTATATTTAATTTAATCCACATCTTTTCTTTATTTAAACAGCTTTCCCATTCTGATAATAATAATAAATTCTTTGTATGTTGTATCAACATTAATGCTGGTGTTGATTTTTCAAATTCATATCGACAACTTTATGAGGAAGTCGTAATATACGTTACATCCTTTAATAATAAACAGATAAAAAACACAACACACACAGACACACACTTATTGTAATTATTTTGATAAGACTTTATCGATAATTAAGAGCTTTAAAGTCGGCTATTGTGGACATGTGTAATTGTGTACTTGTTCAGTATCAAAAACGGGGTACTTCAATCTATTGTTTCATCATCGGAATGGAAAATAGAGAAATGGACAACAGAAATGGGCTAATTGATTCAATATTTGTCTGAAAATTGGTTTGTTATCAATCGTTTTATTTGATTTTTTTTCGATCCCGTACAGGAAGAGGGAAATCGAATCGATAAAGATGCTGGAATGGGGAGATCACTAAAGCTACTAAAATCACGGTCGATTTGCCATAAGTTGAGAATACATCAACTGAGTAAAATAATAACGACGGACCTTCCTAGTCCAAATTGCAACGTTAACGCTAGATTTGATTCTATTTTATGTCAATGTTCTGCTTTTCCTTCTATATTTACACACATGCACACATGGAAAGCTATATTTCCAAATAACGATAATTCTTCACAACATCCACCATAAATGAAGGGAAAGTTTCTCTCTTATCGTTTCGTTTACGATTTCAGATCATTTAATAGTTTTTATACCATCCATTCGTTGTTTTATATACAATTTAACATGAAAATACGAAATATGTGTGTACAACACTGTTATTTGTGTATAACGATTGATTTTTTTTCAGTAGTTCTGCTAATCAGGATTTATTGTTGATTGTAGCGATTCAAAAATCCCGACCTCTCCGTTATGGTGGAGCATTTTTTTTTGATTTCGACCGCAGTAGAATAATGGAAACAAAGTCGGGTTGTTTTTTTTTTTGATTGTTGTTCTGAGTTAGGACAAATAATCAATAATCTGATAAATATCTTGTACAATCAATTATGCAAAGTAAATATTCTGTTTGTTGATTTTGCCTTATTTGTTCAGGTACCCACTTAGAATACATAAAGGCGCGCCATCAAGGCCATTGAACTTTTTGCTAGTTGATTTTAACAACCTTGTAATTAAACTGTTTTGTGATTATAACAGAATATTTATAATTCAATAGTTAGTTATGCTTCTACGCGTTTATTTAAACAAAACAAAAAAAATAATAATCATAATGAATGCCTTAAATATTTTATTATTTCATTCAGCCACCCGATTAATAACCATAACATATTGTTGTAAAAAAATTTCATCAGTAAATAAATTAACAAACAAACGAAAAATTATAAATGATTTTTTTGTTTGATAAATTTATGGATTTGTAAAATTTTTCCGTCGATCATTAACCATTTCAACAATATGAAATGGAATTGCTGTCGTGCCTCTTAATTATAATGTTGACAGAATGTGAATTTATCTTGTTTGCACATTTTATGACAATTAAAAAATGTTGAAAATTGTCTTGTAAACCCAATCTCTTTTGATAAATTAAACAACTGCCCATGTGGTGGGAAATTGTTTATTCATTTCGACCAACATTTACCATATGAGTATGTATATGCAGATAATAGCCGATGAAACAATTTTATCGATGAAGGCTACACAGAATCCAAGTGGTTATCGAGTGTCCCATCGAAATCTCGATCAATCAAGAGATTTAAGGTTGAAGCACAATGGAGGCTGTCAGGCGGTGTACTGTACACACCAATCGAATTTAAGCAGCATGAATAGAAAGTCTTGATATTTAACTTTGTTTTAACAACGTTTTGACAGGAGCCATTGTGTTTCTACCGTAATTGAAGCCTACTAAAGCATGTTTAATTCGGATATAGACACAGGCAGTTAAGGCAACGTTGCTAATACGATCTTGTTCAACGTTGCTTCAATCTATTTACGTAAAATATGTAACGTCAATCGGCACATTTGCGGTTAAATTAAGCAAACCAAATAAAATAAGATCTACTTTTCGACCATCCAAAACAACATGGAATCTGTGCCCGTATGAAGGCATCAAACCCAATACATGCAGGAAATAGTAAAAGAAAGAACAAAATAACAAGAAAAAGAAAAGGAAAACCTAAATGAAAATAAAGGAAGTATGAAAGAAAGACAAATCGGAAAGAGACCATCATTTCTCATCTATCTGCCTACAAGCCGCATAGAAACAAATTGTAGGTGGTCAAAAAGTAGGCTTCCCTTATTTTTTGTTTGTGTTGTTTTTCGTCTCTTGTTTCTCTTTCAACCTTGCCATTGGGCTTATAGATTATACATATTAGATAAAACCAATTTTATTGAAACTATTCTAGTTACTATACCCTTTTCCAGGATCGGTCCCGTAGGTGAGACGGCGGATTAGAATAGGCGCCAAAATGATACATGACGTAATCTTAATTAATAGGTAAAGACTCAGAACTAATTTTGTGCACTTATGTCAGATTATGGCCACGTTTCTATTGATGATCTCTGACAATGAGAATTTCCAAAAATTTTAACCTTTTTGTGCATCAATTAGTTATTTGCTAATGTAGGCTTCTACTCCTGAAAGATTGCTTTATTTAACGCTGAGACCGTTTTTTATCGACGGACTGAATATGGGAGTTATGCGTAAATTTCACAAACTGAAGAATAGTCTTAAAGAACGAAGACGACAGCGTCTGTACCTTCGATAAGCCGACCCTAACACTCCAATCGCACATAAACCGGATATTTACTAGCGATTTTATCTAATGCAACCGTGGATTAACGCACCCACTGTGAACACGGAGGATCCTAATTTCAAGTTGAAAGAATTACTAACTTGGGTCAAATTAAGAATAAAAAAAAAAACTTCCAGTTCACCGAAAGGACAATACTGAAATTTGCCAATGGTTTTGTTTTAATTGAATTTAGATAAGTTTGAAATGTTGCGTTTCAGTTTATACGAACTTTTTACTTTAGATAAAGTAAAATATTTGTTGTTAATTTAAACTATTTCTTAGTGTAAATATAAAAAAAAATTAATGAAAAATTACGATAAAAGTCTATTTATTATCAGTATATAAGTATAAATATCTGTTTACTAACGACTTGTTATTGTTTGTTTAATGATTTCCACAAGTGTAACTAGTAATTAAAGATTTCATAGTCCAGTAAAATGTAAATAACGGACTAATAAAAAATTCATTCCTATATAAATGTGTTTATCAATCTTGGTGTGTTTTGTGGTTGTCTTTTTCCTTGTATTTCAAAAGAAACATTCCCAATATTCGTTTGTATTTTCGTTAACAGGTATAATAACATGTATTTGTTCTGTTGTAACACATGTACATGTGTGTGTGTATGTGCATGTGGACAAATTAAGAGAAATCAAGTATTTATTAAATTAAAATGAGCGCTTACTTCACGGTTAGTAATTAATTAAAAACTTGTCATTATCTAGAGCGCATTTATACGGTGTGCTCCATTGGAGCGAGACGTTTTTCGGTTTGTGAATGAGAGTGTACCCTTAGGAAACATATAAATTCCCTATGCCGCCTCCTCTATATACTCATCTTCGCTCCTCATCGCCCCACTTCAACCATCATGCTCTTCTTTTGAGTAAAGTCCTCCATCCTCCCCCTGTACCCCACCCTTACTGTATAAGTATACGCTTGGACTGTCTTGAAAAGATGAGAATCGTACTGCGAATTCCAGTTCCTCAAGATTATATGTATATCTATCTATTTCTGTCTTTAACATTGGTTTGTGTTTCGTCTCTCTATCTTTTACAATCTTGGTTGTCTTTATGAACCGAGACAGCATTACGGCCTCATGAAAGTGGAAAGCGAGAAAGATTAAACCCACAAAGTCAACGTGGATTTGATATACAACTGTCTACAGTTGTTTCAACCAATCAACACACTGGTAACCACCCATTTACTTAAAGGATAAAGAGCGACACTTTACATTAGAACGATAAAGAAAGGGGAATGTTGTGTCTTTGTTTAATATACAGAATCGGCATAAGGATGTTTTCGTTCAAGAGTAGCTACTATAATAGCACCGGTTTAATGTGTATGTAGGTACACATATACATACATACATACACAGTGTATGCGAGACCTTATACCTCACTACTTACATACACACCAGCATGTGTAAGGTACAGTGTCAACACACATGTACAAGGCATGTGTGAACTGTACACTCAATAACAGAAACGATCCTTGTAGTTGGACTGGTTAAGGCCAGATCCCTCTATTCTTTTATTCTTAGTGGGCGATCTATAGTCGCGCATCATTTACAGACTGAAGCATGGATAAAAGTTTAATTACGGCATGGTCGTTTTGTTCAGGTAAATCCGAGAACGCTGATGTAAATAGGAATGGAATGTTATCCAAGTTCTTCTACTCTACAGATATGTATATTTGGAACGCCTACTAGACAGATTTGTGTTTTTTTTTGTCTCTCGTCACTATATCGTCGCTTAATTGGTACCAGTTTTACACTTCTCTCTATACTAAAAATAGATTTTACACACAAAATTTCCAGCTACTCTCTACTTGATTCATTTGAATGTAAAAAGAACTTGGTAATTGGACAAACGAGATTTTACAGCATCGCAAATCTGTTTGTGGTTCTATTTGAATGGCATTAGAACAACCACTCAACGATACATCCCTTCCGATAACAACCAGATATAATCCATTTCGTCTCTTAATTGGTACGTACTTGAGGAAACAAATAAACAATATCCCCGAGACTTTTTTAAACGAAAAAATCCTGTTTCAGCGACCAATTCTACGCGCTTCTCGTCACCCATCAATATCATTAAATATAATATCAGATGAAAAAGAGTGAATGAATAGAGCAAGAGAGAGAGAGAGAGAGAGAAATGGCAAAAACAATCTCTTATTTTATTAATTTGAACGGATGGAAAAACGCCACTGCCCGTTTCTGTGTTTATCCTTAACGAATACGAAATTAATTTTAAAGATTTAAAAGCCGAATCCGCTTCACACAAAAAAAAAAACGGAATACATAATGAAAAAGATGTCTGGATGGAATTTTTCGCACGGACGCGATTCGACTTTAAAAGCGTTGGTTTAAATGCTTGAAATTTTTAACGACCCCAACTTCATTTCGTATGGATGCAGAGGAAAATTGTCGAAAAGGTGAAGTCATACAAATACAGACACACACACACCAACACAGGCACAGTGGCATTATGAACTGTTAACGATCAGGAATTTTATTATTTCATTCCGGGTCTTTTTTCTAATTGTTTTTCAGCGTTCGGTCACAAGTCACGATTGGACATATCATTTGCGAGTCGATTACAATACGACGAAATAAAGAAAAGTTTGTTTTCAAATGTAATTTCGTAGTTATTTACGTTTTTTCTTGTTGTCGAATGCTGCAAATTAATGTTTTTAGCTTTCATGATTGAATAGAAATGCGGGACCGGCCCCATAGGTTGGGCAACTGCCTCAGGTGCCGAATTGCGATAGGTGTCAAAATAGATAACAATTTAGAAATAATTCTAAGCACTTATTCTAGATTACGGTCACGTTTTTATTGATAATATGAGTCTTTCCAAAAATTTTAGAAGGCGACCTTTGCGAACGCCGCCTCAGGCGCCACAATCAATGAGCCCGGCCCTGTCGAAAAGCGCACAAAACGATAAATTCTCCTGTTACCATAGACCACCAAGTCAACACGAAAAGTTGATGGGTTGTCTACTCGATTATTATCGTGTGATTGTCTATTTTAAAATCAATTAAAGCTCATTTCGTTGAAATTTCGCATCGGAAGTATACCGTCGCCAATAAATTCCTGTTCTATTTAAATATTTACCTAAAAGTTGTTGAAAGTAAACGATCCTGAAGGTTTCGTGAATATTGTATTCCATGTAATCGCTTATGTAATAATTGGTAGTTAATTTGATGAATATATCTATTTTCGTAAAATTCCAGTTGAAAATATCGTTAATGGGTTTTGCAAATTAAAATTTATATTACTCCACGTAGTATTATATGGTTGAATATTTAGACGATTAGCAATCTTCTTCTTTATGAGACTGTAATAAATATATATTAAGATGAGTGGCTGTGAAATGAACAGGGTAAAGTTATAAGGAGGAAAGGAATCGAGCCAAAAATAAAATTAATGTACAAACTGTAAAATCTGACAGTAAACATGGAATTTGTTTAAAAATATGTGTAGACATTAATCTATTATTATCAATAGATTGCCGTTTATGTAGTAGGGAGCTTTCGTTGTTGTCTTCATCAAGTTGTCATGATGCTTCCCAGAAAGTGTAGAGGAAAAGTAAACGTTTGTGATGGGTGATTTAGGGGATGTTGTAAACGTAACCGTAAATGCTCCCTATCCGTGCAAGGAACATGGCAAGGTTATAGAGGGGCGTACAGCAATAAGCTTAGAATTAGTCTGGATTTATCGATTACTTAGTGTGCCACCATTTTTATAGGAGATCAGCGGCTCCTTTATGCGTCAACCGAGTTCACATAAAGTTTATCGTTGCGGTAGAATTTTAGAAGGAATAAAAAACATGCACTAGAGAATATCGAATCGTTAATCAATTACAAATATATCGAGTAGAAAATTTTCTCGTTGTTGTAGGTTTTTTTTTAAGAAAAAAATTATAACAATAAACTGAAGTATTAGTTGCCGACTACTTACGTCTCATGGGTATTCCACGAGTACTGGAATTATTTCCACTCCTGTAAATTGATTTTGTTATTTCTGCGGGATTGTGTGGCTGGAACGAGATAATTTTTTCCTATATAGCAAGATAACAATTTGGTTAAACAGTGACGGGTGGTGCGAACATCTGCGGTCGTTCTTGAAAGTCGAATAGATTTGAAATCGTCTAGTCTCTAGTCACATTACAATAGGAGGGTTCTTCGCCTCCAGCTATTTATCGGTCTGATTAATTATGGCAATTGACGAAGGGTGAAAATAGTATAGGCGAAGGGTTCTAATTCCAATCAGAAATTTGATTGAGTGGTTTCAAATGGGCGAGGATCGTATCAATGTTTGTCACATATATACGTATACACACACGTCTGCATTTCTGTTTCCTTTTACTAGAATAATTGGCTTAAACAATCTAAATTCTACACAAGTAAGGTAGCGAGCGCTTTTATGTCTTAGTCGGTGGTAATCGGTGGTTGGTACGTACGTGACGTGATCTATACACGTTCAGCCAATAACCGCATCTATATTACCACCCCCTCAACATCATCGCGTGCGATGGCTGTGTCGTGAGCGAATTAAATAACGTTGCTCAAAGATTTATCATCGACGCGCGAGGAGTCCATTACTTATAAAACAATGGTCACGAACGTCTATGATTCACGATGTCTGAATATAATGCCTTTCTACTATTGCCGACCACCACCACCACCACCACCAACCACCCTCACCATTTGATACCGACAATCGTTGTGCTTGTTTGATGCGAATTTGTTGGACGCGTTCCAACTTTACCAAAGAGAAATTACTTTTATATTGGTTAGTGGCCGGATTCCGCGGTTCAACTACTGGAAAATTATCCTCATAGTTTACGTATTAGGAAAATGCTAGTGCACTTGACTACCACTTTAGACGCTCGTTCCGCACCAATGGCCCTTCTTTGTTTAGCAAACTGCTCCCATACCCCTGGTCGATGCAATTTAAACTGTCTAGTGAGCATTTCTGCAGACCCTTTTCCTAATTGGGCTGCATAATAGATTGTCTAACAACTTTATTAGGTAGGTCGTAGAGATATAAGTATTAACATTAAATAATAAATGAACTAATAGTAGTTTATCACAAGGGAATGACCCATAAATCTACAAACTATTATAGATTGTTCAACACTATAAGTACATACACAATTCACATACGTGTAATGGAGAGAGTAGATAGCCCTGTTAGTTGGTCAGCTAGTGGTGATTGTGGTGTTCAATGGCGGTTCACACCCACAACCACCTATCTGCTCATTAGTTGAGTTTCGCGGTGCATCGTTCGCTCTATCAACATTAAATTAACCACCGGCCGGTGTTGCTGAGCATTACAACACTAACTAAAGCGAATAACCACTTGTGTGATGGCTGTCCAACTAAATTTCTATGTGCATTACGTGCAATCGAATATTTCACATCAAGTGTAATGCGGTCACGGAAGTAATTACCGTATCGTTTTGTATTGTTGTACACGATCAGTCCGATAACCACACAAGAATAGTGTGTGGTTTCTGTTTGTCAGTCAACCACAATGTTCGTGACAGTCAAGTTTTACTCAATTATTGAAGTTTACGTACATTAAAATAAAAATTGGAATGCAGGTGGAGGTTTAAAAGAAAACTTTGATTTTTTTTATTTTCATCGTTTTACTCAAAGTAAAATAATATTATAAGAACATTGCTCGAGAGCTGATTAAAAAATTAAATCATGATATCAAGTCCCAACAAAAAAAAGCATCTCTTGCTATCCGAAACAAAAACAACACTTAACACAATGTTATATGGCGAACGTCGGACGATAGAAAATAATTTCTTCAATAAAATAAAAACATTTTACCACTTCCATTAATTTTCTTTAAATGTTTCACCTTCTCCCTTTGAAACTCTTTTTCCATTTACTATAAAACTGTGAAATAGATTCGACAGTTACACCGGCCGATTGTGCCAAGCCCACATAACTGAAGTCCTTATTTTCACCATTCGATAAAACATTTTGATTACCAATTAATAATGTAACTAAATTAGAAGCGCCCTTTTGTTGTTCAGTTAAATAATAACAACATTCAATGATTTCAATATAAATCGACATTTCTTTATCTTTTTTCTTTGGATATTTTATAAAAGGAATTGGAGCACGTTCTTGTGGACGTTGGGCTCGAAAAAATCGGTTACCACGATGAAATTGATTCTCCAACCAACGAATTGCATCTCGAGCTTCAGATTGTTCACGTTTTAAATCGTCTAAAGCTGAAACCACTAATAAAACACAAAACAATAAAGTTAATAAAACATTTAAAATTGCAAATATATTAAATAACAAACCAGCTGATGGTATTAAAACAATAAACTTTCTTGAATGAACTAAATGCTTCACCATAAACGTATATTTAATTAAAGCATCAGTATCTAAGACAAGATAAGGAGAGAGGGATGTTTTGCCTCTGACACGATTCTCAAGGGCTCTTACTTCTGATGCTAACCACAACTGACCCATATGTTTCATTTTCATTAACTGTCCCTTTGAGTCTGATTCTTTATCATTTAATTTCGTAGTAGTTACTGTATTATTCTCTCCAGCCTACACATAAGACAATCAAAATTGAAAAAAAGGAAGAGGCACAATTAAATTTTGTTTGTTAATCGGTTAAAATAAAAATATTTGAAAATATTCGTACATTTTGCACTTTCTGAAACTGACTTAATTAAACACGACTGGTTGGTTGTAACGGAATCTACAAACCGGAAGAGATGTAATTACGCGCATTTCGTGAAAATTGCCACTGAAATCGCACCAAACCTCATTTGCATCTATATAGAATTGGGAGCATTTCATCGCATGAACAAGCACTCTCCGGACACATTCCTGAATCGTATCCTAGTCGTTTGCCAACTACCACATCACACCACACCAAAGCAATAGAGCAACACACACACACACACAGATAATCACCAAAAATTAATGAGAGAAAAGTAGATATTTATTCAATTATAATAATAAAGCAGTAGTAACGAGTTTTGATTTATTTTTATAGCTATTTGATAAATGTGGTTGGTACTTGAACAGAATATTTGAAAAGAATCAAATAAAAAAAATATATATTGACTAACTGAAACGATGTAAAATAAAATCATATCAAATACGAGAAAACGGAAACAAGCGTACAGCAATAATGAATAATGATAAAAAGAAAAAAAGTCTACTAAATTGATGTTACGATCACCAATCTAGTTCGAATGATAGTTTGCTAACAGGAATAATAAAGACGTGAATTCCGCAACAACTCGTTTCCGAACTTACGTGACCTGAAAAACCTAATTTGTGTAAATTGCAACGTACTCAATTTTTATATCACTTTTATAAGAGGAAGATTTACTGCTACATTAAAACTAATCTGGAACATAACAAAATAGTACAAACACAACAACATAAAGGAAACTATTCTTACATCAATTGTAATTTTGATAATAAACTGGCCATGTTTCAAAGTTTATCAACGACAAGAAATTATGATTTTTTAGAATACTATAAAAGTTTTCAGCATTCCATTAGTCAATAAGCTTTAGTTTAACACTAACGATAGAGATTCCTAAACGTGTTAAAACAATAAATTGGTCAATAAATAAATCTTCTAATGTTGTTATCACAAATTATAACATCTTAAATTTCGCACAGGAATGCAAAGATAAACATTGTTTTAGGATAATGTATGCCATTATTTATGGACCATGTAACTAATGTATTTAACTTACACTAAAATTTAGCGTGGAACAAAAACGTATTGGTATAAGACTGCGAAAAATCTCATCATAATTAGTTTATTTAGGAACACTACTGCTTTAAAAAAAATTAGCGAGTTATAATGTCATTACGTATTTGACGCTTTCCGCATTTCTAGCGGTAACCCTAAGCTTAACGCTCGAGTTAATCCACAACTACTAAAAATGAGATAAAAGGGAGGAAAATTCTCACATCTTATAATAACGCGGCTAGTAGAGACATTTTGTAATATCACATCGTTAAAGAGACGCATACTAGCATTTAGAAAACAAAAAAGTGTCCGATTTACTTTAACACTTAAGTAATACTTTAGACTTTTGTATATTATCGCAATAGCCTAATTAATAAAGATTTCACAATATCTCTAGCGTCTCTGAACTGTGTAAATAGTCACCATCGAAACAAAAGTACGTAATAATTCGGTTAATTGCAGAAATTCAAAATAAAACGTAATGAATCATTAAGAAATGTTCACTTACTAAATCTTCAACCAGTACAGTTGGTGTTGTCTTGTTAGCTTCATTTACTTCACAAATAAACAAATTCTTCTTCTGATCAAAACTAATACCAGTTTCTTCAATATTCGTTAGAAACTTACCAAATATTAAAATTTTAATAATTCTAACAACCGATTCTTCTTTAATATTCATACCACGATTATCCATGAAACTCCAATCAATTTTCTCATGATTAATTGTTAATATATCAATACCTTTCAATATAATATCCTCACTTAATGGTATTTTGATTTCATTATTTATAATATAATCAATATCAATACTGATGCCATTGAATTTTGGACTTTTCAAATTGATATTAATTAAATTCAATAATGTTGCAATTTGACGTAATAAACTTCTTGTATTTCGACCACATGATTTAATAATTTCATTATCTTGCATTAACCAATCATTTAAAATTTTAATAGATGATAATAGATTTTTTTCACATATTATTTCCATCATATCATTAACGTCCATACGTTTAATTTTTTTCAAAATATCAATATCGGTTTTAATTTTAGTTTTTTCGTTATTTTCAACGATTGCTGTTGTTCCGTTATTTTCAACATCTTGTTCATCATCATAATCATCGTCAGATGAGACTGCTAAGACATCATCTAAATTAGAAACAAATGAATCATCATCATCATCTGAACTGTTATCTGTATTTTTATTATTTATTTCATTCTCATCATCTTCTCCACTATTGTCTGATTCACTTTCAACTTTCAATGCTTTACGTCGTCTCAATTTCAATTTCGACCGTGTTTTCTGATGATTACTATCATAATTCATTAAATCTCTGATTATTCCATCACTATAATCACTCTTACTATTATTATGATCATTAGTATCAGATAACGGATAATTTAATACACTCTCTTGTATATAATTTGTTATATTTTGTATTAATTGTGAATATATCGCTAGTGTGAATGCTACAACTGTCGATATTTGTTGTGATTCTAATTTTTGTAATTTCGATATGCACAATAAACAAATTGTGATAATTTTAAAAATGATATCGTAATCAAATTGATTTGTTTGATGATTTGATAAATCACCATTTTCTATTGGTGATTCGCATGATGATTCATTTGTTAATTTGATTGATGTTAAACATTCTTCTAAATCTTTATAGGTTTGATGGCATAAATCATAAACGGTATGACTGTTTTTATTAAAATACCAAATATCGATTAACAATAAAAATCTAGAAATGAAACGTTGTAAATTGTCATTATTTTGTAATAATAATTGATCAAATTTCTTTGTATTCTTATCAAATAAACTTTGTAAATTATTAATTGTCCCTTCGAATGGTACAACACATGATAAACAACGCATATAATGGTAAACAGCATCTAAAAAATTATTCTGATTCATTGCTAATGTACCCATTTGATTGTGTGGCATTCCATAATCTGGTTTAAAATTAATTGCTTGTAAATAATAACGATAAACAACTTTCGATTGTATTGTTGGATCAATTTCAAGTTTATATCGATTTAAATCACCTAAATAAATTAAACATTGATGTACAGAATTGTTGGCCCATTCAAATATCTCTTTACTGATATCATTATCATTCGTTTTATTCAATGGAAAATCAATGATATTTATCAAATCCAAATTGAATTCAGTTTGTAATTTTGCCAAGTAATAATGGTAATAACCAATACCTGTATTAATATGTGTTAATAAGTTACATATGTCATCTTCTGTGTAATCTTTCTTTTTTAGTTTTTTAGCAGTAGATACGATATCATAGAAACTTTTGCGCCACAATAATTCTTCGCCTTTTCTACCATAAAATATAGGATCGGAGAATATTAAACGTTCACAATATTCGGAAAATTTACGCCGTTGTAATTGTAAATTTGGTGTAAATAGATCGCCAATTGTACGGACACAACTTCGGGCATCATCTAAACATTTAGCTCTGTCGCTGGTTGTTCTAGAAATAAAATTACGCATGTTTGAAACTTTGAGGTTATGTCATCGTTTTTTTATTTGTTCTCCATTTAAACAAAAGAATCATTTATCAAATCCATTTAAAAAACAAACAAACAAATATATCTACAAGATAATTTGTGATTAGGATGTTTTTTATTTTACATACCGAAATAATTTTTTCGATAGCTCTTGGCCCTGTTTCTGATGCATGTCTGTTGGATTTTTGATTTTCTTCATTTCAACTCATCTTGCTATCCCGGTCAAGAATTCAATATATTTTCAATAATTGTCATTGTTTTCTTAATACAAATTGTGGCAATTATCATTTTTTGTTCATAATTAGTTTCACAATTTAGTTTTGACACCATCACAATTTCTTATCAAATGTCCTGGTCATCTCTTGTTTCTAATTGGTTAACTAAACAACCTCGCCAACATTGTATATCTAAAAACACCAAATATTTAAATCGTGAAATAATTAAATTAAATTAACTTGTTTTTAAACAAATTACACGAGCACACCCAATTCATTTGTAGATAAATCAAATTAATTGTACTTTATTCAGTTGGAGTAACAAAGATTTTACAAAGTCCAAGCACCCTTTAGCCAATATGTACATGCGTAGTGGTTAATTGTAGCTCACTATTCTAAAAAAACAATAAATTCTCATGCAGAACATAAATAACATAAATTTTTTTGAATTTACACTTACAAAATTAATGTAAAACAAGCTAAAGATTTGTGAAAGTTTAGAGGGACGAGACTTTTTTGAAATGGGGCTACAATTAGATTTTGGTACGACTGTAAGATTGTCTGTCAAATCGGGAAATGGCTACAGCTGAAAAGAGGCAAGATATGCCCCCACGGGGCGGCTACAGACCGATAATCTTCAAACGAATACCAGCAAAGTCTTATTGGAATGGTGAATATTAGTTTCTGTCAAACCATCGAATAATTGAACACTTTTCTATTACGCAATAATCTTAACCTTTGTGTGTTTTTGTTGTAGGATTTGCATTATTTGGGGCTTATTTGGGTGTAACAGCCGGTGCTGGTTATTTGTATTTTCTAAATTGTAAATCAAATCAATATGAGGAGATTGAAATGAGATCGGCCCGTTTAGCTGTGACACCGATGTTATTAGCTGAGAAAGATCGTGAATATTTGAAACAATTGCGTAGAAATCGCGATGAAGAAGCTCAGCTAATGGCTAATGTTGAAGGATGGTCGGTTGGTACATATTATGGTGAACCTGTATATAAGACTGTACCAAGCGATGTCTTAATTGAACCTTCAATGCAAGGATATTACGTGCATGCCGATTGGAAGACCTTTAGAAATAGAGCATATCTAAGTGAATGGTCATAGATTTGAACAATAAAAGATAAATTGTAGAATATTGTTAATAAATATTTATAAACGTACATCGTTTCTCAATATTCCTTGTGCTGTGAATCTTTCAACAGGGCAAGGACAGTAGAATCTATTCCACAATTAATTTAGCTTTTAATAACGGGACAAGTGCGACTTCGAAATGTGGAATTTGGCAAACGACAGCTTGAGATTTTCATTAAATTGCTTCTTCATGTTCTGACCAGTAAACTGGACGTTTCGGGGTAACTCTGAAACTGAAAACAGGAATGTATTTGGAAATCTTGTTCCAGATGGACATTCCATGCGAAAGGGCAAATTTGGATATGCAAAATTCCTCTGACTGGGATAAAAAAAAAATGTGGAACGCTTCACGATTTTGCGTGTCATCCTTGCGCAGGGGCCATGCTAATCTTCTCTGTATCGTTCCAATTTTAGTAAATGTACCGCCGAAGCGTGTACGGTTGCTTAACTTTCACAGCTGTATATATTCGTACAGACGTGAACCAAGCAACCGTGAACTGTAACTTTCATGTTTTCGAACACTTTTATAGATAAATTAATTTTTTATCTTAATTAAAAAAAAAACGGCGAACTTTCTGGAAATTTTTATTATAATTGTACGAATTTACACAAATACAAACATCTACTCACACCGCAAAACATTTTGAATAATTTAACTAAATCTGAAGTGCATTCAGACATTCTTCGATATTACCAACATCCGCATCTTTATAAATGTTTTCAATTTCATTTAAACTCCATTCGGACAGTTTTAATGCTTCCTTTTTCTTTTGCGGCGAACATTTCTGTGACATTACAATTGCTGTTGTTGTTAAATAAATGCCATAAAGTGCACGTAAATTGTTTGGATTCAATTTAACAGTTTGACAATAGTAGGATTTAGCTAATTCGATATTATCAAAACCGCCTTGTGTATATTTAATATCAGCATAACGTTGATGTAATAAATGATTATGTGGATTATGTAGAATTAATTCTTCAACACAGAATGCTGCTTTATTGAAATCCTGCTCATTTATATACAATTCACTCAATTCTTGCCATGCTTCAGTGTCGGCCATGAATCTAAAAAAACAATTAGCAATTAATGATGCGATAGGAATACATTTTTTTTGATTTGTACATTTTTAAATAATCAACCAGTTCTTTAATAGCTTCAGCATTCTTATTTTGTGCTTTCAATATGGCAATTTTTCGTTTTTTAGCAGCACTATTAGATTCATCAATTTTTATAATACTGTCTAATACTTCTATGGCATCATCATATTTTTCTTCAGCTTCTAAATACATGGCTTCATATTTTTTTACACGTAAACTGTTTGGAAAATCTCTATACAATTCTTCTATACATTTCTGTACAATGCCCATTTGGTAACAATCTAATGCAGCAATACATACTTGCTCTAAAATTAATGATTCTACAACACAATATTAAAATGAAACATTTCGAATTTTTCTAGAAGAATTCTGTATACTTTCTTTGCCAATTCTTTCTAAATTATGTGAAAGTATACTGTCCCACATTTCCAAAATTTCTCTACTTTGTCGATCATTGTTTTCACGCCATGCCCGTAATGTATCAATGACTTCTACAATGTAAAAATTAATTATTGCCAATTAATTCATGGAATTACGTTTAGCTTACTGGAAATATCCGCCATTCTAATGTGGGAGAAAATGGAATTTTTGAAAATTTTCTCTTATCAAAACGAATTTTCAATTTTCACACGTCATGTCATATTTCTGACATAAGGATATAGCTTGTGTCTTGCATGTGGTTGCAAAATAAAAAAAACATATTGAAAGTAATTGAATATTACAGCTGATATTTTGGACTTCATATTGTTTAAAATCGATCATTGTTTCAATAAATTGCACAATTTGTGGCAATAAAGAAAATTTATACAATTATTTGATCAATTTTTGAATCATAGACTATACGCAATGACGACGTTGCCTGGCGTTGCCAAGCCTAAGTCCCCGATCCGCTGACCAAAATACAATAGCGGGTGGGAATTTTCGATTATCTGTAATTTCCGATCACCGCATCTGCCTAAAATCAAGAAAATACGCTGAAAAAATCAATATCAGGAATCGAGAAGCTACACTAGCTTCATTCATTGATGCTTTTGCTAGAATCTATATAGAGATAACGATACTTTAAATACATGCATATTAGTTTTGATGCTCTAGAATTCATTTCATTCAGTTGAAATTTCTGAAATGATGGATTCTTGTATGTACAGAACTAAATTACCACCTGAATTTTTACTGAAAATCATTCTCTATCCGGTAGATTACTTGGTGATAAATTCTCTGAATCGGAGAATTGTTGCCGAATTGGCAATGATACTGCTGCATTGACAAGTATTTTAAAGTTGGTGTTGGATTTGAATTGTTTTCAAATGCCCTTTCTTTTCTTGATAATTTAATTCAATTCAAAGCTTTATTTTGTTTTTATTCATTCTAAATATATTTATCCCTACGAAATTATGTTGAAAATAATCAACATCGATTTTATAGAAGATACATTTTTTTCGACAACTTTATAAAACGAAAGTCCCCAATTCGAGTCAATAATAATGGCTGAAATTCTTGTGGGTACGGTTTGGAAATGATTAATTTTTTATTTTGTGGGACATAAAAATGTTTGAAAAATTAATTATGGGGTTGTAAAAATAGTTGGGTAAGTTGATTAAATTATTGTAATAATTTTATGTTTTAATTATATTCGGTTAATTGTCTATTGATTACTTTTATTGTTTATTGTAAAAATTCAACTAGAGTAGAGTTTTATATCAATGTTGACATCTGATTGCTTTATCGGAACATTGTTATGTAAAAGGCTTGTTTGTTAAATATGTTTGTGTTTAATACGAAATCCTTCTCATCATTGATTTTGTTGTAACAGATCAATAGCCCAAGTTAGAGGAGGAGTGTACAATCTGACATCCACCATTCTCCTAATTGACAAATGTTTTATTTATTTACTTGATATCTGGGCATAATTTAACGAAATGGATTCGAGTAATATTGTTTGTCCAGTGTGCACTTTATATTTGAGAGCTGGGATAACATTGAAGAGCCATTTAGCCAGCCATCCTAAACATAAAGTAATTGAGGCGTTGGTCCGACTAGCTGATCCTGAAGAACTTGAGAAAGATGCATCATGTCCTTCATCATCAGTGATAACAACAGAAACAACAACAACACCTCCAACAACACAACCACAACAACAACAACAAACTGTTACTTGTCCACAAGGTAATAGTGGAAATTCGCAAATCAATATAGTTAATCAAACATGGAATCAAGGCAGTTTAGTGAATATGCCCCCGAATGTACCACAAATGCAGGGCAATCATCTGTTTATTTATCAACAAAGTATGAGCAGTACAACCGGCTCACCACAGAATGTGCTCAATGTTAATCCATTATCACAACAATATGTAATTCCGACTGTATTAAATCCGCAAATGATGCCCTATGTTTATCAACAACAACAAGTGATTATGTCGAGTGGTTCGTGTTTATCATCACCATTACGGTCGTTACCATATGAAGTACAATCAGCAACAATAGCAACATCATCATCAAATCCCGATCAGATTTCGAATTCTAATAATATCATTGAAATCAGTGACGAATCACCGAAAAATCAAGAATGTTCTACTGATACAATTGTAAATGAAGATTCATCTAATGATACTAGTGATAAACAAGAGAAAAATATTACAATAAAAGATGATATTGATTTACAAAAGTTACATACATCAATTGATTTGAAATTCTATGAAGAAAATAATGATAATGATGATGATGATCATGATTGTGATGATGATGATGGTGATGATGAAACAACAAATCCACCACCACGTTCACCAACTGGTTCTGATTGGAGTATACGTGTTAGATCTGATTTAAGTAAAGCATGTCAAACACAAAACAATAATTTATCACCAAGATCAATAATACAAAATGATAATATTGATATTGTTGAAATTGATACAACAAAACCTGATGAACCGGAATTTTATTTTGTTGATGCATCCGATCAACAAGAACAACAAACAACTAATGATGATGGTGATGATGATGATGATAATAGTAATAATAATAATAGTAGTAATAATACTGTGATAATATCACAAGATTATGAACAATCAAATCCAATTTATACAACATCAAATATTTTACAAACAAATGATCATTTAGATTTTGTTGATATGGATGGTATGCAAATGGTAATGAATGATTTCTCAACGAATCAAATAATATCGCAAGTTGAAAATTTCGAAGGTAGTACACCAGATCGTCCTGGTGTATTAATGACAATTGGTGGTATGGTTGATGATAATCATGATGAATCATTATCAAGAGAAAGTTCAAATGTTAATATACGTGCTGATGAACGTATGCCACCTAGAGGTGAATTATCAGGACAAGAAAGTATAGATGGTACCACAAATGATACAACATGGAATCGTATACAATATGATAATGGTAATTCATCATATGATAATATATTTACAAGAGAAAATTGGGGTGGTTCAGATAGTTCAAATATTGATATACCACCACCATTACAAAGTCGTATACCACAACCATATGTTGAACAAGATAATGATGATAATGATATGCCAACAATTGTTAGTTTCAGTGGCCCACCGTTGAATTTTAAATGCTCAACATGCGGTGATGCCTTTCAATCATCAAAAGAACGTAAACAACATGAAATTGATAATCATGGTGATAAACTTAAATTAAATCATATTGGTACAGAAATTGGTAAGAAGAAAGTTAAAAAATTAGTTGTTAAATTGAAAGAAACTAAAAGTGAAAATGATAACAATTTTGATAATGTCTTTACAAATAAATTGAAAATTGAAAATACGATTAATAATGACAATGGTGAAATGCAAACAAATAATCAAAATGAAACTCTACCAACAAAAGTCGATGAAAGTGTTACTGTTGATATAAAGACAGTTTGTTCGTTGTGTGAAGCTGTTTTACCAAATATACGAGCATTACGTGATCATAAATTACAAATTCATAATATATCATCACAGACACGTCATAAATGTGCAACGTGCAATGAAGTATTTCAAAATGATTATAAATTTTCGGAACATTTACGTATACATCCGCTTGAATGTAAATTATGTGGGAAATTATTTTATCGTCGACAAAATATCCAATTACATATGCGTCGTCATTTAGGTATAAAACCGTATAAATGTGATGTATGTGAGAAATCATTTTTAACCAAACAGAAATTACAAGAACATCGAAACATACATACAGGCGAGGCACCAATTAAATGTAATTTATGTAATGAAACATTTCGACGCTATTCGAATTTAGTACAACATCGCAATCGTCATCATTTGAACGTTAAAAAGAAAGTTAAAGATTATATATGTTTCTGTAAAGAGATATTCCATTCGAAAACGAAATTAGCATGGCATAAAGAGATACATGATCCGAAACCGAAATCATGTACACAATGTAGTGAGAAATTCATACATATGTCGAGTTTAACAAGACATATGCGTCGTGCCCATAACAGTCATTTCCTACCAAACGGTCATAAAAGTTCTGAAAATGTTGAATGTCCAATTTGTAAAGGTATTTATCTAAAATCATCACTTGAAGTACATATAAAAAACCACAGTGGCCAACGTCCATATAAATGTTTAATTTGCAATAAGACATTTACAACAAGATGGAATTTGAAATTGCATAAATGGACGCATGCTTCACGTGTATCAAAACCATTCAAATGTGACCAATGTAAAGGTGCATTTATACGTGAATCGGATTATGTTGCACATATGAATTCTCATAAAAGTATACGACCGTATACATGTAATTATTGTGGTGCTAAATTTATAAGAAAGTCTAATTGTCAAAGACATGTTAGAGAGCATGAGAACGATAAAACGTTTACGTGTAAGGTATGCGGTAAAGCATTCCATCGTTCGTATTATTTAAAAGATCATATGAGAATCCATACAGGCGTACGACCGTATTCGTGTCATATTTGTGGTAAAACATCAACAACAAAATCAAATCACAATAAGCATGTACAGATACATCATGCTAGAGAACCAGTGAGCACAGAAAATTAATGATTTTCTATTTTTAAATTTTCAATTTGCAAACATTTTTTTTTAATTTTTAATTTACAGCTACCTAAAAAAGATAGCTTTTTTAATTGTGATTACTTTTAAATTTTTAAACTTTTAATTAAATTTAGAATATAATTAATTTTAATGATTAGTTCATTATTTTAGTGCAGGGAATTGTCGCATATAATTAATCATTTCTCGGTCTTCACTAATTTTTATTGAGTTTCTTTTTTGTTTTAATTATGAATTAAATAAGTTTAGCTTTAAAGACTGTATAATTTATTCTATTTTTTTAGAGTGAAATTGGTGGACCCGATTTACATTAAGATAATGACATTGTTAATGTGTACAATTCTTTACTTATGTACATATTTAATAAATAATTTTACTTTGAAAAAGTGTGCAATTAAATTTTTTGTATTAAATGAAATACGAAATAAAACAAGTATTTATAAAAAATATATAACAAAATGATTATATTTTATACCCGTAGCTCTTCAAGACTTTTCAAATTTCTCGCAAATTCATTGCTGTGATTGTCAATTAACCATTGTTGTAATTGATTTTCAATGATTGGTGGATCGTAAAACTGTAAAATTTTGAAGAAATCCAAAGCAATTGTTTGTAATGGTAATGGTTGTTTATCACTTAAATATTTAAATACGATTGCAACAACTTGCTGGACATGCTCATCCAACATATCTAAATCGGTTATTAAACGTGCTAAATTCTCCAATAGGATCACTTGTAATTTATAACTCTGGGTAAAACGGTAAGCGGCTCCTCTATCTTTTAGATAACTTTGCAGCGATAATCGATCAAGAAGTTTCAGCAGTTCTGGCAATACTTCCCTGAAATTTGCAAAAAATCAAAAAGTTGCCACAAAAAGTGGCATCGAAAGATTTTTGAAGAACCAGGCAAAACCAGTGTGGCCAATAAAGTGAATTAAAGAACGTTAAATCATTTGAAGTTCACAATGGAGTCGTTTCCCCTGTAGACACAGTGAAGTAAACGTCTTGATGGGTGCTTTGGTTTTGACTTAAGAGGTCACTATTTCCCAGATCATACTTACTTTGCCGTCCTCTGCCTTATAAATTGCTGTGATAATCTCGCCAAAGTTACAAGTAACTGGAAACTATGATTAACAACTAAATGATCATTCTCTTTAAATCTGTCAACTAAAGGTCCCCAAATTAAATGGACAATTGGTAATAATTCATCTTCCCAATCTTTCAAAATTTCAACACCATCCTTAACTATTTCAAGTGTTAATAGTTTCTTATTGCGATCCTTTGATGGTAATGTATTTAAAATTTCTTTTAAAATTTTCCCAGTCAATTCAATAACTGATGGTGGTTTTGGTTTTTGATATGGTTGATCATCAAAATAATTTTCATCGTCTTCTAATTGTTTTTGATTCTTTTCCATATCTTCTTTATATAATTCTTCAGCAGATTTTCCCATAATATCATCAGTAAATTTCTGTTCGTAATCAATACCAGATACGTGGATATCTTCTAATTCGTGTTGTTTTTGTAATTTTGATTTTAATGGTGGTATTACAATTGTAATATTTAACCATTTATGTAAACTTTTAATGAAAGTTTTAAATAAACGTAAATGCAATAAAGAATTGATTTCTTTATCGGACTTATCTAAAAACTGATAATTGCCATTAGAATTCGATGTAATTAATGAAAGAATTAATAAAAATCAATTACATTTTGAATAAGTTCCATTGTAGCATTTTGAACATACGATGAATTATATTTCATAATTGTTGTAAGTACATTCAATGCATTCTCTTTTAATTGTGATTTACGCAATTGTCGGCCCAAATAGAAAGTGAAATAATCCAAATTATCATTGATTAAACATTGCAAATCTCGATAATCACAAGCTTGACTTACATTTATCAATGCTAACATACCAGCATTGCGTATTAATGGATGATTGCATCCTGTAAAAAAAATAATTAAATTAATCACAAAAGCGTTTTATTGTGTTTGTTGTAAAATACCGGCTCGTTCAATGACTAAATACAAATTAGTTAATAAAAATTGTTGAAATTTTCGTTTTAATGCCAATGCAACAACACCTACACCTTCGACTAGTAGACACACTTGTAAAATATCACTTTGTACATCACCAAATGTATGTTCGTAGCCTTCATCATCGACCATTACCTGTAACGGTAAATACCAATTGTTTTTATCGGTGTATACTGATAAAATATGTTTGATTAAATGGAAATTCTCATCATTTAATCCTATAAAAGAACAACAACAAAAATTAATAGCAATTTCTAAATTGTTTAAAATTCCATTCATACCTGATATTAATCCATTTAATAAAAATGTTACTTCTTTTTGTGTTTCAGATCTTTTATCGAATTTATTTAATAGGAAATCACCAACTACATGCCCAACACCATATCTACCTAATAAACAACAAATCTCTTCGATTTTCACGTAAATTTTCTCATCTTTAAAATAACGAAATCTCTTCCATGGCATTTGAATTTTCGTAAATGATTCAAAATCTACAAAAAACAAAAAACAAAATAATGGAAAACTGTGCACAATTTAAACAAATTATACCTGGTGTTACATAATCTTCAGACAAACTAACATCGCTTTTATCAAATTCAGCAATATGAATCAATGTTGATAATAGTTGATCTAAATATGTTAATGAATGCAGAATAGAAACAAGATTGTGCCGTTGAAATAGATTAATATAACCCAATAATAGATTTAGAGCAGCTAATTGTTCGCCTTCATCTAACAAATACAATAATTAAACAACAATTAATCGTAATGATCCAATAATAATTACCAACACTGTTAAATTTCCTTGGTAGACTAATAATAGCATTATAGAAGCCCCCTTCTAAATTATCGAGTAAATATCGATATCTGTCTGAATTTAATTTCGGCGATAATTCATCTAAAATTGTTCGACATTTCACTTTAATGAAACCATTCGAATCTTCCGTTAAAATAATGTTAATTACAATTAATTGTTGGATTGAAATTGGCATCGTATCTATACAATTATTGATTAATAAACAAATTGTATTTGCTAATTCTAAACGAACTTTTTCGTGTGAATGATGTGTTAGTTTTGTGAATTCGATTATGATTTTACATAAGTTCTTATCAGTTTCTTTATACCATTCAGGTGTTCGTTTTGATTGTTTCAAATATTCTTTGAATTCATTCTCATCTTTCCATTTTTGTTTGATTTTAACCGTTTTATCTCCACTTATATTACTTGTTATTAATCTATTATCACAAGCATTGTAATCTTGCATTTGCAATGTAACGATTCTCGACCAGGCTTTCAATGCAGTCTACAATTGAAATTGACATTTATTAAAGACAACGATGGTAAATTTAATAAAAGTCCTACCATTGGTACTTTATGGCCGATTTTCTCATCACTTAAACAAATATCTTTTAATTGACTTGCAATACCCGGTATGAAAAACATCAATATATCAGCAATTTGATCTCTGATCACTAAATCGTTGAAATCATCATCATTCAAAACACGTACGATTGCCATCAAACAATTAATTGAGGTGATTCTTAAATTGAAATTCGATCATATTGTGAATTATAAATGAATTGTTGTCTTACTGTAATTTCTTGTATTGTTCACTTCTTGCCATTTTCAATGCAATTAGAAGCATCTGTGAGAATTTCGGGGCGTTTTCTTTAACATAAATTTGACGAACTAAATCGTTTGATAACGATTGAAATAAAACAATTATACATTCCATAATGCTCAATTTATACTCTTCTGGTATATCATTAACTGGAAAAATTAACATTAATAGAGTGATTATTGTGAAGATTAACGATGGAACCTTCATGTTTTCGAATATTGCAGATTTCGTGCAAGAGGAATCCGTAAATATTATAAAATAATGGTGGTTTTTCGATGATAATTTTCCAAACAATGCTGCAAGTGTATCGACAATTGCACGCCTTAAACGTATCGTTACTTTACAACTGCAAAATATAGAAATTAGTATTTTATAAATCAGTGGTTTAGCAGTTACTTTGTTTGATTATCTGCAACTTCCTTCAGGATTGGATAGAAAATTGCAAAAATCTGCGGTTCAACAGTTCGCACTGTTGTCGATGTTGAATTATTGATTAACGTCTTTAAATCGACCAATTCATCGGGATTAGTTGGATTTTTCATGAAATTATTGCATGCAGTTTTGATTTTTAATAAATTTTCTATCGATTCAGCTGTATATTGTGAATTCATTTTCACTGAAATTGGCGCCAATTTTTTGAAAATCTAGTAATATTCACATTATCAGTATTGCCAACAGGAAATTTGTTTGTATTGTTCGCAGTTAACCTAAAAATGGGTGAGTTTACAGTGATTCTATCTATTTACGATTATTAAAACGCTTCCAATAGAAATTTTCGATAATATCGTTGTATAAATCGTATAAATCTACTGATTTACCTTGTCTAAATGTTTTATTGGTGCGTAATTAGAGGTTTTTATTCGGTAAAAACAACACCAACAATCGGTTGAAATCTCAACTATACAACACGCATGCGTCAATATTTTCGGGGGGTTTCCTTAAAAGGCGGCGAATTTCAAAATTCAAAACGATAGAAAGTGCAGTCTTTGCATTGTAAGATCATAGTTCATTGGAGAGTACGTTCCTCATTTTGTTCACGTTATTCAAAACTGCTTAGTTTTATGGCATTCTTGTTTACTTTCGTAGAATTCACATTCTATCGAAATTTAGATATTATAAAGTTGGACTTTATTCTCGTAATTTGTATTCGAGGAATTTTCGAAAACGATCACGTATATAGCCTGTCATATTCTTCTCTTGTTCGATTTGTTGTATGCCTACTCACAGTTGTTATCAGATTTAATTTAGTTAATAGTGTTACGTGTAAGGTCCACATATGATAATGTTATCATTGTGAAGCTGTTCATCTTGTAAGTAGATAAGATTCCCAATTGGAAGACTACCTCAAAAGGATGAACGTATTTCTAACGGGTAGAAGGGTAGGGGTACGGTGACCAAGGGGGCATAGTACAAAATGCAGGCGTATAAGAGATCTGTGCACAGCTCTTGACTGTTTATTAAATTAATGAACGTCCGTCAATAACAAGTCTATTATCTCAATAGATTGAGTGTGTTTAATAGAAGTGTTGTTGTGTTCAAAAGTGTACAAGATGCCGACTTGTACAGCGGAAAGTTTATCCCGTGTATGGCCAAGTAATGAGAGCATCCATGCTGGAAGTACTAGTAGTAATTCTGGTTTACAAAGTCCTAGTTCACCAAATTCCCTATCACCAATCTCTACATCACCGGATAATACCTTGAGAAAACGCCGAATACGTAGGACATCATCATTGGGAACTGTTATACAAGAGCCATTTGTTATTCGATCAGATTGTCGTGATACGAGAAGTCAAAGTCCAGTTGTTAATCAACAAGGCGATGAACAGGACGATTCATTTTCTGGATTAGCTGAAATTATTGGATGGTATCCATGTTTTCTATTACGTTTAATTAAAGCTGTTATATTATCATTTCTACCAAAAACATGGGGACAATTAATCTTTGCATTACCAATGTTATGGATATCAATGTGGTTATGGTGTTTTACACAATTAATCAGTTTACCATTTACAATATTTAAAATGTTTTTGGCATTAATTTTATCACCAAGTACAGAGAAGATACGTAAAAAACGGACAGTGCTTATCAGTGGTGGTAGTACAATACAAGCATTACATTTAGCAAGAAATTTCTATTCAGCTGGTGCTAGAGTTGTTGTTTGTGAAGTTGATGGGTTATTTGCAATAGCAAGATTTTCAACAGCTGTAAGTAAATTTTATATTGTGCCAAAACCAACAAGTGATCAACAACAAAATTATGTTCGTGCTTTATGTGAAATTGTTGACCGCGAACAAGCTGTTTATTATATACCAGTTAGTTCAACAACATCCGCTTATTATGATGCTGTTGCAAAACCACATTTAGAATTGTTAGGATGTACATGTTTTTGTCCTGGAATTAAAGAAGTATGGGCATTAGATGATACATTAGAAGTATTGAAACGTTGTCAAAAATACAATATACCAACACCAAATTATCATGCGATCACCTCAAAAGATGATGTTTTCCGTTTATATGATACTGGAGCTATTAGAAGGGGACGTTATATAATGTCAACAGCTGGACCAAGTGGTCTACGTGAACGTTCCAAAATTGTTTTACCATTAACAAGGGACGATCTAAAATTACCAAATGATATCAGCGAACAAAGACCGTGGGTTGTTGTTCAAGATGTTGAAGGTGATCATTTTCTCACCTGCACAACAGTTAAAGAATCTCAAGTGATCGCTAATGTTACATGTCAAATGGACAAGAGTGCTAATGGTCTTGTTCCAGTTGAAAATAAAGATGTCAATCAATGGTTAACAAATTTATTTACGAAATTACATTTATTACGACCAATTACTGGACATGTCAGTTTTCGTTTTGTTATACCAAAAGATGGTAATACAATTATACCATTGAGTAGTCGTGTTGGTGTGTCATTACCCTATATTTGCTATACAAATGTACATCCAAGATTATTATGGAAGCCATGTCGGCATTTTAATCGACAAAATTCTGGACCAATTATCAATGAAAATGGTAGATATGTTATATCAGAAACTGTAATTTCAACAATAAGAAATCCAAATTTAGAAACAGTCACTAGATTAATTGGTACAGTGCTTGATAAACGGGAAGTATTGTTTGCATATTGGGATCCATTACCATATTGTGCATATTATCATATGGTATTACCATTTAGAAATATGTTGGGATTTATGCAAAGGCGACAGAATAGTTTCCCAAGACCTATGACAACATCTGTACGTTGATTGTACAAATTTTTGCTCACTCATTAGGAGAGAGAGTAGAGCCTGAGTATTGTTTTTTTTTTAATTCTGTTTTGATATCCTGATGATATTTATTTTTGAATGGTGAAGATTGCTAGCAATGCTTTAATGATGTACCAATATGGAGAATTTATTTATAATTTGATTTTTTTTTGTTCTTGATTAATTTGGCATTAGCTAGTTTATTTTTGTATTGCATATATTGAATGTACAAATTAATTTTATAAATTTTTCAATATTGATAATTGTATCGTTGTTTTGTTTACTTGTATATCTTTCGTTTGAGTATACAAAGTTCTAGTATGTTATAGTAACTCGTTAGTTGAGTAACTCATGAGGGATATATTGTTATTGTATGAAGAAATACCATTGTATCAATGATTCAATATTAAATCATACTTGGTTAAAACTAAGATGTTATTCATGCAATAATCCTTTAATCCTTATCACAAATTTTAACAAACATATGGAATAATTGGATCAAACCAAAATATACCTAGGTAAATAAATCTATAGAAAAATTAGAGTTTTATTACAATAAAATGAAACGTGAATTGTTGCTACATTGTCACGATATCACGCAATCAACCTGGCGATGTCTCGGAATGTCTTCTATTTAGAAAATTTTCTCAAAGATTTTCTATTATTTTCATTCTTATAGTTGTTGTTTTTTTTTATTAAATTTTTCTAAAAAGTTTCTAAAATTAGTTTTATGAATCATCATCGATATTGTTTTCATCAACAGAATTTATTTCTGAATTTAAACAAAAATTTCTTTCTTTTTAATTATTTTATAAATGAAACCATTCGACCAATGCGATACACATGTGTATACATATGTATACATATGTATAGTGTTATCAAAGGATAATTCTACTGTGTACAAATAGTTTACAGAGTCTCTGTGATTAAAATTGTTTTTAAATAATAAAGTGATAGCAGCAGACAACACAATAAAGAGATTATTGCATAAGGATTTTAAGAGGTCATATTATTAGCATCAATAAATATTTACATATAATATGTTGATATTTTATAAAAAAAGACTTTTATTATTTTAGAAAATTTTCACAAAGATTTTCTAGATGGAATAGAGTTTTTTTTCTTTGTATACTCAGTCAAATGGCTGTTTCTAGAGACAGTTTCTTAATGAGGAGATCTTTGTGTTTAATATGGTAACAATAACAGTAATTTGGCAGTACAATGCAAGAAATTGCCTCTAATTTATCTTATGAAAGGCGTTTCGTGTGTGCAAGGCGGGGGATAGAGCGGCGTATTGTCCCCCGGTTGCGGGCTACTCTGAGGCGGCCCTTGATCGTTCAGAGTTAACTCTTTTGTTCTCCATAGAAAATTTTCCTGATTAGAGGGATGCGAGTAAGCTTGGAAACGAAAACTTTTTATACGACCTCAGGGACGAGCAATTGTCCCTGATTTGCCTCCATCCGTATAAGTACGTATAAATATATTTATATGTGGGACCATACACAGCTTTCCACAGAGCTAGCCGAATCTCGCGGCGGCTCTGGTGGCCTGGATTAAATTGATTTTCTAATGGTGCGTGTATAGTTTTCCCACAATGACTCAAGTTTCCCAAACTTATTCCATTGCAGAACGCCTAGATATCTTTTCGACTGTAAGTAGATGTGAATTACGCTCCTCGGTATACAGTTTGGGAAATGTTGTAATACAATAATAAGTAAAAGTTTAGCACTATTTTAGAATAAGTACCGGATTTTTTCAACAAAGGTGCAGCTTCATACTTATATCGTGCCATTTTAGGAAAATTTATATCAAACCTCAATATTTGTCCAAATAGTACGAAATTGAACGCAGCACTTTCTTGTTGACGTTGACGTAAAATTACACTTTTGCTTGTACGCTAATTCCATCTTTGCTCATAGAAGATCATTTCAATGATTAAACGACCAAAAAAAAAGAAGTGATTTATTGTATTTTAAATTGTTTTTTTAAATATATTTACGAACAATTTGATAAAATCTGAGATTTCTTCACTATTATTGATGGGAATTTTGGATCTTGTAAATATTTTTTGTTTTTACATGTTTGGATTTTTTTATATATGAATGATTTTAAATGAGCTCTCTAATCAATTATAATATCAACGTATTTATATGTAGAGTTTATAATGTCAATTTTTATACTTACATAAATAATGGATGTTTGAGAGCAATAATTATTAAAAATACAATTTTATGTATGATTGATGATAATTCAAATGATCTTTCTAGTAATATTTAGATTATTGGACTTTATACTCTAATTTCTTAGAATATATGATTTTTCTTATTAACTACATAAAAGACAGACAATGTGTCTGATAACAATTTGTACATAATGTACATAATAAGAAAACAAGTCATTCGTTCTTTTCAATATACACTGCGCGTTAAAAATATGGAATAAATTCATTAAAACATTAACGAATTGCTGTGATTTTCTATCTTTCCATTTCGGTAGATTGTATGGTTACAAATTTGGGATGTTTTGAGGAAAAAAAAATGTCCATCCATTTCCTTCTTTCGCTCAACCTCCATTTCCGCTGTGTGAGAAACTGACAGTAAGTTTTTCTCAGATACAATTTACGTGTGTAAACACAATAAACTCGAAAAAGAAACTTCAAAACAACATACAGCCAGTTTCTAGCACAGTCGAAATGGGGAACAAATTGGTTTAATTTTTCCCTAATTAGCCTAATAGTCTTCTGGATCGTGATTGCTATGAAATATTAAACTGAGAATTGGGTATTTTTAAATGATTTTAGTTTGTACTATTGAGGCGCATTGTATGTGTATGGTTTTGTATTCTTCCATTGATAATTGAGCAGGCGGTATCTGTTGTCCATTTTTATTTCTCTTGCTTTTATTGACCTCATGTTAAGACATAAATATGGACTATGAGCTGTAGAAGTTTATTGCAAACATATATCGAACATATCCGTATACCCCCATTAAAAACATCAATCAATCGATGTCTCTGTACGGTTTCAAAGTACAATGGAATTGCCAGAATTTTTAAGATCATATTTATCAAAATTGATAACAAACTAAATTTAAATAATAACTATGAATTGGCATGTGAACATGATTGGAGCATTTTTGTATTATTCTTTTTTTTGAAGAAAATTGAAGTTTATTTTTAGATTGCTATATAGTAAAATTGAATTGATTATGTTGACTGTTTTTGAACTGAACTTCGACACTCTTCTTCGTCGCGACAAACGAACTCTCGATAATCTCAAATTAATTTTATCATTATTATATCACCTATTATCAAACAAAGGAAATTTAGAGAATAGGGCTACGTTAAAATATACGGGCATTGAGTTTGTACTTTGCAATTTGGTTTTCAATAAAGCTTCTATTGACAATAATCTCCAAATAGTTTGTATGTGACCCAGTAATTAAAAAGAAACTTTTAGCTTAGTACGTATGTGTAGATATTTCTTCTGTCGTCAAAAGGAGCGAGTAGGTAATATGAATCCATACAGATTTTTTTTTAATTCTGAGCCAGTCAGTAGCTTCGAAATCGAGTCCCGATGTTAGTGTACTCTTATAATTTTTTAAATTCTCTAAATAATAGGTCTAAATTGTTGATTCTTCAAATCATAATACAACTAATGCCTGCATAACACGATATTAGACATTTTGGGAATATCCGAATAACACGGTAATTCTACAGCACGGTTTCAAAAAGAAAGGCTAGATTGAATTACGGACAAGTCAATTTGTGAAATTTTACCTTAAAATTCATAAAGAAACGCATTATACTTATTGTTAGTCCAAAGATCTTTCAGCGAAAAGCAAACAAACGAAAATAACAATAGAGAATTGTAATCAAGATACTGTGGAAGAAAGCCCAGTAGATTATGTTTTGCCAAAAAGAAAGTGCTCTTCCCCTAGTTTTTTTTGTAGTATTTTTGGTTAATTATTCTTTTAGATAATTAACATATTTCTCTTGGTTATCAAAAGAAAACATTATCTATTTTATTTTGAACAGTGTACTATACAGGGTCGGCCCGTCCAAGTAGAAACATAGGAGAAAATAGAAGAAATGAATCAGAAATATGATGTGCATGTGTTAAAAAGAGATATAGGAAAGGTGGGTGGTTAAGTAGTAAATACTCATTGCAAAAATATCCACCCTCACCATCTGCAGCCGACCCCTTTTGTAATAACCATCATCAAATGTCTCAAAACCATGACAATGTTGTTGTTCCGTCTCTCTCTTACTCATTGAGTTGTGATGTTTCTACTTCAAAAAGACGTAAAATTCTAGGACAGATAGTTTTCTAATAATATTTATAATATGTGTGATTTTACTATTTAGAATTTTTATTTGCAATTTGTCTAAATTCGGTGTCCATCAGCAACGCATTTTTAATTTTAATTCTCCAAATTGCTAGTTTGTTGTTGTTGTTGGTGTTGTTCCGTCTCTCTCTTACTCATTGAGTTGTAATGTTTCTACTTCAAAAAGACGCAAAATTCTAGGCCAGATCGTTTTCTTAGTAGAAAGAGGAGTGGTTTTTACAAAAGGGGTCTGCTGCAGATGGTGAGAGTGGATATTTTTGCAATGAGTATTTACTACTTAACCACCCACCTTTCCTATATCTCTTTTTAACACATGCACATCATATTTCTGTTTCATTTCTTCTATTTTCTCCTATGTTTCTACTTCTACGGGCCGACCGTGTATACCAAGGTCTTTGTATCGTATAACACGAATTCAGTTAACACGGCATTTGTTGGAACGTAATCACCGTGTTATACGGTGTAAATTCTTCCATGACTGCCAATAATACGAAGTAATTCTCTAACAATAAGTTTAGATATTTTACACTAATTTTGATGTCCCTAACTTAAACTTATAACAACCACATGTTTAAAACGTGATTTTTTTTAAAAATATATTTACGAAATTTTTATTTGTATGGTTCTCATTTACGATAAAAAATATATCTAGTTAATTACAATATTAAAAGAAAAATGGATTCATATCGATAATTTTGTCATAATTCTTGCTAATTAATCAAGAATTGATTTTATTTTTTTTTAAATTTCAAATAATTCAACAAAATGGAGATTAATTAAAGATGCCGTAATAGATAGGGTGGTGTTGTTGTTGGGTCGATTTTGCCATGAACTTTTTATATAAAACTAGAATATAATATTGATAATAATTATTTATTATGTCATAAAAATCGAAAATGTTGAACTTTTTTTTCTTTAACAAACAAAATCATTTAACAAACCAATTGTAAGATATCTATGAAATAGTGTAGACTATAATTTGAATCTATTTTAATGAGGAAATTTTTCTAAACAATTGTTATTTACAACGATTATATTATAGTAAATAAAGAAAAATATAGTCCGGCACATAGTTCATATGCGGATCCAATGTTTGTATACATATTGTTAATAATAAAATACTAATAATAAATAGCAATACAATAGATAAGATAATTTTAGAGGATGTGGAGAATAAATCACGATTTTTGCTAGTTTTCATTAGAGGGATTCAAGAATCATTACTATCTTTAGATAAATCTGCGTTCAATATATAGTTCATCCCTATTATACCGAGTTCTGAGGGTTGGTCGTGCCAGTCACAAAACGGACTACATATCGTATATTATAAACGCATATATAAATACATATTATCCTGGCTGGCTTATATAATCATAAAATCGATGAAATTTGATCATAATTTCAAAGTAAAATGAATTGTTTTGCTAAATAACAAATACGAAAAATTGTTAATATTTGTCTAAAATGCCCCCGTTTAACAGAGATCTCGTGATAATTTGATTATTTGGTGCATTGAACCTGTTCGTTTATAAAATAAATGATAACACATAAATGTCTATCAATACTGAAAAAAATTACGTATTTTCCTAATTTAATAAATAATAATAACGCAATCGTTTTGTCTAAAACAATTTGAAATTTATTGATAATTATTTTGCTACATAGATTTACCAAATTATTTTTAACGTTTTCTGTTAAGAATTCATCGAACTTTTTATACAATTAATAAGGTCGTTGTGCGCTTATTTTTCGATGGGTAGAATTTTTCCAAACAAAACATGTTCATTTATTTCATGAACTCATCAAGATTTTATATATTTTTTCTATATTATACATTACAAGGTTTAAGAGCTTTTTTAAAAACTAATTGGGGTTTATCATGAAATTACTTTGTATTTTGGATAAGATGTTATCATTCAAAATTATATTTAGTCCTCGCCAATATTGCTGGATTTTTAGATGATTTTTTTAATTTATTGCAAATTTTCGCATTGTAGAATCTACAGAATTGAACAATGCTGGTTATATTGTTGTTTAAGGAAAAAAGTGTAACCTTTGGATATCAATTCTATCACCTTTAACCCTAAAATGGTTTTTAATCGATATCACTATATATATTTAACCGAATAACAAGCTCCGTTATTAATTATAATAACAGAAAGAGAGAGGCACGAGAGAACTACAGAACAATAATAAAATTTATGACCTTTAAAATTGTTTTTATATACTTCAAGGTATTAACATTGAAGCAATTTGCTTGGAAAATGTTGTTAAAAGTAATGAGTTTCTATCGCTTAAATTACAACAACAACAAAAAATGAGTTATCCATTGATTAATAATACATTGTTATAATAGTAAGTTCACATTGAAGTTTTTCGCTTCTTTTGACCTGTCTCACCAGCTAATAAATCACTATGGAAAATCGTTATTTCAGTGCATCAAAAGAAAAATCAAAGTATAGAGAGCTATATTTTAGTATCAAGTTAGTTAGTTTTGGTGTAATGTTGCTAGAAAACGGTTTTTCTTTATTTGTTCTTCTTGAAATAAATTCGAATTGTGATTTCGTGCAATAAACGCATTCAGCAATAGTATACACGTTTTATTTTCATTTATTTTCAGTCTTTATGCAAATTATTCTATTATTTTGTGTTTGAATTTGTCTATAAAAAAGAACGGTGGTCGATTGGAAAATAGTGAACTTTCAATAATTATGATTTATTTGTATTAAGCAGGAGATATTCTACGTTTTATTAAAGACAATTATATAAAATGTATATAGATATGTAAATTTTACGTTGGAAATTTTGATTCATTCTTCTAAAAGATAGTGATTTATTGATTTAATAGTAACGTCATATTGTTTTTCTGGTGATAATAACGTAAACATTTGTTTATTTTTTATAGAATCGTGGAAAAGTGTAATTATTAACATATCTATATGCGTAATGTGGGAAATTTTTAACCATAACTTATAGTCGATAGGTTTTGCCAAAAGGTTTTTGAAGTATTGAGGCTTTGCCATCTTTGCTTCAATATTGTGATTTTGCTTGACAACTATGCAAAATTTTGGGAAAGAATGGTTTGGATGAACGGTGGTTCTACTACCTTTTCTGTTATTCGAAACGTTCGAAAGGTGCCATTCACATTTTTCCATTTAGGGTTGAATGTTTGCCAAAATTCGCCCATGTGCCAGATTTGGATATCGATTTTTCGAAAAAATCCTTCAATCATTGCTTCTTATTGAGGTGTGATTCCTAAGGTGTAAAAAAGCACACTTTGATACTACTTATAGCTAGAAATTGGTTTAAAATTCGCCTTCTTTGATATCTTTTCATAGCTCAATCCACAAAATAACTTCTTCTAAACCAATGTTTTTCTTTTTAATTATTTAACAATTGTCAAAACTTTTCAGCCAAATTAATGAGAATTTTGAAAAATATATGTTTCTATAGTGAACCTTATTCTCATTCAAAAAAAAATTGTAGCTCTGTTACCTACAAATTTAATCGGATAATGAACAAATCGTTAAAAGTTGCATAAGCTAACAGACAATTTATCAAAAGATTTGAACATTTATTAATGTCTCTAACCAATAGTTATTTAAAAAACGATAAAATTATTGCGTTGCTAGCAATAAGTTTATCTATAGTGAATTATGTACAATTTTTTAGGTAGCTATAGAAAAAATCTTTAAACAACAAATGATTATTAAAATATTTACAAAAGATATGATTTAAAAATAGTCATTTCCAATATGTCGTCGAATTTTTGTTGAAATTTCATTGTTTATAAGTAGTCGATTTTTTTGATTAAGTATTATTGTTTTTTTTTTAAAGCTATTATCTTAAAAATGCGGCACACGCTCACAATTTTGTCATTTTTTTTGCGTTTTTATTAACAGAGTCAGAGGTAATCATTGCCATATCCAGAAAAGAATCTATCTTTACAACTTAAAGCTATTATTGTTAAGCTTATTTCTTTTTGATTGGTAATTATTGGGGGATGATGCTTGGAAATCTTGTTGTTGCTGGGTCTCGCGCACCCATTTACATACCCTCTGGAGACGCATATCCTATCAACGTTTCCGGCATAACGTCGCTGACTTACGATCGGTGTGCGTCTCCGCCGCCTCCACGACCACCGCCTCCTGCTAAACGTATATCACAACAGGATATGCCTAAAGTAAGTCTAAAAAAACAAACAAACAAACAATAAAATCCTTGATCCATTTAGGCAATTAATTTAGATCTATATAGTTTTGTTATTGTTTATTTAAACGCTTCTTCAAGCACGTACACGCTGTTTGTTTCTATACATTAAAAATTTTCCAAAATAATTCAACGAACTTCTCAGTTATCACAAATATCACCCAGATTTCGTCTTATTTTGATTAATTAATGTTAATTAGTTTAGAAATATACCATTCGAATCATCTAGTGTACGATAGTAATGTAAATATATCTTGATGCATATATGTCACGTGTAAAATGACTGATGGTTTAATACTTAGAAGGAAATCCTTGTGTATATGTTACAGAAGTTAACGAAATCTTGCGTCTAGACGATCAAAGTCCATGTTTCGGAATTACACAGATAGATAAACTAGTCACATTGGCTTTAAAAGATCAGGTTTATCAATTTTTTTCAAAAAAAATGTTCTCCATCCAGACTAATCATTAATTCACTAAAGAATAATTATGCTAATTAGTGTGATATTGATGTGGAAGTATATTTATGCCCCATCTGTTTTGAAATAGCCGTCTTGGCCGACATAGACAAGATATCTATAGCGGGGAAACCAATCAAGAATCTGACTGGTATTGTCGCTTCTAATTGAAGTCAAGTCGATCTAGTTGAAATAGACGAGCTACATTAGTCTCGAATATTTTTAGACAAGTTGTTTACAAAATTTTCTAGGTAATCAAACGTAAACAACAACTGCAACTGCAAGAGAGTTCAAAAGTTATAGAAAATGTATTTATTTCGCCTCCCGAATATTTTATGTACTTATTATAAAAAATTTTGATTTAATCATAATTATTTTTCTAAGTAAATTGAATTATTTTTAGTTTCTTTCTCTACGGATCATCTGCATCATTCCATTAACCGCAATATCATCAAATTTCTATCATGTTAATAGATAACAGAAAATACTAATTAACAAAAATTTTAAAGCTGTTATGTAATTTTTCAATATTTGATAATATTAATTAATCGTTATTATTTGAGAACAACATACAAAAATAAAAGTGCTTGAATGTGGACTCCGAAAATCAAAAATCAAACGGAAAAAGATAAATTCAATTGTCTCGTGATTTTTTGTAGAAAAGTTTCAAATAAAATACGAACAGGAAACATATAAAATCTGTAAATTCCTGAAACTCTCTGTAGGAAGTTCACAATGTGTGACGAGATTAAACTAGACACGCAAATTGACTCTACCAGGTACTGGAATAGAAAACTACCCCCTATTACCGGATTCCAGATATCATTTCTAATCCTTTATGTCTTAATTTCGTATATATTTAGTTGATCGATTGTTTAATAATTTTCTAATTAAATAACGTTCGTTTTTTGTGTGATTTTGATAGTTACCGGTGAAGAAAACTGAACATCCAAAGATGAATTTGGGCGATAGAAGAAGGCCATCTTTATTTAGGCCAAAATCACGAGCCGAGGTGAGAATTTGGATCAATTTTCTATCTTCTTCACTTAAATATCACGTACAAAGATTGTGAAATTTCGGAAATGGTCAAAGTCGAAAATATCAATCTAATTTATAGTTCGATTAAAATAATTTATGGTGTTATAATTTTATCAAAATCAATAAATAAATAGAATTCAGTTTTTATTTCGGTAACATTTTGCACAGTTTTGAGTGTTTTTTTGTTTTTTTAGTCAAGCAGGGGTAGAACAGATGGTGGTCGTTTAGGAGGAGACGGTGGCGGTAGTAGTGATGATGATTCATCGAAACACACACTTGATTTAAGTCAACGATTACAAGAAGAAGCATCACTTTATAGAAAACGTTTGAATGCTTACAGGCAAGCTCAACAAGATCAAGCTGCGCTTGTTAGTCGTCTACAAGCTAAAGTAAACCTTTCAGAAATTTTCAACTCTCTTTTTAATAAACACATTTTAAAGGTTCTACAATATAAGCAAAGATGTGCCGATTTAGAGGCGCAAATGTTAGAAAATCCAAAATTCACCGAACAACCGGCATCATTAAAATCGTATCAATCACCTTCAACTTCACATAGTTCCGCTTTAGAACAAGCTCAGCAACATCTAAGGGAGATGCGTGAAGAACGAATTACGGATCTAGAAACAGCTTTAAGACGATTAGATGAAGAAAAAAGAAAGTAAGTGTTGTTGGGCACATTCATTTCAAAAATCTTGTCAATAATTGACTTTTAGGAACGAACGATTAATGCAATTTAATATTACAATACGTGAGCAATTAGAAGAATCGCATAGTACAAATGAAGCTTTAACTGTAGATTTACAAAAATTAAGCTCTGATTGGGAAGCATTACGTGAAGAAATGTTAATAAAAGAAGATGAATGGAAAGATGAAGAACAGGCATTCAATGAATATTACAGTACCGAACATAATCGTTTATTAAATTTATGGCGAGATGTTGTTTCTGTAAAACGTTTATTTATGGAAATACAATCAACAACTGAACGGGATTTAACACGAATCAAAAATGATGTGGATGGTGTTGGTAAGGAAATGTTAACAGCATGTAGTCGAATGGATACGAATCTGTTTACAGATTCACTTCTTGGGGTTAGTAGATTTTCTACAATATTTTCGAATAAACTACAAAATTATTAAAATTATTTCTAGTCTAAAGAAAAACATTTACAACAAGAAATTGGGGAATTAAAGAATTTAATTGAAAGTTTAAACAATGAAAATCAAAATTATCAAATAGATATTCAGTCAAAAGATGAGAAAATTCAGCAGTTATTACGAGATATTCAAACATTGGTAATTTATTTGTTTATTTTATTTTTACTTTCTGTTTATGTGGACCTTTTGAAAAGTTCGTGGCCTAACATTGAGATAACACGTTAATATCAGTGGTTTAACGTGTAAAATTAAACAGATCTGTGCGAAAATCGTGACGGTCTTCCATAACTGATTAGCACGGATATCTGTTTTTGGAATTTGAAGTATTAAATGGATACCACTTGACTTCAGAGGCACACAATACTCCCTTCGTTTCGGCAATAAAATCTTTTATTTTGCATAGAAAATCCAAAACAGTGGCAGGTGGGTTGAGTGGTAGCAACACCGTTAACGGGTGAATTACGCAGAACTAGCTCAGACGCTGTCTTGCAGAGGCAGCAGAGGTTTAGATAGGCTTCGCCTCTACCAAAGGGAACGATGAGCCTGTAGCTCTGAGGGGATTTGGTAGCTAAATAGATCTGGTGATGCTGGTTGGGCATTATAACGGGCCTGAGACTAGTTGCGAAGCATTATCAGTTCCAAGTCGAAGCATCATTTCCTTGTACTGAATTGAAAAACACCTTGGATATACTTTTGCAGTGCTTCAGGCCATAAACTTTTCGAATACACTATGCATTTGTTATCATTTATATTGTTGCTTGATTGTAGGAAGAACGTTGTGGTGAAGCCGAACACAATTACTCACAAATTGGTAAAATGCAAGAAGAAGTCGATATTTTACAAGGGGCCCTCAGGGATATTGCCCATGCTTTAATACAAGATGCCGAAACGAAAGATCCAACATTATTACAAACAACACATGTACATCTAAGTGGTTCCACTTCAATTCCACAAAAGTATAAAGATCTTCCTACCTAACAATTATTGTTTTCTTTCTTTCGTTTTTTTTTTATTTTTCGTTTGTAGGTTTTTGTTGCTTTCTAAATTTGTTAATTATAAACATACATGTTTGCTATAATTTGGATTGTATAGGTCACCGAAAAAGGGACGTGGCATTACATCATCAGCAGCATTTGCTGAAAGTACAATTTCGGCTGTACAAGCAGCTTTACATAAATACCAGTCATTCATACACGAACTACAGGTAAACCATTTTCAATTAATTATGAATCCGTATATCTGATTGGTGAATTTTTTAGGTGAAACTCCAATCGAATAAGGAGCAACTTTTGTTAGTTCGTAAACAATTTGAACATTCTGAACAAAATGTTGTTAGTTTAGAAGATCGAGTTAAAGAACTGGTGGCACAATTAGATGCTTGTCGCTCACAATGTTCACAACTCGTACAAGATCGTGATTTATCACAAAAATCTATTGATACATTGAAAAATGATAAAAACATACTGGAACGTAATCGTTTAGATATGAATACAATGTTAGAAACTGTAAATAATGATTATGATAAATTACAAAAGAATAATAATCGTTTACAAAAAGATTTTGATACATTACAAGATGAAAAAGTTTATTTACAAACAGAAATTGAACGTTTAAATCAAGATGCTAATCTAAGAGAATTGAATTTGAGAAATGAAGAAGACCGTTGTAGTCGAATACGTGAAGAATTATTAACAGTACGCGAAGAATTAAATAAACTTTATTTGTCGCACGATATGTTGGAACAACAAAAATTAGAAGCTGATAATGTTATTTGTAATTTAGAGAAAACTAAAAGTAATTATTTAATAGACTTTCAATTGCTTTATTGTTATTATTTTTGATTTCTAGTCGATTATGAAGCCGAACTGGATCGTCTTTTAAATGAAAGAGCAGAAGTGCATGATTCATTAATAAAAAAAGAGAATATTATTACGAATTTGGAAAGTGATAAAAAACGTTTAGTAGACGATATAAAAAAGATTGAAGATGAGAAATTGGCATTACAACTACAGTGTAATGATCAACAAAACGATATACAATCAGTTAAAAAAGAATTACTACAAGCTGAACAACAACGATTAGATTTGGAATCTGATAAAGTCACAATTACTGAAAAATGTAAATTTCTAGAAATTGAAAAAGGGAAGGTAATTTTACCACAATGCTATTCATATCGTTTGATATCGTTTTTCATATAATTTCCGTTTTGAAAACAGGTGGAAATGGAATTGAATCAGGTGACAAGGGAACGTAACGACTTAAGTAATCAGTTAACAGTGCTTGGCCGTAAGAGAGATTCTTTGAATGAAGAACTAATGCGAGTTAAACAACGTTTGGAGCAAGCCAATGAAACAACATCTCGTATTAATCGAAATTTGGAAGATTTAGTTAAAGAATGCGAAGAAAAACAAGTAATTAAAGTCTTCAACAATTTTTGATATTGCTAATGTTAATTGATCAATTTTAGTGTACTATTGATGCGCTTGATAAAGATACACAACGACTTCAAGAACAATTAGCATCAGTACGTTCAGAAAAAGAAGCATTAGAAGCTATACTATTTGAAACACAAACAAATCAAGAAGCGTCCGAAATACGTAAAACACAATTAGAAAATGACCAACAAGAATTATTAATAAAACAAGAACAATTAAAATCGCAAATACAACGTTTAAATAAAGATTTAGAACGTTCAGAAAAGAAATGTGTTGATATGAAAAATGCATTAACAAATCAAGTTGATAGTAAAGAAATTGAATACAAACAAATTATCGATAAATTGAAACAAGAAAATGATGAAAATTGTAGAAAATTAATTGAAGAACGTGATAAAATCCGTAATAATTTAGAGAAACGTTCACAACAATCATTACAACAATTAAATAATGAGAAAGATGGTGAAATTCAACGATTTATTGATCGTATTGATGAATTACAAAATCACATTGAAAATTTATGTCAACAACATGAAGAATTAATGTTACGTGCTGAAAATGATAAACAACAATCCCTCCTAATTGGTAATTATTTTATCTTACTAGTAATTACAAAAAAAATATAATTATCTAATGCTCGATTAGATTATCTTTAGATTATATTCATAAACAAGACTTTGTTCTTTAGTTCGCAATACTAAAACTGGTTATTTAAATTAGTGTTAATGAAATAATTCTAATTTCTTTTAATTGTTAATGTACCATATCGAAAAGGTAAATTATTTGAGTGAGAGAAAAAAATTACAAAACGTTAAAATCTACAGCTGATTTCATTGATTAAAATAGCACTATTAGAAGCATGATATCATCGTTGTGTTTTAGGCAATGACAAATTTCTAAAATTAATTCGCATAAAATGTATATTTGATTTTTTTCCATTCCTTTTCGTTTTATTATCAGTAAAAATAAGTTGTTGTTGTTTTTAATTGTTTCGTTTTGTTTTGTAGCACATCACGATCAGCAAGCGTTACAAGATCGTTTAGATACAGCCAAACGGGAATTAGAAGAGGGACGTGATCTTTTAGATCGTTTAAAACGTGAATCGAATGCACGTTATGAACAAGATCGTGCCAATATCAATCAACTTAAAGACGAATTGAATAAATATAAAATAAAATTAGACGATAGTAAAACACGTTATGAAGATGAACGTAATCAATTAGTGAAACGCATTGATGAAATACATGTTGAACGTGATATTATACAGAATGAATGTGAAAATTTAAAAGTTCAATTGCATTTGTGTGAAGATAAAAGTGAGAATATTAGTTCACAATTACATGAAACTATAAGAAAATTGAAAGAAGGTATTTTTATTTGTCGAATTAAAATTCAAATTTATTGTAAATGATCTTTTGTTTGTGTGTTTTTAGCTGAGAATAACAGTGAAAGTTTACGAAAAGAATTAACAGATATTCGTCGACTATTAGCCGATAGCAATATAGAAAAGGAAAAATACCATAATAGTAATCGAGATTTGAGGGAACATATTAAGAAAATCGAAAGTGACAAGCGTGACTTAAATAGGCAATTAGAAGAGAGTTTGCAAAAAATCACAAGTAAGTTATTGTAAAAAAATGATGATAAAAGGACATTGTTTTAAAACAAACAATTATCTTATTTGTTTATGTTAAAGAACAAAATCAAAACAATGACAGAATCTTGCCATAAAATTTCAAAGTTCACGGTTTTTATTGACGATTCACAATTACACACATTTGGATTACTTTTGTTTACATTTTAATTGTTGCAAAATTTTTATTGGGATTTATCCATTTAACCCCAGTTAATATTCGATAATGTACTCGTAGATAAATCTTATCGGTTTTAGAGAATTTCCTCCCCGTTTTTTTTTGTGTTTCTTATCAAAAAATCCACAAAAGTCTACAAATTACTGCAATCTAACGCCAATGCTACAAGTTGTTGTTCAACCTTTTAGTTCACGTGTATCTTTCTCGCATTTGATGAGAACAGATGCGTAGTTTGGACAAGTTTTTGAAAAATCGATTATATTTAATAATGACAGTATTGTACAAGAAGTTGGCAAGTTTGCAAAATTTCTTCGAGTCGAGTCTAGTAAGTAGACTTTTGTCAGACGCCATGACTAATAGATGATGTTTCTATTTTTGAATTTGGTTTTTTATTGATAACTCACACATTAGACGTAGACATTTTTTATTGATATTTGTAGAAAGTTGAAAAATTCTTGGAATAGAATCATAAATTAAGCAAATTTGGCCATGTGAAATGAATAAAAATTCGCAGTAGAAAATTGGCATGATTTTACGATATTTCAACAATGTTCTTGCTAATTTATCGACAATAAGATTATCAACAAAAATTCTAGAAAATTTTGGAGTGATTCCAATACACGATCAAATTTAGAAATGGCTAAACTTATTTTACTGTGATGATTCTCTTTTTGTTTTGACCATAATTGCGTTTTCGCATCGCTCAGCTATTATACGGTTCCTGAATTTATTTGATTTAAAACAGTGTGGTAATTGTGCAAAATCAATTTAGATTCAGGGGTGGCAAACTTTTCACACTTTGAAATGCCTGCGTGCCGGGTAACTAAGAAAAACATTTCCGATAATGAGGAGATGAAGATAGTAAATAATACAATATTCAGGCGTGGTCCGTTAACTTTTAGAACTCTAGACTGACACTGTTTGGGAGCTTACACAATTCACCCAAATTAACCCAAGTTTCGGTTAGTTGAGGCGATTCATTCGCCATTCGTCGAAAAACTGTTTTAAATATAAATATAATTAGGTGTTAATTCATTATTTGAAAAAAAGGACCAATTTACAAAAAAGCAACTATTTCTCCAGCGTGCCAATAAAAAATTTCCATGTGCCAGCTATGGCATGCGTGTCATTGGTTCTCGCGACCACTGATTTAGGCTTTTCACAGGATAAAGTACTGTTTTGTGAGATTTTGACCATCTAGACAACTAAAACAACGTTATACAGAATCGCATTTGTAGCGGTAGTGAAGAGATACAAAACTAACCGTACAGCTCTCTAGCGTTGCCTCAATTGCTTATGACTATCTAAATATATTGCTACTTTTCGTCAATTTATTTGCGTTCACACCATTTTATATTTTTGGCAAATAAAGTCTATATGATATAAATCAATATTTTTAGATTTGGATGATATAAAACTATCTATAGAAAATGAACGACAACGTTTACAAAATCAATTAAGAGATTTAGAAAAAGAACATTTACAATCAGAACATAAAGCACAAAATATCTATGAAGAATTACAACGTGTCCAAACAACACAATCCCAACAACAAATTGAAGAGAAAGAATTACAAGCACGTTTATTAAATGAAATTGAAGAACGTGAACGTGCCCAACAAGAGATACATCAATTAAAAAAACAAATGTCCGAATTAGATCGTAATTTAGAACAAACAAGACAAGACTTAAATCGTACAAGAACAAATAGTGGACAATTAGAGGAACAATGGCATAATCGTGAACAAGATTTATTAGTCCATTTAGAAGATTGTAGATCACGTGAGAAACGTTTAGAAGATCAAAAACATAATTTAGAAGTTTGTTTAGTTGATGCAACACAACAAATACAAGAACTTAAAGTAATCATTATTTTCGATGAAATAAAAAGATGTAGCATTTTAAAAATAAATTGATGAATTTATAGGCAAAATTAGGCGGCAGTGAAGGTAGAGTTCGTGCTATAGAAGCACAATTAGCACAATTAGAGGGTACAAAACGTGATATTGAACAAAAATTATCCAGTATTATATCAACATTACGTCGAATTGCTGGTATACAGTTAGATGGATCAGTTACAATGCCTTATCGTTTATTAAGTCCATCACGACGATGGAGTCCAGCTAGAGGTTTTCGTGTTTATATATCCGGGAAACGTTATTGATAAGATTATTTATTTATAAATATTTTAGGTCATGACGATAGTAGTGGTAAAGACGGTATTTGTGATATTGATCCAGAAATTGTACGTAAAGGTGTTAGAAATTTAATGCAACAAGTTGCACAAATCGAACGTGAACGGGTAAGTTTCCTTTTCTTTTAAATTCATAATTATAACAATAATTTTAGGATGATTATAAAACACAAGTGACAAGTGTTAAAAAGCAACTACAAGAAGCGGCTGCTAGTCAAAGTAAAGGTGATACAAAACTGAATAAAGTTTTACAAACATTAAGAACTATACAAGATGAGAAAGGTAGTTTAGAAGCAAAATTAAATCAAAAAACCGCCGAATTACAATCACAGGTATTATTGTTTTATGTTTTATTTGTTTTCCATACATGGATTTCGGTTAATTTTTTTAGAATGCAACATTGCAAAAGAAAAACGATGAAAATCAACAAATGCGTGACAAAATAGTTTCATTAGAATTAACAACACGCAATATGAATGAAGAAAAACATCAACAAGATGAGAAAATTGAAAAAATGAAAATTGCTTTGGTACGATTAGAAGCAGAAAAGCGCAATTTACAAGAAGAATTAAATAGAACGGAAAATCGTTCAACAAAATTAGAACTTCAAAGAATGTCAGCTGAAGGTGATTTACAACGTTTACAAATGATGTTACAAGAAAAAGATGTAACAATTCAGGTGAATATCAATTTTTTTAAATGTCTTCAAATTAGTAAAATGTCTAATATTTTATTCTATAGAAATTACAAGAAAAATGTGATCAACAAAATCGTAATCTTGCAAGTCTTGAAGAAAGATGTGCATCATTAAAAACAACAATAGATCAATTGAATATTTCATTAGAAAAAGCTTCAAGTAATGAAAGTGAATTACGATCTGAAGTTCAATCTTTACAGAAAACTTTAATGGATACAACAACAACTTCACATACAGGAGCTGAGAAGCTTAAACACGTAATAATTTTGATTTGTTGTTATTTTACAAATGCTTATATAATCTTTTTATTTGGAAATTTTAGTTACAAAAATCATTAACAGCCTGTGAAAATGATCGTAGAATTTTAACTGAACGTTTAGAGAGTACACAACAGAATCTAGCTGAAATGCGACGTAATAATCAAATATTACAAGATCAAATCACTAGATTAAACACAGAATTAGCAAATAATGAAGTACAAAAATCCGGACTTGAATCACAATTACGTTTAGTACAATTATCAAAAGATAGTCCAATTTTGTCACATCAAGACGATGAATTGCAACGACAATTACAAATTGTACAAAGAGAACGCAATGAACTACGTAATAAAGTTGATATATTAAATCATAAAATACGACAATTAGAATCGGAAAAACGTACATTAGAAACAACATTATCTAAAACACCATTAACAACAACACGCAATAAAACTTATGAATTACCAGAAAAATACGAAATCGAAATTGGTATCAGTGAATTAGAAAAAGAAAATAAAGAATTACGTTTGAAAATGTCACGATTAGAAAGTGAATTATTAGAAAAAGAATCTGAATTGATTAAATTACGTAATCAACGGCCTTGTTTAGACTCCAAATTTGATCGAGCTGAAATTGAACGTTACAGAGCTGCCCAATTACAAGCTGAACGATTATTAGAAGCTAGAGAACAAAGCCATCGACAACAAGTGGCACGGCTTGAAAATCAGGTAAATTTTTTTGCAACTACTTTTTCGAAATAAATTAATAACGCTTTGATGATTAATTAAGGTGAGTTTGCTGCGCGACCAATTAAATCAAGAGATCAAACGGCGTCAACAATACGTATTGAGAAGTACTAGAGCTGGCCGTGAAATGCAACAATTACGACAAGCTTTAGGCGATTCATTACGTACAGTATCACAAGATCCATCATTGGATGCTCTTCTTTTGGAACATGAAGCACGAAAATTGGATAATACGTTAGCATCAACTGCTAGTTTACCACCTGCATTGGCATTACCTCCGTCTTCTTATCGATCAACAACACCACAATCTAAGTAGTTTTAATGTTGTCTTTTTTACACCAAAAACAAAAATATCGTTTAGCATGCACTATTTCTATACCAAAGATTGTTCATAATTTATTTATAGTAAATGAAAAAAAAACGAGGAAAAACTACACTGCCATTTTTTTACAATCATTTTTTCAGTTTGCTCAATGACACAAAACGAGAAAAAAGTATTATCGATAATTGTTTATAGAAGAGTAGTAGTGATGGTGTTTTGTGCTAATAATGAGTAGTTTTGTGTTGTCTTTGTGGAGCATTATTTGAATTGTAGAAGTACAATAGAAGATTTGGCCAAATAAACAACAACAAAATAAACGTGTTTTACACAATTCTCCATGATCGACATTTTCAAATTTACGCGATTTAAATCCAGTACATGATAGCAGACTGTAATTTTTTTACAGTCATTTGAATTGCCCTGTACGGTGCATATCAGCGTAATTTTGTCAGATGTTGATAGTCCGTCCAATTTAGATATATTTTTTGTACAAGAAATTCTGTAATTTAATTTTTAATGCTTCAAATAAATCATCATAACGTAGATGCTTCAATTTATTGTAAAGTCAGAAGATAGTGAAACCTTAAGGGAGTGCGCTACATTGATCTTCTACAAGCTATAAATGCATCGAATAAAGGTAAACTGGAACGATGAACTTTTAAAGATGGAAAAGTGTAGAAAAATTAAGAAACAAATTAAGATTCCTCATAAAAGGATAAAGGGGTCCGCACTATACTGCAACGCTTTTGGGAATGAAAGTGGCTACGTTTGTAGTAGGAATAATCAAATAGAACTTGTGTGGAGACTGAGGTAAACAGACAAAAGGATTCGCTTAGATTGACGGCAATATAAAAACTTAACTCAACTTGTGTATAAATAAATGTAATACAAGCAGATAATTATAATATAATAAAAAAAATACACAACTTAAGCACTACACATGTCACAAGCTCCCGGATTTTGTAACGAACACATTAATGTTGCCATCTCTTTATCAATTTCCTCGCCATTCTTCTCCTCATCTTTCTTCTCCTCTTCAACGCCATTTTGTTTATTTGTTGTAGTAATCAATTTGGATTTATCAACTGTGAATTGTATTGGATGTGCTGCTGGTTTTGTTCTTAAATAATACATGCCAGTTTTTAAACCTTTCTCCCAACCATAAAAATGCATCGAAACTAATTGGGCAAATGATGGTGCAGCCATATGAATGTTCATCGATTGACTTTGATCAATAAATGGGCCACGATCAGCTGCCATATCAATGATTGTTTTCTGTGGAATCTCCCAGACGGTTTTATAGATTTTCTTCAAATCATTCGGTATATTTGGTATATTTTGAATTGAACCATAATTGGCGATAATTTGGTTTTTCATTATATCGTCCCATAGGCCACGATCAGTTAGATCTTTTAAAAGATGATGATTAACAACTTGAAATTCACCGGATAATACTCGTCTCGTATAGATATTCGATGTATAAGGTTCGGTAGACTCATTGTTGCCAAGAATTTGAGCTGTTGAAGCTGTTGGCATTGGGGCCATTAACAATGAATTTCTAACACCATATTCGGCGATACGTTGCTTCAAAACAGACCAATCCCACAGGTTTGTTGGTGTTATTTCCCACATATCAAATTGGAGAACACCTTTACTAACCGGAGAGCCCTCATATGTTGAATAGGGACCATCTTTTTCTGCAATTTCACAACTAGCTTCTAACGCACCATAATAAATTGTTTCAAATATTTGTACATTCAATTTGCGTGCTTCTTGACTTTCAAATGGCATACGTAATAAGATGAAAGTATCAGCTAATCCTTGAACACCAATTCCAACAGGTCGGTGGCGACGATTTGAATTCTCCGCTTCCGGTAATGGATAATAATTGACATCGATGATTTTATTTAAATTACGTGTAACAACTCTTGTGATTTCTTTTAATTTTCCAAAATCATAACCAGATCTATCCGGAAATACAAACATATTTAGCGCTATTGATGCTAAATTACAAACAGCTATCTCATCTGGTGATGTATATTCAACAATTTCCGTACATAAATTACTACTTTTGATTGTACCTAAATTTTGTTGATTGCTTTTCTTGTTACAAGCATCTTTATATAGCATGTAGGGCGTACCAGTTTCAACTTGAGATGCAATAATTGCCCTCCATACTTCTCTGGCTTTAATTTTCTCAATATATCGACCTTCTGACTCGTATTTTTCATATAATTTTTCAAATTCATCACCCCAACAATCAGATAAACCAGGTGATTCGTGTGGACACATCAATGTCCAATCGGCATCTGCTTTAACACGTTTCATAAACAAATCGGGTATCCATAATGCATAAAATAGGTCTCTAGCACGATATTCTTCTTTTCCTGTATTCTTTTTCAGATTCAAAAAATCCATAATATCAGCATGCCATGGTTCTAAATAAACGGCAATAGCTCCTGGACGTTTATTGCCACCTTGATCAACATATCTTGCTGTGTTGTTAAACACTCTCAACATCGGTACAAGACCATTTGATGTACCATTTGTACCAGCTATCGGTGTACCTTTTGCACGAATATTATGAACACTGACTCCAATACCACCAGCTGATTTTGATATCATCGCACATTGCGTGAGACACTTGTAAATACCTTCAAGACTATCTTCAGGCATTGCTAATAAGAAACACGATGATAATTGTGATTTTGGTGTAGCTGCTGAGAATAACGTTGGACTAGCGTGTGTGAAATACTTTTCCGACATTAAATTATAAGTTTCTATAGCTGTATCGATATCATCACCATGAATACCAATAGCTACTCTCATCAACATATGTTGTGGACGTTCAACGATTTTCCCATTAATTTTCAACAAATACGAACGTTCTAACGTTTTAAATCCGAAATAATTATAAGAGAAATCTCGATCGTAAATAATACAAGAATTGAGACGTTCAGAATTTCTCATAACTATATCGTAGTGTTTATCAGAGATCATTGGTGTTTTTCTTCCGCATTTCTTATCAATTGCCTGATATAAATCATGGACGACTTCTAAACAGGAAACAAATAACAGAATATTAGCACTTCGAACAAATGAATTCATTAGTGATTTACCGCTGAAATGTTTCTTGGTTTCTTTATGTAAATTCGAGACAGCAATACGGGCAGCTAGAATTGCATAATGTGGATGTTGGACAGTCATCATAGCTGCCGTTTCAGCAGCCAATGTATCTAATTCAACTGTTGTAACACCTGGATATAAACCATTTATGACCTTTAATGTAATCTCAAGTGGCTCAATAAAATCCATATTTAAGCCGTAACATAATTTCTGTATGCGTGATGTGATTTTATCCAAATGGACTTCTTCTCTACGTCCATCTGAGAATAGTTTTTCGATTGTTATTGGACATTTTCGAAAATAAAGAGGACTACTCACCCCGTTTGATGACATAATTCTTTTTCACTGGCGTATGAACCATCGTGTTTAATTGAATACAATTATTATAATCTCAATATAACGTAGAAACAACAAAAACAATCAAGAATGAACGTTACAAAGCAAACACACAAAACATAACCAAAGAAATTTCAGGCGGCAACCAATTCGCGCCAAAATAAATACAGATTTACACTAGCAAAATATGGAAAATGTTGATTTATTTATGCACAAATTAGACGAATAAAACGGTTTTAATGCTATCATTTGCAAGAATCCGATAATCGGATGTGCTGTATATAATTAATTATGTTAAAAAATGCTGTATTTCACTTATTCAATTATTACTTTTACGATTTTGTTATCGTGTAAGTTGGGAATAATGTGCAATAATTCAGCGTCTAAAGTATTTTAAATATTTAAGGTGTATTTATTAATAGTGGCTTTCAAGTTTTCGCTCAATTTATTGTAAAAATATTCAATTAATTAATTAATAATTGGATTATTAATTTCTGAATTTTATCTAATACGAGTTGTGTTTATTTACTTGTAGAAGTGTTGGAAGTTGTCAGCTGCGGTGTCCGAGTGGTTAAGGAGATGGACTTGAAATCCATTGGGTTCTACCCGCACAGGTTCGAATCCTGTCCGCAGCGTAATCATTTTTTTTCTATCCGTTTTGCGCAAAATAACTTGGTAAAAGAAAAACGAGTATTATTCAACGATTTCCTTCCGTCACAGCAGTAATTATTGGCGATTTTAACCCATCGAATTGTTTTAGCAATATCCGCAGCAAATAATCTTTGTAGCAATGCTGCAGTGGTTTCAAAGAGAACAAAGCGAAGGAGCGATTCCAGACCACATCTCCCTATTCTAACTTTTACTGAAATAATCGTCATTTTAAAACGAATTGTCGAACGAAGATTAAAAACCTTCCGATCACATTTGTACTGTGTTTTATGCAATAACCAGAAAAAAAATGAACCGAAACATAATTACGAAAAGGTTCGACAATTTTATTAAAAAACAGTAAGATAAACCGAAAAACATTTGTTTATAATTCAACAGACATACGATCAGTGTCTGACATTTCCGAATCTTCCTCTTCGTCGAAATCGATCTTTTCCACATCATTCTTCTTACTCAACATATCACCCAAAGTCAATACATATTGCATTGTGTATTTGTTAAAGTCACATCTGAAAATCGCAAAATTTTGATCAAACATTAATCGAGATAATATGAAAAGGGAAATTATTACATTTTTGAAATTTGTTCATATTGTCGGGTTAAACTCTTTTCAATCGCTAAAAGTGCTGGCATATTTTGTTGGGCTTTAATTTTCGGACCATGTATTATTAATAGATTCTGAGCCCATATTAAATAATATTCTAAATGTCTAGAACTGTCTAGAGCACTAGAAATGATCACTAATAACCTTTGAATATATTTATCATCTAATGTTGATATCACTAATTCCACTGAAATTATTATTATTATTAGTAATTCTATGGTGATTTAAGAAAGGATTTACCATCTTTAACAGGAATACTTTCGATAACTTCTTGAATTAAATTCGCTTCATTCAGTTTTATCACCATTGTTAATGCTAAAATCGGAATTTAAAATTGTTTTTATTTGAAAAATATTCAATGTTTTATTACCATTAAGGAAATCTTCGTTTTCGATTGATTTACGGATAGCATCCGGTGTAATGCCAATTTGTAAATCCCATGGATCGAATATTAAATCTGTATTCAATGAATAAATCAATAATCCTTCAGTAGTTGCAGCCGCCCATTGTTGACCAGTTGGTGAGAATTGCAATGAAAATACACGAATCTATAAATTTGATAAATTAAAAAAAAAACAAAACAAAATGAATGAATGAGAAAATTTCAATGGGATTACTTCAGGTTTAAATGATCTGCTAGCCATATCGCCTTTTTTCACACCTGGCAACCGTATTGCCACATTACCACCTTCACGTTCATCACGTTTTTCTATTAAAGCTGTATTACCGAATTCTGTTAATTTGCGACGATTGATGAAATCCTAGAATTAACACAATTTTATTGCGTAATTAAAAATAAACAACAATGTATTGATTGAATTACATCAACAGCATCTAATGATCGATTCTGTGTAATTTCGAATTTCTTCAAAATTATCGATTCTTTCACATTATAAATACAAACGTATTTCGATTGACCACCAGCTAGCAGACATTCACCATCAGCTGAATAACATAGACTTGTGAATGCTTTTGCTTGTAAACTCTTTTTAGCTGTAATCAAATCAGTTTCTGTACGTCCACTTGATAAATCATTACGTCCTTCAATATAACTAATTTGTTCAGCTGTTTTAACATTAAATATTGTAATTTGTCCATCCAATGTTGCAACAGCTACTTCTTGTCCATTTGGTTTGAATACAACACACAAACCATCAGCTGGTATATCAACAGTTTCATGTGATGATCCTTTTTCAATAGCATCCCATATACGTAATGTTTTATCCCATGATACTGATGCCATTATTGTACTGACAACACTTGGACTAAATGCTACACAACACTATATCAAACATTTAATATTGATAACAATGAACATTCGATAAATACTTACAACTGGACCTTCATGTCCACTTAATACTTCTAATAATCGACCAGTTTTCACTGACCATAGGAAAATTTCAAAAACATCCTGACAACCGGCTGCCACAAATTCACCACTACTATCAATTGCCACACAAGAGAATTGTACTAATTTCGTTGATGTAAATGTACGGAAATTTCGATATCTACAAGATTATCAAATCAAATGTCTATCCAAAATTGTGTTATTAATAAAATTTCAATTTACCGAATAATATCAAAAGCTCTAACTGTACCATCTAAAGATGCTGAAACTATAAATTTTTTACTACCACTAAATGTAATCGACATTATACAATTTGTATGTTCAGTAAATGTAACAAAACAAAAACCAGAATTAACATTCCATAATTTCACTTTACCATCTTCACCGCCTGTTGCTAATAATTGGCCATCAATTGAATAAGCAACACATGACATATTGTTCGAGTGGCCCTGTTGTTTCATTACATAAGTCTCACCTGAAATTACACCAATTAACAATAAACGAAATAATTCCTAAACAAAATGCGGAAAATACTTTGCCATTCCCATACTAATAATTGTCCTAATCCACCACAACCTAGAGCAATCCAATCACCAGTTAAATTCATTGAAATAGCACAAATTTTCTGTTCAGATATTGATAATGAATGGATTAAATTAACATCGGGTAGTTCATGTATAAAGAATGCACCGGTGGAAAAACCTAAAAAATTACGTTATCAATCGAAACTTAATTAACGGCATCCAACGAATGAAATACCAGTAACAAGAATTTTCGTTTTCTTATGATATGCTGATGATGTTAGTATAGCTTCTCGATTGTCTTTTCTTGGTTCATCAGCTAAATAGTGTCGAGCTGTTCGTTTATAAAATAATTTCGTTTTTCTGTCAATATCATCTTCCATTTTGATATTATCAAGGGCTGTAGCAATTTCAATTTCAGTTTGTTCTAAAGATTTCGTTGTATCTATATTATCGTCATCTTCATCCACATGTTTTTTCTACATTATATAAAAGAGAATTGTTTAGGAAAATAATTACGAGTTTTGAAAGTTTGATTAAAACCTGTCGCTTTTCCGGGATATGATCTTTCGGTAGTAAATCTTCTGGATTCTTTGTACATTCCCAAAGGTATGTATGACCATTTCTACTAACCGTTACCATATCATAACTGTTCTCTTCAAAATAACAATTCACAATAATATCAGTATGACCGCCTAATGAATACATTTTGAAATTAACATATCTAGAATTAAATTTTACAATTTTTAAACGAATTTGTACATAAACAAAGCAGCACTACTCACTTATCGATAGCGTAGAGTTTTACTGACATATCTTTTGAGCCGACTGCTAGAATCTTCGAATCAAACGACCAATCTAAACATGTTGTCTCATCACTAGCCCCATGAAATACACGTTCCATAACAAATGCATTGAATTGTCCAGTAAATGGACCTGGTGCTTTAAAAATAAATGCTGAACAAAAATAAAAACAAAACAGAATTAGTCTCCAACACAATAAATAATCAAACAATTAATACCATTATTCTCTTTGCAGACAGCAAAATGTTTACCATCAGTACTGAATTTAACTGCACGTACTTTTCGTTTAAATAAATATTTATTTATTATTGTTTGCGATACCAAACTGATCATATGTGCTTCACCTTCTTCATTAATAGCGATTAATGTACAACCGTTAGGACTTAAAGCTAAGGCATTGTAATTGAAACGACTTTCAATCGGCAGTGTTTGTGTTCGATTACTAAAATAGAATATTTGATAGAAATTTGTATCATTTTTCAACTATTAAAATATACTTTTTCAAGTCGAATATTGTGATTTTATTGCCGACAGGACTGATAATTGAGTTGCCATCAGGTGTAAACAATAGATTGCCATTCTTGTAAACTGTACCAAGGAGATTATTGAACTGGAAACAAATGATTGTCGAATTTATAATTTTAATAGAATTATTGAATAGTTACTTTATACGAAAACTTCATTGTTCTTATTGAGTTACTTTCAATTAAACACTTAAAACATTTTTAACTTAATCAATAAGCACTACATGTGATTTAGTGAGGTTATGATGCTAGCAATCACGTGACAGCGCTGTAAAACTTCCCCACTCCCCTAACATGCTTTATTCTATTTATCTTCTTCTGTATTGTGAGAATTACAGAGTTGATTCTTGTTGCTAACAACCGTTTTTGAGTAGTATGTCGTATCACAATAAGCCGCAGTTTACAATTTTTTTACCACCGGTCACAATGATGATGACAACAAAGATAGAAGAAAAAGAGAAGTCGTGACATCACTGGTAGCCAATAAGAGAATGGCGGGAATATCTGGTAGTTGGTGGGGTTGCGTCTGCTCTTTCCACCCAATTTTCATTTCTTGTTCTGTTATCAAATGTAACGAGTGTGTGAATAGGTATTCTTATCATAGTGAGTATACTATTTTAGGAAAAATCAAATAAATTCATATTGGTAAGTGTTTTGATTTTTGATAAGTGATGGGTCGTGGTAGATAAATATGCTTTTCTGTCTTTCCAATCATCACGTCACCTCAGACAAGACAAAACAAACCTTAAATCGCAATCACACAAAAGTATTTCGAATAATTGTTATTTATTTGACTAAGTCTACAGTTAATTAAATAACAACATTAAAATTGCTACAATTTGTAAGATAATTAATGAAAATTAACAAATTGTCTTATTGTTTTTCAATACATTTTTGATAGACTTAAAAAAGTGATTAGTAGGCTGTGGAAAACACTGTCAAAAATTGATAGTCATTTGTTTTTTTTTGTCCATGAAAACTTCGTACAAAATTATTGAAATAGTCACAAGACAAGATGAGGAGGTAATTATTTATTTATTTAATCAATTGATTCGTTGCATTAAATTTAATTAATCTTCATTTCGGTAATAGTTTTTTGAATGTTCGATTGGAAAATCGTATTTTCTTCTCGCTTAAATACATGTGAATCCCATAAGGGTGGGTTACACTTCTGTGTATATTCTTTGACCAATTTTATTTCGACGTTTTCAAAATGTCTCATATTTCCTGTATTTTTTAATAAAGAAACGTTCAAATAAAAATCGGATATGTAAATTTCACATTAAATTAAACCGTAGAAAGATAAGCGCAACCAGTAATACATTATAGTCTAAATGCATGCAACATACAATACATTCCGATTTCATTGCGACTTTGTGATATCAGAACGTACCGCTAAAGGCTAAAACACACTGACTGTCGCCCGACAACGAGAAGTGCCCAATAATGATCTATTTTCTTTTATAATAAATCAACAATCTCTATAATGCCATTACACTCGTTAATTTAGTTGTTTACTTTTCAGATGAAAACATAAAATCAAGTGTCTCCTGGATGATAACTGTACTTAAGTGCTTTTATGTGTGAGTGTAATATTGCAGTGATGGACGAAACAATGGAAAACTATAGACAACCCAAAGGTTTCTAGCAGGATTCAATCAACCAAAGGGTAACTTTTTGTATTACCATGATCATTAATTTATTTCATGCTTATATTTTTGTGTTTATGGTTACAGTAAGAGTGAACAACATATAGGAATCCTGAGCTATAAGTGGTGAGTCCAATTTCTTGTACACTTTAATATTTATAAATCGTCATTATTTCTTCGGTCTATTATTGCCAATAACTTATTGAATGCGAAATGTAACAAAAGTGATAGTGTTAAGTGCTGTGCAGTAGTGTGTTCAAACAGTAGATGACAACGGTAAGTACTGTCAGATTACAACCTTATAGTGATGTGTCCAAATTACACAGTAAAAATGTGCTCAAGTGTAGTGAAATAAAGCTAAATGAAAGTCATGTGTCTAAGTGTACTGATGGAAACTTAAACAAAAGTGTAATGTAGTTTACGTGAAGAAATGTACGTCGAATCAAGAAAGAATTCTTTGGTAATGCAAGGGATCCTCACAGGGATGAATCAACCTAAGGGTAAGTTTTCGTTTAAAATACTCGTTTCATGTTGGGAATGTTAAAATCAAATAATAGCGGCATAATTTCAATGTGATTCCAAAGTTCTAAAACTGACAAAGCGACACGGTTTGGTGTCTGTGTGATAACGCGTCAAACTGCATATCCAGGAAACTTTAACTTACACCTATCAATTTACCGCCTGCGTTTATTAAACATAGGGGTGGAATTTTTTACAGCGAATACCTACGAATTTTATGAACCATTTAAGCTAATTTCTACACGCCCCCAAATACAAATCGAACTTACAAATTGTTTTTTAAAAGGATTTGTTTCGTTTTGCGTTTACCATTATTAATATAGATTTTGTGTGCTTTTGATAATCTTAGATTTGGTTTCTAGAATGAACGTAAATATTTAAATAAAAATTAGTACATTTAATCACCACACGTATATAAATCCACATACAAAAAGCTACATTTATCGAAATTCATTAAAATACTGATTTCAAGAATAAGCTGTTGCGCTTTTCTTTGTATATATTATATAAAAAAAAAATTGCACTATCTAACGAGTATTCGACATTTATTATCTAATATTAAATCATTAATTTATCCTTTTTTTGTTGATGTTATTATCACTGTTACACTTCTAATTTGCAATTGTATTAAAAAGTTTCTTTTAAAAAAAACCTAATTTTAAAATTTAATTATTACAACTAGTACGAATTTGATTAAATTAAAAAAAAAATCAACAAAACAACAAATTCTACAATAAATAAAATATCGCATGATTTCACTTTAAGTACAGTAAAGAGACATATAAAAAAATGTATAAAAAAGTATAAAAAATACTAAGCTGCACGTTGTTCATTATAATACCAACATCTTTTTATAACAATTAGTTATACTTGTATATAAATATATAAAGGCTTATCTAATACTATGTAAGTGTGTTGATACAATAATTACATTATTATTAATAATTTAAAAATACATACGATAAAGATATGTAGATTTTAAATCAGTCGATCATAAATTATTGGTCATACTGATGTTTCTGAATTAAGTCTTAAAACAAATTTATTACTTTTTGGATCAACAACTTCTTCAGTAATATTAAAATGAGGTATTTTCTTTATTGTACATAATAAAGATACATCATGTTGACGTAATTGAAAACAAATATTATCCCCTATAGGTCTAGTTAATAATTCTTCACAAATTAATGCCCATGTTTGGACATCTTTTAATTCTTTATCATTTTGTAAAACTGGTTCACTAATTATATATTGTTCTAAAAATGCTTTTGGTGTTAAATCATTACTTAAACAATTTGCTAAATGTGTTAATATTGATTCAACTGAATGTTGTGGTTGTTGACGTGTAACACGTAAATATTTTTGTAATGCACGTGCCATAGATGGAAATATAGCTTGTGCAGCCTCATGTGGATCCATTGGTATTGCAGGCACTTGATCATTATGTAAACGTTTTATATGTGTAAATGCTTCTTCAGCGGCCGTTATTAATCTTGCTCTACGTTTTTTAACACGTCTCTCATATTCGTGTTCTTCATAAAAACGTTCATTATGACTGGAATCACGACGGCGTGCATGTGCTGCTAACATTGCACGCGACTGTGATTGTTGTAATGATGAATTATTAACACCGTCAACTTCATAAAATTTGAAACTTGATGAGTTTTTACGTGATTTCGATACAGGTATACGTTCTAAATATGGATTGTAAATTGGAAATTCTGTATAATATTTTTCAAGTACCCAAACAGCAGCACGTTGTATACTCAATTGACCAATACCATATGCTTTACTAGCACCATCAGGACTACGGACAATTTTTATATAATATTCCGGTTGAAGATGGCGAATTTCAATTAAAACAACAGCCAGATAATGTATAAATAACAATGTATCAGTTAGACTTGATGCATATGCAACTAATGCTTTATAATCAACGGTTTCTTCAGGTGTTATTGCTGCACGTGCAGTTTCCGTTACTTGTACAATATAAAATAACCAATAAGCGAATGTACATACAAATACAAATATTAAAACAGCTGATCGAAATAGAAAGAATCTTGGTAATGAGGCATTTGGTTTACGTAAAAATACAGCCCAAGCACCAACTGCTAATATTACCAATTTAAATGCTAATGATACTAATTGCCCTTTACATTCAGCACCACATGCCAATAATTTCACACTATCAGCTAAACCTAATCGTGATGATAATGCTGGAAAAAATCCTAATTTCGGTAATATAACCATCGCTAATGGACTTGAAAAGGCAACTATTGATAATATATATGTTAATACAGTTCCCATATAACGTTTACAAAGAAAACCAAGTCCTGTATCTGGTTCACCAGGCCAATTACTAACATCCTCTGTTGATTGTGATTGTTCTGATGTATTGCCAGTTATAGCTGTTGTATTTTCACCCCAATTATCATCTTGTGGTAATATTTGTACTTCAATCACTTCTTGACCATCACGATTTTCTGGTGTTAAAGTAACAGCAGTTTGAAACGGTGCCATTTCGTCGTTCTTACGTGACTTTGTACTCCTAAAAATAATTAAATTTATACGTTTTATTAACCTTTTGGATTTTACGATTGAAAGAACAATAAAAAATACCTTGTACTACGGTGTGAATGTTGACGGTAATTATTACGTTCTCTATGATTTCTGGACCTTCTTGATCTTGAGCTATTTTCAGATTTTACAGATTCAGTCTCCATTGCTTAAATTGTTTCATTACTTGTATAAAAATAATGTGTAAATTGATAGAAATTCTAGTCATCAGGATTAATTCGTGAAATGATAATCGTCTGAACAAACAATTTCACTTAAAATTGATAATTCTTGAAAATTTCCAATTACAGTTCAATGACTTGATTCAATTGAATGGCATGTTATAAACAATGATTTATTTTAAACAATTTTTGTTTTTAATTAAATGACTTAACAATTCACAATATTTAGAAAAACTCACTTTGTTTATAAATTTCCGTTCTAATTGATATTAAAAATTTATCGTTTTCCCATAATTATTGAAATTCGTGACGGTTTTTATTGCCGCTCAATGTAAAAGAAGTTTTACATTATTTTAACACAAATTTAACGTAAAAAACAATATTCTAACTGTAAAATAATCCGATTTAATCGATTTTAATTGAAAATTATCTAAATTTCCATTGAAACAACATAAAACGGGGATTTTCGAAATAAAACACCTACTTTAGAAGGGAATAAACTATTTAATTGCTTGAAAATAGCAAATATGGCTACCGTGTAATGAAATTCAAAATTCCCCAATTTTTTAAGTTTGTAACTAAATTTCTTCATGTTGGCTACAGTCTTTGCCGCGGGAATTTCAATTAAAACTACCTGTACAACAGTATTTATACTGTAATAATGTGATAGATTGAATAAAATTAGTGAGTTTGTGACTAAATCTGCTTCCAGTGTACATTCATTAATATAAGTGCGTAAAATTATGCTCAAATAACTTATAATATTTCAAAGTTTTAACAATAGATTGTTATTACTGGGTCAATCGAATTATTGTTATTAAATCAACAGTTAGGCTTCAGTTTAATTAATCAGTGTCATTAAAAATACGGCTAAATGAGCATATACTTGAAATAAATCAATTTTTAATGCATAAAAAGTAATTTTTATTGTTACAATAAGAATTGAAAAAATTTCCAAATTGCGCTGCATTTACTTTCGGATTAGTAACTTTTATTTTATCGAAAATAGGTTGATGAATCTGCAAGAGAATTTTGCCGCATTGCCAGTCTGATGCTTGTTTAGGCAGATCTGCTGATTTCTAGTTATTTGTGTGATTATGTAGCTCACTTCTGCAATTTATTATGAATTTAGCACCAGTGGCGTAGCTATTATGAAACATGGAGGCGACTGGCTCCAGACCCAAACTAGTAAAGTGCCCACTGAACTTAAAACTATAATTGTTAAATTTTCGATACATCTAAAATTCTTTACTCAAGAAACTTTAAGGTGGCGCAACTTGAGTTATAATTTTATGTTGTGGTGAACTTCTTAGCGCTTCACGCTTTTCAATTTCAGCATTTTTGTTCGCTTAAATGTAACTGGTCAAATTGCTTCTTTAAAAGACCACATTTCGCTTTATTATACAGTGTTTAATAAAATATTTTAAATAAAACAATAATTAAAAGTGGTGTGATACCTTGAAGTTGTCTCAGTAAGGACTAAGTTGATCGCAAGAGACACTACTTACTTCGCTATATCTATGTTTCTTTCTTATTGTGCTTACATTGTTACGCTTATGCCTTTTCGAATGGATGGTTACTGCTCGTTTCACCAAATCCAGACGCTTTTTCTACGATGAAAGGACCTGAAAAGGGCGGGTGGGAGAATATCCTAATTTTTTTGCTAACTGGCCCATATAATTTGTTGCATGGACTAATTAACAACAAATACGGTTAAGTGAAGAGGAAAATTCTTTTTCATACCCTGCAGGGGTTCGAACCCCGGACTTCTGCATTGCGGATCCAATCCTTTTATCACTGAGCCATTCGGCCCGTTAATTCGGAAATGACAAGACTTCGTATAAATGAATACGGTTCTTTCCACGATCGAACGGAAACAGCCGAAGAACCTTTATTTCTAGATACATGCCTCGAAAATGTTCATTTTCTACACTGCTGTTGATTAAAGGTTCTTAAAAATTAAAAACACTTTCATCAGAAACTGTAATATGATCGATGATTAATTCTTATTCCTTATTTCCATAAAGAATTTTATAGAAATGCGTTCCAGCTGGTAATGTTTGAATGTAGTTTGTGATCAGTTTCTATCTAGGCATGCGTAGTCTAGTTATAAACAAAACAATCTAGAATTGTAGGTAGTAACACACCTAATAATTTTCTATAATTTACAAGGTGTTGTTAGAATGAATATATTTGAAAATGAAAATACAATAGGAATTTATTCGTATAATATTCATTCCGAACCCACCACGTTTTGGGTTGGGCCCCTTTCGCAAATAAATTTAAGGATTCTTCTTTCGTCCTGTTGATTATGCGTATACACACTTGGCAACACTGGTGTAATCTAACTTTGTTATCTGTAATTGTGACTTTGGTAAGCTGTAGTGATTTGAAGTTGTCATTTTTCACGTTTTTCATTCTCATCTTTATCTGAAAGAAAATTACTAAAAATGGCAAGTGATCATAAAAAATTAGAAAGAAAATCATCAAAAGGGCCAACACCCGAGGAGATATTAAATGGTTTTCAACAACTTAGAGTTGAACAACGTAATTTAGCATCAAAATTAACACAATTTGAAGCCGACTCAAATGAACACAAGTGAGTTTATTTGTCGATTTTAATTGATTAATAAAGAAATTATTGTAATTTTATTGGAAAAATCATGTTAATTTAACATTAATAACGTTAATTTAACATTTTGAATTAATATTTTCGGATATAACCTCACTTTTCATTTGCAGAACGGTCATAGCAACATTAAAGAACGTAAATGAAGATCGTAAATGTTTCCGATTAGTTGGTGGTGTATTAACTGAACGTAAAGTAAAAGATGTATTACCAACATTAATAACGAATTTAGAAAAATTGAAAGAATTAATTGAAAAATTAAAAGATCAAATACAAAAGAAAGGCGTTGAAATTAATGATTATCGTGAGAAATACAATATCAGTTTTCGTGGTTTAGATAATCCAAAAGGTGATGAACAATCAACACCACAACAACAACAATCTGAAAGTCGAGGAAATGTATTGGTATCATAATAATTTTATTTACACACTTTCGATATAGAACTGCTAATTATAATTGATCTGTATTATTATAATTTTTTTTTAATTAATATACTAACTTATAATTCATTTTCTACACAAGTAAATTCGATCAATTTTCAAATAATTGTACAGAGAATTGCGTTTCGTTCTTATAAGTTTGCTTCATTAAAAAAAAATGTAAAAAAATAAAGTTTATTCTTATCAAAACAATATTTTGATCATATTTCCCCATTGATTATAGATAAATATTAACGAATTTATAAACTTAATGTTGACATTAGATATACGTAAGTATAGAGAAATGATTCTAATTTGAGATAAAAAAATAAGATAAATATAAAGCAAATAATAATTGGAAATAATTGAAACGAATTGTATTACACATTTCGATACAATATGTTTAAAATTTTATTAGTGTTAATTCTAATTGATAAACAATTAATATTTGGTGAATATTTATGTTCAAATAAGAAATCTAACAATTTGTGTAATTGTAAACGTGAAATTTATAAAAATTTCCCTGTAACAATTGTGGATTGTAATGGTATTGGTATTGATAAATTTCCAGACAAATCGCAAGTAATTGATGATTTAAATATATTCGATTTATCATTCAATCAAATCAAACAATTAAATCAACAAAATTTCATTAGTAACAGTTTAAATATATTGAAATTATCTTATAATTATATACAATCAATTGATAATGATTTTTTTGATAGTTTACCAAATTTAGAAGAATTACATTTAGATCATAATCGAATTAATCAAATAAATGATCGAGCAATTTTTGAAAAATCACAAAATTTGATTTATTTAGATTTGAGTTCTAATAATATCAAACAATTAGCTTACGGTTTATTTGTTGCACAATCAAATTTAAAATTTTTAGACTTAAGCTACAATAAAGATTTGGCTACAACATGGTTAAACAATTCAGATGATTATTTAAACGATAATTTGGCAATAAATGTTAATATAACACATCTAAAATTGAATCAAATCAATTTAAATAATTTACCAAATAGATTCTTCTATAATTATAAACAATTAGAATATCTATCATTGTCTGATAATAATTTGCAAATAATACCAAATCTACCGTATAGTGTTCAATATTTAGATCTTTCTGGTACGAATATAAATGTGATACAAGCGAAATTTTTCAATTATCATTCGCTGAAAATTCTAAAATTGAATCGTTTAAAACAATTAGAATCAATCCATAAATATGCTTTTTATAATTTACAATCACTTGAAGAACTTTATATAACAAATTGTAATAAACTTTTACAATTTAATGAATTAGTGTTTGGTTTGTTGACAAAAGATTCGGTGTTAACTTTAAAAAAATTATCATTATCCGGTAATAGTTTGAATAGATTAAATGATACTTATCAGTATTTGTTTAATCAATTAGAATTTGTTGATTTAAGTTATAATCCGTGGCAATGTGATTGCGATTTGATCTGGTTACAACAATATCAAAGTCGTCTTCATAATACGTGGAATTTGAGGTAGTTACTGTCGATTTATTTTTTCTTCAAAAATTTCAAAATAATTCGAATTGATTGTTTTTAGATGTTCATCCCCAAAATCGTTGAGACGTAAATTATTTCGTGATATTAACGATGATGATATACCGGATTGTTATCCAGAGAAATATGGCAAAAGAGCACACCGTATCATATTACCAATACTCGCAATTTTAATCATCATCTTATCAGTATTGATAGGCTATTTAATATTTCATTCACCAAATTGGTATGTTGGTGGTCGTTCGACAACTGTTGGACCACAATCACCATATAATCCGACACGTCTTGATGGAGACTAATTTTCTATTATCTGGTGTAACATTTTTAATTTACATAAAAAAATAAAATCAATCATAATACAATACTTTTTAACAATGGAATAAATTATGTTGAAAAAAAAATGATATTCTATGAGTGTATCAAAGTCCAGTTGAATCGTTTCGAATGTAAACGGTGATTTTCATTCCACCCCTTCTCTATTGTATTTTTTTTTCTACATCAGTAAATTTTATCTATACAGACAAATAACTAACCAACTGAAAAATAATTGATAACTATTTCATACGTACAAGTTGAATTATTTTCGAGAAATATTTTCAAAAATATTTAAAATTTCGTTTGTGTTTAAACGGATTTCCAAATTGATTTATTTATAGTAGAGATTAAATAGTCTTTAAAATGGCACCCTATTTTTATATATTTAACGCATCATTTTAAGCTTATAATGCTGTGTGTAACTAAACAAAAAAAGGAGCCCACCCCCTTTATAATATGTATTTATTTTTCACGCTACAGATTTTTTACTGTTGTTGTTGTTGTTGTTGTTGTTGTTGGATATATGTTTGATAGGATTCTGTACAATGTATGTTTTGTTACAATTACCAATTTAACAGATGTAAATAGATGAACGACAAGGATATTTGAATTGGATAACAGTATGTAATCGACTAATCCTTGTTCAATAAACTATACGCATCAATACGTAGTTGAAATAGTATGAAATTGTAATTTAAATTTGAGATATTTTCAAGTGATACAGAATCAAAGTTTTGAATAGATGATCATTTATTTCGAATTAATACACAAATGCGCAGGATTTACAATTTTTGTACAAGTATTTAATCGAGTTTTTCTTATTATTTTCTCGCTTATCGTAAAAGTTGATTACATTTAATGATGTCAGTATAATGTGAACCTAATCAACAGCAGGCGTGTCCAAAATTTTTGACAGAACCCAGGTAAACTTGTGTTTGTATTGGTATCCATTGATTCGTTTTTTTTTGTTGTTCTAATATCTGTTCGAAAGAAAAGAATGAAACAATACCTCGAATAAACTAGAACTAATATCCCGCAAAGAGGAACAAATAGAACAATAAGTCATAAACGAAGCGTAGGAGGATATCGTTTAGCCGGCGGTGATTATATCGACTGTCAAGTGTTGACAGTCGAAACACGGCAGGAGTTTTGGATTAAGTATACCGTATGTATGTATAGAATGAAGAGAAAAAGGTCGGTCGATGATGATGTTGGTTGAAGGGCTCGAATTTCACGCTCAGTCGTTTAGTATCAACATATGTGCCTGTTGAAGAACCTTTACTTGTATCGATTTATTTCAATCAACGATTTTAGTTTTGTTCAAATGATTATTTGATTTTATTGTGTGTCTGTATTGTTCTGATATCTGCTACTACCTATCATCGATGCTTTCACTATATTATTGATAGTGTAAGAGCTTAATAAAGTTGTAAATGTTAGATACTTTACCCCAACAACACAGTAGTAGCTCTCCTATGGGAAATGTGGATAGATCCTAAATAATACTAAGCCCAACGACCATTACCATTAGTAACATCAAGTATGCAAGTTCGGTAAGGCAGCTTATAGATACCTCCATGTTTGTGTGTGTTTAAATGCTCTGTACATTATATCTTATGCAATGTATACATAGGAAACGTCAAGATTACTCAAAATATAGAGGTAGGACGTAATCTGACACGAGAAAGAACGATTCCAAACGTTTCAGAGGTATCAAACGCAGATACATGATGGAATTAAGTTTTGTAATCGTTCTATGTATCTAATCATATTTCAAATGGAGCTCTGTCTTTTTTACGATTTGAGACGTATTTACTCTGTATTAGACCTAGGATGAGACTTTCCTTCGTTAAGGAATTCAATCGATAGCTTCATTAATAACTGAAAATTAAAAGACGTTCAAATGCTCTGTACATTATATCTTATGCAATGAATACATAGAAAACGTCAAGATAACTTAAAATATAGAGGTAGGACGTCATTTGACACGGGAAAGAACGATTAAAAACGTTTCAGAGGTATCAAACACAAATATATGATGGAATTAAATTTTGTAATCGTTCTATGTATCTAATCAGATTTCAAGTGGAGCTTTGTCTTTTTCACGATTTGAGACGTATTTACTCTGTATTAGACCTAGGATGAGACTTTCCTTCGTTCAGGAATTCAATCGCTAGCTTCATTAATAACTGAAAATTAAAAGACGTTCAAATGCTCTGTACATTATATCTTATGCAATGAATACATAGAAAACGTCAAGATAACTTAAAATATAGAGGTAGGACGTCATTTGACACGGGAAAGAACGATTAAAAACGTTTCAGAGGTATCAAACACAGATATATGATGGAATTAAATTTTGTAATCGTTCTATGTATCTAATCATATTTCAAATGGAGCTCTGTCTTTTTCACGATTTGAGACGTATTTACTCTGTATTAGACCTAGGATGAGACTTTCCTTCGTTAAGGAATTCAATCGATAGCTTCATTAATAACTGAAAATTAAAAGACGTTCAAATGCTCTGTACATTATATCTTATGCAATGTATACATAGAAAACGTCAAGATAACTTAAAATATAGAGGTAGGACGTCATTTGACACGGGAAAGAACGATTAAAAACGTTTCAGAGGTATCAAACACAGATATATGATGGAATTAAATTTTGTAATCGTTCTATGTATCTAATCAGATTTCAAGTGGAGCTTTGTCTTTTCTACGATTTGAGACGTATTTGCTCTGTATTAGACCTAGGATGAGACTTTCCTTCGTTCAGGAATTCAATCGCTAGCTTCATTAATAACTGAAAATTAAAAGACGTTCAAATGCTCTGTACATTATATCTTATGCAATGTATACATAGGAAACGTCAAGATTACTCAAAATATAGAGGTAGGACGTAATCTGACACGAGAAAGAACGATTCCTAACGTTTCAGAGGTATCAAACGCAGATACATGATGGAATTAAGTTTTGTAATCGTTCTATGTATCTAATCATATTTCAAATGGAGCTCTGTCTTTTTTACGATTTGAGACGTATTTACTCTGTATTAGACCTAGGATGAGACTTTCCTTCGTTAAGGAATTCATTCGATAGCTTCATTAATACCTGAAAATTAAAAGACGTTCAAATGCTCTGTACATTATATCTTATGCAATGCATACATAGAAAACGTCAAGTATAACTTAAAATATATAGGTAGGACGTCATTTGACACGGGAAAGAACGATTAAAAACGTTTCAGAGGTATCAAACACAGATATATGATGGAATTAAATTTTGTAATCGTTCTATGTATCTAATCAGATTTCAAGTGGAGCTTTGTCTTTTTCACGATTTGAGACGTATTTACTCTGTATTAGACCTAGGATGAGACTTTCCTTCGTTAAGGAATTCAATCGCTAGCTTCATTAATAACTGAAAATTAAAAGACGTTCAAATGCTCTGTACATTATATCTTATGCAATGAATACATAGAAAACGTCAAGATAACTTAAAATATAGAGGTAGGACGTCATTTGACACGGGAAAGAACGATTAAAAACGTTTCAGAGGTATCAAACACAAATATATGATGGAATTAAATTTTGTAATCGTTCTATGTATCTAATCAGATTTCAAGTGCAGCTTTGTCTTTTTTACGATTTGAGACGTATTTACTCTGTATTAGACCTAGGATGAGACTTTCCTTCGTTCAGGAATTCAATCGATAGCTTCATTAATAACTGAAAATTAAAAGACGTTCAAATGCTCTGTACATTATATCTTATGCAATGTATACATAGGAAACGTCAAGATTACTCAAAATATAGAGGTAGGACGTCATTTGACACGGGAAAGAACGATTCCAAACGTTTCAGAGGTATCAAACGCAGATACATGATGGAATTAAGTTTTGTAATCGTTCTATGTATCTAATCATATTTCAAATGGAGCTCTGTCTTTTTTACGATTTGAGACGTATTTACTCTGTATTAGACCTAGGATGAGACTTTCCTTCGTTAAGGAATTCAATCGATAGCTTCATTAATAACTGAAAATTAAAAGACGTTCAAATGCTCTGTACATTATATCTTATGCAATGCATACATAGAAAACGTCAAGATAACTTAAAATATAGAGGTAGGACGTCATTTGACACGGGAAAGAACGATTAAAAACGTTTCAGAGGTATCAAACACAGATATATGATGGAATTAAATTTTGTAATCGTTCTATGTATCTAATCAGATTTCAAGTGGAGCTTTGTCTTTTTCACGATTTGAGACGTATTTTGTCTGTATTAGACCTAGGATGAGACTTTCCTTCGTTAAGGAATTCAATCGCTAGCTTCATTAATAACTGAAAATTAAAAGACGTTCAAATGCTCTGTACATTATATCTTATGCAATGAATACATAGAAAACGTGAAGATAACTTAAAATATAGAGGTAGGACGTCATTTGACACGGGAAAGAACGATTAAAAACGTTTCAGAAGTATCAAACACAAATATATGATGGAAGTAAATTTTGTAATCGTTCTATGTATCTAATCATATTTCAAATGGAGCTCTGTCTTTTTTACGATTTGAGACGTATTTACTCTGTATTAGACCTAGGATGAGACTTTCCTTCGTTCAGGAATTCAATCGATAGCTTCATTAATAACTGAAAATTAAAAGACGTTCAAATGCTCTGTACATTATATCTTATGCAATGTATACATAGAAAACGTCAAGATTACTCAAAATATAGAGGTAGGACGTCATTTGACACGGGAAAGAACGATTCAAAACGTTTCAGAGGTATCAAACACAGATATATGATGGAATTAAATTTTGTAATCGTTCTATGTATCTAATCATATTTCAAATGGAGCTCTGTCTTTTTTACGATTTGAGACGTATTTACTCTGTATTAGACCTAGGATGAGACTTTCCTTCGTTAAGGAATTCATTCGATAGCTTCATTAATACCTGAAAATTAAAAGACGTTCAAATGCTCTGTACATTATATCTTATGCAATGCATACATAGAAAACGTCAAGATAACTTAAAATATATAGGTAGGACGTCATTTGACACGGGAAAGAACGATTAAAAACGTTTCAGAGGTATCAAACACAGATATATGATGGAATTAAATTTTGTAATCGTTCTATGTATCTAATCAGATTTCAAGTGGAGCTTTGTCTTTTTCACGATTTGAGACGTATTTTGTCTGTATTAGACCTAGGATGAGACTTTCCTTCGTTAAGGAATTCAATCGCTAGCTTCATTAATAACTGAAAATTAAAAGACGTTCAAATGCTCTGTACATTATATCTTATGCAATGAATACATAGAAAACGTGAAGATAACTTAAAATATAGAGGTAGGACGTCATTTGACACGGGAAAGAACGATTAAAAACGTTTCAGAAGTATCAAACACAAATATATGATGGAAGTAAATTTTGTAATCGTTCTATGTATCTAATCATATTTCAAATGGAGCTCTGTCTTTTTTACGATTTGAGACGTATTTACTCTGTATTAGACCTAGGATGAGACTTTCCTTCGTTCAGGAATTCATTCGATAGCTTCATTAATAACTGAAAATTAAAAGACGTTCAAATGCTCTGTACATTATATCTTATGCAATGTATACATAGAAAACGTCAAGATTACTCAAAATATAGAGGTAGGACGTCATTTGACACGGGAAAGAACGATTACAAACGTTTCAGAGGTATCAAACACAGATATATGATGGAATTAAGTTTTGTAATCGTTCTATGTATCTAATCATATTTCAAATGGAGCTCTGTCTTTTTTACGATTTGAGACGTATTTACTCTGTATTAGACCTAGGATGAGACTTTCCTTCGTTCAGGAATTCATTCGATAGCTTCATTAATACCTGAAAATTAAAAGACGTTCAAATGCTCTGTACATTATATCTTATGCAATGCATACATAGAAAACGTCAAGATAACTTAAAATATATAGGTAGGACGTCATTTGACACGGGAAAGAACGATTAAAAACGTTTCAGAGGTATCAAACACAGATATATGATGGAATTAAATTTTGTAATCGTTCTATGTATCTAATCAGATTTCAAGTGGAGCTTTGTCTTTTTCACGATTTGAGACGTATTTTGTCTGTATTAGACCTAGGATGAGACTTTCCTTCGTTAAGGAATTCAATCGCTAGCTTCATTAATAACTGAAAATTAAAAGACGTTCAAATGCTCTGTACATTATATCTTATGCAATGAATACATAGAAAACGTGAAGATAACTTAAAATATAGAGGTAGGACGTCATTTGACACGGGAAAGAACGATTAAAAACGTTTCAGATGTATCAAACACAAATATATGATGGAAGTAAATTTTGTAATCGTTCTATGTATCTAATCAGATTTCAAGTGGAGCTTTGTCTTTTTCACGATTTGAGACGTATTTTGTCTGTATTAGACCTAGGATGAGACTTTCCTTCGTTAAGGAATTCAATCGCTAGCTTCATTAATAACTGAAAATTAAAAGACGTTCAAATGCTCTGTACATTATATCTTATGCAATGTATACATAGGAAACGTCAAGATTACTCAAAATATAGAGGTAGGACGTAATCTGACACGAGAAAGAACGATTCCAAACGTTTCAGAGGTATCAAACACAGATACATGATGGAATTAAGTTTTGTAATCGTTCTATGTATCTAATCATATTTCAAATTGAGCTCTGTCTTTTTTACGATTTGAGACGTATTTACTCTGAATTAGACCAAGGATGAGACTTTCCTTCGTTAAGGAATTCAATCGCTAGCTTCATTAATACCTGAAAATTAAAAGACGTTCAAATGCTCTGTACATTATATCTTATGCAATGTATACTTAGGAAACGTCAAGATTACTCAAAATATAGAGGTAGGACGTAATCTGACACGAGAAAGAACGATTCCTAACGTTTCAGAGGTATCAAACGCAGATACATGATGGAATTAAGTTTTGTAATCGTTCTATGTATCTAATCATATTTCAAATTGAGCTCTGTCTTTTTTACGATTTGAGACGTATTTACTCTGAATTAGACCAAGGATGAGATTTTCCTTCGTTAAGGAATTCAATCGTTAGCTTCATTAATAACTGAAAATTAAAACACGTTCAAATGCTCTGTACATTATATCCTATGCAATGAATACATAGAAAACCTCAAGATAACTTAAAATATAGAGGTAGGACGTCATTTGACTAGGGAAAGAACGATTAAAAACGTTTCAGAGGTATCAAACACAAATATATGATGGAATTAAATTTTGTAATCGTTCTATGTATCTCATCAGATTTCAAGTGCAGCTTTGTCTTTTCCACGATTTGGGACGTATTTACTCTGTATTAGACCTAGGATGAGACTTTCCTTCGTTCAGGAATTCAATTCGATAGCTTCATTAATAACTGAAAATTAAAAGACGTTCAAATGCTCTGTACATTATATCTTATGCAATGTATACATAGGAAACGTCAAGATTACTCAAAATATAGAGGTAGGACGTAATCTGACACGAGAAAGAACGATTCCAAACGTTTCAGAGGTATCAAACACAGATACATGATGGAATTAAGTTTTGTAATCGTTCTATGTATCTAATCATATTTCAAATGGAGCTCTGTCTTTTTACGATTTGAGACGTATTTACTCTGTATTAGACCTAGGATGAGACTTTCCTTCGTTAAGGAATTCATTCGATAGCTTCATTAATACCTGAAAATTAAAAGACGTTCAAATGCTCTGTACATTATATCTTATGCAATGCATACATAGAAAACGTCAAGTATAACTTAAAATATAGAGGTAGGACGTCATTTGACACGGGAAAGAACGATTAAAAACGTTTCAGAGGTATCAAACACAGATATATGATGGAATTAAATTTTGTAATCGTTCTATGTATCTAATCAGATTTCAAGTGCAGCTTTGTCTTTTTTACGATTTGAGACGTATTTACTCTGTATTAGACCTAGGATGAGACTTTCCTTCGTTCAGGAATTCAATCGCTAGCTTCATTAATAACTGAAAATTAAAAGACGTTCAAATGCTCTGTACATTATATCTTATGCAATGTATACATAGGAAACGTCAAGATTACTCAAAATATAGAGGTAGGACGTCATTTGACACGGGAAAGAACGATTCCAAACGTTTCAGAGGTATCAAACACAGATATATGATGGAATTAAGTTTTGTAATCGTTCTATGTATCTAATCATATTTCAAATGGAGCTCTGTCTTTTTTACGATTTGAGACGTATTTACTCTGTATTAGACCTAGGATGAGACTTTCCTTCGTTCAGGAATTCAATCGCTAGCTTCATTAATAACTGAAAATTAAAAGACGTTCAAATGCTCTGTACATTATATCTTATGCAATGCATACATAGAAAACGTCAAGATAACTTAAAATATAGAGGTAGGACGTCATTTGACACGGGAAAGAACGATTAAAAACGTTTCAGAGGTATCAAACACAGATATATGATGGAATTAAATTTTGTAATCGTTCTATGTATCTAATCAGATTTCAAGTGGAGCTTTGTCTTTTTCACGATTTGAGACGTATTTTGTCTGTATTAGACCTAGGATGAGACTTTCCTTCGTTAAGGAATTCAATCGCTAGCTTCATTAATAACTGAAAATTAAAAGACGTTCAAATGCTCTGTACATTATATCTTATGCAATGAATACATAGAAAACGTGAAGATAACTTAAAATATAGAGGTAGGACGTCATTTGACACGGGAAAGAACGATTAAAAACGTTTCAGAGGTATCAAACACAAATATATGATGGAAGTAAATTTTGTAATCGTTCTATGTATCTAATCAGATTTCAAGTGGAGCTCTGTCTTTTTTACGATTTGAGACGTATTTACTCTGTATTAGACCTAGGATGAGACTTTCCTTCGTTAAGGAATTCAATCGCTAGCTTCATTAATAACTGAAAATTAAAAGACGTTCAAATGCTCTGTACATTATATCTTATGCAATGTATACATAGAAAACGTCAAGATAACTTAAAATATAGAGGTAGGACGTCATTTGACACGGGAAAGAACGATTAAAAACGTTTCAGAGGTATCAAACACAGATATATGATGGAATTAAATTTTGTAATCGTTCTATGTATCTAATCAGATTTCAAGTGGAGCTTTGTCTTTTTTACGATTTGAGACGTATTTACTCTGTATTAGACCTAGGATGAGACTTTCCTTCGTTAAGGAATTCAATCGCTAGCTTCATTAATAACTGAAAATTAAAAGACGTTCAAATGCTCTGTACATTATATCTTATGCAATGTATACATAGAAAACGTCAAGATAACTTAAAATATAGAGGTAGGACGTCATTTGACACGGGAAAGAACGATTAAAAACGTTTCAGAGGTATCAAACACAGATATATGATGGAATTAAGTTTTGTAATCGTTCTTCCCTATAAATGACGTCCTACCTTGTATTCTGTGTTCCTATGTATTACGATGCATAGTATAATGTACGGCGTTTGAACGTATTTTAATTTTCGCTCTAATGAAGCTAACGATCAATTGCTTGACCTAGTCTAATCACGAATACGTCTCAAATAGTGAAACACAAAGCTCGCACTGAAATATGATGATACATAGAACGATCACGAAATTTAATTCTCATCATCTGTATACCTCTGAAACATTGCCTTAATGCGTTTTGTAGCATCCACATATTCTATATTATTTTAGGTTATCTGACATCTATACATTGCATAAGATATATGTACAGCATTTGAACCTCTTTTTAATTTTCGTATTAATGAAGCTATCGAATTGAATTCCTGAAC